>OZ024940.1:6113809-7329286 GCA_964017235.1 Sabellastarte sp. h YS-2021
TATAACTCGCTTATTATTGGTCCTAGAGGTTTGGGATGGTAAACCAACCTATAGGAAATCATGGGCTGGGAATCTTCTGGTGTGGTCGGATTTGACCTTGGGCCCCTCCTTCAAGGTCAAATGTTTACAGCCAAACCTAAAAGTGCTTATAACTCACTTATTATTGGTCCTAGAGGTTTGGGATGGTAAACCAACCTATAGGAAATCATGGGCTGGGAATCTTCTGGAGTGGTCGGATTTGACCTTGGGCCCCTCCTTCAAGGTCAAACGAGGATAGCCAAAGGTTAAAGTGCCTATAACTCGCTTATTATTGGTCCTAGAGGTTTGGGATGGTAAACCAACCTATAGGAAATCATGGGCTGGGATTCTTCTGGTGTGGTCGGATTTGACCTTGGGCCCCTCATTCAAGGTCCAACGAGGACAACCAAACTTAAAAGTGCTTATAACTCGCTTATTATTGGTCCTAGAGGTTTGGGATGGTAAACCAACATATAGGAAATCATGGGCGGGGAATGTTCTGTCATGGTCGGATTTGATCTTGGGCCCCTTCTTCAAGGTCAAACGAGGACAGCCAAACTTAAAAGTGCTTATAATTCGCTTATTATTGATCCTAGTGGTTTGGGATGGTAAACCAACATACAGGAAATCATGGGCGGGAAATCTTCTGTCATGGTCGGATTTGACCTTGGGCCCCTCCTTCAAGGTCAAGTGTGAGGACAGCCAAACTAAAAAGTGCTTGTAACTTGCTTATTATTGGTCCTAGATGTTTGGGATAGTAAACCAACATATAGGAAATCATGTTCTGGGAATCTTCTGGTGTGGTCGGATTTGACCTTGGGCCCCTCCTTGAAAGTCAAATGAGGACAGCCAAACTTAAATGTGCTTATAACTCGCTTATTATTGGTCCTAGAGGTTTTGGTGCATTGTCTTTACGGTGGATACAATTTGCATCGCTTCTCCGATGCGCTAGGTCTAGTTTTAAAGATGTGTTTTATTTGACGATAATGTGACAGCAATATAATAAATATTTTCAGGAAACCCCACAGACTTCTGTCACCTCTCAATTAAATATTACAAGGAATGTAGAAGTAAAGAGCCAGTTTAACACCACATGAAACATGGTTGTAGTCAATCTATTTATAAAAACTATTTAAACCTTATGGTTTACCAGACGTTTGCGTTGTAAGGTTTAAAAATGTTTTATAAACATTCTTTGTACAGACGTTTTTGCTGAAAACATTTTTCCAACATTTATAATATAGTGGCTTTCAACCAGCTAACACCCGCCTAACCATGCAGTTAACACCCCCTTATCTTTCTTTGTTAGAGGTTAAGGACAAATGCTTCTTTTTATCTTCAAAGTGGGCGTTCACTGGTATTTCCGGTTTGTGGTAAATAAGCTGACAATAGCTAGAAATAAAATGTTAAAATAGAAATATTGGACAGTGAGAGGTTAAGGACAAATGCTTCTATATATCTACAAAATGGGCGTTGACTGGTATTTCCGGTATGCAGTAAAAACAGCCAATAATAGCTAGAGATACAATGTCAAAATATAAATATTGAACAGTATACTCAAAGTTGTGCATAAGTAAGCAACTTAAAAAGATATTGAATTGGACCTCTGGTCCCATTATTATTGAGACATTATTATGTTCATTTATAATGTTTTTCCAACATTTGTCATTAAACGTTTAATAAACAGTTTACAAAAAACATTTTGAAACGTTCCGTTGTAAATGGTTTTCATACCCATAATTTTTTAACCTTCGCAATTCAAATTTCAACTGATATCTAACTAGTAGACTAGTAGCTTTCTACCAGTAAATGCCAATGCTGAATTTTTAAATTTAAATTATATTAATTACTTTCCATTGTATTCTTCTCTGACCAAATTATCAAATGGTCGAATATACTGTGCAATATCGTGAAAAAAGTATTATATTTTAGCAATTTATCTCTGTTATTGGATGTTTTATGGCAAATCAGAAATACTAGTGAATGCCCATTTTGTAGATTTTAGAAGCATTTGTCCTTGACCTCTAACAAAGAAATATAAGGTGGGCATTCACTGGTAGGCAGGCATTTACTGATAGGAAGTCACTAGCATTCATTGGTAGAATGCCAGTATGATGTAGATTAATATTTAAAAGGGGTTCGGTGGTGTAGTGGTTAGAGTTCTCGCCTCCAACCTCTATGGCCGCCGGTTCGAATCTCGGGCCGGGCGCTTCATGTTGGAAAGTTGGTAGTTCCTTGCCGATGCCCGGTGGTTTACAGTGCAGTGTGCACTGGTTTCCTCCACCCGTAAACTACCCGTCGCAATATGACCCTGGCTGTTGAACACGACGTAAAACAACAAATAAACAAACAAATAAAAGGGGTTCGGTGGTGTAGCGGTTAGAGTTTTCGCCTCCAACCTCTAAGGCCGCCGGTTCGAATCTCGGGCCGGGTGCTTCATGTTGGAAAGTTGGTATTTACTTGCCGATGTCCTGTGTCTTACAGTGCAGTATGCTCTGGTTTCCTCCACCTGTAAACTAGCCATCACAATATGACCCTGGCTGTTGAACGCGACATAAAGCAATAAATAAACATTAATATTTAAAGGTTTTTTTTGGGTTTTTTTAAAGCATATTTAACTCCTAGAGCTTTTCATTTTAAACTAAGAATTGGGTCCAGCAGTGCCAAGAAGGTCTTTTGAAAAAGTCCTAGTCACGAAAAATGTCATGAAATTTTTTGTCAGCAACTTGTTGGAAGAAATAGGAGTGGAGAGTACTAGAACAAGTAGCATGAATTTAGCTGAAAAGTGTATTTATGAAACCATGCAATTCCACCTTTGTTAGGTCTGCAAACCCGATACCATGACAAAAAAAATCAGCATTACAGATGCACTTTTGACACGATTATAGACAGAAGTAAGGATCAGCGGAATCACATCCCTCTAACAGCAACATGTAAGACTTATTTCCTGTCTATTCGTACTGCCACCTCATTACTTTACAACCTTTATCTATATGTTTTAGAAATGTCGTCAGGAAAGATAGAAGCTGTTCAACAGAAATGTGCTCTGCTGACTTGCCAAGAGCTCGAACTTAATCCATTTACAGGCAGAGTTGAGGTAGGGGAGGGAGCATATATCAATATTTCAAAATCAATCAATTGATACTGTTCTTTGGAATTTAAGATCTGTACAAAAATGCCAATTTCAAGATTGCTTTTAGTAACACACTTTCAGATATTTTCCAAGTGTTGCTTCTCTTAACAGTGTACATTATTTGTAAATATTCAGTGTACATGCTTTGAAAAGTGTTCAACTTGCAAAGAAATCTTGTCTTAAATTTATAATACATTGAAGTTCCTCCTGCCCATTAACAGAAGATTTTTATGGTGAATGATGAATTGGCAACTATTATATGATGAAATATATAAGCAGAAAAATGTCCATCAGTCTAGATTTTCAAGTTTTATAAATCTACCCTATTTAATGCCTCAAATCAAATTGTATCCAATCTCAGTCTGTGGCAGACGCCCACATGGGTATTTTTCACACTATTAAGTATTAACAGTTTCATAGAAATGTTTATGTTAAAAATCTATGAATAGATTGGGAGTTATTGATGTTCCCCATATCTGGTTCAATCAGAGAATGTGCCATTCTATTTCAAAAATGGAAGCTTAGAATTCTGTATACATGGATCTCCATTTTTACCTTGTATAAAGTCAAAATGTCAGGCTGTTCCCTAGATTTATTGGCTTTGTATTGTTTATAGGAATCGTCAGCCATAAAAAAAAAACATTAAAAAATTGATATTTTTAATATTTCAGTTCTTTGATATTCTTTGCAGTTTTCGCAATTTTTACCACAACCAAGAGTGAACAGAGTACTTGTTACCACGCCTAATACTATTCAAAGTCCACTAAACATATGAGCTGTGTTGTGAGACTTTTGTAGTTTATTGTATTATTATGGTACAGGTTTGCACAGTGCTGCCAAACTCGGGAATTTCCCCCAAAATGAAACTGAAAGTGGCCTGGAGCAAATCTGGAGAGGCCACACTACACCAAGACTGCTGGGAAAGGCTGCTCAAGGTAAGTGGTATTGGTGGTAATTGATAGCCATACAGTCAACTAATCTTTCTGTTCTGTACTTCTCAATTCTGACACATTTTATTTTTGTTCGATTGATTACATCAGTAGTAGTGGTGGCATCGTTTACAGAAATCAAAACCGGTTACCGGGGCTTTGAAGCGAAACAAAATCCATTATTTCGTATGCTAGTTCTGTGCATTGAAAATATTATTCGCGGGCATACATGAGCGATAACTTGTAAATGGAAGTGGCTTTCGCAAAATGTTTTTATGTGTGCAAAAATGATTTTTCCTCAATATACGGTAAAAATGTGATCTATTTTACAAAATATGTATATTTTTTGTTGTTTTGATGAAGTATCAGCCTCTAGAAAGCCTAAAATAATAACGTCTTCAAAATCTGGTTCCCAAATATTCTTTGCGGATTTTGTTTTTTCTACCAGAACGAAACGATATTCCGCATACCGGTAAACCGTTAACAACACTAATCAGTAGATTTTCACCACTTTCTGTATTTTTTATGCATACTCTATATTTGATCTGTACTTCTACTTGAGAGGGGCATTTAACATGAATTTTCATTGTAGGCTAGCCGGACAAGGAACACTAAGAACGACCCATTCAAACTGACCCCGGAAGAAAAGCAGATGATTCGTGTTGCCGCAAAGACAGCCGAGAGGCACGACAGTGTGGACCATATCCGCGATGAGGCCAGAAGAGTGGCGGGTATGATCCAGGAGGCAGAATATTGCTGTGTATTTACTGGCGCTGGGATCTCCACATCGGCGGGTATCGGAGATTACAGGTGAATGGCTGTGTTTCTATCGTATCAAAAGTTTACTTTCTGAAATGACCAAATATTTGCAAATCTTGTTAATGGGTGGTTGCAAGAATGAATGTGTGTTCAGGTATTCTTGAAAAAAAAACAACCAAATGTAGTAACCTGAATGGAGGCAAAATGTCACAAATATTAATATATTTGTCGGAAAGAAAATGTGACATAGCTGCTAAAATCAGGCAAATTATGTTGAAAATAATTATAAGATAATCAAATTCATCCTAAAGTTAAGTTTTAATGGAGTTAATTTACCTCACAATAACATGTTTCAGTTAGTAATCTAAGGGTGATAATGGGTGACCGTCTTTATTAAATTTAGATAGAGTTGAAACTGCAGAGAAGAATTCCCTTTATTTCCCATTAGAAATATATAGTTTATCCTAAGAAGACTGTTTCCATTGATATTCACGACTGTCTAGAATTCCTCGTTATTTAGAAGGTTCAACTTGCCACAGTTGAAATTAAATTGCGGCCAAATAAATTGAAAAATAACTTCTAAATTCATTGAAAAAACCTTTTGAGCCTCGTGTCTTCTTCAGTAAACTGGTGATATTAAAGATTTTTTTTCCAGGGGAAAGAAAGGCAAGTGGACGGAGGAGGACAGAGCAACAGTGGTGGTCAGCGATGGTCAACCAGTCACCAAAAGACAAAAGACTGACGATCAGCAAAAAGGTACATCCAGTTAGACCCTGTTTAGTGGAGTTGAACTTTTGACCTATTTATAAACAAAGCAAGGATTAGACTTGAACTTTTGACCTACTTATCAGGTACTAAGCAGGCATTACTGATGAACTTTTGACAAACCTGTGGGATCAAATAGTGGCAAAGGGGTGCCGGAGGGGGGGGGGGGGGGGTGTCGTATCCTGGGGTAACACGGAATAAGCACCCAGATGTAATGCTAAAACCTGTTTTAAGTTTGCAACTGCCACCCATGTAATGTCTTGCCTAAATTTCACCATTACAGATGAACTTTGACCAAGTTATGGGGTCAAATAGAGTTAAGGGATCACGTGTAGGGGTAAGATAACTCTAGCATCCAGATGAAATGCTTAAACCTATTCCAAGTTTGTAAGTACCACTCACATAATGTCCTGTCCAAATTTCAGCATTACAGATCAACTTTTGACCATATTAAGAAGTTAAATATATGCACAGGGGTACTAGAGGTAGGGGGTCACATCGTGGGGTAACATGACTCTATAACTCAGATGTAATGCTTAAACCTATTCCAAGTGTGTAAGTGCCACCCATGTAATTTCCTGCCCAAATTTCAGCATTACACATGAATTTTTGACTAAATATGGGGTAAGATAGGTGGACGGGGGTTCTTGAGGTAGGGGGTCACATGTAGGGGTAATATCACTCTAACATCCAGATATAATGCTTAAACCTATTCCAAGTTTGTAAGTGTCACTCACATAATGGCCTGTCCAAATTTCAGCATAACAAATGAACTTTTGACCAAATTAAGAGGTTAAATACAGGGGTACTTGAGGTTTTGGGTCACATAATGGGATGACACAACTTTAGCATCCAGATGTAATGCTTATACCTATTCCACATTTGTAAGTGCCACCCATGTAATGTCCTATCAAAATTTCTGCATTACAGATAAACTTTTGACCAAGTTATGGGGGCAAATAGATGCACAGGGGTACTGGAGGTAGGGGGTCACATCATGGGGTAACATGACTTTAGCACCCAGATGTAATACTTAAACCTATTTCAAGTTTGTAAGTGCCACCCATGTAATGGCCTACCCAAATTTCAACATTACAGAGAAACGTTTGCATAACTTATTGGATCAAATCGATATGCTGGGGTACTGGAGGTAGGGGGTCACATAATGGGTAACATGACTTTAGCACCCACATGTAATGCTTAAACTTATTCCAAGTTTGTAAGTGCAACCTATGTAATGTCCTACCCAAATTTCTGCATTACAGATAAACTTTTGACCAGCTTATGGGGTCAAATAGATACACAGTGGTACTAGAGGTAGGGGGTCGCATCATGGGATAATATGACTTTAGCTCCCAGATGTAATGAGTAAACCTATTTCAAGTTTGTAAGTGCCACCCATGTAATGTCCTACCCAAATTTCAGCATTACAGATCAACTTTTGACCAACTTATGGGGTCAAATAGATGGACAGGGGTAGTAGAGGTAGGGGGTCACATCATGGGGTAACATGACTTTAGCACCCAGATGTAATGCGTAAACCTATCCCAAGTTTGTAAGTGCCACCCATGTACTGTCCTACCCAAATTTCACAATTATAGATCAACTTTTGACCAACTTATGGGGTCAAATAGATACACAGGGGTACTAGAGGTAGGGGGTCACATCATGGGGTAACATGACTTTAGCACCCAGATGTAATCCTTAAACCTAATCCAAGTTTGTAAGTACCACTCATGTAATGTCCTACCCAAATTTCAGCATTACAGATCAATTTTTGAGCAACTTATGGGGTCAAATAGATAAACAGTAGTACTAGAGGTAGGGGGTCACATCATGGGGTAGCAAGACTTTAGCACCCAGATGTAATGCTTAAACCTATTCCAAGTTTGTAAGTGCCACCCATGTAATGTCCTACCCATATTTCAGCTTTACAGGTAAACTTTTGACCAGCTTATGGGGTCAAATAGATGCACAGGGGTACTAGAGGTATGGGGTCACATCATGGGGTAACATGACTTTAGCACCCAGATGTAATGCTTAAACCTATTCCAAGTTTGTAAGTGCCACCCATGTAATGTCCTACCCATATTTCAGCTTTACAGGTAAACTTTTGACCAGCTTATGGGGTCAAATAGATGCACAGGGGTACTAGAGGTATGGGGTCACATCATGGGGTAACATGACTTTAGCACCCAGATGTAATGTTTAAACCCATTCCAAGTTTGTTATTGCCATCTATGTAATGTCCTACCCAAATTTCAGCATTACAGATAAACTTTTGACCAACTTATGGGGTCAAATAGATGCACAGGGGTACTAGAGGTATGGGGTCGCATCATGGGTAGCATGACTTTAGCACCCAGATGTAATGCTTAAACCTATTCTAAGTTTGTAAGTGCCACCCATGTAATGTCCTACCCATATTTCAGCTTTACAGGTAAACTTTTGACCAGCTTATGGGGTCAAATAGATGCACAGGGATACTAAAGGTATGGGGTCACATCATGGGGTAACATGACTTTAGCACCCAGATGTAATGTTTAAACCCATTCCAAGTTTGTTATTGCCATCCATGTAATGTCCTACCCAAATTTCAGCATTAAAGATAAACTTTTGACTAACGTACGGGGTCAAATAGATGCATAGGGGTATTAGAGGTAGGGGTCACATCATGGGGTAACATGACTTTAGCACCCAGATGTAATGTTTAAACCCATTCCAAGTTTGTTATTGCCCCCCATGTAATGTCCTACCCACATTTCAGCATTACAGATCAACTTTTGATCAACTTATGCGGTCAAATAGATGCGCAAGGGTACTAGAGGTAGGGGGTCACATCATGGGGTAACATGACTTTAGCACGCAGATGTAATGCTTAAACCCATTCCAAGTTTGTTATTGCCATCCATGTAATGTCCTACCCAAATTTCAGCATTAAAGATAAACTTTTGACTAACGTACGGGGTCAAATAGATGCATAGGGGTATTAGAGGTAGGGGTCACATCATGGGGTAACATGACTTTAGCACCGAGATGTAATGTTTAAACCCATTCCATGTTTGGTATTGCCACCCATGTAATGTCCTACCCAAATTTCAGCATTACAGATCAACTTTTCTCCAACTTATGGGGTCAAATAGATGCACAGGGGTACTAGAGGTAGGGGGTCACATCATGAGGTAACATGACATTAGCACCCAGATGTAATGCTTAAACCTATTCCAAGTTTGTAAGTACCACTCATGTAATGTCCTACCCAAATTTCAGCATTACAGATCAACTTTTGAGCAACTTATGGGGTCAAATAGATGCACAGGGGTACTGGAGGTAGGGGGTCACATCATGGGGTAACATGACTTTAGCACCCAGATGTAATGCTTAAACCTATTCCAAGTTTGTAAGTGCCACCCATGTAATGTCCTACCCAAATTGCAGTATTAAAGATCAACTTTTGACCAACTTATGGGTCAAATAGATGCACAGGGGTACTAGAGGTAGGGGGTCACATCATGGGGTAACATGACTTTAGCACCCAGATGTAATGCTTAAACCTATTCCAAGTTTGTAAGTGCCACCCATGTAATGTCTTACCCAAATTTCAGCATTAAAGATCAACTTTTGACCAACTTATGGGGTCAAATAGATACACAGTGGTACTAGAGGTAGGGGGTCACATCATGGGGTAACATGACTTTAGCACCGAGATGTAATGTTTAAACCCATTCCAAGTTTGTTGTTGTCATCCATGCAATGTCAAATGTAAACCCAAATTTCAGCATTATAGATAAACTTTTGTCCAACTTATGGGGTCAAATAGATGCGCAGGGGTACTAGAGGTATGTGTTCGCATCATGGGGTAATATGACTAGCTCCCAGATGTAATGAGTAAACCTATTACAAGTTTGTAAGTGCCACCCATGTAATGTCCTACCCAAATTGCAGTATTAAAGATCAACTTTTGACCAACTTATGGGGTCAAATAGATGGACAGGGGTACTGGAGGTAGGGGGTCACATCATGGGGTAACATGATTTTAGCACCCAGATGTAATGTTCAAACCCATTCCAAGTTTGTTATTGCCACCCATGTAATGTCCTACCCAAATTTCAGCATTACAGATCAACTTTTGACCAACTTTTGGGGTCAAATAGATGCACAGGGGTAGTAGAGGTAGGGGTCACATCATGGGGTAACATGACTTTAGCACCCAGATGTAATGCTTAAACCCATTCCAAGTTTTGTAATTGCCACCCATGTGATGTCCTACCCAAATTTCAGCATTACAGATCAACTTTTGACCAACTTCTGGGGTCAAATAGATACACAGGGGAACTAGAGGTAGGGGGTCACATCATGGGGTAACATGACCTTAGCACCGAGATGTAATGTTTAAACCCATTCCATGTTTGTTATTGCCACCCATGTAATGTCCTACCCAAATTTCAGCATTACAGATCAACTTTTCTCCAACTTATGGGGTCAAATAGATGCACAGGGGTACTAGAGGTAGGGGGTCACATCATGGGATAACATGACATTAGCACCCAGATGTAATGCTTAAACCTATTCCAAGTCTGTAAGTACCACTCATGTAATGTCGTACCCAAATTTCAGCATTACAGATCAACTTTTAACCAACTTCTGGGGTCAAATAGATGGACAGGGGTACTAGAGGTAGGGGGTCACATCATGGGGTAACATGATTTTAGCACCCAGATGTAATGTTTAAACCCATTCCAAGTTTGTTATTGCCACCCATGTAATGTCCTACCCAAATTTCAGCATTACAGATCAACTTTTGACCAACTTATTGGGTCAAATAGATACACAGGGGTACTAGAGGTAAGGGGTCACATCATGGGGTAACATTACTTCAGCACCCAGATGTAATGCTTAAACCTATTCCAAGTCTGTCAGTGCCACCCATGTAATGTCCTACCCAAATTGCAGTATTAAAGATCAACTTTTGACCAACTTATGGGTCAAATAGATGCACAGGGGTACTAGAGGTAGGGGGTCACATGATGGGGTAACATGACTTTAGCACCCAGATGTAATGCTTAAACCTATTCCAAGTTTGTAAGTGCCACCCATGTAATGTCCTACCCAAATTGCAGTATTAAAGATCAACTTTTGACCAACTTATGCGGTCAAATAGATGCACAGGGGTACTAGAGGTAGGGGGTCACATCATGGGGTAACATGACTTTAGCACCCAGATGTAATGCTTAAACCTATTCCAAGTTTGTTATTGCCCCCTATGTAATGCCCTACCCAAATTTCAGCATTACAGATCAACTTTTGATCAACTTATTGGGTCAAATAGATACATAGTGGTACTAGAGGTAGGGGGGTCACAACATGGGGTAACATGACTTCAGCACCCAGATATAATGTTTAAACCCATTCCAAGTTTGTTATTGCCCCCTATGTAATGCCCTACCCAAATTTCAGCATTACAGATCAACTTTTGACCAACTTATGGGGTCAAATAGATGGACAGGGGTACTAGAGGTAGGGTGTCACATCATGGGGAAACATGACTTTAGCAGCCAGATGTAATGCTTAAACCCATTCCAAGTTTGTAAGTACCACCCATGTAATGTCCTACCCATATTTCAGCATTACAGATCAACTTTTGACCAACTTATTGGGTCAAATAGATACACAGGGGTAGTAGAGGTAGGGGGTCATATCATGGGGTAACATGACTTTAGCACCCAGATGTAATGCGTAAACCTATTCCAAGTTTGTAAGTGCCACCCATGTACTGTCCTACCCAAATTTCAGCATTACAGATCAACTTTTGACTAACTTATGCGGTCAAATAGATGCACAGGGGTACTAGAGGTAAGGGGTCACATCATGGGGTAACATTACTTCAGCACCCAGATGTAATGCTTAAACCTATTCCAAGTCTGTCAGTGCCTCCCCATGTACTATCCTACCCAAATTTCAGCATTATAGATAAACTTTTGACCAACTTATGAGGTCAAATAGATGCGCAGGGGTTATAGAGGTAGGGCGTCACATCATGGGGTATCATGACTTTAGCACCCAGATGTAATGCTTAAACCTAATCCAAGTTTGTAAGTGCCACACATGTAATGTCCTACCCAAATTTCAGCATTACAGATAAACGTTTGAGCACTTATGGGGTCAAATAGATATACAGTGGTACTAGAGGTAGGGGGTCACATCATGGGGTAACATGACTTTAGCACGGAGATGTAATGTTTAAACCCATTCCAAGTTTGTTGTTGTCACCCATGTAATGTACTACCCAAATTTCAGCATTACAGATCAACTTTTGACTAACTTATGCGGTCAAATAGATACACAGGGGTACTAGAGGTAAGGGGTCACATCATGGGGTAACATTACTTTAGCACCCAGATGTAATGTTTAAACCCATTCCAAGTTTGTTGTTGTCACCCATGTACTGTCCTACCCAAATTTCAGCATTATAGATAAACTTTTGACCAACTTATGGGGTCAAATAGATGGACAGGGGTACTGGAGGTAGGGGGTCATATCATGGGGTAACATGACTTTAGCACCCAGATGTAATGCTTAAACCTATTCCAAGTCTGTAAGTGCCACCCATGTACTGTCCTACCCAAATTTCAGCATTATAAACCTCAAATAGATGGACAGGGGTACTGGAGGTAGGGGGTCACATCATGGGGTAACATGACTTTAGCACCCAGATGTAATGCTTAAACCTATTCCAAGTTTGTTATTGCCATCCATGTAATGTCCTACCAAAATTTCCGCATTACAGATCAACTTTTGACCAACTTATGGGTCAAATAGATACACAGGGGTACTAGAGGTAAGGGGTCACATCATGGGTAACATGACTTTAGCACCCAGATGTAATGCTTAAACCTATTCCAAGTTTGTAAGTGCCACCCATGTAATGTCCTACCCAAATTTCAGCATTACAGATAAACTTTTGACCAACTTATGGGTCAAATAGATACACAGGGGTACTAGAGGTAGGGGGTCACATCATGGGGTAGCATGACTTTAGCACCCAGATGTAATGCTTAAACCTATTCCAAGTTTGTTATTGCCCCCTATGTAATGCCCTACCCAAATTTCAGGATTACAGATCAACTTTTGACCAGCTTATGGGGTCAAATAGATGGACAGGGGTACTAGAGGTAGGGGTCACATCATGGGGTAACATGACTTCAGCACCCAGATATAATGTTTAAGCCCATTCCAAGTTTGTTATTGCCCCCTATGTAATGCCCTACCCAAATTTCAGGATTACAGATCAACTTTTGACCAACTTATGGGGTCAAATAGATGGACAGGGGTACTAGAGGTAGGGGGCACATCATGGGGTAACATGAATTTAGCACCCAGATGTAATGCTTAAACCCATTCCAAGTTTGTAAGTACCACCCATGTAATGTCCTACCCATATTTCAGCATTACAGATCAATTTTTGACCAACTTATGGGGTCAAATAGATGGACAGGGGTACTGGAGGTAGGGGGTCATATCATGGGGTAACATGACTTTAGCACCCAGATGTAATGCTTAAACCTATTCCAAGTCTGTAAGTGCCACCCATGTACTGTCCTACCCAAATTTCAGCATTATAAACCTCAAATAGATGGACAGGGGTACTGGAGGTAGGGGGTCACATCATGGGGTAACATGACTTTAGCACCCAGATGTAAATCTTAAACCTATTCCAAGTTTGTAAGTGCCACCCATGTAATGTCCTACCCAAATTTCAGCATTACAGATCAACTTTTGACCAACTTATGGGTCAAATAGATACACAGGGGTACTAGAGGTAGGGGGTCACATCATGGGGTAGCATGACTTTAGCACCCAGATGTAATGCTTAAACCTATTCCAAGTTTGTAAGTGCCACCTATGTAATGTCCTACCCAAATTTCAGCATTACAGATAAACTTTTGACCAGCTTATGGGGTCAAATAGATGGACAGGGGTACTAGAGGTAGGGGTCACATCATGGGGTAACATGACTTCAGCACCCAGATATAATGTTTAAACCCATTCCAAGTTTGTTATTGCCCCCTATGTAATGCCCTACCCAAATTTCAGGATTACAGATCAACTTTTGACCAACTTATGGGGTCAAATAGATGGACAGGGGTACTGGAGGTAGGGGGTCACATCATGGGGTAACATGACTTTAGCACCCAGATGTAAATCTTAAACCTATTCCAAGTTTGTAAGTGCCACCCATGTAATGTCCTACCCAAATTTCAGCATTACAGATAAACTTTTGAGCAACTTATGGGGTCAAATAGATACACAGTGGTACTAGAGGTAGGGGGTCACATCATGGGGTAACATGACTTTAGCACCCAGATGTAATGCGTAAACCTATTCCAAGCCTGTAAGTGCCACCCATGTAATGTCCTACCCAAATTTCAGCATTACAGATCAACTTTTGAGCAACTTCTGGGGTCAAATAGATGGACAGGGGTACTAGAGGTAGGGGGTCACATCATGGGGTAACATGATTTTAGCACCCAGATGTAATGTTCAAACCCATTCCAAGTTTGTTATTGCCACCCATGTAATGTCCTACCCAAATTTCAGCATTACAGATCAACTTTTGACCAACTTTTGGGGTCAAATAGATGCACAGGGGTAGTAGAGGTAGGGGTCACATCATGGGGTAACATGACTTTAGCACCCAGATGTAATGCTTAAACCCATTCCAAGTTTTGTAATTGCCACCCATGTGATGTCCTACCCAAATTTCAGCATTACAGATCAACTTTTGACCAACTTCTGGGGTCAAATAGATGCACAGGGGAACTAGAGGTAGGGGGTCACATCATGGGGTAACATGACCTTAGCACCGAGATGTAATGTTTAAACCCATTCCATGTTTGTTATTGCCACCCATGTAATGTCCTACCCAAATTTCAGCATTACAGATCAACTTTTCTCCAACTTATGGGGTCAAATAGATGCACAGGGGTACTAGAGGTAGGGGGTCACATCATGGGATAGCATGACATTAGCACCCAGATGTAATGCTTAAACCTATTCCAAGTCTGTAAGTACCACTCATGTAATGTCGTACCCAAATTTCAGCATTACAGATCAATTTTTAACCAACTTCTGGGGTCAAATAGATGGACAGGGGTACTAGAGGTAGGGGGTCACATCATGGGGTAACATGATTTTAGCACCCAGATGTAATGTTTAAACCCATTCCAAGTTTGTTATTGCCACCCATGTAATGTCCTACCCAAATTTCAGCATTACAGATCAACTTTTGACCAACTTATTGGGTCAAATAGATACACAGGGGTACTAGAGGTAGGGGGTCACATCATGAGGTAACATGACTTTAGCAGCCAGATGTAATGCTTAAACCTATTCCAAGTTTGTAAGTGCCACCCATGTAATGTCCTACCCAAATTGCAGTATTAAAGATCAACTTTTGACCAACTTATGCGGTCAAATAGATGGACAGGGGTACTAGAGGTAGGGGGTCACATCATGGGGTAGCATGACTTTAGCACCCAGATGTAATGCTTAAACCTATTCCAAGTTTGTAAGTGCCACCCATGTAATGTCCTACCCAAATTTCAGCATTACAGATAAACTTTTGATCAACTTATTGGGTCAAATAGATACATACTGGTACTAGAGGTAGGGGGGTCACAACATGGGGTAACATGACTTCAGCACCCAGATATAATGTTTAAACCCATTCCAAGTTTGTTATTGCCCCCTATGTAATGCCCTACCCAAATTTCAGCATTACAGATCAACTTTTGACCAACTTATGGGGTCAAATAGATGGACAGGGGTACTAGAGGTAGGGTGTCACATCATGGGGAAACATGACTTTAGCAGCCAGATGTAATGCTTAAACCCATTCCAAGTTTGTAAGTACCACCCATGTAATGTCCTACCCATATTTCAGCATTACAGATCAACTTTTGACCAACTTATTGGGTCAAATAGATACACAGGGGTAGTAGAGGTAGGGGGTCATATCATGGGGTAACATGACTTTAGCACCGAGATGTAATGTTTAAACCTATTCCAAGTTTGTAAGTGCCACCCATGTAATGTCCTACCCATATTTCAGCATTACAGATCAACTTTTGACCAACTTATTGGGTCAAATAGATACACAGGGGTAGTAGAGGTAGGGGGTCATATCATGGGGTAACATGACTTTAGCACCCAGATGTAATGCGTAAAGCTATTCCAAGTTTGTAAGTGCCACCCATGTACTGTCCTACCCAAATTTCAGCATTACAGATCAACTTTTGACTAACTTATGCGGTCAAATAGATGCACAGGGGTACTAGAGGTAAGGGGTCACATCATGGGGTAACATTACTTCAGCACCCAGATGTAATGCTTAAACCTATTCCAAGTCTGTCAGTGCCTCCCCATGTACTATCCTACCCAAATTTCAGCATTATAGATAAACTTTTGACCAACTTATGAGGTCAAATAGATGCGCAGGGGTTATAGAGGTAGGGCGTCACATCATGGGGTATCATGACTTTAGCACCCAGATGTAATGCTTAAACCTAATCCAAGTTTGTAAGTGCCACCCATGTAATGTCCTACCCAAATTTCAGCATTATAGATAAACTTTTGACCAACTTATGGGGTCAAATAGATGGACAGGGGTACTGGAGGTAGGGGTCACATCATGGGGTAACATGACTTCAGCACCCAGATATAATGTTTAAACCCATTCCAAGTTTGTTATTGCCCCCTATGTAATGCCCTACCCAAATTTCAGGATTACAGATCAACTTTTGACCAACTTATGGGGTCAAATAGATGGACAGGGGTACTAGAGGTAGGGGTCACATCATGGGGTAACATGACTTCAGCACCCAGATATAATGTTTAAACCCATTCCAAGTTTGTTATTGCCCCCTATGTATGCCCTACCCAAATTTCAGGATTACAGATCAACTTTTGACCAACTTATGGGGTCAAATAGATGGACAGGGGTACTGGAGGTAGGGGGTCACATCATGGGGTAACATGACTTTAGCACCCAGATGTAAATCTTAAACCTATTCCAAGTTTGTAAGTGCCACCCATGTAATGTCCTACCCAAATTTCAGCATTACAGATAAACTTTTGAGCAACTTATGGGGTCAAATAGATACACAGTGGTACTAGAGGTAGGGGGTCACATCATGGGGTAACATGACTTTAGCACCCAGATATAATGCGTAAACCTATTCCAAGCCTGTAAGTGCCACCCATGTAATGTCCTACCCAAATTTCAGCATTACAGATCAACTTTTGAGCAACTTATGGGGTCAAATAGATACACAGGGGTACTAGAGGTAGGGGGTCACATCATGGGGTAACATGACTTTAGCACCCAGATGTAATGCTTAAACCCATTCCAAGTTTGTAAGTACCACCCATGTAATGTCCTACCCATATTTCAGCATTACAGATCAATTTTTGACCAACTTATGGGGTCAAATAGATGGACAGGGGTACTGGAGGTAGGGGGTCATATCATGGGGTAACATGACTTTAGCACACAGATGTAATGCTTAAACCTATTCCAAGTTTGTAAGTACCACCCATGTAATGTCCTACCCAAATTGCAGAATTACAGATCAACTTTTGACCAACTTATGGGTCAAATAGATACACAGGGGTACTAGAGGTAAGGGGTCACATCATGGGGTAACATGACTTTAGCACCCAGATGTAATGAGTAAACCTATTCCAAGTTTGTAAGTGCCACCCATGTAATGTCCTACTCAAATTTCAGCATTACAGATAAACTTTTGACCAACTTATGGGTCAAATAGATACACAGGGGTACTAGAGGTAAGGGGTCACATCATGGGGTAACATGACTTTAGCACCCAGATGTAATGCTTAAACCTATTCCAAGTTTGTTATTGCCCCCTATGTAATGCCCTACCCAAATTTCAGGATTACAGATCAACTTTTGACCAACTTATGGGGTCAAATAGATGGACAGGGGTACTAGAGGTAGGGGGTCACATCATGGGGTAACATGACTTTAGCACCCAGATGTAATGCTTAAACCCATTCCAAGTTTGTAAGTACCACCCATGTAATGTCCTACCCATATTTCAGCATTACAGATCAATTTTTGACCAACTTATGGGGTCAAATAGATACACAGGGGTACTAGAGGTAGGGGGTCATATCATGGGGTAACATGACTTTAGCACACAGATGTAATGCTTAAACCTATTCCAAGTTTGTAAGTACCACCTATGTAATGTACTACCCAAATTTCAGCATTACAGATCAACTTTTGACCAACATGTGAGGTCAAATAGATGCACAGGGGTACTAGAGGTAGGGGTCACATCATGGGGTAACATTACTTTAGCACCCAGATGTAATGCGTAAACCTATTCCAAGTTTGTAAGTGCCACCCATGTAATGTCCTACCCAAATTGCAGAATTACAGATCAACTTTTGACCAACATGTGAGGTCAAATAGATGCACAGGGGTACTAGAGGTAGGGGTCACATCATGGGGTAACATTACTTTAGCACCCAGATGTAATGCGTAAACCCATTCCAAGTTTGTAAGTGCCACCCATGTAGTTTCCTACCCAAATGTCAGTATTACATATCAATTTTTGACCAACTTATGGGGTCAAATAGATGCACAGGGGTACTAGAGGTAGGGGGTCACATCATGGGGTAACATGACTTTAGCTCCCAGATATAATGCTTAAACCTATTCCAAGTTTGTAAGTGCCACCCATGCAATATCCTACCCAAATTTCAGCATTACAGATAAACTTTTGCCCAACTTATGGGGGCAAATAGATGCACAGGGGTACTGGAGCTAGGGGGTCACATCGTGGGGTAACATGACTTTAGCACACAGATGTAATGCTTAAACCTATTCCAAGTTTGTAAGTACCACCCATGTAATGTCCTACCCAAACTTCAGCATTACAGATAAACTTTTGACCGACTTATGGGTCAAATAGATGCACAGTGGTACTGGAGGTAGGGGGTCACATCATGGGGTAACATGACTTTAGCTCCCAGATGTAATGCTTAAACCTATTCCAAGTTTGTAAGTGCCACACATGTAATGTCCTTCCCAAACTTCAGCATTACACATAAACTTTTGACCAACTTATAGGGGCAAATAGATGCACAGGGGTACTAGAGGTAGGGGGTCACATCATGGGGTAACATGACTTTAGCACCCAGATGTAATGCTTAAACCTATTCCAAGTTTCTAAGTAGCATCCATGTAATGTCCTACCCAAATGGCAGCATTACAGATAAACTTTTGCCCAACTTATGGGGGCAAATAGATGCACAGTGGTACTGGAGCTAGGGGGTCACATCGTGGGGTAACATGACTTTAGCTCCCATATGTAATGCTTAAACCTATTCCAAGTTTGTAAGTACCACCCATGTAATGTCCTACCCAAACTTCAGCATTACAGATCAACTTTTGACCAACTTATGGGGTCAAATAGATGCACAGGGGTACTAGAGGTAGGGGGGTCACACCCTGTGGTGATATTACTTAGCACCCAGATGTAATGCTTACACCTACTCCAAGTTTGCCAATGCCACCCACCTAATGTTGTGCCCAAATTTCAGCATTACGGATGAACTTTTGACCAAGTTATGGTTTCAAATACGTGTACAAGGGTACTGGAGATAGCTAGTCCCATCTGTTGATAACATGAGCTTAGTACCCAGATGTAATACTTTTAAATCTACACAGAAACCAATTTACACTTAATTTTTATTGCAGCTTCTAGCAGTGATGATGGTGACTTCGACGACAACACAGATGGCGCCACCGAACAACAACAGGAAGAGGAAGAGGACGGGGGAGTGGCCTATGAACGGCTGCGGCCAACCTACACCCACGAGGCCGTGAAGAAGTTAGTTGACCTTGACCTGGTGAAGCATGTGATCAGCCAGAATGGGGATGGATTGCACGGGCTGTCAGGTACACAAATTACTCAGACTCCCAAGTTTACCTTTTTTTTCTATGCCAAATATAAAATGGAGTTCTTTGTTGGGAAATTTGATTAATATACCAATATATTTAGTCTCAGGGAAATTTTTTGAGCAAAACAAACTGAATCCAGCGACTGGCTTGTTGGAGGAAATATGTAGTGACCATTGCAACCCTGATAATTTTACAAATTATTATGTCTGGTGTTAATTAAATACTGGTTGGATATGGTTGCTGGAGAAATAAGAAGAAAACCATTATTGACGAACTAATTTATCACGATGTTTACCTTTTGGTCTTGAATATTTTATTGAAGTGAGCATCTTGTTTAAGATGTGATTTTTCCAAGATTGGATAGCCCAGTAGCCAGATAGAGGTCATTTTACCCCCTTTGATGGCTGATACATATTTTATCAATTTATTTATTTATTTGGGTTTAATGTCGCTTTGAACACTGTACAGGTCATATCACGATGGGTAGTTTTATGGGCAGAGGAAACCAGTACATACAGGTGGTCAAGGTTCTCTACTGTAAACTGCCGACCAGCGGTAAGCAACTACCAATTTTCCCACATAGGGTCTGGGGTTTGAACCACCGACCTCAGAGGTGGGAGGCAAGTGTGTTACCACTGCGCCACCATGGCCCCTCAACAAAATTAACGTATAAATTTAATCAGATATCTCCACCAAATTAAATTTAATCGTCTTTTTTACCATGTCAGTATGAAAATATACAAAATTACTATGTTGAATAATCAGTCACGTAAAATTGTCAGTGACCGACCTCCATGGTACACTTTCATAGGGTTCAACCTGACCACATCCTACTTTTTGTAATAATAGACTCCATGTTTTAAAATGGCATCGAGTCCCACCACTACTGGTCTAATCCCAATGTTTTTTGACAGGTATAGCCAGCGAGCACCTGTCAGAATTGCATGGCAACGTGTTCGTCGAGAAGTGCGGCAAATGTGGCCAGCGCTACACTCGAAACCACTATGTCCTCGATGACCTGGCGAGTCAGTATTACGAGGAGCTAGAGGATTATGGGAAGACCGAGGTTGTGAAACCAAAGCATGCGAGGAAATGTGACTTGTGCGGGCTGAGTCACAACACAGGAAGGAAGTGTACGGAGAACCTGAAGGGCAAGGTCAGTCAGTTGAGAATGTTCCTGAAATAGTATCTTGGGGGTTTTGCAATCTTATGACTTAGATTTCATGACATTAATAAAATGGTGATGGGGCTCGAAGGTTTAGTGGTTAGAGTGCTCACCTTCAACTGCAGAGGTCGCCGATTCAAATCTCAGTCTGGGCACTTCATGTTGGAAAGTTGATAGTTACTTACCAATGCCCGGTGGTTTACATTGCAGAATCCTGACCAACTAGTATGCACTGGTTCCTCCACCCATAAACTACCTGTCGTAATATGACCCTTACTGTTGAACATGACCTAAAACAAAAAAATAAATTTAGATCTATATTTAATAAAAATGGGGAAAGGTCTAAATGCTGCTACTTTGCAGGTGTCATATCTGCCCCACACGGGGCACTCTGTATGCTTAACTAACTAAAAATTGACAAAAAGTGATAGATAACATTCTAGGTCAGTAATTCAGGTTGTGGTACAGCCATGGGTGTGAAGATACTGAATGGGGAAGCTTAAGTTGAAGAGGTGGGTCTTAGGATGTCAACTTATACCCCTTTCACACTACAGGGGGTATCAGCCTCAGTGACCCAGTGTATGGTGAAACGTCCCTGTCCTTGGATCAACGCCTGGCGTCCATTTGCAGACTTGACAGTCATTGGCCCTCCATCCCAATCCTTATGTATCCCATGGAAGTTTTGAAATGTTTACGATTCCATGCCGTGGGCAGACGCAGACGATTCCGAGCATGCGCATTTGAATTTCTTACTATGGTAACCGAAGGTGTCGTCCACGGTGTGCATAAGGTTGTGGCTCGGTCGGCTTGAAGAGGTATTGCACATTTCGCCACTGTGACACAAGGTCGCATACAAATCTTAGACGGGAGTTGTTGTTGGTAGTTTCGTCAAACGCCTATAACCACAAACTACACAGACTGTAGTGTAAACAAATCAGACCAAATGGGGTGAGCTGGGAGGTGGTTTCTGCGGCCGAGTAAAACTTCTAACCACGGGACCGCCTGTAGGGTAGTGCTGGGAATCGCCTCCAATTTTCATGGTCGATTATTTTACTCCATTTATTGTCTATTATTTAAGAAACACTTTCTAGGATTAAGTATAGGTCAATCCGGTAAGAATAACGGTGTTCCGACATGTAGAATCTACCGAAAGCACCCACTTCCTGTATTTATGGCGGTAGACATAAACAAACTTCAAATTCAAGACAAAACTGTCAGTTTGTTAAGTAAAAATATGTAAAATATTTTTAAAATATGTGGATATTGATATAATAAATCAGGAAAGGTAAGATATAAGCTTAATAATCGATCATTAGAAAATGTCAGTGACCGACCGCGATTCTACGCTGTTATTGACGATTAATCGATAATATGTCTAATCGCCACACCACTACTGTAGGGTGAAAAGGGCAGAAGGGACTGATTTTCATATGAAAGAACTGATAAGTCCTCTTGTCATTATAATTCTTCTACGTTATCCTTTGTGTATTGTAGAAGTGCAATGGGCCACTACTGGACACCATCATAAACTTCAGGGACCACTTGGAGGAGGACATTATGACAACAGCCAACCACCACGCCGAGCGGTGTGACCTTCTACTCAGCCTGGGGACCACCATGACTGTCACACCGGCCTCTGACCTGGTCTACATGGGACGAGAACCGCTGAGGGTCGTGGTTTGTAACAGGTGAGTAATTTTTGTGACAAAACTGAATTCCATTGCAAAATTCACACAGAACAAGAGTATAGCAGAATGGTTTCATTAGTAATATGGGATTGAGTGGGTATTCATTTTGATGGGGAAGACGATAACTGTCACACCAGCTTCTGATCTAGTCGACATGGGATGACGGCCACTGGGAGTTGAGGTTTTACAATAGGTGAAAAACTGATTTAAATATAAATTTGCATTGCATGCCAAGCATGAGTATTTACAAGATAGGTTAGCATAGATAGGTTGTCACCTTGGAGGCCCAGGGTTCCATTCCCACTGTGGCCTAGCAGGTAGCACACTTGTGTAGGAACTCAGAGGATGTGGGTTCAAACCCAAGTACAGGCAGATACATAGTGGCTCGGATGACCCACTTAAAATGACGGTCCTCTGTCATTGGCTCCTATCCCCAGTGGCAGGCTAAAGAACCTCAAGGACGTTGATAAATGGTCATCCTTGATGCTCGATGGTCTTCAGTATAGAATCTTGACCATTTAGCAATTCAATTCAATTCCAATTCAACTTTTATAGCGCTTAATCTCTGTCGAAGTGACAGACTCTAAGGCGCAACATCATAAGCATGGTTACAAAAAATCATTGTCCTTGTCCATAGCTATGGTCGACATCATGGAGAACGCCATATGAGGTGGAAAATACTAAGGAGGATAAGCTTGGCAGAATAGGTATGCCTTAAGTTTTTTTCTGAAGGAAGCAATGGAAGTGGCAGATCTTACATTATCAGGGAGTTCATTCCATATTGTGGGAGCATCATATGCAAAGCTTAGACCAAACTGCTTTGTGGATTTGTAAATAGATGGTTGGTATTGAGGAACATGTAGAATTATAGCATGCATTGCCTTTTAGAAATGGCCTTTTAAATTAGTTGAAAGTGATGTTAAACCCCCTCACTCGGTCAGTCAGATGTGTTGGCCTATCCTTGGCTTTGTATTCGTTGTCAATCCAAAAAACAAGTGTCATGTCAGATTTGACACTGGTGAACACCATCTCTCTGTTTGACACAGGCAAAAAAACTAGTGTCATTTGTGTCAGTTTTGACACTAGGGAACACCATCTCTCTGTTTGACACGGGCAAAAAACTAGTGTCGTTGTGTCAGATTTGACACTAGGGAACACCATCTCTCTGTTTGACACGGGCAAAAAACTAGTGTCATTGTGTCAGATTTGACACTAGGGAACACCATCTCTCTGTTTGACACGGGCAAAAAACTAGTGTCATTTGTGTCAGTTTTGACACTAGGGAACACCATCTCTCTGTTTGACACGGGCAAAAAACTAGTGTCATTTGTGTCAGTTTTGACACTAGGGAACACCATCTCTCTGTTTGACACGGGCAAAAAACTAGTGTCATTTGTGTCAGTTTTGACACTAGGGAACACCATAGCCCCGTTTGACACAGGCAAAAAACTAGTGTTGTTGTGTCAGATTTGACACTAGTGAACGCCATCTCTCTGACACAGGTAAAAAATTAGTGTCGTTGTGTCAGATTTGATGCTGCTGAATACCGTCTCTCTGATTGACACAAGCAAAACACTAGTGTCATTGTGCCAGATTTGATACTAGTGAACACCATCTCTCTTTTTGAAATAGGCAAAAACCTAGTGTCGTTGTGTCAGATTTGACACTAGTGGACACTATCTCCCCGTTTGACACAGGCCAGAACACTGGTGTCGTTGTGTCAGTTTTGACACTAGTGAACACCATCTCTCTTTTTGACACAGGCAAAAGACAGACGTGGACTCAGTCTGTACTGCCAAGAACCCTGACAAGCCCTCGGAGACACTGGGTGCCAGGGTGTACGGCGACTGCGACCAGTTTATGGAGGAGCTAATGAAGCACCTGCTGGGGAAGGAGGAGCTTGAGGAGTGGGAAAGTGGGCGGGGCCAGAGGATGACAGAGTATGATGGACAGCGGGCTGATGCTTGAAAGTAGAAAAGCTGTGGGTGGAGCCTTATAATAATTGACGGGCGGGATTCGAGGAGCAGGAAAAGTGGGTGGGGCCAGAGGATTGGGAAGTTTGATGGACAGCGGGTTGATAGGTGAATGTACAATAAAACTGTGGGTACAGTTACTGGCTGAGATAAGAGTGAACATTTTAAGGTTTCCCAACAAATATTCCCCCAAAAACATATAAAGCATGTGTATGAAATTACAGAAAAATTTTTGTTTACATCTTAAATTTGCTTCAAACAATTCATCTGTGATATATACCTATTAAGGTGCATATTTTTGCCTTTACTGGGAATGTTATAAATTGCCTGATAGTTTCAAGGCAGAATGTTAACCAACTAGTATGCAATGGTTTCCTCCACCCCCTCTGCTGCTCATTGTGATATGACTTACATAATATGTTAACTGCAACGAAAAACCATAATCAAACCTGTGTCTGTGATTATATAGTTATATGTTTAGGTTATTATTCAGGGAGTACTCATCTATATTAAACTAGGTAAGATCTGTATAATGATGGTTTACAAACTGTACATTTTATATATTCAGGTTATAATTTTGAGAAAGTATTTTTGTATCTATCTTGTACCAGTTTATATTTATATAAAGATATTTACAA
The DNA here is from genome assembly GCA_964017235.1 of Sabellastarte sp. h YS-2021. Lineage (NCBI taxonomy): Eukaryota > Metazoa > Annelida > Polychaeta > Sabellida > Sabellidae > Sabellastarte > Sabellastarte sp. h YS-2021. The sequence goes on from OZ024940.1 coordinate 6,138,871, forward strand.
GCTGCATGTTTAGCTCTCTTTTAATTTATGTTTCAGTCTGCTTAAAGGGTTAAACTTTTTCTCCAAACCCCAGAGTATGTGACCGATTCGGTCACTGATAGCTTGCTTTCATCTATCTCTGATAAATTTCATGAAGTAGCTTTGTTATGGGATATTGTACTCCACAAAAGAACATGTGTTGTGGTTATACCCCTGTTCCAGTGTCACGATTTATGTAGCACTCGGGAGACTCCGAAGGGACTTGTTTATGGACTGAAAAGATTGTCCTTATGACTTCTTCCAAACTGCCAAGATTATAACACCAATGTCCAGTAACTCCTGTTCCGTGATCAGGGCAGTCCCGCGACTATAGCCTCATTGGACAGAAGTGTGTACAAGAATAGTGATGGAGAGATAAGTCTTAGCACTGTACAGATAAATCGTGACTTGTAATCCAAAAGATATGCTGCATCTACTGGGTACAGAAGTTCTCACCGGTAAAGGGATTTCAGCATGCTTGTAAAGAATTGGATATGCATTCTGCAGTCACTGTAATTACATTTCACGACCTTCACGACTGAAGAAATGAGCTGTTTGACTATGAAAACTTTGCACTGGTCCAAATTATTGGGTTGGCCAGAAGGCAAGCTCACGTATATGGAACAGGGGTATAAGTTTATAATTCTCAATTAGGAAACTCATTAGCAAAAGCTCTGGTCACCTGATCTGAAAAGCATGACAATTAAATATTGGACTTGTTGCCAGGGTGAAAAATTAAACTCTCTGCATCACAATAATTATATTCTCACTACCTAGGCATGTGATGCTTAGGCAGTCAGATTGGTTGCCATGGTGACAGCAGGAGCTCATCTGGTATCCAAGCAACACTGATTTAACAAAACATTGATTAATCTTCTGTAGTCTCTCAGCTTAGCCAAATATAAATTTTACATTACAACGTAAAAACATTGTTGAATTATGGATAGACTTTTTAACTGATTTGAATTTTCGTTAATGATTTGATTTGCATTTAAAATGTAACTAAGGCAGTTTCCAGCAGGTACTTAATATTTGAATTGGGGTCAATTTTGAAATGCGGGCAGAATGTCTGGATATTTACAGTAATTATTACAACATAAAGGTACAAATTCTACACCTGGACACTACTTCATTATATTTTCTTACTGGAACGTATGTAACAACAAATGTACTTGGATGAGATGATAAGTTTACAATTTATTGATACTTTTAAATATAAAATGATAATTTAACAAAACAATAGTTTCTGAATTCTCCTTGCACTTTTTGTTTGAAAAAACACACGAAAAAAAAACACTTTTCCATGCAACAAAAAAACAAAAAGGCATCAGTACAAATGAGCTTTAATTCTTTGTTATTTGTTTTTAACAGCACCTAGGCTTTATATGTGTGTACATAGGTTTATATTGTGGTGAATTGGACTTGTATATAGACATGGCTGTAAGGGTAAGTTCTTTCTATTTTAATTCATACCCTTTTACTTATTTATTTTCTTGTGGTGATATTGTGATGTGGGCATTTGACTTTAATGCAGAAGGTCCAGAGTTCAATCCTTGGCCAGTTCATTGAGATTATACCCTTGAAAAAGGTACTTACCGTATTTATCTGTACAAATGCCCTGTCCTGTTAACCCCCTCCCCCCCTCCCTTCTGACTAACTTTGCAAAGTTCATATTTCGGGGTTTTACATCCCTCTCATTAGCCAACGCCTTTGTGATTCCAGGATTCTGAAGAAAGATGTGTTTTAGTACTTCCCCAATTGAATACCGCTTACGGAAAATAAAGAAAATCACCACAAAACATTGCAGTTTTTGATGCATTAAAATATACAAAAACACGAGCTAAAAGGTTATAATTTCTTCAAATTTCCGGTTTGATTCGAATATTTTAAGCTCTTCCACCATTATACATGCTGGCAAGCGAGATCAAGGCTGTAAGTGTTCATTATCGCCCATTGCCACTGGACTCGAGAGTTGATCTTTTTTATCTGTTAAAGTCATCCCCCCCTCTCCTTTTGAAAATTCAAACCCCCCGGGGTGTTTATACGAATAAATATGGTAACACAAATATGTCCCTCTTTGCCCGGTACTGACACTAGTTGGGTAAACTTGTGATAGGCTGCAAGTGAATAGATATACTCTTGACTCAATTCAAGCCCTATGAACAGGAAGTAAGAAATAGCCATGCGGACTAAAAAGCCAGAAGTATGACTTTACTATATATCGCAATTTATTTGGGTGAAAAAGGAGGAGTTCTTGCATGAATTAAATCAATTAGAAATAAATTCCTGCTACTTTGTTTTGTTTTGTAGTATGACCATTTTTGCAGTATGTTTTATGAAATCAACTCAAAACCTCCACCCCAAAATAGCATTAAAAATACTAGAATTCTCAAAAGTCAGGCTTTTTACTATATATATATGTATTCTGCAAGATGTTAACACATTTTTCCTCTTCAGACAAACTCCTCAGAGGCTGAAGGTAACCCTCCCGCAAATGAGGGGGGAAAAGAACCAGTAGAACAAGATCTCACCGACCTGTGTGCTCAGTACAACAAGGATATGTGTGAAGAAGGTATGTTATCAGGTGTAATCTTATCTATAAAAGATTACTCAAGAAGAAGGGGCCACAGTGGCAGAGTGGTAACACTCTCGTCTCCAACCTCTGAGGCCGCCGGTTTGAATCTCAGGCCAGGCGCTTCATGTTGGAAAGTTGGTAGTTACTTGTCGATGCCAGGTGGTTTACAGTGCTGTATGCACTGGTTTCCTCCACCTGTAAACTATCCGTCGCAATATGACCCTGGCTGTTGAACGTGACAAATCTAAATCTAACCCACCTCTGACCCCGGGGTTCGGTTCCTGGCCCAACCTCAAGTGGGAAAGCTGGTAGTTGCTTGCCGTTCGTCAGCAGTTTACAGTACAGAACCCTAACGAACTGTATGTACTGGTTTCCTCCGCCCTCCCAACTACCTATCGTGATATGACCTGTACAGTGTTGAAAGCAATGTAAAACCCCAAATAGATAAATAAATACTCGGGAAGAGTATCACAGAAATAGATACAAAGGGCCCAAAGAATGAGATCTCACAAACTTGTATACTCTAACCTATTCCACTTGTGACCACTTTTAAGACCGAGCATCCCACTGTGACCATTTTAAAAATGAGAAGAGCTCCCCATCCCACTGTGACCACATTAAAGTGAGCAAAGGCTGACCTATCCCACTGTGACCACACGTAAGGCCGAGCATCCCACTGGCCATTTTAAGAATGGAAGAATTTTATAATTTTGCGATATTTTAGATGAGGACATCGACACCATACCAGATAGTGATGACACAGTTGATACAAGGTTATTTTTCAGATTTCTTCAGAAAATTTCCAAATAAAATACATTTCAATGGAGTTTTCGGTTTAGACCTCAAGTCTGAACTCATACTTACCATGTTTTCAGGTGCGGATGTGGACTACGTACCAGATGAGGAAGGTGATGTTGATGAAGAAGAGGTACTGGTGGAGAAACAGCCAGAGGTAGACTCGTACTTTGTGCTGTTGGCCGTGCTGCTGATATCCGTCATTGTGGGCACCTTGGTCTATGTTTTGAGTGAGTTATTTTGATATTTATTGTAAATTAGGCAATGAAATTTCTTCTTAGTAGCAAGGCAGAGGAATAGGTCCTTGCTAGCATGTCACAGTATGAAAGGTAGATGGCCTAGTGGGTTAGTAAGTTTGGCATCTGGTTAAGTATATGGTTATTTTTTAATTGTGTGGTTATTTGTTAAAGTATGTGGTTATATGGGTCACATTTCGTGGTTATATATAGTTGCAGTGTTTCTGTCTATTGGAGGGAGGTCTTCAGTGGCCTAGTGGGTTAGCAAGCTCGGCATCTGGTTATTTAAGTACATGGTTAATTTTTAATTCTGTGGTTATTTGTCAAAGTATGTGGTTACATAGGTCACATTTCGTGGTTATATAGAGTTGCAGTGTTTCTGTCTATTGGAGGGAGGTCTTCAGTGGCCTAGTGGGTTAGCAGGTTTAACTCCCACAAGCGACAAATACTGGGGGCCTGTCCCAATATGACCTTGGCTGTTAGAACGGGATATAAAACCCCAACTTTCATCGTCATTCATATAAATATGAGACTAGGGCTGGTATTCATGAAGGGTCTTAGACTTAGCCAGATCTTAGGCTTAAATCCAGTCTTAAAGTTAAGACTTTTGTCTCAGCTAAGTTTTGTCTTAAAATCGTATCCAACAAGGGTGACTTAGCTAAGTCCAAGATTATCAAATGACCACAGTGGTTTTCTGTGTCATGTGACCTTTCTTTTCTATTCAAACTATACTATTGGTGACGTATATCCTTCATTTAATGCATTTTATCTAAGGAGAAGTACTGTTTTGAAATGAAAAACCTTGTTACCACATATAAACTTCTGTTCTGTATAATTAAACTTTATTTGCAGCCATTTCAAATTTTGAAGTGGAGAAAAGTTTATGGTGGCCATATTTAAGTCCTCTTTACAAAATTTAAGCCCACTACCAACCAGTCTAAAAGTTGAGCCCTTGGCTAAGCCTAAGACCTGTCTTAAATTCTTTGTGAATACCACTAAGCCTAAGACAAAAGTCTTAGCAGTTTTGGGGCAGAAACTTGAGACAAAAGTCTCAACGTTAAGCCTAACCCCTGGCTAAGACCTTTCATGAATACGGCCCCGGGTTGGCCTAGTGGGTTAGCAGGTGTGGTATCTAATCTCAGGCTGTTACCCCCGTGTGGGTTTGACTTCCACAAGCGGGGCCACGGTGGCAGAGTGGTAGCACTCTCGCCTCCCACGTCTGAGGCCGGGGTTTGATCCCCGTCATGGCGTCAAGTGGGAAAGCTGGTAGTTGCTTGCCGTTGGTCGGCAGTTTACAGTACAGAACCCTAACGAACTGTATGTACTGGTTTCCTCTGCCCTTCCAACTACCCGTCGTGATATGACCTGTACAGTGTTGAAAGTGACGTAAAACCCCAAATAAATAAATAAATTGACTTCCACAAGTGACAAATGCTGAGATCCTGTCCCAACATGACCCTGGCTGTTGGATGGGTTATAAAACCCCGACTTTTAGCGTGATGAAACAACAGAGATTGTACTGCATTCAAAATGCACATTTTGGCAGAAAAGTTATGACGCCTTGACAATTTCAATATTTATATATGGTGCGGGATAGGCATTAAAAGTGCATATTAAAACTTGACCCAATTGAACTTGATTCCAGTGTAGCAAGCATTCACACAACACGAGTGTTCCTTTGCCATCAATAATGCCCTCATACAGACAATTTTACACAAGCTTCGAGTTTCTTGCCATCCATAATATCCTCATACAGACTGTTTTACACAAGAATCCATTGTAGAAACAGTAAACGTTACACGAGTGTTCCTCATCACTCATAATATCCTCATACAGACCATTCTGTACATAGGATTCCAATTTTGCAAGAGTTCACATCACACAGCCCAGGCTTTCACATATTTCTGAATGTTATCTCATGAAATAGAAAGTCATCTTTGAAAATATACCAATCAACCTGAGGTCATTTAAGGGCTGTAATTTAAATAGGTAAACATCGACATGAGTGTCCAATCTTTAAGAATAATGGAGCATTACCTGGCCATTAACCCAGACTGAAAATATCATTCAAGACACTGGTTGAATGTATCGTAGATTCCAGAGGAAATTGTCATAACCCAGAAGGTGAACCAGTTGTTTGAATACTTTCTTTCTATGTTTACAGAAGCGCTTTTTGAAGTGGAGGATTTTGAGGCCGCGAAGACAAACTCTACGGATCACCATAACAGCACGTGGCCCAATACTGTAGGGGACAACAGTACAGACACCAGGAGTGCAGCTTTCAATAATACAAGTGAGTTGATATCTCCGCACAGTGTAATATTCTCGGGCATTTTACTGTTAAACCTGTGTTGCTGGTTTGCACTTAGCATCGCTTTCCGTAGACTGCATACAGGGCCCTATCAAGGATGGGTATTTAAAGGGGTGGAGGATAGCAGAGTTACAGGATAGCAGACCCGTTGGTCAAGAGTCTGCATTTAAAAACCATCGGGCACAGGAGTACATTAGTGTTGTGGTAATAATGTACTCCGGTAAGACTTTGAAAAAAACAAAATAACAAACAAGTCTTTTTAAGATCAAGGCATTTACTGTAGTTGGCACTATATAAGGACATGCGAGGTAATTAGGCGTGTAGTGGTAGCGATTTTTTCCTTCCGGTTTCACGTCCTCTTCTTCCTGGTCGGTTACCGGTTAACCATCTCTTATTGAACAAAACATGAGAACCAATTAGTTTTCCATACTATAAAAACATTTAATTCTAACGTGACATAGATGTATCCTCGATTTTGATTGGCTAAACGACAAAATACTTCAGCATAACCTGGTAACTCCGAATTATTGCTCATTCTACAGTAAAAAGCAAATAAAAGTGGATTTGAACATTTATTTTGCATGTAAGGTTAGTAAAGTTACTTTAAAGTGAACTAATGGCGGTTTGCAATATATTTTTTTTTACCTTACCGACAATACCGGTACTACCGCAACACCCCTAGAGGTAATGAACTCATTTCCACTCTCCTAAATGTGTATATCTTTGCTGACGTCACATTATGGTCTCCCCTTAATATCTCCTGCAATATGAACTGTATGGAAAGGATTTTAGTTGTGTATCTTCTGTGGGTATTGGCAAAAACATTTTCACATGCATTGACTTGAGCCTTGACCTTACTGAAGGTCACATAAACCAGAAAACTGTTTTCTCAGAAACCGTATGCGTTGAGTCTGCCAAATTTGCCAGATATATTAAGCACCTTAATCTCCTGACTCTAGGTGACAAAAATTTTGACCAGTGGTTAATTGGGCCATTAATGACTTGATTAGTAATTGGTCACCTGGAGTGGGACGCTTTGTTTTTGCGTCAGTAATAACCGTTTTCGAGTTGTATATTTCTTCAGTATATGACTTACAATGTGAAAATAAGTATACTAAAATATAATTAATAATCCCAGATACAAAAAAGTATTAATATAGTTTAACACTCCCACTCATTGTACAGTTCAAGAAATTTATTTGTTCAGATTTTGTTTTGATACTAAACGGTTTATAAAATACTATGAAACAATGTCAAATTTTAAAAATTTATCCTGGGCAGTTACATGAGGGCAACCACGAACCAATTTCATAGATATTTATCTGAAAGAAATTTCAAAATCAATTTCCAAATTAAGAAAATCCGTGTTTTGTGATCATAGTTTTTGTCACGTAATAATCTATGGATGCCGTTTCTAATTTCAGATATCGAGTTAGACTATTGGAATTCCAGTGAGTCGGCTTCGCATCTACCCAGAGGGTGATCATACCCGGATAATGTGGAACACCAAACTAAAACAAGAGAAGAGACTATTAATATCACTTGGAAGTATACAAGAATAGTTGGTCTTTCTATGTCAGTTGATGAAGTGGTGTAAACTGGAGCCGATTTGTAAGCACTTTGTGTTGTTTAGTGTTGGGACCACTAGACGTGTGCTCGGTTAATCATCGGTGACAGTGTATAATCGCGGTCGGTCATTGTCTTTTTCTAATATTCGAAATTTCAGCTCAGGTCTTACCTTTCCTAATACACCTTAATATCCATTTTTAATTGTATACGGGGATTCTTAGGATTCAGTACAGTCACGCCGCTGCAGAGATTTCCTTTTGGAGGCGATAACTTAAAAAATATTTTAATTAGACCTTTCAAATTCGGTATGTGGCTATATATGGGCACTGCCACGAACGCTATTGTTTTGTGACCTTGACCTTCAATTTCAGGGCCCCTGGTGGCCACCTAAAGGTCAAATTTGGGCCATTTTTTTCACATTTTGGCCCACTTCTCATATACAGAAAGTTAGATCATCCTATCGCTGGTATATATAATACATATATATGTCCTCTGTAAGCATGCAGAAATTTGACCTTGAAGCCATTCATTGAAGGTCATCCACAGACCATCAAAGTACCTCACCGATGGTCATTTTTGGCCTTTTTGGAGGTATTTTCACACTTAATGAAAAAATATTATAGCTACCCTTCTCAAATTTACAGGATATATTCATAACCATAAAATCTTGCCTGGGAATATTTTTGGTTTCATTTTGAGAAACAAGATGGCCACCACGGGCGTTTCTTTGTCAGTCATGAAAAGTACTTATATCTCCCTTATCATTCGTCCTAGAGGCTTGGTATGTCAAGCCAACCTATAGGAAATCATGGGCTGGGCATCTTTTGATGTGGTCAGATTTGACCCTGGACCCCTCCTTCAAGGTCAAACAAGGAGAGCCAAACTTAAAAGTGCTTGTAACTCCCTTATTATTGGTCCTAGAGGTTTGGGATGGTAAACCAATCTATAGGAAATCGTGGGCTGGGAATCTTTTGGTATGGTCAGATTTGACCTTGGACCCCTCCTTCAAGGTCAAACGAGGATAGTCAAACCAAAAAATACTTATAACTCGCATATTATTGGTCGTAGAGGTTTGGGTTGGTAAGAGGTTTTTGATGTGAAGACAACTTATAGGAAATCATGTGCCCCGAATCTTTTGGTGGGGTCAGATTTGACATAATACTCTGTATGTCACGCTTCAACCATGTCCCATCCGGGGATACACTGCGTCAAGACACAATCTCTAGTTTTTTAAAAAATATTTTTGGCATTATTATTTAACAACTGGACAGATTTGTCAGGAAATTCGCGTTTGTTTATATCTACCTCTATATTTACAGGAAGTGGCTATTTTTGGTAGATTCTAAATGTCGGAACACCGTTATTCTTACTGGATTGAAAGTGTGGATTGGAAAGTGTTTCTTAAGTAACGACCAACAACGGAGTAAAATAATCGATTAAGGGTCGATCATCGGTCGGAAAAATGGACGAATAATCGAACATGACAGTTGGAGGCGAGTCCCAACACTAGTGTTGATACCTCTAAGGGTTGAAATTTGTTTATCAGAAGAAATGTTAGTAGTTTGCTCAGTCAGTGGGTTTATACAGAGCATAGTCTTGGCCCAGTAGTGTCTCTCCTTTCATCTCTTATCTGTTATACAACTTTCACACTACATGCTGTATCGCCCGCGGTAGGCCGCGTTTGGTGAAACCTCCCTGTCCTTGGACCACCGTCTGACATCCGTATGCGACCTTTTGGGTCAGTGGCGAACCGTCCATTACCTTGCGAGTCCTACGGAAGTTTTAGACTTTTTAAAATTTCCTCCTCTGATTTCTGTACGGTGGGCATGCGCAGACGATTTTGCGCATGCGTGTATGAATTTCTCACTACGGTAAACGAAGGTGTGGTCCACGGTCTACATAAGGTTGTGATTCGATCATCTTTCGGTGTAATACGGCGACGTAAGGTGAGTTCAGGTATTGGTCGTTTCATCCGACGGCATCCGAAGGTGAGTTGAGGTTGCTTCTCGGTGACCAACGTTTGAGGTACTGTCATTCTACTGTTATTGACGGTTAATAAACCGTGTCCAATCAGTGGCCGTCCGCCTGTAGTGTGAACAAATCGGACAAAATGGGGCGACCTGGGAGGTGGTTCTGCTGCCGAGTAAAACTTCTACTGCGGGACGTACCGTCTGTAGTGTGAAAGGGCCTTAAGGGTTCAGGTCTGTTGTTCAGTTGAAAACTGGCTGAACAGCCTCCAGTCATTTCCACAGGAGAGAAAATTAATCCACTAGGCTCCAGTGCTGTGAGTTCACCGTCAAAATGCCAAATTAAAGTTTACTTCGAAATGATGAACATACTTTGACCGAAATCAGGTTTTTGTACGCTGTGAGTTCACCATCAAAATGCCAATTAAAGTTTGCTTCGAAATGATGAACATACTTTGATCAAATATCAGGTTTTGTTTGCTGCAAGTTTACCATCAAAATGCTATGTAAAGTTTGCTTCGAAATGATGAACATACATTGACCAAAAATCGTGGTTTCTTCGTATGTCCCCAGATCAGCCCAGAAATTAAATGACAAGATTTGTGGTCAATTGTTTGAAGTCCGATGTGTAAACTAGTGAATTTAATCATTCATAAACGGTTCTTTATTTCATTTGAGGCATTATCATTATTCTTGTGTGGGGGTTTTAAGCAATTTTATCCCCTTTGACACAAACAACAATATTCGACGAAACTGAAAAGACAAGTGTTCCTCATCATTCATAATGCCCCCGTACATAACACTTTAACATGTTTCCATATACCAAGAGCTCTAAGTCCACAGGGATGAAAGAAAGTATTGTAACCGTACAGGGGTGTCAACCAACTGCTAGTTGACAGACACAGTACTGATAAATACACTTTGCTGGCCACTTCTGATCGATAATTAACCTTTTCAAGGGGTTAAATCCCCAGCTGGAATATGTTCATCTTTACACGAAGTCGACTTCATTTTAACTCTTCATTTCGAATGAATATTTTGAATTTGCAAACTTGATTGTCATATCATTAAAAAAAATATATATATAGCCAAATTCTCAAAATAGTAATGCTTTAATAGACCTTAAAAAGGTGTTTGACAATGTTGTGCATTTGTTGATGCTAGCCAGGCATTAGAAACAAGTAAACATTTATGAAGTGACAACAGTAGTGGGCCAACTGAAGGAGTTTTGTACTAAATTGTACATGTATTTATATTGTTTGAGGTGTACAAGAGGAGTGGAAATTTCAGCTGGAACCAGACTTTGAAATTCAGATTTTTAAAAAAGATTCTCTGCAATTAACATTGACAAAGAGAATTCAGTTTCTTCTTTGGGGGTTCATACAGATTTTAAATTATGCCAGGATTTAATAGCCACAGTCTTCGGGCATATGCTCAAGTTGTTAATACCTGGCTAAAATTTCCACTAATGCAGTGTTCTTAAATTTTCTTCATGGGAACTGGTTGATTAGAAAAGAGCTTATGCATTGCATTACAGTTATCTATTGGAAACAAAGGGTTCGATAGAAATTAGTTGTATCCCCGACGCGAAGCGGGGATACTATGGATTCATCATCGTCGTCGTCCGCGCCCTCGTCCGCGTCCGCAGAGATTTCTTGTTAGCGACCTACAGTCCACATTTCTTTCCGGATTTCTTTCATATTTGGCAGGTGACTTGATATGGTAGAGGACTCGCCACCCTATCTTTTTGGTAGGCTTTATGTCTAAATTAGGCCTGTGGTAGACAAAAATGTCTAAAATGTGGAATATTGCTTGTTAGCGACCTACAGTCCACATTTCTTTCCAGATTTCTTTCATATTTGGCAGGTGGCTTGGTATGCTAGAGGACTCGCCACCCTATCTTTTTGGTAGGCTTTATGTCTAAATTAGGCCTGTGGTAGACAAAAATGTCTAAAATGCATTAAAAGTCATGAAATCATGCACTAAATCACTTATAACTTGAAAAGTGTTGCATTTAGAGCATTTTGTTAAAATATGTTATTCAGATACTTTTTTCATAGCTACAACATGGTGAGTAACTTGGGTGTCTGTCTCAATAGCTAAGTGAGTAATAGCTACTTTTGGGCTTTTCAGTAACTTCCATCATGAGTAAAATCAATTGTAACTTGAAAACTATTGCATTTACAGAATTTTGTATAAATATGTTATTCAGCTACTTTTATGTCAGCTATAACATAGTAAAATTTCAGACCTGTAGCTCATGGCATAGCTGAGTAATAGCTACTTTTAGGTTATCACTGTTGAGTAAATTACTTATAACTTCAAAAGTATTACATTTAGAGTATTTTGTTTCAATATGTTATTGACCTATTTCGGAGTCAGCTATAACATAGTGAAGTTCCAGACCTGTGGCTCATTGCATAGCTGAGTAATAGCTACTTTGAAGTTCACACTGTTGAGTAAATCAGTTGTAATTGGAAAAGTATTGCATTTACAGAAATTTGTGTAAATATGTTATTCAGCTACTTTTGGGTCAGCTATAACATAGTGAAATTACAGACCTGTAGCTCATGGCACAACTGAGCAATAGCTATTTTCAGGTACTGACTGTTGAGTAAATGACTTGTAACTTGAAAAATAGTGCATTTGGAGTATTTTGTTAAAATATGTTGTTCGCCTACTTTTGGGTCAGCTATAACGTCGTGAAATTACAGACTTATAGCTCATGGCATAGCTGAGCAATAGCTATTTTCAGGTTGTCACTATTGAGTAAATCAGTTGTAACTTGAAAACTATTGCATTTACAGTATTTTGCTTAAATATGTTGTTCACCTAATTTTGGGTCAGCTATAACATAGAAAAAATTCAGACATGTAGCTCATTGCATAGCTGAGTAATAGCTACTTTGACGTTATCACTGTTGAGTAAATCAGTTATAACGTGAAAACTATTACATTTACATTATTTTGTTTAAATATGTTATTCACATAATTTTTGGTCAGCTATAACAGAGTGAAATTGCAGACCTCTATGTCATGGCATAGCTTACCAATATCTACTTTCAGGTTCTCACTGTTGAGTAAATCATTGTATCCACTGGATAGCCGTAGTGTGTAGAGAGATTTCACCATTACCGCTCTAACAAAAAAAAAATTAGCCTTCTCAAGTTTGCAAAGTATATTACAGGGTGCACCACAGTACTCTATTGGTAGGCTTTATGTCTAAATTAGGCCTGTGGCTAAATTACTTACCTACTAAAAATGAGTAATTCTGCATTTTCTCTAAAAGTATTGCAGATAGCAAATTTTTCTTAAATAACTCATTCACCTACTTTTGGGAGAGCTTTCACATGCTGAAGTTCCAGACCTGTAGGTAATTACTCACCTACTCAAAATGAGTAAATGCGAATTATCTCTAAAAGTATTGCAGATAGCCAATTTTTGTCAAATAACTCCTTCACCTACTTTTGGGAGAGCTTTCACTTGGTGAAGTTTCAGACCCGTAGGTAATTACTCACCTACTCAAAATGAGTAAATGCAAATTATCTCTAAAAGTATTGCAGATAGCCAATTTTTGTCAAATAACTCCTTCACCTACTTTTGGGAGAGCTTTCACTTGGTGAAGTTTCAGACCTGTAGGTAATTACTCACCTACTCAAAATGAGTAAATGGAAATTATCTCTAAAAGTATTGCAGATAGCCAATTTTTGTCGAATAACTCCTTCACCTACTTTTGGGAGAGCTTTCACTTGGTGAAGTTTCAGACCCGTAGGTAATTACTCACCTACTGAAAATGAGTTAATGCAAATTATCTCTAAAAGTATTCCAGATAGCCAATTTTTGTCAAATAACTCCTTCACCTACTTTTGGGAGACCTTTCACTTGGTGAAGTTTCAGACCTGTAGCTAATTATTCACCTACCCAAAATGAGTAAATGCTAATTATCTATAAAAGTATTGCAGATATCCAATTTTTTATCAAATAACTCATTCATCTACTTTTGGGAGAGCTTTCACATGGTGAAGTTCCAGACCCGTAGGTAATTACTCGCCTACTGAAAATGAGTAAATTCTAATTATCTCTAAAAGTATTGTAGATAGCCAATTTTTCTCAAATAACTCATTCGCCTACTTTTGAGAGAGCTTTCACTTGGTGAAGTTTCAGACCCGTAGCTAATTATTCACCTACTCAAAATGAGTAAATGCGAATTATCTCTACAAGTATTGCAGATAGCCAGTATTTCACAAATAACTCATTAATATGAAAACAACTTAGAGGAAGTCATGGGCTGCAAATCTTTTCATGTGGTCAGATTTCACCTTGGGCCCCTCCTGCTTATTATTGGTCCTAGAGGTTTGCAATGTGAAAACGACTTATAGGAAATCATGGACTGCGAATCTTTTGAAGTGGTCAGACTTCACCTTGGGCCCCTGCTACAGGGTCAAATAAAGGTAGCCAAACTTAAAAGTGCTTTCAGCTTGCTTATTAACGAAAAATGCTTTTTATCTTCTAAACTATGTTAGTTGGCCTTTGTCGGTGGATACATCCAGCATCTGGCCACAGATGCGTCCTATTTCTAGTTTTTAAATGGTGCCACAGTAGCACAGTGGTAACACACTCACCTCCCACCTCTGAGGGCAGCAGTTCAAACCCCGGACCTAATTGTGGGGAAGTTGGTAGTTGCTTACCAATGGTTGGCAGTTTACAGTAGAGAACTTTGACCAACTGTATTTACTTCTTCCATCTCCCGACAAAACTAAACCTAGTGATATGACCTGTACAGTGTTGAAAGCGACGTAAAATATCTAAATAAATAAATTAGTTCTTATATGGGAGGACTAAGATACATAAATAATCATAAATGGATTGTTACCATGTTTTGTGAAGATGTCAATCTGTAGGTAAAAAAAGTTCAGAATCTAAAGTACCGTATTTGTTCGTATAAACACCCCAGAGGGGCAATGAGGGGGACTATTACAGATAAAAAAATCAACTCTCGACTCCAGTGGCAATGGGTGACAATGGAAACTTACCGCCTTGATCTCGCTTGCCAGTATGAAAATGACAAAAGAGTTTAAAATATTTGACACAAACCTTAAATCTAAAGAAATTATAAAGTTTTATCTCGTACTTTTGTTGATTTCAATGCATCTGTCATCAAAACTGCCATATTTTGGTTTGATTTTCTTTATTTCTCATAAGCGGAAGCAGTATTCGATTGGGGAAGTACTAAAATACCTCCGTATTTGCAAAGGTGTTGGCTGTTGAGAGGGATGTAAAACCCTGAAATATTAACTTTATAACGGTAGGGGGGGCGATTAATAGGGAGGGGGGTGTTTGTACAGATAAATACGGTAATCCAAGTTATTGATATGATGTTGTAGTATAGGAAGATATGTATTGTAGATTTGAGGCTTTATTTTGTATATTAATTGAAGCGTCTTTTGAAAAAAGGGGACACTTACTGGTTTCACAGCCTGTTATCTGACAGCCTACCCGCATTATTTTCTAAGTTGAATATCTCTCTTAATACAAGGTCTATCAACAGTATTTTTGGCAAGTATCATCTATAGGCATGGGACAATTTTTTTGACAGATACGAATTTAACCTTTAACAAGGTCACATAACCAAAAGCAATTTTTGTATCCACCAGAGGTATCCAGTGGATACTTTGGTTTAGCATTTGCTACGCCGCCGCGCATAGAGAGATTTTTGACATTAACACTCTGAGAGGAAAACTGCACCAGCTAGGTTCACCAAATTTGCAAAATATCTTTATTTGGAGGTAAGCTTCTCTGAGACTGAAGTGAGCCTCATTTTGAAAAATAAGATGGCCACCGCGGGCATTTCTTTGAAAATTATCTACCTTTTTCTACTGGCTGTTTCTCATAGGTAGAAGGTTGAATCTCATCATAGGTGATATGTATAACAGATATACATGTTCTCTACAACCTTGCAGATATTTGACGTTGAAGCTCTTAATTCAAGGTCATCCATGGAGTGCCAAAGTACCCCATGTAGCAAACTTTAAAAGTGCCTATATCTCCCTTATTGGTCCTAGAGATTTGCAATGCCAAACCAACCTGTAAATCATAGGCTGCAAATCTTCTGATGTGGTCAGATTTGACCTTGGACCCCTCCTTCAAGATCAAACGAGGACAGCCAACGTAAAACTGCTTATAACTCACTTACTATTGATCCTAGAAGTTTGCAATGTGAAACCAACTTTAGGAAATCATGGGCTAGGAATCTTCTGATGTGGTCAGATTGACCTTGGACCCCTCCTTCAGGGTCAAACGAGGATAGCCAAACTTAAGAGTGCATAGATCGTGCTTATTATTGTTCCTAGAGGTTTACAATGTGAAAGTAACTTATAGGAAATCATGGACTGGGACTGGACTGAGGTGGTCAGATTTGAACTTGGAACCATCCTTTTAGGTCAACCGAGGACAGCCAACATAAAAACTGCTTATAACTCACTTACTATTGATCCTAGACATTTGCAATGTGAAACCAACTTTAGGTAATCATGGGCTAGGAATCTTCTTAATGTGGTCAGATTTAACCTTGGACCCTCCTTCGGGGTCAAACGAGGATAGCCAAACTTAAAAGTGCTTAGAACTTGCTTATTATTGATCCTAGAGGTTTGCAGTGTGAAACCAACTTATAGGAAATCATGGGCTGGGAATCTTCTGAGGTGGTCAGATTCGAACTTGGAACCATCCTTTAAGGTCAACCGAGGACAGCCAAACTTAAAAGTGCTTATAACTTGCTTATTTTTACTCCTATAGGTTTGCAATGTGAAACCAACTTATAGGAAATCATGGACTGGTAATCTTCTGATGTGGTCAGATTTGAACTTGGAACCCCTCCTTCAAGGTCAAACGAGGATAGCCAAACTTAAAAGTGCTTATAACTTACTTATTATTGGTCCTAGAGGTTTGCAATGTGAAACCTACTTATAAAAAATCATGGGCTGGGAATCTTCTGAGGTGGTCAGAGTTGACCTTGGACCCATCCTTCAAGGTCAAATGAGGATAGCCAAACTTAAAAGTGCTTATAACTTGCTTATTATTGATCCTAGAGGTTTGCAATGTCAAAGCAACTTATAGGAAATCATGGGCTTGGAATCTTCTGATGTGGTCAGATTTGAACTTGGAACTATCCTTTAAAGTCAAACAAGGAGCCAAACTTAAAAGTGCTTATAACTTGCTTACTATTGCTCCTACAGGTTTGCAATATCAAACTGACGTATAACAAATCATGGGCTGGGAATCAAGGTCAAATGATGGTTCACTGGCTTTGGTGAATTGTCTGTCTAGTGGATACAGATTTGCATTGGTTCTCTGATGGGTAGGTCTTATGAAAGTTATTGAAATATTCCTCAGGTCTGTTCAGACCTAGTGATATGGTCTTTTACCCTTGTCTTGTTTGTCAAGGTCAATTCTATGACCCTAAAAGGGTCAGATTTTCACTTATTGCTTGGTACCTCTTTAATTATTGCAATTACTGTGTTGGGGTGTAAAAGGATACCAGGGTCTTGGATTCCAAAACGCCCGTCAAATTTGCCCCCAGAGACATCCCCTTGTGGTCAAACTGGGATCATAAAGCTGATTTTCTTGTATATTGCAGTCTGTCCTCATTAATATTAGCTGGAGTCCTATAAAACTTGATTGAAATATTCAGGACTGTTTGCACATTTTGACATGGCTTTTTGTCCCTTGCTTTCCTTTCAAGGTCAGTTCTCTGACCTTATATTGGTCACACTTTCACCGATTGCTTAAGATATATGTTTTATTGTTAGAAATACAACTTTGAAGTATATTGAGAGGTTACAAGAAACCATGGCCTGGGATTACAAAACCCCAACAAATTTGCCCTCCCCCAATCCCCGCCCCATGGTTGAAACTGGGGTAATAAAGTTAATTTTCTTGCATTTTGCACTGTGATTAACAAATATTCTGGAATCCTGTAATGCTTCATTGGATTATTCTTTAAGACTATTCAAACCTATTGATTCGGCTTTTTGCATCCTTCTTTCCGGTTTTCCGGGTCAATTCCATGACCCTCAAATGGTTAAGATTTTCAGATATGGCTTAATATCTCGATTGTTATTGTGATCAGAGCTGTAGAATGTTTTTTGTATCTCGATTGTTATTGTGATTAGAGCTGTAGAATGTTTTTTGGAGGTTAAAGTAAATCATGGGCAAGAATTCAACGTAAAAGGTCAAAACAGGGTTGTAACAAATAAACGGTATTTATGCATTTTCTTTGTTATCATTATGCACTTTATTTCCTAAGGGATGCTTCATTTTTCTAAAAATTGTCACTTGTGTTATAATATTTGTACAAAAAAAATTGTCAAAGTTTTGGGTGTTTTGTTGTTTTGTATTGATAATACACTATTATACTTTTATAATAAAGATTTGTAAATTTTTCTTTGTTTTCTGTTGCTTTTTATCAAATAACCCAGAAAGTAAAATTAGAACTTTGGAAAGTCTGCAGTGTATACATTTAAATTATCTTTAATCATAGGTCAAGCTAATATTCAAAACATAGTGCCCATAATTGAGTACAAGCCTAAATCTATATAGGAAAGGACAAGACTGCCTGGTATTTGGCTGTAATATGCCCTTTCTTAGGAAGTCAGACTTTCACAAGTTCATTTCCTAGTGTCATTTCAGATTACAATCTGATATTTCTTGCTTTACTGTTGCAGTGAAGTAAGAATAATCTACTGCTAATCTGAAATGACACTAAGAAAACTTGAATGAGGTTCATCTGGAAAGTACTGAGAAAGAGGAAATTGGACTTTCAGAGTTCATTTCCTAGTGTAATGTAAGATTACACTGTGGTCAATCTTACTCTACTGTAGTCTTTAGTTGTAGTAAGAGTAATACCACATAGGTGATCTGAAATTACACTAAGAAATCTGAACACAGAAAGTTTGACAGCACTCTACATATATACATGCCACAAAAAAGGCTGGCATATTCCTTGGCCAGAAATTTTTTTCTGGTCAAGGAATTTGCTAAGCTTTATTTTGGCCATAATATGGTGAGTACTGCCAGCTTCTAATGTGTTTGGGTTTCTGATGTACATAAAAGAAGATGGTAGAGACTAAGATATTCTGTTCAGTAGTTGCACTTTGAATCCAACTCTGGATGGAGAAAAAAGTAGGTAATAGAATTTGTAACTGATATAATATATATATCCGAAAAGGGTCTCTGATATTTTCACTAGACGTCATCTGCTATAATCTGTTTGATATACCAGATGGATTGAAAATGAGACAAATATACTTGGGTAGCTTCAACTTCTGAAATTGTTGAAGGTATAACCAAACCAGTACAGTACTGGACTTGGTGTTCAGTTCCAACAACAATTTCAGAAGTTGAAGCTACCCAAGTATATTTGTCTCACTTTCAGCTCTCTCCAATGTCAAACCTGTACCATCTTCCTCCTGACAAAGAATACTTCAGACTATTGAGATCATCCATTACATCAACCAAAACCAAAGTCCAGTCATCACACCAGACAAAGATGATTGTCAGGTATGACAACATTTCCTTAGTTTTAGCTAAAGAAATGAAACTGACCTCAAAGTCTTCAGCAGAAAATCAGAAGATAGACTTCCAAGCAACTTCAGAGAAAGCCAGTAAGACCATCACACAAGAGGCCAAAGTTGGTCCTCCCTGTGACATGGGGCACACATCAAGATGTGTTACTGGTAGAGGTGGGATGGCTGTACTTAAACTTTTACTGGTCACCTAAATTATGGGAGCAAATGTTTGAATATTAACCTACATTGGTGTAACTTTTATGAATATTATAAATGACAACAAATTTATATTTTTACAAACTTTATTTCTCAGCCACAAGTAAAATGAACATTCCAAAATGCATAAATACTCATAGACAATAGAATACAGTATACAGCTTCACAAAAATACAAAGAACAAAACTAACATTAAACTTGATGTTTATATTTTACTGACAAAAACATTGAATAGCAGATCTATAATTAGAATGGGTTCATTTAAAGTGTTCAAATTTTGTATGATTACATTTGACAGTAATATTACACACTTATCCCACATATGCCCGAATATATGTAGACTTCTTCCTTGAATGAAATAAACTTTTCAATAAAATTGATTTAAAGTATGAATTTTGCTTTGATAGGTATATATTTCTAGTGGCTATTCTGGTACCTAATGGAAGTATAACTAGACCAAGGATGCATCTGTGGCCAGATACAAGATGTATCCACCGGAAATGGACAATTAACATGGTTTTGAAGATAAACCGTATTTTTCAAGATGGTGGCCAAAATTAAGAAAATTCTAAATTATTCACAGGAATTTAAGGAGTAGTCCCATGGGGCCAATGTTTGCCCCAAATCACTGTGTTGCAGTTTTCAAGATAAAGGACATTCGTTTTTGCTAAAATTCAAGATGGCAGCCAAAATTCAGAAAAGTCAAAATTTTTCAAAGGTCCAAGAAGAGTAGTCCTTAGTACCAAGGGGATTCAGAAAAATTTGCCTGAAAATCTTGTACGGTTATCAATATGAACATTTTCCATTTCCGCCAAAATTCAAGATGCCGGCCAAAATTTAGAAAATTCGTACTTTTTCACAGGTCCTAGAGGAGTAATCCTTAGCACCCAGGGGGTCCAATATTTGTTCAAATCACTCTACCTGTTATGGTTTTCCAAATAAACAACATTTTACATTCCCGCCAAAATTCAAGATGGCCCAAAATGACCCTGGTTGGTTTCACATTGCAAACCTCTAGGACCAAGAATAAATGAGTTATAAGCACTTTTAAGTTCAGCTATCTTCGATTGACCTTAAAGGCGGAGCCCAAACTCAAATCTGACCACACCAGAATATTCCTAGCTTATGATTTCCTGTAGGTTGGTTTCACATTTCAAAACTCTAGGTCCAATGATAAGCGAGTTCTAAGCACTTTTAATTTTGGCCATCCTTGCTTGACCTTGAAGGAGAGGCCAAAGGTCAAGTCTAAACACATGAGAAGATTTCTAGCCCACGAGTTACTATTGGTTGGTTTCACATTGCAAACCTCTAGAACCAATCTTAAGTGAGTTATAAGCACTTTTAACTTTGGCTCTCATTGTTTGACCCTGGAGGAGGGGCCCAAGGTCAAATTTGACCACATTAGAAGATTCCCAGCCCATGATGTCCTACAGGTTGGCTTCACATGCCCAACCTCTAGGACCAATAATATGGGAGATATAGGCACTTTTAAAGTCTGCTACGTGGGGTACTTTGGCACTCCGTAGATGACCTTGAATAAAGAGATTCAAGGTCAAATGTCTGCATGCTTGTAGAGGACATACATATCTGTTATACAACTGAACTATGAAGAGATTCAACCTTCTAGCTGCAAGAACCAGCCAGTAGAAAAAGGTAGATAATTTTCAAAGAAATACCCAAGGCAGTCCTCTCAGAGAAGATACCCTGCAAATTTGCAAAGGTAGCTGGTGTAATTTTCCGCTGAGGGCGTTCACGTTGAAAATCTCTGTACGCGTGGCGGCGGTGTAGCGAATGCTAAACCAAAGTATCCAACTTACCTTCTAAATTCATTTTGCAAGAATTAATTTTCACATTTTAGAAAAAAACTGGCAATCTACCAGTAAACCCCAACATTGTAATTAATACTGTGTAAACAATATTTTTAGCTAACAGGAAACTTCACACATTCTTTATCTGTAAGAAATTCACTGAAATTAACTTTCACTAATGGCTACTTTCTACTCTGGGGCGGGATGCACAAAAGGTCTTAAGTCTAAGATTTGTCTTAAGTCTAAGATAAAAGTCTTAAATGTTAAAATCTTATTCATGAAGTTAAGACAGAATTTATGCTTGGACAAAATGGGATTTATAAAAGGTCTAAGACAAAATTTTGTCTTAAGTTTTGTCTTAACTTGGAGACAACTGCAGGGCAGACTTAAGTCATTTTTAAAATATTCCATTGGATGTATTTACATTTACCCTTTGTTATGCCAACCAAAAATATACTATGGGGATCTGTACTTCTTATATAAGTAATTTCTCTGGATTGTAATAGAAATTTACATGGTTCAATTTCCTATAAATTTCCACATTTTACCTCCTTGTGGCAAAAATATTGTCATATAAGAAAATGGCTGACTCACAACTAAACACAAAGATTACTATTTTTACATAATTTTACAAAAAAGTAACAAATCTGTTTTATAATTTTGAAGAGCATGTTTGGTGTATTTATTGGTGAAAAATATTTTTTGTTAAAATTTGTTAATTTGGATACAAAATAGTTGACATTTTGCATAAATAGACTTTTTCATAAATTTTCTCTCGGCTAAGATTTTTCTGAGCACTTTGTGTGAATCCCAACTCAAGATAAAATCTCAGATAGGACAAAAGTCTCATACTTAAGACTGGTCTTAGGTAAAATTTTGTCAAAATTTAAGACCTTTTGTGAATCCCACCCCAGGAGAATAATAGACTTACTTCATTTTCATTTACTGAAAAGTGATTCACATACAAGTCGTTACCACGGCAGCAGTGACCAACAAGTCATACCCACAGCTAGTACACAAATATTACTAAATAGTAACAACAAAATTTTACACCAATAAAAATTAGTTCAGCTTGAATATCAAATAAATGGACACAAAGCTCATTAATATTAATGTAGAAATATGAGGTCATCCAATTACCTGTCATTTTGAAACAATATTTTATATATATTATTAACAGAAATGTTGCTTAAAGATCGAGTATCTCCTGTAGGAATGTCAATTTCATTGAAGATGAAATACATGTACTTCAAATTCTCGTACTTGTACAACTCATTAGTTAATATTCATGTATGCGCATATGGGGTCATGGAATTCTGTGGGGTTTCTCAACAATATTTTATATTTCTAATGGATATGGCTTGGAGAATGTTATTTTATGTGGAAGGTACATAAGAACGTGGGTATGAGTTGTTGTTCATGAGCTGCCATGGTCACGAGATACTTGTACGCCTAAAATACATTCCTAATACGTAAGAATGACCTTGTCAATCCTCAATAAATATATCAAATAAATACACAAAGGTAAAATTTCCTACAGAATAGGATATTCAACACTGTCAAATTAGTGTACGTATACAGTGAAAAAATAATGCAAATTTTCGAGTATTTAAGTACTTTTCACAGTATTTTTGTGTACAGATGGGTCAGTAGAATACTTGCTATTTCAGTATTGCAAAGCTCTTCCGATTCCTGGGATTCTGAGAAAAAAAAAAGCAGTTCAGAACATCGCCATTCGAATAGGCCCACTAGCAATGGAGTAAGAAATCTAAAATCCGCCGCATATCTGAAATTTGCCACATGTAGACATATTCCTAAAATAACCAAAGTGAGGTCAAATTTGCTGAAAGTCTAGTAAATTAAGGCCTTCTGAACGTAAAAATACCAATTTTAAGACAGTACATTACTTTCTTCTGTAAATTTGCTCAGCTTGTATAGGTGGCGAATTTTAGATTTCTGGCAAATTTTACATTTCTTACTCCACATGAAGTGCATGAAACCAAAACATGACAGTTCCCTTCATAGGAATTGCCGCAAAGCTTTAAAATCTACAAAAAATATATATATATAAGACCAGACCCATCCATAATCACAAAAAAAAATTATTTATTTGGGTTTTAACATCGCTTTCAACACTGTACAGATCATATCATGATGGGTAGTTGTTTGGGCGGAGGAAACCAGTACATACAGTTAGTCAAGGTTCTTTACTGTAACACTGCTGACCATAGGTAAGAAACTACCAACTTTCCCACATCGGGTCCGGGGTTTGAACCGCCGACCTCAGAGGTGGGAGACCAGTGTGTTACCACCCTGGCCCCCTGATCACTAATCACAGAATGCTTTTATAAGTCACACAGTCACACCAGGGACAAGTCCAAGGGAATCTCACATGTTTGATTTGAAGCTAGTGTCGAACCTAAGACCACAGAGTCGAGAGACCAGTGAGGCTTATCTGACAGACAAAAGTAATACTTATGCAGAGTAAGATTGTTAAAACTAGGGATGGGTCAGTAGGCCCGGTATCGAGAGCATTTTACTGAAATACCGTGACAAGATTTTAAAACTGCCACTTTGCTTGTCAAAGCATATAATGGTTGGAGAACTTAAAATATTGGAAACAAACCAGAAATCTGAAATAACACACTTTTATCCCATATTTTCTTGCAGTTACAGACTTTTATAGCGATTACGTCGAGCAGAACTGCCATGTTTTGGATACAACACTTTACCACCTCAATCTCGCTTGACAACCCATATAATGGAAGGAAACCTTGAAATAGTGGAAACAAACCAGAAATCTGATAGATATTACATTTTTTACTCGATATTTTGTACATTTGGGGATTTATATTGCGATTTCATTGACGGGAAACCTCCCATGTTTCATTGGGGTGTACTAAAACGCCAAGTCCCAGAATCGGTGCGGTTTTGCATTGAGGGGCTCCCGATGTACACATTTTTGATACCGACCCGTCCCTAGTTTAAATTAATACCAGCAATGAAATCATCACAGAATGCTTACAACATTAAATCAAAACAATGAATACTACAGCACTTTGAAAGCGCACACAACGCTACCACACAAGGTCAACCAGTGCATTCTCCAACAAGAGTGAATATGTGCCTTGAAATGATACAGCAAAAATAAACCATTTTCAATATCTACATTTTTAGGGTGAATTGTCACCATAATTTAATTTGCTCTTACTTTGATTAAAAAAAAAAAAACTCCTACATCTATTTCAACAAATTGTCACAATTCTGTTCAGGACTGTTTGTCTAATCTTGGCAATAGAGACACAAGAATTATTAAGCAAATGACCAAACCAAATGTTTCAATAAAACAGACCATCTACAATGGAAGTATATTTACAATTTCAATACAATTAAAAAAACATTTTAAAATGAAATTACAATCAAGCCACTTTTGGAAAACCTCTACTCTTAGAAATCTTGCCACTTTGCAGAAATTCTGTTGACAAAGTTCATTTTTTTCAATTATTCTTCTTCCACTTCTATCATTTGAGACATCTGACTGCAAATTAGACACAACCTGTGTTCAGGCCACAGCTGGACAAGTTTCAGTTTTAGAATCTTTCTCACTTTTTAAATGCTCTGTTGAGACTTTCAGTTTATCTTTATTCGAAGTTTCCTCTGTTGGTGCCACTTTTTCGTCCTCATTAGTACAGCAGCGGCAGCACTTGCAAGCCGGGACAACGGACAGCAAGACGGGCAGCAGAAACAAGGCGTGCAGGAAGCCAAAGATCATGACCAAGAGGATGATCTTGAAGAAGGTCCTGAAGATGTAAGAGTTCGAAAAAGCCAGGACCACCACTCCCAGAACCGTTGAGATGGCCCCCTGAACAATGGGCATGCCCAGGTGACCAATGGCCTCCACTGCTTTCTGGTTCCCCGTCTTCAATTTGCTGATGGCAAAATGGTAGGAGATATGAGCGGAGAAGTCCACGCTGAAGCCAATACACATGATGAGATTGATCATGGAGACTGAGTCCAGGTTGATATTCCAGAAGGACATGAACCCGATGACACCACAGCAGATAGAGACCACCGACAAGGTCACAAAGAGGACGGAGACCAGGCTAGGCAGGAGAAAGAATGAGACCAACAGCATGCTGCCTACGGCAATACCAAGGTTCTGCAGGGTGTTGCTGAGGATGACTGTGTACTGGTCATAGTAGATGAAGGCCGGATGGTACACAACAGACGAGGGGTACGCAGAGTTTTCGGCTAACTCACGGGATTCCAGCATCAACGTACGTTCTTGCAGAGAGTCCGACACGCCAGTGGACTGGAGAAGGAAACGCGAGCTTAAAATTGCTGAGTCATCGTCACTGAAGTTTATGTCCAGGGTAAAGAATTGATAGGCAGGTATGGTGAGGAACTGGGTCTTTAAGATGGAGATAAATTCTGACATATTAGAAGGACTCTGGTGACTTTGTGTTAAATAGGAGTTGAAGGCTGCCAGCCAGGATTCAGAGTAGCTTTCGTCTGAATAGAATACTGAACTGTTGGTAAATTTCTGGATCTCTTCCAGCACGTTTTCTCTGACTGACTGGTCCGAATAGTCCAAACTCTCAGTGATGGCCAACATAACCCTCGCGCCATACTGAGACAGGAAGTGGTCATTGTAGCTGCTGTAGAAGTCGGCCAGGTAGGAGTCATCGGGGGCGAGGTTTTTCAGCTGTAGACCTTCGGATAGGGTGACGCAGCCCCAGATGGAGAAACCCAGGTAGATGCAGTACAGGAAAAAGATGATGATCTTGACAGGTGTTTTCATGATGAACGGTGCAAGTTTGTCGCGGAGAAATTCTGTGAGCCATGGTAGGGCAAACATACCTTCTTCATCTTCTTCAATGCTGGAAGGTGTGGTGGATGCTGTTGAAGGTACAGAAGCTTTCTGAGGATGTTCAGAGTCTACCTTTTTGGTGTCAGATGTTTCTGGTTTGGAATTATCAGTTTTATTTGACATCAACTTGTCATCTAGTGGTGCTTTTCCTGTAGAATCTGTACCATTTTGCTTAATGAGCTTGCCATTGTCTTTAGTAGTGGCTGTCCCTCCATTCACCAGAATGTCTTTGTCAGTTTCAGGCACATAGCCACCGGTGCAGCAGAACATGTAAGCCTTGGAGCCACCTGTGGAATAAACAAGATGATATACATATGAAATTTGCCAAAGCATCTCTTTATGGACACAACTGATTATTTAAAGCTACTCTTACACCCCACTGTATAGGTTATAATACTAATGGGCCCTACGCGGGGCCACGGTGGCAGAGTGGTAACACTCTCGCCTCCCACCTCTGAGGCCGGGGTTCGATCCCCGCACAGACTCAAGTGGGAAAGCTGGTAGTTGCTTGCCGTTGGTCGGCAGTTTACAGTACACAACCCTAGCGAACTCTATGTACTGGTTTCCTCTGCCCTTCCAACTACCCGTCGTGATATGACCTGTACAGTGTTGAAAGCGACGTTAAACCCCAAATAAATAAATAATGGGCCCTACGATTTTTTGTAAAATTTTTGTAAATTTTTATAACACAAATGGGGCCTACCATTTTTTGTGAAATATTTGTAGATTTTGGGGTGGGGGAAGTAGACGTTTGCAAGTGCACCTTATTTACAAAGGAAGTGCATCTTGTCGGTCTGCCTGTCTGTGTGTCAGTTATTTCAATGACCAGTCAGAATATATAATTGGCGGCCATGGTGTACTGTCTGCGTGGTGAAAATACCCACAGAACACCTGCATTACACTTGCGCGTCACCTGCAAGTTGGTAGCCATTTTTCCCCGTGGCCAGCAAGTAGGAAGACTTACGGTGGGATGTGAGCAGGGCTGAAGTTTTGGAGCAACCTGTGCAGTAAATATGATTTAAAAATAAATTCCATGTTTACCTGGAATTCCAGGTAACTGGTAAATGTCAATAGGATATGCTCTCTCTCCGGACATGATATTTACTTCTATTTAAAGTGGCTTCAATAGCAAATATGAAGTTTCCCATTACATGTTTATCTTCTTTCACTACAGGAATAATAGCAATGACATAAATCTGAGACTTGCCCTGTTAAAAATCATTATAAGGTGGGGCAATATGCTTGAACACTGAGGACGACCCAAGAAATTTATGGATTTAAATCAAAGTCAAATACTTTATAAAGGTCTATCAAAATCAAATACCTTACTAAGTTCTATCAAAGTTTAGGTATCTCTTATTAAGACCAATGATAATCAAATATTTTATACAGGTCTATTAAAGTGAAATTTTTAGTATCACAGTATATCCATGTTAAATACATGTAACTTACTAAGGTCTATCAAAGTCATATACCTTATTAAAGTCTATCAAAGTAAAATACCTTATTAAAGTCTATCAACGACAAACACCTTATAAAAATTTAATAAAATCAAATTCCTTACTAAGCTCTTTCAAAGTGAAATATGGAAGGTATCAAGATACTAGTGTCAGAAGTACTTAATTGTAATTTTAAAAATGGGGATTTCTGTTTTTTTCCAGAATCGATCTGATTCAAGGTAAACCATGAAAGTCAGGTGAAAAACTAATATAAGATGGACAATATCTATGGATATAAACCATATTTGAAAAGATTTTTTTCGCCTTTTTTTTTGAGTTCATGGTTCTCTCCTATGTGCTAGGGGCCATGGTGGCAGAGTGGTAACACTCTCACCTCCCACCTCTGAGGCCGGGGTTCGGTTCCTGGCACGGCCTGAAGTGGGAAAGCTGGTAGTTACTTGCCATTGGTCGGCAGTTTACAGTACAGAACCCTGACGAACTGTATGTACTGGTTTCCTCTGCCCTTCCAACTACCCGTCGTGATATGACCTGTACAGTGCTAAAAGCGACGTAAAGCCCCAAATAAATAAATCTCCAATGTGCTCTGTTTCTCAACAAAGCTGGAACATTTTCAGGTAAGAAAGTTACCGATCACAGCCTTACTTAAAACCCAAACGTTTACTTTGATCATATTGAGACCATATTCAGATATAACTTTCCATAACTATATCACTAAACATAACTCTACAGTATGATAAGAAGACATGACATCATCGCTTACTTGACATTTCTGGTGGCAGTATCTTCTTGAAGGTGTAGGCGTGTCGGTTGGCGGCCTCCCTCTTCCCAGAGTACACCATGCAGGCCGCGAAAAATGTGAGGGCGTAGATATAGCAGAACAGCACAGCCACTCCAGTGTAGGCACAGAAATAGGTGACCTGCAATAGAAAACGAATGGGTCAAGTGCCCATGTTTGTTTATTTGGGGTTTTATGTCGCTTTCAACACTGTACAGGTCATATCACGACGGGTAGTTGGAAGGGCAGAGGAAACCAGTACATACAGTTCGTCAGGGTTCTATACTGTAAACTGCCGACCAACGGCAAGCAACTACCAGCTTTCCCACTTGAGCCCATGCGGGGATCGAACCCCGGCCTCAGAGGGTCAAGTGCCCATGTAACTTGTCACTAGTACTCAATGGAAGGGCAGGGGCCATGGTGGTAACACACTCGTCTCCCACCTCTGAGGTCGGCGGTTCAAACCCTGAACCCTTTTTGGGAAAGATGGTAGTTTCTTACCGATGGTCGGCAGTTTACAGTACAGAACCTTGACCAACCATATGTACTGGTTTCCCCTGCCCATAAAACTACCCATCTGGATATGATCCATACAGGGTTAAAAGCGATATTAAACCCCAAATAAATAAATGAATAAATGGAAAGTCAGTGCCTTCACAGAACAACACAACCACCCTAGTGCATCTGCTAGAGTTAGTGACTTGTCAAAGATAAGAGTTTTGGTTTCCGTAGAAATATCTTATGTGAGAGATAAGGTTGAGAATTCAATCTGATCATTCTCAAAGGGTCGAGTGGTGTTAAACTAGTTTGGCATTTAATTACTGGGTTAAAAAGGCAAATCATTTGGGTGACATGTGAGGGTCCAGTCCTGATTTGACCTTATATCCAACACAAGGTCACATCCCATTTATCCACACACTGCTAAACTTTTTTTTAATATATCTATTTTTATTTTCTATACATAAAAAAGACAATCGCAATCCCAATGTACAATTTCACGAGAAAACAAGGAACTTTAACAACACAGTATGGCATCACTAAAACTATTTCAATTTTAAAATGTCACAGTAACTTTCAAAGAGAGAATAACACAGTAAAGTCACTCCACATACTTGTAAATTTTACCATGTTTTAAATTACAATTTATCAACAGATTCCTGCTAATCTTAGAAACAAGAGGAGAGTGCCCGTGAACGGGCACTGTGTCAGCTGACTGAATGTTTTTGATTTGTGATGGTGATAATGAGAGGAAAGCATAATTATCAGGGAAAGGGCTGTACAGAAATACAGTAAATGGAAAAGATATTCCGAAGCTGACAGAAGAAAAGGACAAAAAAGTTGTGCCCTGCAAATGGTATTATGAAATAAAGTAACAAGGTAATTGTTTAAGTGTAAAAAGTAGGTTAAAAATATTTAAAGAAATACTATAAATGCAATATCCTCGTTTGACCATGAAGAAGGGGTCCAAAGGTCAAATCTGACCATACCAAAAGATTCCCAGCCAAAGAATTTAGGATGGTTTACCATCCCAAACCTCTCGGACCAATAATAAGTGAGTCATAGGCACTTTTTAACTTTGGCTATCCTTGTTTGACCTTGAAGGAGGGGGTCCAAGGTCAAATCCGACCACACAAAAAAATTCCCAGCCCATGATTTCCTGTAGCTTGTTTACCATCCCAAACTTGTAGGACCAATAATAAGCGAGTTCTAAGCAATTGTAAGTTTGGCTATCCTCAATTGACCTTGAAGGAGGGGTCCCAGGTCAAATCTGACCACACCAAAAGAATCCCAGCCCATGATTTCCTATATGTTGGTTTACCATCCCAAACCTCCAAGACCAATAAGCACTTTAAGTTTGGCTATCTTCGTTTGACCTGGAAGGAGGGGTCTAAGGTCAAATCCGACCACACCAAAAGATTCCCAGCCCATGATTTTCTATAGGTTCGTTTTCCATTCGAAACCTCTAGGACCAATAATAAGCGAGTTATAAGCACTTTTAAGTTTGGCTATCCTCATTTGACCTTGAAGGAGGGTTCCAAGGTCAAATCGGACCATATTAATAGATTCCCAGCCCATGATTTCCTACAGGTTGGATACAATGATTTACTCAACAGTGAGAACCTGAAAGAAGCTATTGCTCAGCTATGCCATGACATAGAGGTGTGCAATTTCACTATGTTATAGCTGACCAAAAATTATGTGAATAACATATTTAAACAAAATACTCTAAATGTAATAATTTTCAAGTTACAACTGATTTACTCAAGAGTGAGAACCTCAAAGTAACTATTACTCAGCTATGCAATGAGCTACATGTCTGAATTTTTGCACTGTTATAGCTGACCTAAAAGTAGGTGAACAATATATTTAAGCAAAATACTGTAAATGCAATAGTTTTCAAGTTACAACTGATTTACTCAATAGTGAGAACCTGAAAATAGCTTTTGCTCCACTATGCCATGAGCTATAGGTCTGTAATTTCACTATGTTATAGCTAACCCCAAAGTAGGTGAACAATGTATTTTAACAAAATACTCCAAATGCAATATTTTTCAAGTTATAGCTGATTTACTCAACAGTCAGTGCCTGAGAATAGCTATTGCTCAGTTGTGCCATGAGCTACAGGTCTGTAATTTCACTATGTTATAGCTGACCCAAAAGTAGCTGAATAACATATTTGCACAAATTTCTGTAAAGGCAATAGTTTTCCAATTACAACTGATTTACTCAACAGTGAGAACTTCAAAGTAGCTATTACTCAGCTGTGCAATGAGCCACAGGTCTGGAACTTCACTATGTTATAGCTGACCCCAAAATAGGTGAATAACATATTGCAACAAAATACTCTAAATGCAATAGTTTTCAAGTTATAAGTGATTTACTCAACAGTGATAACCTAAAAGTAGCTATTACTCAGCTATGCCATAAGCTACAGGTCTGAAATTTTACTATGTTATAGCTGACCCAAAAGTAGCTGAATAACATATTTATACTAAATTCTCTAAATGCAATAGTTTTCAAATTACAAGTGATTTACTCAACATTGAGAACTTCAAAGTAGCTATTACTCAGCTATGCAATGAGTCACAAGTCTGGAACTTCACTATGTTATAGCTGACCCCAAAATAGGTGAATAACATATTGAAACAAAATACTCTAAATGCAATAATTTCCAAGTTATAAGCGATTTACTCAACAGTGATAACCTAAAAGTAGCTATTACTCAGCTATGCCATGAGCTACAGGTCTGAAATTTTACTATGTTATAGCTGACCCAAAAGTAGGTGAACAACATATTTAAGCAAAATACTGTAAATGCAATAGTTTTCAAGTTACAACTGATTTACTCAATAGTGATGACCTAAAAGTAGCTATTACTCAGCTATGCCATGAGCTACAGGTCTGAAATTTTACTATGTTATAGCTGACCCAAAAGTAGCTGAATAACATATTTATACTAAATTCTCTAAATGCAATAGTTTTGCAATTACAACTGATTTACTCAATAGTGAGAACCTCAAAGTAGTTATTACTCAGCTATGCAATGAGCTACAGGTCTGAAATTTTACTATGTTATAGCTGACCCAAAAGTAGGTGAACAACATATTTAAGCAAAATACTGTAAATGCAATAGTTTTCAAGTTACAACTGATTTACTCAATAGTGATGACCTAAAAGTAGCTATTACTCAGCTATGCCATGAGCCACAGGTCTGAAATTTTACTATGTTATAGCTGACCCAAAAGTAGCTGAATAACATATTTATACGAAATTCTCTAAATGCAATAGTTTTCCAATTACAACCGATTTACTCAATAGTGAGAACTTCAAAGTAGCTATTACTCAGCTATGCAATGAGCCACAGATCTGAAACTTCACTATGTTATAGCTGATCCCAAAATAGGTGAATAACATATGAAACAAAATACTCTAAATTCAATAATTTCCAAGTTATAAGCGATTTACTCAACAGTGATAACCTAAAAGTAGCTATTACTCAGCTATGCCATGAGCTACAGGTCTGAAATTTTACTATGTTATAGCTGACCCAAAAGTAGCTGAATAACATATTTATACGAAATTCTCTAAATGCAATAGTTTTGAAGTTATAAGCGATTTACTCAACAGTGATAACCTAAAAGTAGCTATTACTCAGCTATGCCATGAGCTACAGGTCTAAAATTTTACTATGTTATAGCTGACCCAAAAGTAGCTGAATAACATATTTATACGAAATTCTCTAAATGCAATAGCTTTTAAGTTACAAGTGATTCTACTCATGATGGAAGTTACTGAAAAGCCCAAAAGTAGCTATTACTCACTTAGCTATTGAGACAGGCACCCAACTTACTCACCATATTGTAGCTATGAAAAAAGTAGCTGAATAACATATTTTAACAAAATGCTCTAGATGCAACAGTTTTCAAGTTATAAATGATTTTGTGCATGATTTCATGAATTTTAATGCATTAAAAATTATTAAAAAAATTTATTAAAAAAAAAGTAAGACAGATCCAGGTCTCATACTCACACAAGAGAATCTACCTCTGGCCTAGTACATATATGCAAGATATGAGAGAAATCCCTGCAATAGTCACTGAGAAAATTGTGATTAAGTGTTGAAATTTTCACACTTTTGGTGGGGGTACCCCCCTTGTAATGTCTCTAGCAAACAGACGAACAGACAGATTTGCATGCCTTGAACAATTTTTCATCCTCGATAGATAAGGTATCTTTTAAAAAAAACAGCACGTCTCTAGGCCTTGTAGTTTTGGAGGAGAAGTTGTTCACGCGGACGCGTGCGCCCACGCCGCAGAGTGACTGACAAGTCAGCTGACATAAAAAACATTCATATCAACTTTAACGTTTTTCCAAAAGAAGAGCCACGTCATGTTTATCAACTAAAATAATTTGCAATGTGGTATGACTAATGCATTTTTATATATTAGCACTCGGGGAGTGAATACCTCCACAAGCCATAGATGATTTTCTAACAAGAGGGTCAGAGGTGCCCCAAAAGGCGGGTTGCGCACGCAGGAAACAAGGTTAGCAACTGCTCTCATTAAATTTAGGAACAAGGAAAGAAATGTTAGGTTACCCACTTAAGGTAAATGTGTTCGACGTGCTAAGAAATGTAATACTTCTAATCTAAGTTACATTATTGTATCTATACTATAATAAATATAGAACTAAAATAAGGGTCTGCAAAACAATGTAAGTATATGCTATAAAATAATAAAGTAAAGAGTAAAAACTATGAAACGGTAATAACAAAAAATTTGGTGAAATTATTTTAGTGAGAACTTGGGAAATTTGGCTATAGCATATACTTACAAAATGTACCATAATATTGCATGGCACCTAATCACAAAAGATAATTTATTAAAATAAATGTAAGTCATAGTATTATTTACCATATGTACAGGATAAATGTGGACGGACAGACAGATGGACAGACAAATGGACGAAAAACAGACAAACGAACAGACGCAATTTCACCAATTTCGAAAGGAACCTAGCTATGATGGAGATCTATCTCCCTATCAAGTTTGAATCCGATTGGTCAAACCATTTTCGAGTTAGAGTCCGGAAATGAAAATGTAGACAAACAGATGGATGGACAAACGGACGAAAAACAGACAAATGAACGGACGGAATTTCACCAATATCGAAAGGAACCTACCTATGATGGAGATCTATCTCCCTATCAAGTTTGAATTCGATTGGTCAAACCGTTTTCAAGTTAGAGTCCGGAAACGAAAATGTGGACAAACAGACGGATGGACAGACATACGGACGAAAAACGGACAAACGAACGGACAGAATTTCACCAATATCGAAAGGAACCTAGCTATCATGTTGATCTATGTCCCTGTCAAGTTTGAATTTGATTGGTCAAACCGTTTTCAAGTTAGAGTCCGGAAATGGAAAATGTGGACGGACAGACGGACGTCGGACACATGGACGGACAGATGGATGGACAGAAAAACGGACAGAAACGGACGGAAAAACGGACAAACAAACAGACGGAATTTCACCAATTTCGAAAGGAACCTAGCTATGATGGTGATCTATCTCCCTGTGAAGTTTGAATTTGATTGGTCAAACCGTTTTAAAGTTAGAGTCCGGAAACGAAAATGTGGACAAACAGATGGATGGACAGACAAACAGACGAAAAATGGACAAACGAACACACGGAATTTCACCAATTTCGAAAGGAACCTAGCTATGATGGTGATCTATCTCCCTGTGAAGTTTGAATTTGATTGGTCAAACTAGTGTTGTGGTTGAATGTGAATTTTAGAACCGGTTTCCGTAAGTGAAAATTCGGCGAAAAACCGGGTATGTTTGATTGATAAAACGCGAAGAAATAAGTTTTCAACCGTGTACATGAGCTTTAACTCGTATATAAATAAGAGCCACAAGGGACTTTTTGAAGACTTTCGAGGACAAAATGTGTGATATATCAATAGAATATTATAAAATACTGTGAAATATTTGTTGCAGTTCAATATTTTAGTGAACTTGAGGTAAATAATGAAATATGTGATGGAACCGGTTTTGGTTTGAAGAAAACGAAATGTAACCGGATCAGTGTCTTTCGGTCGGCAAATAGGTTTCCGGTTTACCGTCTTCAACACTAGGTCAAACCGTTTTAAAGTTAGAGTCCGGAAACGAAAAATGTGGACGGACAGACGGACAGACAGACAGACGGACGTCGGACACATCAATCTAATAGGCGGGTTGGTTACACGCAACCCGCCTAAAAACAGATCAATACTAAGTAAATGGAAAAATTCTGATTATTATTATTATTTTTTTTTTTTTTTAATTTTTTTTTTTTGGTATCCAGATGCTGATCCGGATCACTCTCAAAATGTTAATGGAATCTAAGTTGGACCAGCCTATCTTCTGATTTATTTCCATGAAGTTCTAACCAGTAGTATTTGCCTAATACTGTTAACAAACAGACAGACAAACTAAAGTGGCCATAAAATTAGATTTGACTCTGGATACAGTCAAAACATAACTCACCGCTCTGAATGTCGTGATTGAGCCGATGCCAAAAGCAATGGCGTCAGTGATGCTGGTCACAGTGACAGAGACGGCGGCGGTTTGCAGTGTGCGACCCATACGTTCCTCCACCGACAGCCGGAAGTCCGTGTGTCGCCACGCCGACACAATTACAAACAGGTCATCTATTCCAATACCTAGAGAAAAATAGAATGATTTATTATGCGCAAAAAATATTATCCTTAAAAGATTCTCCACCTAAAATTATTGCACTTTATTTTCTACATTTTCTACATATTAGATAAAAGCCTGTAAACCAATCTGTTAAAATGAAATATTTTATTAAGATCAATAAAAATCAAATACCTTATCAGATCTATGAATATCGTATACCTTACTAAGGTCTATAAGAGTCAAATACTTTATTAAGATCTATCAAAGTTAAATACCATATTAAGATCTTTTAAAGTTAAATACAATATGAAAATCAAATACCTTACTAAGATCTATCAAATCAAATATCTTATTGGTCAACACAGGACAGTGAATTTAAGGGTTTTCTAAAAGCCTTATCCAGGTCGATGAGTTACAGTAGGCCATCAAGTAGGCCAATAGGTCACAGGACCATGTCTGTTTACTTCAATATTTTCGACTGGCCATCAACAGTTAGGCATTTTGTTAAAAAAAACTTTTTAGGATAAGAAAATTCTTAGAATAGGAAGTTTTTGCAAAAATGCCATAAAAATAGGTGTTTTCAATACGTTTTTTCCACAAATGATAGCTTCATGTAGATCCATTATTAATAGTTCACTACACAGCCATGACATCCAATTTGTTTATCATAAATTCTCAAAAATTAACTATTTTTGCAGAAAATGTTTTAACCTTTTAAAACAATTCCAACAATTGAAGTAATTCTTGTGATAGAAATCTCAGTAAATATTAATCCAGGTTTTTACCTATTATAAGGAATGGCATGACCCCCACAGTACTGGCAAAGGGAAGACCGCAGGCCGACATAAGACCAAGGGACGTCACTATGGCAAAGGCCGCAGCCAACTCACCACCCATGGCCGCAAAAGGCTTGCTGCGCACCTGTAGAAAAAAATATACAAAGAGACATTGTTTCATCATGTATCACATTAAAATGAACAAATCATTTTCTCCAGTCCATGGTTTTGTAGGCACAACACCTTCCCCATATGGAGGGAACTCTGCGGACTTCAATAACAAAAGTGGTGGTTGGGCAGGGGGGCTGCAGGACATGAACTAGCTCAATAATCTCAATAATGAACGAGGGGAAATATATTTGGTTGGGCAACTTAAGTTGAAAAGGTGATTCAGAGCTGTAATATTTTCAGTTTTTAAAACTTCTTAATAATTTTTGAACAACAGGCTATGGCGGCCATTTTTGTTTCTCAAAACTAGGACAAAATTTTTTTACAGACATGTTTTCACAGCCATAGATAATCTATGCAAATTTGGTGAAGACATCTTAATTTATAAGTTAAAAAATGTGACAAACCACGCTATTTTATAACGTCTTGACCACATTGGGAGATAACCAAATCGACTGAATGACCACAAAAAGACTGAGACTGAAATACAGGGTTAAAGAAAGGTTTTTGAATCATTTTACTTAAAACAAGGAAGTAGGGACATAGGTTAAACTGGTTAGTGTAAACAAGTATCATAATTATGTGAGCCGCCACTGAAACCCTGTACAACTCAGCAGACATGATACTACCCTTACAAAATGTCTCCTGTATATTTTCTCAAGTCATGAAGTCATACTATACACCAGGGTATGGAGTACGTTCGGTAAAACTATTTTACCAAAATTAAGTAAAAACAGCAAGTTGAAAGACGACACTAAAATGTTCTTGGCAATTTTAGTGACCCCCCCACCCCCCAATTTCAAAATAAAAGGTCAAAGAAGAGCAGTCAATAATCCTTAATGAAGGGATGATCTCATCATTTATCAGGAAATGTATAAAAATTGCAGAGTATTAATCACACCAAAGGAATAACTGAAAAGCGAAAAAACAAGGAAACTGTTTAAGTCCATGCCTCAAAGAATACTAAAAAGAGAAATGCTGCCCACACAAATCATTCTCGGAACCTGCTTTTGTTACCCAATAGAATAGTAATCAAAAGCGGCAGTTTGGCTTTGTTTTTCTTTTTTGTTTTTTGTTTTTTACAATTCTAAGAACAAAATACCAACACGAAGGCGCCAAATAAATCTGAAACGAAGGGAAAAAAGAGAAACTCATTGATGAAATGCCACAACGGTATATCCTGAACATCATTCATTCGTCGCATATTCCGCGAAACTAAACAGTTAGTTTGTCACGTCCCAAGCACTTTTCATTGTGCTAAGAATATGATTTCTGTGTAGTTTACATGGTTTGTGGCAGATTTCTTTTGATAAACACTCCTTAACATAACATAGCAACCAATTTTAGGTGTATTGGTAATGGTGAAACGAAAAAAAAACTTTACAAGAATCCGCAAGTCATTACAAAAGAAGACGTTACAGACAGTTCTGAAGGGAGGGCGTACTTTTAGTGTACATGTATTTTGAAGAGTAATTGTCACAGTGACCCACGGAATTACCGATAAACTAGACCCACAGAGAATGAAGCTTTGGCGTTTGTCTGGCAGCAAAATAACTCAAATAGTAAAAGAAGGATTTTGATGAAATTTTGAAGAATAAAAGTCAACAATGGCATAAGAAACAGGATAATGTAATTAAACCATCACGATCTAGGTTTTTTTAAAAAAAATTACTTTTATGATCCACCAATTCCCTTGAATAAGAAGTAAAACATGCCATAGCTTACTTAAAGATTGTGATTTATTTATTATGGGTTTTAATGTCACTTTAAACACTGTACAGGTCATATCACGACGGGTAGTTTTGTGGGCAGAGGAAACCAGTACATACAGTTGGTGGAGGTTCTGTACTGTAAACTGCCGA
This sequence comes from Sabellastarte sp. h YS-2021, assembly GCA_964017235.1. Taxonomy (NCBI): domain Eukaryota; kingdom Metazoa; phylum Annelida; class Polychaeta; order Sabellida; family Sabellidae; genus Sabellastarte; species Sabellastarte sp. h YS-2021. The sequence goes on from OZ024940.1 coordinate 6,177,027, forward strand.
CCATCGGTAAGCAACTATCCAACTTTCCCACATAGGGTCCGGGGTTTGAAGTGTGTTATAACTGCGCTACCGTGGCCCCTGTCCTGAACATAAATCACATTCTGTGCTTTTGCATGAACACAACCGACCGAAACGTGATCTCAGGAAATTGTGCTGAGCGTGTCTTGCTGAGAACATAACACAAGTCCAAGTTTTACCACCAGTAGGAATTGGAACCATTTTGCAAGTACCGGTAATTGATATTTTGTATGCCAGTTAAATCGCAAATGTACTTAGGTGCCCTCCAGTGAAGTAACATAAACATAACACGGCCAAGATTTATTGTGTTTCAAATTCTAATTGTTTGTTTGGTTTATAAAGTGACAATCTGTAAGGCAAGTAGATTTGTAGATTTCATAATTTATCTTTTAAAAACTGAAAATATTTAATTAATTAAATGTAGCTTTTGTAAGCTACAAGCTTACCATGTGGAACTGAATGCTATCTCGGGAGTCCACAGGGATCCCGGCCAACGTCCAAGAAAAATACATGTTTAGTATTGACCAGATCCCCGTGGTAGGAGTACACCATAGCAGTGTAAATATGTTATTCAGACTCCCTTCTTCTCTCATTGTAAATTACCGTATTTATTCGTATAAACGCCCCGGGGGCGATGCATTTTTCAAAAAGGGGCGGGGGGGGGCGACTATTACCTATAAAAAAAAATCAACTCTCGAGTCCAGTGGCAATGGGTGATAATGGACACTTACAGCCTTGACCTCGCTTGCCAGCAGGAAACACACCTTAAATTTAAAGAAATTATAAAGTTTATCTCGGATTTTTGCAGATTTCATTGCGTTTATGATCATAATTGCTTTGTTTTGTTGTGACTTTCTTTATTTCTTGTAAGCGGTATTCGATTGGGGAAGTACTGAAACGCATCTTTTTTTGGAATCCCAGAATCGCAAAGGTGCTGGCTGTTGAGAGGGATGTAAAACCCCGAAATATGAACTTTGCAAAGGTAGACAGGAGGGGGGGGGGGGGGATTAATACGGAGGGGGGCGTTAATACGGATAAATATGGTAAGCCCATACCCCCTCAGCTGGAATACAGCGGGGAGGCAGGGTGGGACTCTCCTTAGTTCCACATGTTAAGCTTGTAGCTTACAAAAGCAACATTTAATTAATTAAAATTTATTTATTAATTTTATTGCGCTACACTTAGAGGCCGCAAAGGCCCTGCTTGTTTGTAACAAAGTAGGATAGTTTGTTCTAGCCAAGAAGACAGTGTAGCGGGTCTGGTGTCTGAGGTATGTCCTTTCTTAAAGGCGATAAAAAGAAGGGATCGAGACCCTCTCTGGTCTTTGGTACGATCCAAATGCTACCTCAGGGCCCCTACCGGACACAAGGACCTGTCTTCTTTGAATTGTCTATCTATACGTTGTAGTTAGAGCAGGAATAGTCACAGGAGACACACTTTGTGAACCTTCTCTTGCTAGTTGGGTTTTGGCTATGAAATCTGATAAAGGGAACAAAGCAACCTTTTCTCATTGGCCTAGATTAGATACTTTGTTTGCAACCCAGTCGTGAATTTCGCTGCGGCGCTTGCCGGAGGCCAAAGCTAGCAAGGAAGCAGTTTTGAGGTTAACATATTTGAGGTCTGTGTCTTTCATACGCTCAAAGGGTGCTTTGGTGAGCTCATTAAGTACAACAGAAAGGTTCCATTTTGGAAGATTCCTGGAACTTTTGGGATGATCCACGTGAACACTGGAGAGTAACCTGTTGAGCTCTGAGCTTTGGGAGATATGGTGCCCAGCTGGACCCAGGGTATCAACAATAGCAGTCCTATAACCATCAATGGTCGAAGGGTTCCTGTTTAGGTCTTGGTACAGGTACATGAAGAAGTCTGAGACTTACTTTACAGAGGGAGTGGAAAAATCCACCGAATATTCTCTGCACCATTTTTCAAATGGGCTCACTTTGACTTGTAGATGGTCCTTGTTGATGACCTCTGAGGGGCAGCAACTCTCTATGCCACCTCCACAGAGAAGCCTTGTTCTTGGAGTTGTCCACTCCTAGACACATGGTGTGGTGGCTGAGATGTTGTTGATTACTGAGAAACACATAATTTTGGGACTGTTTGAGAAGAGTTCTTGACACTGGTAGCTGAAGTGGGATCTCTGTTGAGAACTGCACTAGGTCCCAAAACCAGGGCATCCCTGGCCAGCCTGGGGCTATTACGATGATCAGACAAGTGGACTGTCTGACTTTTTGGATCACCCTGTGAAGGAGAACCAAGAGAGGGTAAGCATAAGCAGTGAGACCTGACCAGTTTATGTTCAGAGCATCTATGTCCCAAGCATTTTGTTCTGGGACTGGAGATACCTACAGTGGAAGTTTTTGGTTCAGACGAGTGGCAAATAGATCTACATGAGGAGTGAACCACTTGAGACAGATCTGTTTGAACACCTGCAGATGCAGTGACCATTCTGTTGACTGGACTTGGTTCGACCTGGACAGCAGGTCTGCCATCACATTCAGACACCCTGGAAAGTGTCTTTCTTTTAAGGTTATCTGGTAACGATGGCCCCAGGTCATGATCTTCCACAGGAGAGTGCACATCCGAGTGGATTCCTCCTTGTTTGTTTATATAGGCTACTACTGTTGAGTTCTCTGTGGCAACCAACACTGTTTGGTTTGGCACTGGTCCTTGGAACTTTGAGGAGCCAGAGAAACCGCCTTCAACTCTAGAATATTTATGTGTTAGCTTTTTTTTTCCCTGTCTGACCACAGACCATCATTTCTGAAGGTTAGACAGCGTTCTTTATAATCTTGTAGGGACGGGGTGGTGAATTCTTCATGTCCCCAAACGTTTTGTGTAAAGCAAAATCATTGAGAGTAGCTCCCAGATTGAAGATATTATTATTCTATTCCAATGAAATTTGTATTTGGCGTGGGACATTCCTAAGTTGACCCTAGTTCTTCTTGCATGATAGCTGTTCCTCTTTAGTTCTTATCATTCTCTGGTGTACTGTGGCAATTCTGTGTGGCCTTACTGGTACAAACAAGTGGCACAGATTACTTTGCTCATAGAATTAACTTAGGAAACAGTTACAAGAGACCAAACACAACCAGCTAAATACAAGATAACATGTGATATCATGCCATGAACACTTTTATCGCAACTTAATCTCTGGCAGAGAGACTCTGAGACAGACTCTTACTCTCTGGAGGCAGATTCAGTCATAAGGGGGTTGCTAGAGAGACACTGTTTGTATGACTGTCTTTTAAGTAGGGACTTAAAGCAATAAAATTAGAAACACATGCACAGACTATCCAGTGATGGGAAAGACCTTGATAAGTGTGAAAAATTTATAAACCAAAAAGAACATACAAAGACAGTTGCTTGAGAGAAGTAGTTTTAACAACAAGTGCTTTTGTGAAAATATTGTAACTTTTATAAAATATAAAATATACTGAAAACTTGTGTTTTTTCATAACATTGTAAAGCAGGTGCAACAAACATGGTGTCAGATGTGATGCTATTATAGAGTAAAAACTCATGATAGTAGGATTTCTGTTCAAATACTGAATTGGATAAACAAATGCACTGATATTACAAGGATATATTTTCAAAGCACTAACTTGACCACATTCTTGGATTCAGGATAACTGTCACAATGTCTAACTTCCCAGTTCCTCCACCAATGGAAGTCAAAGGTGATCTTATGAGCAATTGGTCATTCTTCAGGGACCAGTGGGCAGACTATGAAATTGCCACGGGGCTAAATGACAAAGACAAGACTGTAAGAGTAGCAACACTCAGGTCTGTCATGGGAAGAGAATGCCTTCAGATATTGAAGAATCTGGACATCACAGAAGACGACAGAAAGGATCCTAAGAAATGCATAGATGCATTAGAAAACTACTTTAAACCCACCAGAAATGAGATCTATGAAAGATATATATTCTATTCAAGTGATCAAGGACCAAATGAAACTATTGATCAGTGGGTGACAAGGCTGAGGCAACTCACAAAATCATGTAATTTTGAAAATATGACCGACAGTCTCCTGAGAGACAGAATTGTTCTGGGAACAAAGGACAAAGCTGCAAGGGCCCGGATGTTTCGTGATAAAGCTGTTGATCTGCATGGAGCAATCGACCAACTGAGAGCCAGTGAAATTGCAGCACACCAAATTCGTACTATCGAGCAAGAAACATCGAATGAAGATGCAGTCCATTTCACAAAAACAGGCTCCAAGAAGCATCTGAAAGATGACAAATCAAAAGAGAAAATAAAATGCATGTTCTGTCTTCAACTCCATCGATTTGGGAGAAAAGCACTGCCCAGCGTATGGCACTAGATGCAACACATGTCATGAAAGAAATCACTGGGCTGGCAGTAAGAAGTGTACACAGAAGGGAAAATTAAAGACCAGCAAGAATGCAGCGCATTATGTGGAATATGCAGGTAGCTCAAGTGATGAATCATGCTCATATATAAATCATCAGGTCGCAAACATTAGATCTCGAGGCCGGCAACCAAAAGTGACTTTACTTTTTAAGGACAAAGGCAAAACGGATCGTACACCATGCCAGTGCCTGATGGACACGGGTACAACCTGCAACATAATGTCCATCGAGAACCTAAATAAGCTGATTCCTGATGCTCAGCTATGGCCAAGCAACACAAAGCTGCACTTTTACGATGGATCGTACATGAAATCCCTGGGTGTATACTCTATGTATGCTAAGCACAAGGACAAACAACTGAAACTCCGTTTTGAAATTGTGACTACAAGGGTTACAAGACAACCACTGTTGAGCACAAACACTTGTGAAAAACTAGGTCTGATCACCATTCACAATGATGAACAATCAGAGGCTTCAGGTACCCACCGTGAGATGAATTTTAGCAATACAGATGCCTCAACAGATCCTATATTAGAGGAATTCAAAGATGTATTCGAGGGCCTTGGGTGTCTGCCAGGAAAAGTCCACCTAGAGTGTGACCACAGAATAAAACCTGTTCAGCACACACCAAGAAAAGTACCAATTGCCACAAAGGAAGAGCTTAGAGAGAAAATCGATCATATGGAGGCTGCAGGGATAATAAAGAAAGTAGTCACACCAACAGAGTGGATTTCATCAATGGTAGCCATCAGAAAACCAGGGAAATTAAGAATTTGCATTGATCCAAAAGATCTCAATAAAGCCCTGAAAAGAAATCATTACCTCATGCCAACTATTGAAGACATCTTGCCCAGTTTAGCAAAAGTGAAGGTGTTTTCAGTACTGGATGCTAAGGATGGGTTTCATCAAATAAGGCTGGATCAACAAAGCAGCTTCCTTACCACATTCTGGACACCTTTTGGACAATACAGATGGCTACGAATGCCATTTGGACTAAAGACACCCCCAGAGCAGTACCAAAAACGTCAAAGAGAGGTGTTAGAAGGTCTTGAAGGGATTCAAGTGATTGCTGATGATATATTGGTGTGTGGCTTTGGAGACACAGTAGAGCAAGCAAACAAAAATCATGATGAACACCTACGATGCCTGCTACGAAGATGCCGTGAGGTTAACCTTAAGTTGAACAAGAAAAAGGCCAAACTTCGCCTAACAGAAGTAAAGTATGTTGGACATGTATTGACAGCCGAAGGTGTAAAACCCGATCCAGAAAAGATATCTACAGTTGTGGATATGCCAAGACCAGTGAATGTAAAGGAAGTACAGCGTTTCACTGGTTTTATTAACTATCTGTCGAAGTTTATGCCACATCTGTCTGACATCTGTGAGCCACTGAGAAGGCTAACTAAAAAGGATGTAGAATGGTGCTGGGAAAGCCAGCAAGAGAAAGCTTTCCAAGAATGCAAACGGCTGGCCACAATACAACCGGTTCTCAAGTACTTTGATGCCAAACTACCTGTCACAATTCAGTGTGATGCATCCGACAAAGGTCTTGGTGCCACTTTAATGCAGGAAGGACAACCTGTATGTTTTGCAGCACGGGCATTAACAGAAACAGAGCAGAGATATGCCGTTATTGAAAAGGAATGCTTAGCAATCTGTTTTGCATGTGACAAGTTTCACCAATATATAATGTGCAAAGAAAAGGTACAGGTGGAATCTGACCATAAGCCTCTTGAGACAATTTTCAAGAAACCCATTCTTGCTGCTCCCAAACGACTCCAACGCATGTTGCTAAAAGTACAGAAATATCAGCTTCAGGTTCAACATAAAACAGGGTCTTCGATGTTTATTGCTGACATGTTATCACGAATCAAGATGTCACCACAGTGCAGAAAGGAAACAACAAACTATGATGTATTCTACAGTGGCCTTGAGAAAATGAAGTTTACAGACTACATGGGTTTCTCTGATAAAACCTTAGCTCAGCTTCAGAAAGAATCTGATAGAGATTCATCACTGCAAGAACTAAAAACCATTGTTCTGACAGGATGGCCCGAATCTCGAACTGAAGTGCCTGATCAAAGCAAACCCTACTGGAATTTTCGAGATGAAATTGGTATTCAGAACGGAATACTATTCAAAGGAATGCGTGTCATAATTCCTTCAAGGATGAGGCAACTGATGCTTCAGAGAATACACAGTAGCCATCTTGGCACAGAGGCATGTATTAGGAAAGCCAAGGATCGTCTATTCTGGCCCAACATGGGTAGTGATATAAGAACATTTGTGGAAAAATGCACAACATGTGCAGCAATGGGCGATGCACAACAGAAAGAGCCACTACAGACTCCTAGTTTACCAGTCCGGCCATGGAGTAAACTTGCTATTGACCAATTCACTGTGAATGGAAGTAGTTATCTAATAACTGTAGACTACTACAGTGATTATTTTGAAATTGATAGGCTACCCTCCACAACCACAAGGGACATTATCAAAGCTCTAAAACCGCATTTCTCAAGATTTGGTAGTCCTGATTATATAACTACAGACAATGCACCAAATCTGGTCAGCAATGAATTTTCACAGTTCGCACAAGAATGGGACATTCAACATGTGACCTCCTCACCATATCACAGCCAAGGAAATGGCAAGGCAGAATCAGCTGTGAAGATCGCAAAGCGGATGATAAAGAAGATTGAGGAGACTAAAAGTGATATCCATTTGGCCCTCTTAGACTGGAGAAACACTCCAACTGTTGGGATGGACTCCAGCCCAGTACAAAGATTAATGGCAAGAAGAACAAGGACACTAATCCCAACTGCAGGCAAACTTCTACAACCTCAAGTGTGTCAAGACGTCACAGAAAAGCTAATCAAGAAACGTCAACAAACGAAAAGCAACTATGACAAACACACAAAACCTTTGCCTCCTCTATGTGTACATCAAGCCACATCCAAAGGTGAAAGGCCAACAATGGGAACCTGGCTATTGCAAAGAAGTACTTTCCGATAGATCCTACGTGGTGTCAGCCAATGGGAACCAATATAGAAGAAATCGAATTGACTTAAAACCCAGGAATACCTCACCCCAAAGGTTGGATGAGAATGATAGTACACAGGTCCATGAAGATGATCACAACAGCTTCACTGAAAACATAAATCCGAATTCACCTGAAAAAACTGACAGAGTTTCACCAGAGAAGAGCCCTGTACCGGAATATGAAAAGCCTCCATCTGTAAGGTCCAGCACTAGGATCAAGAAACAGAGACACCCCTACATACATATTCCATAAATGGGACCGTGTAGTTTCAACTACACATGTGTTGAAAGTACTGTTGTGTGTTTTTACATTATTTTGTATAAATTCTTCAAAATCGGTTGGATACTGGGCAGAATAATCCCACAAGTGTCCAAACCTCAGGATATGATAGTCTACTCATATACCTGCTTTTTGTACACTTTAATCCTTACTAGTATTTGCTTTTAATTAAATATTATTTTAATTACTTTCAAAAAAAAAAAAAAAAGAAGGGAGATGTTTGTATGACTGTCTTTTAAGTAGGGACTTAGAAAGACTATGGGGGGGAAGTTAAAGCAATAAAATTAGAAACACATGCACAGACTATCCAGTGATGGGAAAGACCTTGATAAGTGTGATAAATTTATAAACCAAAAAGAACATACAAAGACAGTTGCTTGAGAGAAGTAGTTTTAACAACAAGTGCTTTTGTGAAAATATTGTAACTTTTATAAAATATAAAATATACTGAAAACTTGTGTTTTTTCATAACATTGTAAAGCAGGTGCAACAAACAGACACCATAAAGGTGAGATCACTACGGTGGGGATGCTTTGCTCAAAAGAAAAGTGACAGTCTTAAATTTATTTCCAAAGGATACCACTGGGACTCCTGAATGGATTTCATGTGACAATCCTTGCTAGACTGAAATCACAGCATAGGCCCAATTACATATTTTACTGTAGTGTATTTTTTTTTTTTTGTATTTTGTATTTATACTCGGCGCAATATCGCCACATACTACAGGACTCAAAGCACTTTTTAACCCATCCAACTGCACAGGTACAGCCCCAACTCACAAGTAACTGACATTCCCCTAACTGAAAGATAGAGGCTCAAGGATGACCATTTATCAACGTCCTTGAGGTTCTTTAGCCTGCCACTGGGGATAGGACCCAGTCACAGAGGACAGCCATTTTAAGTGGCCATCCGAGCCACTATGTACCAGTTTGTACCTGGGTTTGAACCTACATATTGGCCTGCTAGTATATTTCACGGCATTGGCTCAATTATATATCTCACTGTACTGGTGTGATCAGGCATTTCACAGCATTCACCAAACAATGTATTTCACAGCGTTGGCTTGATTCTATACTTCACCGCATTGTGAATTTTACAGCACTGGCCCAATTAAATACTTCATGGCTAGGCCTAAGCAGGTTTTTCACGGCATTGGCCTGGTCACATATTTCATGGCATTGGCCCAATTACATATTTTATTTATTTTATTTATTTGGCGTTTTACATCGCTTTCAACACTGTACAGGTCATATCACGATGGGTAGTTTTGTGGGCGGAGGAAACCAGTACATACAGTTGGTTAAGGTTCTGTACTGTAAACTGCCAACCAACGGCAAGCAACTACCAGCTTTCCAACTTGAGGTCAGGCCGGGATTTGAATTCTGATCTCAGAGGTGGGAGGCAAGTGCGTTACCACTGCGCCACCAGGGCCCCTTTTACATCTTTGACCCAATGACATATTTCACTGTTACATTAGAGTGTGTTAGCCTCCAGAAGGACGGGACGGGGCGAGGGTTTGAACCTTTGACTTGAAAGGTGAATAAACAAGGGGAAGTATGTAATAAGTAAGAAACACTTATAAATTGAAGAAATTGATGTAAACATCCTCTAAGGTGCTGATGTCCAAAAACGGATAATCCAGTTCAAAAAAAGGAGGTCAGTATCCATATTAGCTTCCGATAGGGGAGATAGGCTATGGTGGAGGATAGGCTAACTTGAAGAGATACATTTTCAACTATTTTCTGAATCCTGAGATACTTTCCGCAGTTCTAATGGCTTGAGGGAGCTTATTCCATTTTGTGGGAGCAGCTACTGTGAAGCTTCGCAACCCTGTGTATTTATTCGGTTTAGATGAGGAAATTGACAGGCAATTGCCCCATGTAAGATCAATTATTATTATTATTATGTATTTATACTCAGCGCAATATCTCCATATACTACAGGACTCAAAGCACTATTTAACCAATCCGACTGTACAGGTACAGCCCCAACTCACAAGTAACTGACATTCCCCTAACTGGAAGATAGAGGCTCAAGGATGACCATTTATCAACGTCCTTGAGGTTCTTTAACCTGCCACTGGGGAAAGGACCCAATGACAGAGGACCGCCATTTTAAGTGGTCATCCAAGCCACTATGTCTCTGCCTGTACCTGGGATTGAACCCACGTCCTCCGAGTTCCTAGACAAGTGTGATACCCGCTACGCCACAGTGGCAGATGCAATCCGCCTAATAATAGAGGACAGATATGGAGGTTGGCTAAAATTTATTGCTTTATAAGTAAGGAGATTATATTTTAACAATATACGATAACGAATGGGGAGCCAGTGTACTTTGCACAGGAAGGGTTTGACATGACGAAATTTATTTAGTTTACACACAGTACGACATAAGGCATTTTGAACTCTTTATAGTCTGACAGTATATGTGCCTTTGTTGTGTGATAAAGCATTGAGGTAAAAAAACAAACCACTCACCCAATCCCTCATGAGGCAGGTAAGTACGGTGAAGTTGAAGAGAATCGTGTAGGCCACAGAAAAGTAGGGTACAATGGCCTTCGTGGCAGCAGTCAGCTCCTCCTCTAGAGACAGGGAAGTCTGGAAGTCGACCGAGATTCCCTCGCCCCTGAAGTCGTCCCGCAGAAAGACCTTCACCTTCTCCAGCCAAAGGTCAGCCTTTTCAAGGTCACTGTCCGAGGAGTACTTGACATAATATGCCAGCAGGTAGGCTCTGGCTGAGGAGACATAACCGTCGCTGTCCACGGAAACCCCTCCCAACTGTGACGGCATGAAAATGGTGCTGTGAAAAGGGTAGCCGGTCTGGTTAAAGTCATTTGATGCACTGAGATCAGTCAAGAGCGTGTTCCCTTCACAGGAGCCATCCCAAGTCTCACAGAGGTCGTTGTAAGTGTAAATGTTCGATTCGTGAGTGATTTCTAAAGAGTAAATCTCACTTTCCAGTTGACTTATTACATTGAAGGTGGCTTCAGTAAATATATTGTCGCCTTCTGAGCTTCCTGTGACAACTACCTGCACAAACCCATCCAAGGTCGTTTTGCGGGTGGAGAGAAAGCGATCATCCTCCTCCTTAAAATGCTCCTGGATGGTGCTCCTCTCCTCCTTGGCTTGTCCATTCGTGGGCGTGTAGAGGAACTCCACATCTTGAACCAGATTGAACCGGATCATGCCCAGGGCGATCAAGGCTGTGAAGACTATAGGGGTGATGAGAAAGGGGAGGGGCTTCCTCCCCACCAGTTTGCCATAGCGGTAGAATGCCCTTTCTAGAGCAACCTGCACACAGTCTAGCCTCATTTTTCACTCGTGGATTCTTTTCGCTTTAAATTTGGAAGATATATCAGAAATACTGAAACTGCAAAGAATTATTTCTGTTTGTCCATAATATTTCAATTGTGACTTCAAAGCTTTCAGACCACTTGTCTCCCTGTTCCCAGACTGCATATAAATTTCTTAGTTCTTAGTTTAATGTTCACAGAAATCTGCTTCACTTTCCGTGAATAGTTCTGTTTTTATTGTCACAGAAAAATCATTAGTAACTTGACCCTTTATGTCCCCCACTGCATGGAACTTAGTTTGAATGTTTCTCTGTTTTAAAGTCACAAAATATCTGCACTTTATGTCAGTTCCGTCTCTTTGAATATTCTCTCTCATTCAACATTCATATGTATATCTGGATGGTGTGTCAACATTAAAAAAAAAATATTACGCACTCCACCAAATTGTTTTTTTGGAGACTAATGACAATAACTCCACATAATATATCTACTACAGTTCAAGCACATATCAGTGTATTGCTCACATGACATCCAATGCAAAACAACACACACACGTGTAGCCATACAATCTTTAATAAGCTTGTCATTGAGAGCATGTGGTTTGTTCCAATATGGACATCAACAAACTTGTATTTGTTATTTTGCGGATTCCCAGGAAAAGTAAACGACCTCTGGTTAATCAGGGGTCCTGTGTCTTCTCCAGTCCTTGAGATTAATCCCAGGAAGTAATTCCTTTATTCTCACAAACTAATAAACATATTCAGAGTGCTGATATTCTCTCCCCCCACTCCCTCCAATAAATAAACAAACAGAGATCAGGTGGAAAGAATTGAACAGGCACATGCATGTGTGTGTGTGTGTGTGGGGGGGGGGGGGGGGGTTGTTCTATCAGAGTTCAGTACTTTGACCCACAAATAACTGAGAGGTTTCTTTACCTGCAAAAGCCACATAAGGTCAATAGGTGTGGGCCTTGTAGTGGGTTGACTGGGTCAATGCGGATGACCGGTCATTGGTCTCATACCAAAATGATCGCTAGAATCTACAGCTTCACTTTATTTTTTGATGTCAGACAGAATGACTCGTACAGTGTCACATAACACTAGAAAACTCTATTAAGTAGAATGTACCTTCTCAGTGGATTTATTTATTTGGGGTTTTACGTCACTTTCAACACTGTACAGGTCATATCACAACGGGTAGTTGGAAGGGCAGAGGAAACCAGTACATACAGTTTGTTAGGGTTCTGTACTGTAAACTGCCGACCAATGGCAAGCAACTACCAGCTTTCCCACTTGAGACCGTGCCGGGAACCGAACCCCGGCCTCAGAGGTGGGAGGTGAGAGTGTTACCACTCTGCCACCGTGCCCCCCCCCCCCACTTCTAAGTAGAAATAACTGTCATGGGAATCATGCTCCCTGCTCTAAAGTTTCACAACTCAATCAAAAAAATAAATAAACTATTTCATTTTTTGCTTAATATGTGTTGGAAGAATATGATTTTGCTAATCTCAAAGCTTCTGTCCTTCTTTGGCGTTGTTCTGATAATGTAAAGTTCATAAGAAAGAAGAGGGTTATTTACACTGTGAAACAATGGGGGAAAAACACAAATTGAATATTTCAAAAGTGGGAGAAACAGTTAATAAAGGATTTACTGTAGAGATACATAAAAAAATTACTTGAATAATTTGTTTAAATTATATCTAAAATTATATATTATTAAATATATTATATATTAAATACATCAAAATCTATGAACCATTTAATTGTAATTGAACCATTAAATTACGAATAACGATGATTATTATTACTAAGATTTAAACTCACTGATTTTTTCATATATAAAGGGCTTGAATCAAGCTTATAACTGAACATTAGGAAAGATGATTACATTAAAGAAATTACATTGAAGAAATTCTTCCAGTTGTCAAGTGACTTGTTGTGGCTAACTCTGTTTATGTTTTGAAAAGGACAAGAACTATTTGGCAGTTTCCAATAACAGGTGTGACGCTGTTGTACCAACCCGTGTCCTGTATCCTTGTGGCATTTTGTTTTCGTTACAGGTTTTTCAAAAACATGGATTTATTATTTATGATAATATATTATGTAGATTTACTATTCATATCCAACCTATTGACGTCTCACTTCAATGCTATTAATTTTGACCTTAATTCTGGTTGAAACACTGGTTTTACTTGTAGGATTTAAGTTCTTCCCAAACACTTAAAAGCCCCTATCATACTTGCTCCCAAAACCTGCATTTTCCTGGTCTCAAAAATGGTTTCAATTCTACGTAACTTCACCTTACACTGGTTCTACTTACATCTAACTTTGACTTATATTGGTTCTTTTTATACCTAATTTCAAGGTATACTGGTTCTACTTATATCTAATATTAACTTATACTGGTTCTACTTACACCTTACTTCAACTTATACTGGTTCTACTTACACCTTCTTCACCTTATACTGGTTCTACTTATACCTTACTTCAACTTATACTGGTTCTACTTATACCTTACTTCAACTAATACTGGTTCTACTTATACCTTACTTCAACTAATACTGGTTCTACTTATACCTTATTTCAACTTATACTGGTTCTATTTATACCTTACTTCAACTTTCTACTTGCACCTTACTTTGCCTTATACTGGTTCTACTTATACCTTACTTTGCTTTAAACTGATTCTACTTATGCCTTACTTTGTCTTATACTGGTTCTACTTATACCTTACTTTGCCTTATACTGGTTCTACTTATACCTTACTTTGCGTTCTACTGATTCTACTTATGCCTTACTTTGCCTTATACTGGTTCTGCTTATGCCTTACTTTGCCTTGTACTGGTTCTACTTATACCTTACTTTGCTTTAAACTGGTTCTATTTATGCCTTACTTTGTCTTATACTGGTTCTACTTATACCTTACTTTGTCTTAAACTGGTTCTACTTATGCCTTACTTTGCCTTATACTGGTTCTACTTATACCTTACTTTGCTTTAAACTGGTTCTACTTATGCCTTACTTTGTCTTATACTGGTTCTACTTATACCTTACTTTGCGTTCTACTGATTCTACTTATACCTTACTTCACCTTATACTGGTTCTTACACCTTACTTCATCTTATACTGGTCAAGCATACCTAATTTTGACTTACACTTGTTCTACTTATGCGTAGCTTTGACTTTCACTGTTTCCATTTATACCTCTCTTCTTGTATGTAATTTCTCTTAAAAGCCCAAGCACTAATGTAAATTTCTTTAAGGTCACCTAAGCTTAAGATGGAAAACAAAAAAGAAGACATATACCTTTGGTTTGATTATAGGTCAGTCAACCAATGTTTGTGCTTATAACTTTTATGATCATACATCACAAAACCTCACCAAAGAACCACAAAATCTAGCATAAAAAAGGGAAGGTCACTCATTCTTTCTGATTTTAGCAAGAATTGGATTTCTGTGGAATTAGCTTGTGAAATATTTATCAAACTGATGTGTCCAAAAGTGATCTGGTCTTTTCAGTCCCGTGGCAGCCAAGGATATATATGGGGGGGGGGGGGGGGGGGAGGGGAAAGTATCTAGTTGATCTTGTTGTAAAAACTTGGATTATCAATACAGTACAAAATGTGGATTGTGTGTGGGACAAAATGTATTGGGACAAAGGATGCCAAGACAAAACCACTAAATAGAAGGGGGCTTGAAAAAGGCCTCTTACATGGAATTTCAAGGGACCAGGAAAATCCTTCTATTTAAGTGTGATTCCAGATAACAGATTCAGTTACAGTGGAAAATTCCTCTCATATGAACCTGACACTTACTTCATGACAGCATCAATGTAAAAGTTGTAATTTTTTTCACAAGTGGAATTACTTGTTAAACTTGTTGCATTTCAACTGGTGAACATATAATGCTGGTGCATCTCAAAGAAACAGGAGAAATTCCACTTATCATGGGCCAGTTTCATGAAGCCTCATAAGATAAAGGTCACCTTAAACTCAAGGATTTCCTTAAATTTCTCCCTCCTTTAAAAATTCTCAGTTTCACAAATCCTCCTTCCTTAAAGGAGAACCTGAAAACTCGCTGAAATTTCAAAGAAGGTAAGGACCTACATTAAATTTAAGGAAGTGTCCTTCAAAGAATGTTTAATAATTTTAATGAACATTTGCTCCCTCCTTACGTTTCAAGGAAGACCTTTGGTAAGGAGAGTTAAAGGAGGCTTTCCTTTACTGAAGGACCTCCTTTCCAAAGGAAGCTTCGTGAAACTGGACCCAGAATCCATGTCAATGATGAAAGGATTTCAGGGGGACAGACCATATATCTACTTATGCAGGAAGTTTTACTTAACAACCTTCTATTTAGTGAGGCTGTGTCAGTGACTCTGGCCGAGAGACATGGTAAAATTCCTTGCATACATTTTCACTGTTTGAAATAACAACCCTACGAAAGTATAATGGATGAATAGTACTGGGACACATGGTAGAAGTATAATCATACTGTGATTTGTTGGGTGTTTTTCCAATGTTTAAATCTGTTCATGAAGTCGTACATTTTGTTCTCAGATGTTTCGCCCAGATATATTTAGACCGTAATAGTTTATTTCATTAGGCTGAAATATTTTATTGGAATTCATGGTCCATAAATTATGGTCAATAAATTTGTTGAAAAACATCTATGGACTATTTCATCTGTTTAAATTTTGTCTGTATCCCATAAAGCTATATCTAATTTAATTAAAATAGAAGATTAGGTTTATTAAATATAGTTGATGAATTTGTTTAAAAAATCTTAACTACATTTTGTCTGTTCCCTGTAACACTTTATTTGCTAAAAATATTAGTTGGTTATTAAACATGGTTGATAAATTTGTTAAAAAATCTTCAGCCAGATTTTGTCCATACCCCCTGAAGTCTGGTTTCATATGGGTTAAAATCACTTCTTTGGCTATTAAATACAATAATAAACGTGCTCAAAGGTTGGGGGGATTTTTTCCCTGGTACATTCTGCCTGGGTACATTTTGTCCATACCCTATATATTGGTGTGTATTCACACCTTGTTTTTGCAACTGTTTTTGTTGTTTTGTGCTGTCCCCAATAGGATTCTCTTCTGATCACATGACTTATGACATCACTGGCTGGGGGAATTTACATATAAAATGTGTTATCAATGAACTGAGGGATCCAGAATGACATGGACTTTACAATCCATGGAAAAGGAAGGCCTATAAGAAATGTTTTTATATTTTAATTTATTTTTATGCAATTTGCTTTGAATTTACAAAATACTGACTTAGTTTGAAGGTTGTCTTTTTTTTTAATTTAGAAAAGGTATAAAAATATCAGTTGTTTAATTTTGTATTTATAATTACTGCATTTACATAAAAAAAACTGCTTTTGCCTGGTGTTTGTATTTTAATCTTTTGGAGTGATCGATAAAATCAAGTTAAGAAATATAATTTATTGAAAGAAAAAAAACACAAATGTTTTTACAGCCCATAAGGCTGTCCTAAAAACAGGTGAAGAAAAAAATGTTTGGGAATGAACTTAAGGTTCAGGCCAAAATGATTTAATAAACAGAAAAATCCATGACAAGATAGGCCGATTTAAATATAAAGCTTGTCTATCTTGGCACCTAAAAAACCTGATATTTAAGGACGGAGTACAATCCTTGAATAATAATAATACAAAATGGCAGACTCATTAAAAGACAGCGTCGCAGTGATAGGTGTCGGCTGTCGAGTGCCCGGCGCAGAAAGCCCGGAGGAATTCTGGGAAACACTCAAAGCCGGGCGGAATCACGTGGTGGACATACCCAATGAAAGGTGGTCAGCGGAAGCATATTACGACCCCAGTTACGACGCACCTGGAAAAGCCTACGTCAACAAGGCGGCATTAATTGATGGGTAAGATCATATCTCATATTCTGCGACTTATAACTTTAATCACATCTTAGTTGCACACATAATTTAATTACTAATTTAAAGTACATGTCATAAATTTTTCTAAAATATCTAGTTTTACTTTGAAAATATTAAGTTCAGTGTCTTACATAATTAAAATTCAGTTTTTCAGAGAATTCGTTTCATCTTTCTGCCAATGATTTAAAAGGTTAATTTTTATTAATGTGGGTTCTACATTTTTTTAATATATTATCGATAATATTGTCTGATCTTGCACATCACAATAATTTGCAAATATGGACTTTATTACTCTGCCAAGGAGGCTATGGTTTTGTGTGCGTTCATTTGTCCGTCTGTGTTTAAGATTACTGAACAACTCATGATTTATTTATTTGGGGTTTTACGTCGCTTTCAACACTGTACAGGTCATATCACGACGGGTAGTTGGAAGGGCAGAGGAAACCAGTACATACAGTTCGTTAGGGTTCTGTACTGTAAACTGCCGATCAACAGCAAGCAACTACCAGCTTTCCCACTTGAGGCCGTGACGGGGATCGAACCCCGGCCTCAGAGTTGGGGGCGAGAGTGTTACCACTCTGCCACCGTGGCCCCTGAACAACTTATGAATACATATCTTTCTGGTAATTTTCTTGTGTGGGTAGGGCCTATTCAAAGGAAGAAATTATTACATTTTCCACGACATACTTGACCTAAATATCGATACACACAGATTCGGTAAATAATATTTTTGTGAATATTTTCATTTTTTTTTTTCCATTTTTTTTTTATTATTCCATAGTAGTATAAATACAATAGTAAACAATATAAGTTGATAAATACAATACAAAATAACAACAATAGCTGTCCATTGATTTTTCTTGGTACAAATTCTTTTGTTTGTCCAAGGAAGAAAACACAAGTACTACGTGGCTAGGATCTATGAGAAAAGGCTTAAATTAATATTTCTGTTAACATGAACCTGATTCAAAAGGTTTACTATTCATTTAATTATTTATTTGGGGTTTTACGTCACTTTTAAGATTGCACAGGTCATATCACGACGGGTAGTTGGAAGGGCAGAGGAAACCAGTACATACAGTTGGTCAGGGTTCTGTACTGTAAACTGCCGACCTACGGCAAGCAATTACCAGCTATCCCACTTGAGTGTGTTACCACTGCGCCACCATGGCCCCCTTGACTATTTCTAAAACCATGTAAATTATTTTGAATATGTCACCTGCAAGGGTTTTACCTCCCTTAGGTAGGAATCATGGGATCTGGCCAGCTCGGGGCCCTTTTAGAAATACAAATATATCTGAATTTTTTTATCAAAATTATTTATTGCGATTTTCATTTAATCTTTCTTTTTTTTACTTGTTATAACTGCCTTCTTTCCCAAATGGATTTAACTTCAAAGGCAGACGTAGCTCTTATTTCTTGAAATCAAATCTGACTACATCCATTGTTTTGGGGAGGCTGAAATTTTACCATGAAGATGCTGGGTTGGTATTTACGGGGGCAAGTTTGTAAAATTGCTGAACTAACTACAAAGAATACACAGATTTCTAAAATTAGAGGCTGCATTTATAACTACAAAGTGACTGAGTTGTACTGGTGGGACTGCATTTTCGAGGGTCGAGTTAACCACAAAACCTTTTTTATCACACAGGGTTCACGAGTATGACACCAGACTGTTTGGGGTCAACGACCTGGAGGCGGAGCGCATCGACCCGCAGCACAAGCTGGCACTGGAGGTGTCGTACCGCGCGGTGGAGAGCGCCGGACTGACAGAGGAAGGCATCAAGGGAACAGACACGGCTGTGTTCCTTGGTAAGTGGTGAACTGAAAGTGGGGACTTTTGCCAGTATGATAATAACAGAGATATTATACTGGATAGACTTGTTCAATGTATGGGACCAACAGACAAATGTATAAAAGGTAGAGACGTCAAAATCTAATTTACAAGGTGTCATGGAGTTGAAGTTTGGGGTTTTCTTGTTCCTTTCAAAGCCTGATGGTCATATCAGTGCAGGCCCTCGGACCATGCATTGATATGAACTAAATTCTGACCACAGAAACACAGAGGTGACGGTAATTTTAGGGGTATAACCTTCAAATGATTGTAAAAGATAAATACTTGGAGCAAGAATCACTCTCAAAATTAAATTCTCAACATGAAAAATTTGAAAAGATCTTAAGAAAATGGAAAATCTGGGTTAAAATTTCCTAACCGTTAAAAAAAAAAATTTCAAAATATGCAACCATTATATTTAGCAGTGGCAAATGAGATATACAGCTTCATGATAATAAAACATTGATGTTCTTTCTTATTCTGTTACTAGTCTTATGATCAAGGTATATTGAAGTATTGAAACATATTGAAAATACTCAGTTTAGCATATTGATAAATTGAAAATAAGTTAAAAAATTATTTATGATGTTAATTTATTAATAATGTGCCTTATTTTTACTTTCCCTGTGTTAACAATGAGGTAACTATTTTGTTCATAATGTATATTTAATGTACTGGAATATGGAATAAAAAAAAAAAAAAAAATTAGGGGTAAAAATAGGGGTCAATAAAATGACTTGAAGTAACCAGGTGTCCCACATAGGGTCCAGGGTTTGAACCGCAGACCTCAGAGGTGGGAGGCAAGTGTGTCACCACTGTGTCACCATGCCCCCCCACCCCTCCCCCGACTCCATTAAAGGCAAAAACCTTCTTTGTTGATGATGGGACAATGGTAGCCTATTTATCTGGGCCATCTTGTGTGACCTTTATTTTCTAGGTCAGTTCACTGGTACTGATGACCACCTGTTGGACAACTACATCTGGGTTTGAACCCAATGAGATAAGCCTAATTTCAGTTTAATTTCATGAGAGACAATGTGAACCCGATGTTTACCAGTTACAAGGTACCCATCTATCTGTGTAATCCAATGAAATAACTTCTTTTCTAGGTCAGTTCACCTGTGACTATGGCAACCTAATATCAATGGACGCCACGTATGTGGATAACTACACGGCCACAGGTGTGCCCAGCTGCATGATGTCCAATCGTATCTCCTATGCCTTTGACCTTCACGGGCCCTCGGTTACCGTGGATACAGCGTGCTCCTCCTCCATGGTGGCAGTGCACCTGGGATGCAGAAGCATACTCAATGGTAAGGGTCTGTCACGACCACAGTGACCCCACCTCTGAGGCCGGGGTTCGATCCCCGTCACGACCTCAAGTGGGAAAGCTGGTAGATGCTTGCCGTTGGTCGGCAGTTTACAGTACAGAACCCTAGCAAACTCTATGTACTGGTTTCCTCTGCCCTTCGAACTACCCATTGTGATATGACCTGTACAGTGTTGAAAGCGATGTAAAACCCCAAATAAATAAATAAATGACCACAGTGACTTCTAGTTGCAGTCATAATCAAGCACAGGCTTTAATTTGGCAGGAAGTACATTTCAACTGTTCGAGTTTGAGCATTCAGTGGCACTGAAATGAAGTTTTAACGCATGTAGATATCCACTCCGTCTCACTTGCAATGATTCTACCAACAGTTTAACCAGGAACCATATGGCGTTTTTCACCTAAATTCCTGGAAAAAAAGACCCAGCTAATAATTTTTTATATTCCCCAGTGCACCTTACTACGGGCATATGTTACTGATGTCGGGTAAAAAACAAGTGGCTTTTTTAGCAAGTACTTTCAAAACTAACCCAAAACTAAGAAATTGTACTCTACATATATCGGGGATTGATTAAAACTACAAAAGTATCATTTTGGTTTTCTTACCAGGAGAGAGCACCATGGCTCTGTGTGGCGGGGCCAATCTCATCCTGACTCCCGCTCTGTTGATCGCACTCAGCAAGGCGCGTATGGCATCGCGTAAGGGCCAGTGCTTCTCCTTCTCAGAGCAGGCTGATGGTTACGTGAGAGGGGAGGGCAGTGTCGTGGTGCTGCTGAAAAATGCAGAGCAGGTAAATAACTTCCTTATATGGCAATGTAGGCGTAATTCCTTCCATGGTACAACCGGCGAGTATATATGAGAGGGGAAAGCAGTGCAGTGGTACTGCTGAAAAACTCTGAATAGGACAGTAATTTCCTAATATGGTATTGTGAAAAAAGTCCTTATATTGCCCCTGTTCCACCAAAGGACTAAGGCCCGACCCTGTCCCCGACCCTTAATCGTGGACAGTCTGTGACAAAAAAGGTAAAATGGGCGGGACTACTGAAAGTCTGGGATTAAGTTCAGATCGGCCTGAGGAGGCCCCAGACTGTCCCACAGAGTCCCAGTGAGACTGGTCTGGGACTAAGAACCGATTAAGCCATTTTTCTAGTCGTAGACATACTGACTGGGTCCCAGGATGCCTCAGGCCTCCTGGGACTAAGCCCCGACTAAGTGCCGGCGTCCTCAGGCCTCCTCATTCGTCCCCAAACCAAGATAGCCGATTTTTGTTTTGCAATGGGACTAAGGGTCGCAGGAAGCCTGGGACTAAGGAATAGAGGGTCTGGGACTAAGGGTCGCAGGCGGCCTGGGACAACATAGGACTGTTTAAATTTGGTCTGAGGAGGCCTGAGGAAGCCTGGGACTGGACATTTTGTTTATGGCGGGAAAAAATAATCGGTTGGGGTTGGGAGAAATATCAAACATGTTTGATTTTTCACACGGCCTCAACTGACAACAACTGACCCTTACAGAAGGTCTGGGACTAAGCAAATTTTTGCAACCGACCCCCAAAACCCTTAATCGGGAGCCTTAGTCGTGTGGTGGAACACCCACATATGGGAATATAACCTTGATAATGTCTGCTACTCCGTCAGTTAAGAACAAAGTTTTCATACGATCAACATGAGAATCCGGGAATACTGTTGCTCTTAGAAAGCTAGAATGAGTAAAAAGTTTGTCAAATGGTATTATGATCAGAATTTATGTTTACTGTATTTACATTAATTTTTGTATTTCATTTGAACCCAAGCCAATACAGAACACTGATATAGAAATTATGATAAGTAAATAAGTTTGTTGAATGCACCAATTTGGGGCACTGATTTCAAAGCAGAAATTGTAAAAATATTTTTTTGCGGAGTGCATTAATATCCTGTGAATTTGTTGTGTCCATAGACGAAAGAACTTTGAAATCATCTTTGGGTGTCGCCCCTCTGAATCTGCCTCTGTGCAGAGATTAAGCACAACAAAAAGCCCAGAATAGAATAGAATGCAAACACTCAACCCAATTTACATCGACCAAGCACAAATATTGATCTTATCTCCAAGTCAAATACTTCTTCAAAGGAGAATATATATTTTTTTCTTAATATATCCAGGCCATCAAAGATGGGAACAACATCTGGGGTTTTGTGCACACCTGTTGTAATTCTGACGGCAAGGCATCTGTTCCCATCAGCACCCCGTCCTTTGAAATGCAGAAGCGGGTGATCGGACAGACCTTACGGAAAGCCGGGATGGCCAACGAGAGGGTGGATTATGTGGAGATGCATGGTAGGTTATCACAACATAAATCCACTGACTCGGATATCAGATAATAAAATCAATTCAATAGGAAGTTCTCAAAAAATTCGTGGTTAAATAAATTTCCCCATTTCAATAGCTGGGGTGATATTGGGGATGAGTTATCAGTACTACCCCACAAGGCATGCAATAAGTCATAATACATAAGAATATTATTTCACTCTGTACCTACTCTGTACCTTTCTTTAGGTACTGTTACCACCATTTTTACACCTTCAAGAAGTAAAGTATGTGGCTTACTCCAAGAAATCTGGTTAAATATCTCTGTTAAAAATCGACAATGACAATGATAGCACAGTAATAAGTTATCAATATTGTACCAATTAAAGTCTACATGTATAAAAGGTGTACATTCATTTGTTGGCTGTAACATTTGTAACATTTTCAGCATCTTTTTGTCTCAAAAATTGTGGTTACAAAAGAAAACATTTACAAAGGTTACATAGCTTAAGTTAATATCTATACACACTAAACTGCATGAACATTCTGTTAAACTCATTTAAACCAAAAAATCGAACAGAGTTTTGCATTTGAATCTTATAGTTTTCAATCTGTACCTCTTGTACCTTTTACAGGTACTGGTACCACTGCCGGAGATGCAGTGGAAAGTTCTTCTGTGGGCCAGACCATCGGACAAGCCAGAAAACGTGCAAGCAAATGTGCACTCAAGATCGGCTCAGTGAAAACCAATATTGGTCACCTAGAAGCAAGCGCTGGCACCGCGGCCCTCCTCAAACTACTGCTGATGATGAAACACGGTCAGTTTGTGCCCACACTGTTTGCTGACACACCAAGTCCAGCCATCGACTTCCAGGGTCTTCATATTGAGGTGGCTAAGACTATGGAACCCTGGGAAAATGGACCGAGTGGCATGAGGGTGGGGGCGGTGAATTCCTTTGGCGTCGGAGGGACAAATATCCACGCTATTGTGACCTCAGGGAGAAAGAGTTCCAGGAAAGTGTCCTCGGCAGTCAGGTACAATAACAAGAAACATCCAGTTGTCATAGCTTTCTCAGGCAGTTCGGAGAAGTCTATCCGGAATTCCATGAGTGAGCTGACCAAGGCAGTGAAGCTGGGATGGGTGACAAAGGTGGAGGATGTTCTGCTAACTTCCCACAATATTAGACAGCATTACAGGTAGATGTTGGTATTTTGAACATACCAATATTTTAAAATAGTTCTGAGTTTATTATCATTATAGGTATCTAGGTTGGCAATTTGTGTATGTCAATATTTCAACATCATCAGGTCAGATTATAAAGGTCTTACAATACATTTTTGTTATTATATTTGATTTGAGAAATGATGCATTTTAAGGAGAGACACAATATTACAGATTAATTTTTATAACTAACGGTAATTAAAAGTATCAGCTTTACAACTGAATAGCAATATTTAAAGAAGATGGCGGCTTATGTAACTTTGCCAATTACCTGGTATTAATTTTATTTAAAAAATATTGGTAAATTAGTCATGAGTTCAGTTGTAAAGTGATACATTTTGCACAGCACCTTCCCCCCCCCCCCCCCCCCCCCCCCTAGAAAATACTCTTAAAGTTATTATTCAATGCCTACACTTGTTCCACAGGCACAGGTTCGGACTGGTGACCATGCCCACGATGGAGGACATGACTCAGACCTTAGACAAGACCCTGGAGCAGAGTTCACTGGCCACAGTCACTGGCAAGAAACTACAGAACAATCTAGTGTTTGTGTTTTGTGGGATGGGGACCCACTGGCACCGCATGGGCCAGGAGTTTTATGAGACGGTTGACGTGTTCCGTGAGACCATTGACAAGATAGACCAGACCTTGGTGAAGCTGGGCAAATTCACAGTTAAACAATGTCTGGAGGGTCAACATGATTTGACCGATCCAATGTATGGCCAGCCTGCAATATTTGCGACCCAGGTTGGTCTCTACAGGATGTGGGGTCACCATGGTATTGTCCCAGATGTCATTCTTGGTCACTCGGTAGGAGAGGTGGCAGCAGCCTATTGCTCAAACCATCTGACCTTGGACAGTGCAGTTAAGGTCATCTACCAGAGGGCACGGTTGCTGAGCAAATGCCAGGGAGGCGGGATGCTGGTGGTTGGAAACTTTCAGACAAAGGAGGTCGAAGGTTTGATTGGCGAGCATCTACTAGAGGACAAGGTCAATGTGGCTGCATACAATAGTTCAAGGTCATGCACAGTATCAGGAGACACAAATGCTCTCAAGAAGCTAGAAACAGCACTGACAGCAGCCCATGAGAAAGATAAGGTCAAGGACAAGCTATTTTTGAGGCAGCTACAGGTGAAGGTTGCCTATCACAGCCAATACATGGACCCAGTTTTGAAGGATCTGGAGACTTCTTTGTCTTCCATCAACCATGGAAGCGGGCCTTACATCAAGCACATATCTTCTGTACTGGCCACAGAGGCCTCACACAGGACTTTTGCAAATGGGGAGTATTGGTGTAAGAATGTCAGAAACCCAGTGCTATTCCAGGAGGGATTTGAGAAATGCCTGCTGGAAAACTGCAACAATCTGGTGGTAGAAGTGGGTCCAAGACCTGCCCTGAGGTCGTACATCAAGGACATTGGAAAATCCCATCAAATGGCCAGCATAGCCTCTATGGCCGAGAACAACTGTAATCCCCAATTCTTCAGCTCCCTGGCAAAACTATACGAGCATGGCCTGGACCTCCACTATCCGGGGAATCCTGAAGACATTAGGTATCCGAGGTTTGGTTTTGACAGAAAGAACACCAAGCGATATCCAGACAAAATCAACCGTCCATTGGTCACCAGTGCTTCAAACCACGGCTTCATTTCACCCAGTCCAGAGGCAGAACTGTCCTCCAAAGTCACCTTGAGCAAGACAACATCTCCATTTGTGTTTGACCATATCTTGGGAGGAAAAATTATTGTACCCGGGTCAACCTATGTGGAATGCGCTGCAACCACCACCTTCATCTATGAGCCAAATTTGTACAGCGAGGGCCGTTTCATGAGGATAGCAGTGAATTTCAACCAGCACTGCAGACTGGCTGATGAGGATTCTAAAGAAACACTGACAACAATGCTGTTTCCAAAAGAAGATTCTGGCATGTCAAAGGCATTTGACTTCAACATCACCAGTCCAGATGTTCTGCATGCCTCAGGACATATTGAACTGGCCAAGATGGAGGGTCAGCGAGAGACCATCGACCTCAAGGCAATTAGGTCAAGGTTATCTGACAGTCTGCCTGAGGGAGAGCCCTACAGCACCTTGAAAAAGTTCAAGTTCGAGCATGGCCCATCCCTGCAATGCGTCAAGTCAGGATGGAGGAATGAGTTTGAGATTCTGGCCAGAGTCAAACTGGATGATGAATTTGGTCATGAGTACTGCACCCTTCATCCAGTCCTGATGGACAGCCCACTGACTTTATCTGTGATGTTTGCCTCAGTGCAGTCCCTGTCAAAGTCCGAACAGCAGGTTATGCCATTTGGAGTGAGATCCATATCCATCTTTAGTAAACCGCCAATGATGGCTTACCTCTACTGTGTGGAAACGGAGAAAACTGACACCAAGATTGAAGTGGAGGCTTATATCACCGACGAACTGGGTAATGTCTGTGTCCATTGCCAGGGTATCAAGACAGGCCTGGTCGGCCAGGAGTCAAATCTCTCACTGGAGGATATCTGCTTTGAGCTGCAGTGGGAAGATGTTCAAATCGTAAAGAACAACAACAATGGCAACCGAGTTGGCATGAAAAACGAAGAGGCAGTAGCTGGGAAAAGGGGCAAAGGAGAGGCTGCAGAAGCAAATGTATCATATATGGTCATAATGGAAGCTGGAGACACACAGATGAGGGAGAGACTGAATCAGATGGGACTGAGTAATATTGTAGAAGTGACTGTAAAGACATTGGCCACTTCATGTGAAGACGTGGAACATTTCCGCTCTATTCTATGTCTGGAGAATATTACAAACCTCATATTCACCCTTCCTTGTGCAGAGGTTGACTGTCAGGTATCGGGGGAGGAAATGTGCGACCAGATTGCAGACCGAGGCTACATTTTCATCAAATTGCTGCAGTTTGTGCAGCAGTATTACTCTCAGGTGGTTGTTCATGTTCTGACCAGTGCTGTGTATCCATTGATGAACAATGAAAACAGTCAAACACCAGAGACTGGTGGGTCAGAAAAACTTTCCGGAGTGATTGGGAACTCTTTTTGGGCAATGGTACGCAGTGTTAGTATAGAAATGCCCTACTTGCGGATTCAGTTGATCGATCTGGCGGACTTTGAAGAAGATACCTTGCAACACTTGTTGAAGGTCATTGGGCAAGAGGTCTCTGACAACATGCTGGCAATCCGAGGGTACAGTGCCAAAGCCTGCAGCCTTGGTGAAATGCCCAGAGGTAGCTTTGACAACCCCAGGTCATTACTTGTGTCTGAAGAGACTGCTGTAACATTGTGCATGTCTAAGAAGGATAAATTGGTTTACGAAAGCAAAGCATCTGAGCTGGAAGGTTCAAACAGAACCAAGAAGTGTCACCTGAAGTCAGTCTATATACTCCAGCAGGACATTAATAACTGCCTAACATCCGACACAGTAGCTTCTGAACTGACCTGTATTGGTGGGAAGGGCATGATCAACAAAGATGAGGTTCATGTCATCCAAAAGATCACAGCCACAAGTGTCTTACTGGCAGACAAGGTTTGGTTCATACCAGCTGAAGTGCTACCACTGCAATATCCCACCGCCACACTGTGGTATGTCGCCTGGACTATGTGTCGGACACTACAATCTGAACTGGCCAGAGGTGATGGTGTAAAGATAATGTCACTGGACAATACCAAGCTTTGGAAAGTGGTCACCGAGCAGGTCTGTACACTGGCTGGACTACCACTGAATGTGGAGAGCCAGTCCATGAGAATCATTGCCATAGCCTCCAGTGCAGCAGATGCCCGGTACCTTGTGCACCAATGTGGAAAGTCAAAGATCACAAAGGCTCACATCCTCACCTGGGATTCAGGGCTGGCTTTCAGGATAAGACAGAGGATCAGACAAGATTTCCCTTCAATGAATACACAGGTGACATCGGTGGATGGACTACTGGAGGGCTCAGTGCTGATGGAATGCTGCAATGTCTTCAAAAAGTGGCTTGGGAAGATGAAGAAGAAGAACTTGCAAGTGAGCATTGAAGAAGTGGACAGAGTGGTGTCGGAAAACATCAAGGGCTTCCACATCTCAGATATGGCTCAGGTCATGGGAGAAGGTGTCCAAGGTGATATCCATGTCAGCTTCAGTGAGATGAACAAACCCCTCTCAGTCACTGCCAATAAGACGACCCTTTTTCAGAAGAATGCAGGCTACCTGATTTTTGGTGGCAGCAAAGGGCTGGGCTGGGAGACAGCACAGCATATGGCAAAGAATGGAGCTGGTAAAATCGGAATTGTCTCCAGAAGAGGGATAGGGGAGGAGAAAGAGAGACAACTGTCTGAACTGACTAGTAGCACAGGTTGTGAGTTTGTTGACTTGAGGGCAGACGTGTCAAATTTCCGAGACCTTCAGAATGTCTTTATCAAGTTCAAAGCTGCAAATACCAGGCTGACAGGTGTGTTTATAGGTGCTGTAGTACTGGACGATGCCACTATCCCAAACATGACCCACAACCGGTTCCGGGCGGTTCTCCAGGCCAAAGTGGCAGGCACCTGGAATATCCACCAGCTGACAAAGGACAGCAGGGACCTAGATTACTTTGTTATCCACTCCTCGGTCACTTCTATCATCGGCAGGCCGGGCCAGACTCATTATGGCTCTGGGTGTGCCTTTGGTGATGCACTGGCACGATTTAGACAGCTGACCCTTGGCTGTGGCCAATCCATCCGCTGGGGGGCGCTCAATTTGGGGGTACTTGAGGACAGAGAAGGTGCAAAGAAACGGCTTGCAAATGCTGGAATCGTGAGCCTCAACACCCAGGAAACTATGCAATGTTTTGAGCATGTACTGACGTACAATCGGCCACTGGTCTGCTATGCTCGCTTCAACTGGCGGGCGATCCTCAAGAAGTCAGGCGAAATAGTCAAGAGCGAGGCTAACCCATTTCGAAAGCTCTTAGGCAAGAAGACCTACTACATTGTACACAAGCAGAAGAAACTGGGAGAAATCAGCAACAACCCCCTACCCTCGGGTGAGGCATCGGAGTTTCTCGTCCAGCTACTGACCTCTGTACTGATGCTGGATGTGGAGGAAATTGGGACCGACATGACCTTGGATGCCCTTGGGGCAGATTCCCACCAGGTCACAATCATCTACTCTACCATGGTGTCAGAATATGGAAGCGTGGGGTCAAGCCTGACACCCATTGACCTTCTTGGGATGAAAGTCCTGGAGCTGTACAGGATGTTAAAGGAGGAAGAGGGCAAAGGAGGAGCAAAAGGTGAAGGTGGAGAGCCTCCAGAGGTCAAAGGTCAAGGGCAGGAGAGCAGGAAACACCCGGAAGATGAGAAGGATGGCACATTCCAGTCTAATGAATACCAAGTGATCAACTTGACAGAAGGTTTATACATTTAATTTAATTTTAAGTATGGTTCAGGTTAAAATGAAAGCCTTTTTTCCAAAATTAAGTTTTGGTCTATTAATTAATTAATTTATAATTAAACACTGAAATTAATTGTTAATTTTTACTAAAGAGATAACCATCCTCAATTTTAATGGGAATTTTTACCATCAAAGACCTGCTCCCCTTGTGGAATAACCAGGTGTTCTTTGATACACATACCTAATTGATCTCTTCCATTCCTTGCAGAGGGGTCCTATAGGGATTCTTCCCTTCAGCTAGTGGATGTCCTGGTGTGTCTGGATCGGAACACCTCAGCAGTCAGGCAGCTGGTGATCTGGGGAAAGTCCGGACAAAAGGCTGTCCGGATCAATGTGGAAGACATCCAGGGTATTTCCCTGCAAGCAGAAGGTAATATACCTTTGTTTGTCCGTGTTCAAGAGAACTCAAAGAGTAAAAAAAATATTATTTGATCTGGACCCATATTCACTAACCTTCTTGTAAAGCAAATTTCTTCGCAAAATAATACAAAATATAATAGTGAGAACAAAAGCATTTGGAGAGCGCACACCTCTGCCAAGTCTCCCCCCCCCCCCCCAAAAAAAAAAAAAAAAAAAAAACTTTTTTAAACTCCTCGCACCAGAACTGGCCGAGGATTATTAACAAAATCAAATCAGTTCTGTTACAAAAGATTCTGCCCTCCCTCATGAAATTTTTATGTAAATCCATGCAATGGTTTAGCTTTCGGTATCTTACTAGCATACAAAGAAGCAGAATCAAATGATCACATGACTTCTATTGCAGAGTTAATTAGGAAAATTTTGAAAAGATGGTTCTACACTACAAGCTCTTCACATTCTTTTACAAAGTTAGCAGTTTTACTCCCAGTCTACTCATTAACAGTTTTGTCATACAACAGCCATTGTTTTCCTAGCAAAGAATGCAAGCAAAGAGATATAACCTTTTTTTGTTTAACCTTCACAGAATCTAGTCTCCCTGCTGTAGAGATACTGACGAGGTCAGCTGGTACACTTCCCATCAACGCAGAGAACCCAGACCAGTCACATAGCCTGCACTCCAAACTGTCCCAGTATTTCCCCGACCATTTGTACAACAAAGGTCAAATCAGTAAAAGGTCAGACACAGACCAGTCTAATACAATCGATGGTGACAAGAGCAAGGAGATACAGACTCCAGACAGCGACTTCTCCAGTGGCTATGCGTCCGACTCCCGGGAGCCGGATGTGTCATCGGCAACTAGTAGAGATTCTCTGAGCAGTGTTTCTAATGGTGCCCAGAACAAGAAAGTGGAGAGCAAAACATGTACAATACTTTAAACGTGACTTGCAAATAGAAGGTTGAGAATTAGGGACTTCCACAACTCAGGATACTGACTTATCCATGGGATGTGTATCCAATTTACACTGGCCAGAGTCAAATGTCATCAATACGTATTAGGAAATCATCGAGCATTATGTATAATGGTGCCCAAATTGCTGTAATATGATTGAAAAAAAATTATGATCCATCGTAGGCAATATCTGACCCATATAGGGGATATACGGAGCGGGATATATATATTTTTTTTAATACAACGGCAACCCCGTACTATGGATAATTAGTGTCAATAACTTCTTTTTTTTTCACTATTATGTCAGAAACCATGTAACCTAGAAATATGTATTATTAGAAAGGTCACTTTATAGCGTTTCTTCTCAATGCAGAGATGGCCGAGAAATTGACTGTTAAAGGTTTTATATTGATTAGTGCCTCTGTATAATATATGAGATGCTTTTTTATTCTCTCTTTGAAAACATGTAATTAGGGTCACAAAATATTCGTGTTTATTCTGAGCCGTAAACATAATGTGAAAGTCTGGTAGTTTATAATCCTCCTGGACCAGTTGTCACTGGCTCAATTACCACGTGTGCTTAATGTGTGACTGTGATCAAAAGAATGTAATTAGTGTTGCCAAGTAACTGTGTGCAGCTGACCAATGAGATTACAGATTTGTTTCAGATTTCGAATATTGTTGGCCTGGACAAAGGCACAGTAATATAACAGTGTTGTTAGGTAATTTATGCATGGTGTATAATTTATATATACATGCATTGATGAATCTCAAGTAAGCAAATGCTGTGATATGTGTTAATGGTTATTGAATTTTCTTCTTGTTTTTATATTTTATACAGTAGGTGATTTGGTATTATAAACATAGCTGGTGATAGCTGCAATTGGTTTTGGATGCAAACGATTCCATTTAATTCATATTCAAACCGCAAACATGCACAGTAAAATCACTTCAAATCATGTTTGTTGATATCTTTTACAGCCAGAGAAATAGTTTTTAGAACTATTGACATATCAGCCTCCAACAAGAGGTTACGTTTTTGGGTGTGTTTGTATGTTTGTCTGTGTTCAAGATAACTCTAAAAGTGAGAATCAAATCTTGATGAACCTTTTTTATATGGGTAGGGGCTGACCAAAGGAAGAAGCGATTAATTTCTGGGAAAGATCTGGTTCATATTCTGAATACAAAACAGAAAAATCCTGAATATTCTGAATTGCCCCCCTGGTGGATGTCTGCACTATACGAGTGCTCTCTGGCTTAACAAAGAATTAAACTTTCGTTGATGTACAACACCATTTGCCTCTGACACAAGCAGTATTAGATATTTACTGTCTCATATGTATTCAACTAACAGTATTTGGTATAGCCGTCGATAGATGTACATCTGGTTTTTGTTAAATCATATCTTGTGATAGAATGATATTTAAGATTAGCTTTTTAAAACCTGCATTTTGCAAACACTGTGATACTTTATTTTGTTTACTTTTGTTGTATTATTTACCACACCCCTATGTCCCACTGTCACAAGGTTGACTTTCAGACAGCAGTTCAATATGTAGTTGGAGAATGCTCTTAGCTGTCATATGACCGACCTTGTCACTTTTCAAGGTCAGGAGTGTAATTGTGGCGATCCAGGCAACAATCGCAATGTTTAAAAAGGGTTTTGGGAGTTGTCAACCACCTTTATAGTGGACTGACCTATGTCTTGGGTTTTAC
The DNA here is from genome assembly GCA_964017235.1 of Sabellastarte sp. h YS-2021. Classification (NCBI taxonomy): domain Eukaryota; kingdom Metazoa; phylum Annelida; class Polychaeta; order Sabellida; family Sabellidae; genus Sabellastarte; species Sabellastarte sp. h YS-2021. The sequence goes on from OZ024940.1 coordinate 6,209,048, forward strand.
AACCTGTGGGTCAAAGTTGGGGTTTTACGTCCTGTTCAACAACCCAGGGTCATATTGGGACAGGTCCTCAGCATTTGTCACTTGTGGGAACCAAACCCACACAGAGGTGACAGCCTGTGATTAGATGCCAAACTTGCTAACCACTAGGCCACCGAGGATCTACACCTTCCTACTTTCTTCCAAATTCACTCCTTTACAACCTGTCTGGCCAACTCTTTTAATCTAATCTACAGCTTTGCAGGCACAACATCTTTGCCCAAAAGAGGGAACTCAGAGTGTTTAAGTGACAGAGTTGACAAAAAGTATAGTCAAGGGACAATGTAGGTCAGTAATCCACACTTGTGGACCTTACGATGTTTCCTAAGGCATGTAACTGGTTCTCGTGTGGAAAGGAAGAGATTCTAGATTTAGATTTATTTTTTGTTTTATGTCAAGTTCAACAGCCAGGGTCATATTGGGACTTGGTAGTTTACGGGTGGAGGAACCAGTGCATACTAGTTGGTCAAGATTCTGCATTGTAAACCCCGGGGAACCTGCAAGTAATTGGACTTCTATAGCTAATTCTAGTTGGACTTTTATAGCGCTTAATCTCCCGATGCAAGAGGTTGCTAAGGCGTAAAGTAAGTACCAACTTTCCAACATGAAGTGCCCGGGCCGAGATTCAAACCGGTGAGCTCAGAGGTTGAAGGCAAGCACTCTAACCGCTACACCACTGAGCCCCCTATGGCTTGAACACAGGCAATAGTCAAAATTTTTGACATTTTTGACTCCCCAGAGCATAATTTTGACTCCTGAGCTACCAGAAGATTAGGGTGGCCAGATTTCTGCCATAGCAAACCACTTGTAAATGTTTAAAAGAAATCCAAAAAGAAATGTGGCTTGTAGGTTGAACACAAGAAAATCTCTGCGGATGCGGACAATGACCATCCATGATCCATAGTATGCCCAATTTTCGGGGATACAACTACGTAGTCCACAGACCGATGAAATCATAGCAACCAGGATCAGCTCCTAAGGCCAGAATTGTCTTTTTCGTTTTATTTAAATGTCCTAACATTTAAAAAAATACTTCCGCCATCTTGCTTTCAGTTCCAGAGCCATAAGTTCTGCTCAGACTTTGTGTACAGAGGATAAAATCCTTGCACATAGGCAACAGCATACCGTCATCATTGAAGAAACAATAGCTCTGTAATTTTTTATTTTTAAGTGCGAGCTCTCCCAAGACTCGTGCTCCTAGGAAGCACTTTTTTCTTTGTTTTTTTTTGTCTCCAGATTTTCACGAATTGTGGCATAGTGTGAGGAGTTTCTGTCTTAAATGGCAATGGGCTACGTTAGTACTGGGATGAGTGGCCGCTTCGGTGCACTACTCGCGTCTCTGATGGCTTTGGAGCTGACGCTAGTACATCAAAACCTCTTTCAGCCTTGTTTTTTAAATTTTATTTGGTGTGTTTAGTATTTGAAACATCAGAGAATTCAATGATGGGGGGGGGGGGGGGGGGGGGGGGGGGGGGGAGATAAAACTTTCTGTTTTTATTATTCCTTGTAGTACTAAAGACAGATAGATTGTCAGGCTTTTACAGTCTTTTGAGTAAAACTCAAAGCTGGATAAATATTCATCTTTGAACCAATATTATCTGAGGTCAAAGGAAATATTTTAAAAATTTAATTTAGTTTCATGTGTACCCTGCAAGACAAGTGGAACAATTAAATGGTACTATTTAAACAACCCTTGTTATTCTGTTTAAAATGGTATAATATTGTGTATCAATATTGCTTAAACATGACCAACTTAATAAAATAAAATTAATTAAATTTATGTCTCTGATAAGAGCCAGTCAGAGAGGCACAAACTTGAAATTTAAATTACTTAAATGTAGCTTTTATAAGCGACAATCGCTTACCATGTGGAACTGAATGCTATCTCAGGTGGCCGTGGCATCTGGCCAACGTCCAAGAAAATAGACGAATAATACTGGCCTGATGCCTTATTGCTGAGCCGAGGTGACCTCGATAGTGATGTGTGTACTTAATTCTTCGAATAAAACCAACAATTGTGGGCTATGGTGGCGCATTTGTAACACATTCGCCTCCCACCTATGAGGTCAGCGATTCAAACCCCAGACCTTATGTGGGAAAGTTGCTAGTTGCTAACCAAAGGTCAGCAGTTTACAGTACAGAACCTTGACCAACTGTATGTACTGGTTTCCTCTGCCGACAAAACTACCCGTCGTGATATGACCTATACAGTGTTGAAAGCAACGTTAAAATCAACATAAACTTAAACCTACATCTGATGTTTGGTTCTAACAGTTGGCCACCTCTCAGGGGAGGTTTTGTGGGCAAATCATGTCTTGTTTATATGAAGGTATTTCCAAAGAGTATCAAATGTTCAACTAAGATCAAACCATTTTTAGTTTTGGACTATCCCTTTATAAATGGGCATAGATTTTCTATAAACACACTTTCGCCAGATTTCCCATTTGAAGAGAGACCTCAAATGTTGAAAATCTGAACACAGTTTTTATCAATGAAGAGTCAAACACTTCACTATGGTCACATAAAAATATTATTCTTATAAAGAAACCTTGATAAACATACAGAGGTATTGTTAAATAAACTCTCACAAGATATTGCAACTAAAGGGGGATCTTAAGTATGGTAGATTTAAACTGAGCTTTGTTAGCTAAAAAGAGTCACATGCTTTACTATAGTCCAACAAAAGTTTTCTTTTTAAAGATGTCTCAATAAACAGGCATAAGTATTTGTAAATAAACTTTCACAAGACATTTCAATGGAAAAGATATCTTAAGTATGGTAAATTTAAACTGAAATTTGTTAACTAAAAAGACTCAAATGCTTTACTATGGTCCAACAAAAGTTTTTTTTTGAAGATGCCAAACTACACCAGCATAGCTCTTTGTAAAAAAAACCCTAATAAGATCTTTCAATTGAAAAGAGATCTCAAGTATGGTGAATTTAAACTTTGCCAACTTAAAGAGTCAAATGCTTTACTATGGTCCAACAATTTTTTTTTACTTTTGAAGAAGCCTCAATATACAGGCATAGCTATTTGTAAATAAACCTCCACAAGATTTTTCAATTGAAAAAAGATCTTATGTTTCAAATTTAATCCTTAAGTTTCACATTGAAACGATACAATTTGCAAATGCTTATAAAATGGAAGAAAATACACATTTTATCAATAACATGATTTACACAAAATAAAAAGCTTTACATAAAAAATTGTAGCATTTATTTGCCATATATATATTTTTATATATATATATTTTGTATCTTCATTATTTATACTTTGGTTTACACACACACATGAAGTCTGCAAACTTGGAGATTTAGCTGGATTCACAAACCCAAGCCCATAGAGATGACAGTCCAGCGGTTTAATCCCAAACTTGTTATACACTCGACGGAAGAGGTCTCCAAAACACTTTGAACATAAACTTGATGCAGTAACTCTCACTGCAGCGAATAAAATACAGGTTATAAGTCAAAGATCTCGCTATTAAATAAAGCTTACGACAAAAAATAAAAGTACAACTCCGCATAACTGCATATTACAGACTTCTCCAGACATGTCATAGACACAATAATAACGTAACTGCATAAATTCAATGACAACATGTACTTGTGAAGGATAAACTGAATGCTCCATTATCTGACCACATTGAGAGAGTATGCAAATGACAGGTCTTTTAGACGTGACACAGATACAATTATTTATCCATTGCATGAACTCGGTGACAACATACACCTGTGTAGGATACACTGAAAGTTCTATTATCCGACCATGGCGGGGGAGTATGCAAATGACAGGTTTGTAAGACATGTTATGGACATAATTACGGACATGTTATGGACATAATTATTACAGACATTATTACTTATCCACTGCATAAGCAATGACAGCATATACTTGTGTAGGATACACTGAAAGTTCTACTATCCGACCATGGTGGGATAATATGCAAATTACAAGTCTTAAAGACCTGTTACGGATACAATTATTATCCACTGCATAAGCTCAATGACAACACACACCTGCGTAGGATACACTGAAAGTTCTATTATCCAACTATAGTGGGATAGTATGCAAATGACAGGTTTTATGACATGTTATGGACACAATTATTTATCCACTGCATAAACTCAGTGATCCAATATACCTGTGTAGGATACACTGAGAGTTCTATTATCCGACCATGGAGGGGGAGTATGCAAATGACAGGTCTTTATGACATGTTACAGACACAGTTATTTATCCACTGATGACAACATGCCACGTGTGAATAAGACTGTGACTCGACTAATCAGAGAGAGGGAGAGAGATATTTTACTGTACGAATAATGAGTAAAATAAGTCCATATTTAAAGCAAGAATGCCACAAGGCTATATAATATATATATACTTGGGCACCAGTGAATATTAAAACTTCCATGTATAACTTGAGATTTCTCCGCCAATTTCACATGGATTTCAATGCAACAAAAGAGCAAGCTGAAGCTATATAACATATATCTGAGCTCAGATAATTAACAAAATTTTAATGAAAAACTGAGCACTTGTTGATTATTCACTAATTGTACATACTTAGAAGCACTCAAAACTCAGAATATAAAAAAAACAAGACATAACCCTGTTTGTTTGTCCTGGTATTCAAATAAACTAATCCCCCCAATCCCACTACAGGTGGTCCCCCCCCCCCCCCCCCCCCCCGAGTGCAGGGGGGCCGCATCCGATTAAACCTCTTTTTGTTACAGTAACTGAAGGGTGTGGTCCACGGTGTATATAAAGTTGTCACTCAGTCGTCTTTCAGTGCAACACGGCGACATATGGTGATTGGAGGTGAGTGGACGTTTCCCCAATGTGTCACATGGTCGCAGACGAAATCTCAGACGGTAGACGAAGGTCAGGGGCGTTTCACCCAATGTCCACAACCGCAAATTATACCGCCTGCAGTGTGAATGCTACTCCAAATCTCGGAAAGTATGTGGCGTCCTTGAAAGCAGTTCTGTCGCCTCGGAAACTCTAACCGTGGGAAATAACGCCTGTAGTGTAAATGGGATGTTAGGTGCGTGGTGGATAATAAAATTATTGATTATTTTTCTTCAATAATGCACTCGACTAATGCATTTCAATCACTACATACTCGTAAAGTTTTTTTTTGTTTAATTCAAAATGTGAGTGACTTGCATATGCTGCTGCATACATTGTAATTTATTGATTTTCGTCTATAATGCACACTTACACTTCTATACTGCATATTTTCATAATGTACTCTTATATTTCTTAATCCACAAATTTTCAACTAGGATCAAACTAGTAATGTTTATGTAGCCCAGGGGACCAATTCACAGAGGGTTTCTGGGGCCGTATTCACGAAATGTCTCAAATCTAAGATTTTTCTTAGATTTTCCTCAGATTTGAGACCTTTTGCTCATCTGGGATTCACAAAGATCTCAGGCTAAGATTTTTCTCAGATTTGATCTCAAATCTAAGACTGCCTAGGGGTGACTTAAGTTTTCATAAAATAGAGTTAGACAATAAAAAGTCACAAAACAAAAATGAAAATAATGAAGTATGACATTATTTAACTTGTAACCCAAAATATGAATATATATCAAGAGTTTGTACGAAAACAACAGTAAACATTGACACTATTTTTCATATTATAGTAAAAAGACAATGTTTTGCTTGACTAAAAAATATTCTAAAATGTGAGTATATATGGTAGAGTGGTAAAATATAAATGTGTTTACTTTCCACTAATCTCAGAAAAAAAAATGCTACATCAGTTTTGATTGGTCCAGACTCAAAACTTGGCTGAGATTTTGGTCTCAGCTGAGATTCCTTTCATAAACCTCAACTTAAGCAGAATCTCAGCTGAGGTAAAAATCTCAGATTTGAGCAAAATCTCAGCTGAGATTTCTCTAAGACTTGAGACCTTTCGTGAATCCGGCCCCTGAAGTCTAAGCCATAACTCGGCCATCTTTTGTCTCAAATTTCAGACTTTTGCTCGTCAATTATGTTCTTTTTCAAACTGTAATAAGATTTACAAAACACATTTCAGCTATCCATTTTCAGTCTCACTTAAGATTTAAAAAAGATCTCGCATGTCAAATCTGAGGATATTGTTTTCTCGAATCGGAGACTTTTCTGATACCTTTGGGGTTTGTGGTCTCAACTTGGATAAACTGAAAGTCGATACTGAAATTCGGGCTTAAATTTATGACAGCATAATAGTCACACAAATATTTTGTCTTACTGACTGGGCGAGGTTTTATGCATATCTCACATTTTCATCTGACGGGTAAAATCAGAGCTAAGGTTTTTTTCGCATGTCTGTTTCAGCTAAAATGCCTCAGAGTGTGTACTTGAGCCAAACTTTTACCTGAGAAATAAAAAATAATCTAAAATTTGAGACAGATATTTCAACTAACCATGACGACTCTACAATACTACAATATTATGCCATAATCATATTGCAATGAAATATTCCACATTAACAACTTGATTTGGTGTTTCTAGCAAACAGAACAAGACCGGGGCAGGATCGGTAACAACGGTATCTCGGTAACGAGACCAATTCACTTAAATACCGTGACGACACTTTACAACCGGTATTTTGCATGTCAGTACATATTATTGTCAAAAAACGTAAAATTATTATTATATTTAGAAACCAAAGTCAAATCTGAAGAAGGTATTAACTTTTATCTCTTATTTTTGCATATTTTAGCACCTTTATAGCAACTTCTTTCGTAAGGAATTGCAATGATTTGTTTTTACAAATTCTACTTCCTGTAACGGGCCTATTCGATTTTTCCAATATCCCAGAAATCAATACGGTTTCACACTGGTGGGATACCGAAATGCAAAATCTGTTACCAATCCTGGCCTAGTGTTTACATCTTGACAAGTCCCTCCCTTTTGATCAGTTATTTTGTAACAGCTAGTTAGAAGAGCGGAGGAAACCGGCACATACAGCTGGCCAAGGTTCTGTACTGTAAACTGCCGCCCGACAGCTAGCAACTACCAGCTGTCCAGATTAAGGGTGGCAAGTGGGTTTGTACTGTACCGCCTATACAACTATCTACAATTCCACAATATTATATCATGATCACATTAACATCATATCTTTAACACAGTGAACCAAGTCTTTTTAATTAGACCTCTCTCTAGACTATGTACATTAAAAATTAGAAAAAAGGTTTCTGCTAACAAAAACGAGCGGCCCGGATGGAGAGCTGTAACTTCATTCATATTGGGAGACTTAAAGGTGACCAAAGTATCCCAAAAAATTTTTCCCGCCCCCTATAGATTTAAAGAAAGATAAGAAGGATAGAAAAATTTGAAAGCCCAAGAAGTTATTCAAGGGAGACCATAATCCTGCGGCGGCGGCAGCGGTGATCAGTCGAACTTACGTGACAACAAATAAGCGCCCCTGACGGGCCGCTTAATTACTAGCAACAACTAACATACAGTAAGAAAAACGAAATTTGCCACAGTTTGCATAATTTGCCACTGGCAGCGTGACCTTTAAATATAAGACCAAACAGGAAGAAATATATAGCAATTATGTATCAGGGCACATCAGAGGGCCTGATACAGCCATTGAAATCAAAAACATTTCGAGATTTCCCCACAAGTCAAAGAAATGGAAGTGGGGGGGGAGAGTTCTCCCTGGCAAAAGTCACACATACTGTGGGAAATTTCACACAATGTGGCAAATTTCACACACACTGTGGCGAATTTCACACACAATGTGGCAAATTTCACACACACTGTGGCAAAACTTCACAGCAGTTCTTACTCCACAAAATATTTCAACATACAGGTTTTTTTTCTACACATGTTTTCGAGCTATTTTGAAAGACCACTGTTTTTTCATAACTCACACCTGGGGCTGTATTCTATAACAATACTTTGATAATTTCTAACTTAGATTTCAAGTAAGAAATGATGAAATTGAACATTCCTAACTTTTGTTTCGTGAAAACAAAGTGCAAGAAAAACACTTACGTGAAAAACCTTCCCTTACTTAGATCTAAGGTCACCTTAGCTTTACACTAAAACTCATTTTTGGCCCACCTTTGACTGATCTCTTGAGTAAAATATGGCATCATAGTACATGTATTCGCTAACACTTCTAATTCTTTAAAAAAAAACTCTCTCCAAGAATAAGGATACACATCCAAGAACATGAATTTTTTAACTTCATTCGTTTTTTTTTTTTAGAATTTTCTAAAATTCTACCAATATTTTCTTTACATAGAGGAAAAACTTGGACGAGTGTTAGGAACCAGCGATCCCATTGGGAAACATCGGCATTACCAGTTTGGTGATTTCAGCAATTTAGAAATAATAACTCAAATTGACTCAAAGTTTAAGAAGACTTTAAAACTGAAAAAAAAAATTTCAACTACAAAAAAATAACACATAAAAAATGAAGTTTCTTAAAAAGCAAAACACCATGCAATAAGAGAATTTTTTTTTTTTTTTTTTTTTTTGATTGAAATTTATTATTTACCCAGCTATACGATTCTACTGGATTTTGTCCTTTTTCAAAAACCTAACAATCTGGTTTTCAATTTTTTTTATCAACAAAATAGAAACACTCCTCTCCAGTTGTGGGCAAATCGTTTGGCTTTGTGGATATTGATATTGAATGTAAAAATATTTCAATATCGGCTGATATTGTGGGGGGTTTATAATGTCTACCAAATAATCTGAATTCGGGATACCGAAAGTGTTTTTGTTCTAGCATATCCCCAACAACTAACAGGAAGTAAAATTTACCAAAACAAAACATGGCAGTTTTCATCAAAAGACGGATCAAAAACTACAAAAAAGCAACATAAAAGTGTACAGTTTCTTCAGATTTAGGCTTTATTTAAAGTATTTGCATAAGTGTCACACTTATTTACAGTCTTATTTTGCTCATCACAAAAATACTACCTAACAGCTATTTGAAATTGTCCTACAAAACTAGAAACATCAAAGCATCACATGTTGTCTTGTCAGAAAGTATATGTAGACAGTCCAACAAACTCACGAGACACTCAAATCAACAAAACTAGACCATTTATATATATTAGGCAGGAATCAATGGCGCCAGTGGCATTCCAATTTTGACGACCACTTCACTGAAACACTGTGACAATACTTTACAATCGCCATGTCGATCGTTCGGCACATAGAACTTAGAAAATTTAAAATATCAGAAACTAAGTGAACCCTAAACCTGCAGAAATTTTACACATTTAACCAAGTAAGGTTTGAAGACTTTATGACTTCTGTAGTGATTTCTTTGAGCAGAAGGAGATCACTTTTTTTTGTCTCCAGACTTTCATGAATTGTGACGCAGCGTGATGAGTATCTGTGTGTTCACTGAAGTTTAGCGGCAATGGGCCACATCAGTACTTGGACGGGAGACCGACTACTCATGTCTCTGATGGCTTTGCGGCTTGCGCTATTAGACCGAAACCCCTTTTCCGTCTTGTTTTTTCTCAATATTATTTCAGAAGGGATGAAATCACATATTTTTCAAGGACCAGTTTCACAAAGCCTCCTTTGGAAAGGACCTCCTTTAGTAAAGGAAGGTCATGTTTATTCCTTTGGGAAGGCAACCTATAAAAATTCAATTTCACAAAGTCTCCTTTAACTCTCCTTACCAAATGTCTTCCTTGAAACTTAAGGAGGGAGCAAATGTTCTTTAAATTTTTTATTGAACATTCTTTGAAGGACACTTCCTTAAATTTAAGGTAGGCCTTTAGCTTCCTTGATATTTAAGGGAGTTTTCAAGATCTCCTTTAAGGAAGGAGGCTTTGTGAAACTGAGATTCTTTAAAGGAGGGAGAAATTCAAGGAAATCCTTGAATTTAAGGTGACCTTTATCTTAAGGAGGCTTCGTGAAACCGGCCCCAGATACTGAAATAGAAAATATGCTTAACGATCCATGCCTAATATATATATATATGTCATGTACAACAAGCTGGGCTTTTTATTCCGTACAAGTTACAACTCATACACAGTACTTTCCTATACATATCACACTTGTACAGCCCCTGGCCTCTTTTTGCCAGCCACCCTAGTCCGAACATGATGCAAGAAGTTCACCAGGGTCCCTGAGAGTGCCTGATCCACAGTCCACTGGGGAAGCCAGCCCTGAAAAGTCAACAAGCCAATCAGAGAGCCTCAAAACAGTCACATGGTCTCTGGGGAGCCAATCAAAAGTCCAGGATTTTTGAAAAAGTGGGAGTCATGTGACCATAGAAGTGAGGCAAATAAGGAGAGGCTTGAGGAGGTCATGTGACCTAGAATTAGGGTCATGTGACCAGAGTGGGAGACAATAAGGATGCCCTGCAGAGTCAAATGACCATAAAATAATTTTTTTTTAGTTTGAAATAAAATTAACTATACTCTTAACTGTAATTTAACTAACATGCTACTTCAAGAAGACATGCACAATGCAGAATAAAAATGATTCTTAAAATGTTACTTTCTTACGGTAAACAATATATTATATGAACGTTAAAACTGGAAAATTAGAAACAAAAATAAAGACAAACCAAAGTCCATTACCTGATTACAGCTTTATAAAATACCCTATTTTCACCCACCTTGATATCGGTGTTCATGATCCAGCAGAAGATGCAACGTTTGGGATTTCCCGCCACCGGCTTCAGGAACCAACCGCCAGGACGGTTGTGACCTCTGCAAGTGAAAAACAACGATGTATCATATGTAATAAAACATATGTTTTTATCACAGATTCAATTATACAGCGATTATCAATTATACAGTCTGTTATCTGAACATGTTGGGCAAGTGTCATTTTATACTGGTAATAGAAGTTTCATAAAAGAGGAGAGGCACTGCTCTGTACCAAATAATGGGGAATTAAAACATATGATAAGAGTGGAAATGAGTTCATTAATATTGAATACAGTAGAATCTCAATTATCCAACCCTCTATTATCCGAATTTTTAATTATCCGTCCTCAAATTCACTCTCCCAACTCCATTTAAACCTGTTATTTTAGGCTTTCTATTGTCCAACCTTTCCATTATCAGAACTAATTGTTACTCCCCCAAGAGGGTTGGATAATAGAGGTTCTACTGTACTGTAATTTTCTTGTATTCTGATTGGGTTTTATTAATACAGTTGCCCGAGTTTACATTTTTCCAAGGGACCAGAGCAACATTTCTACTGTAACTGGGCTGGGATTGATAAAACAAGTAATCAGTGACCAAATGAATCAGTCACATGTCTAGAGTTGGCACCCAACCTGCATGGCTGATGAGACAATGTTCAGCGACCAAACAACTCAAACTCAGTAGCAGATTAAAACTCAAATTTAAATCCCATCAATTTTAGGATTTTAACTGGAAATAAGAGAATATACTTTCTGGGGGATTTTACTTGATAACACTGCATTTAGGCCCATCTGAAGAGCCAATATTGAATTCTACTTTAAAGCGCAACATATCAATAAGACCAGAGTCTCAAATCTGATATTGCGGGGAACATGAAAAGGGTCAGCAATTATGAAGACCTAGGGGAAAGAAATGATCGATGTGGATAATGTGGATAAGCTTTGGAGAGCAAATAAGATTTCCATATTGACCTGAAGGATGTAAGACAGAGGCAGTGGACAGATGTTCCATATATGGTAATGGACTGATTTTCCATTTTTTACCTGACATGCTTTTTGTTCTCTGGAGCCTCGGCGTGGCAGACCCCACACCCCGAGGACAGTATCACATCTTTGTGAGTTTTCCAGTGACGCAGGTTGACAAAATCCCTGGAAAATATGATAAATATATAATAAAATGCCAGATCTTACTTTATTCTAGTTCAGAGTTAGGAAAATAACCCAAGTGATTAGTACTGGGATGGGATGCACTACTCATGTCTCTGATGGGTTTGCAGCTCATGCTAGTAGACCGAAACCCCTTTCGGCCTTATGTTTTATGTCGAAAGATGGCAAGACAATACGAGATTCCATAACATCACTTTGTAATAACACGTAAAACATAAATGAAGTTTACATAGTTTTTAAAATATATCAAACAAGAGCACTCAGAGAGTGCAGAAAAACATTCTGTAAAAACTCCAGCCTCTAATGTCAACTGTATGTGGCTCTAGTTTTGCATTACTTTGAATATATACACTGGACTTTGTATAATAACTAGATTTCATCACTAGAACCTCCAATAGCCACAGGACTGGCTTCTAGTCATTGTTATCTTCCACTTATATTTTATCTCATTCTGACACCTCAAAATTGGTTCCTTATAGCTAAATTCGACTTACTCCAGTTCTAGTTATTCTATTTATGCAGAGACTACTGTTTTTGTTTTTTTTTTTTCTTTTTTTGTTTTTTTTAAAAATTTATCTCATTTTTTCTAGAATTTCTGTGAATATTTGTTTCTCTATTCTAATTTTAAGCCTGGTGAAACATCTGTCAGGTTTCTCACTCTTTCTCCTACCTGCTGGCCACTAGCCCTCCTGCCGCCTCCGCAGCCACTGTGTACTGAATATCTGTACAGTCGTCTATCACCTGGATTATCTACAGACAAACATAGGAATATACAACCAACACAGGAATACACACTGCACAGTCAACAAAATGAAGAAGTACACATCTCCAATGTGAAACCAAAACAGACAACAAAATGACTGAAAATAAATGCATAATGTAGTCAGTCTCTTTATGTGTAGAAAAGTGGAATGCCTTATTAAGGTCTATAAAAGTCAAATGCCTTTACAAGGTCTACGAAAAGTTTTCACCACAAACTGCTTGCTTTGTTTCTGGCTCTGTTACCAGCTAATCCAGGGGAATTTAAACAGTTTGTGTAGGGAAAAACATGAGCATTACCCGACCCCAGCCGACTATGTAAACAATGCAACTGACCCTCCAAAAAACCTTGGCAACTGACAAGACAGTTCCAGTGGAACACCTCCATAAGGGATGTTAATTGTTGTATACAAACCCTGGATTAAGTGACTGTTGGGCTATGACAGATCGTATAATAAATGAACATTAAACTTTTTACAAGAACGTTGGATTTAGTGGCTGTGGGGGTTTATAGCTGACTTTCGAGTCAACAGATATTAAACCTCTCGTACACAAACCTTGGATTCAGTGACAGTTGGGTTCCACTTCGGCGTCTCTTCAGTGTACACAACCAACTCGTTGAACAACTCTTGTACTGAGCAATCTACATACGCCTAGAAATATTGAAGAAATAGATATATGTGAATATACAACTCGAGTAACCCTATGCATATATTTTACCCGATAATTAAGTCAAAGATTCATCAGTACGTAACACTAAAATTCGGACAGGACATCAGGCATCTGGCTACTAAAGTCATGTTACTGGAAGCTAGAGCAGAGCACACATGTTATGCCCCTTTCAAACTACAGGAGGTACATCCCGCGGTTAGGAAGTTTTACTTGGTGGCGGAACCACCTCCCACGTTGCCCGAGTTGTTCACACTACTGGCAGACAGCCACTGATTGGACTCTGTTCAATAACAGAAGGACGACAGTACTAGTGCTGTAAGTCGTCAAGAAATACTGGAGTCAACGTGTCGGAACTAATAGACGATGGTGAACCAATGAAAGTCGCACTAGTGTTGGTCCAGGACTTCAGAATATATTTTATTAATTGGCTGGTTTAAATAAAAAACAAACTTTTGTAGTTTGATCTTTGACTCTATCCGATAAAATACTGAATCTCGTGAGAATTTATATTTGCGGATAAAAAATTGAGGGAAGCCGCCATTGTTGTTTCCACTTGCAAGCTGTGACAACTTAAAAATGTGATTGTTTTCTTTTAAAACGCTAATTATCATAAGATTTTATTAGGTAAGTACACGGGTGGACACAAAGATAAACAAACACAAAGATAAACGGTCTTCAGAATTTTTCAAATATAAGTGGTGTAAACAACAAAATTGTACAAACTAAATAACAGAATACACTTAAACAAAGCTTACCAAGACATTTGTTGTTTGGTTTGTGCAATTTAATTATTTTTACCACTAAAATAAGCTAAACTCTAAAATTGTTTTTTTTTTTTTGAGATATCGATCGTTATAATGCATGAACTGACGAGTTGCAATTTCAACACTCACGAACAACTATGAACAAGTCGAGCCGCATTGTTACTGCACAAGAAATTGGACCTCTGAATTCGGTACCTTGCTAAGACGAGTCCGCACATAGTACTGTCAAGGTACTGAATTCAGAGGTCCAATTTCTTGTGCGTGCTGCGGAAGTCTCCGCGTCTGAATTTGGAACCATGAGCATGCACGCTGATGAACTTTTTCCTACGGTAACTGAAGGCGCGGTCCACGGTTCATGTAACATCCTTCGGTGTAATATATTAGTCCAATGGAGACATAAGGTGAGGTAAATGGAGGTGGTCTCTCGGTGACACACGTTTATACTATTCTCGTCCTACTGTTATTAATGGTTACACACCATGTCCAGTCAGTGGCCATCCATGTTATACCCTATGGATACACCAAATCTTGGAAGATATGAGGCGAGGCATCCTGGGAGGCGGTTCAGCCGCCGAGTAAAACTTCTAACCGCAGGTTTTACCGCCTGTAGTCTGAATGGGGCTTAAGGCATAACTAGAACTAAATACATTGGATATTGGAAGTTAGGCACAACTAGAAGAAAATAAACTGGAAACTCTCTATAACTAGATATTGCGTGAAGACCCAGTGTATCCCGGGTCGGGACATGGTTGAAGCGTGACATACATACATTATGTTTTCATGTTTTCAAATCTGACCACATCAAAAGATTCCCAGCCCATGATTTCCTATAGGTTGGTTTACCATCCCAAACCTCTAGGACCAATAATAAGCAAGTTATAAGCACTTTTAAGTTTGGCTATCCTCGTTTGACCTTGAAGGAGGGGCCCCAAGGTCAAATCCGACCACACCATGATTTCCTATAGGTTGGTTTACCATTCCAAACCTCTAGGACCAATAATAAGCCAGTTATAAGCACTTTTAAGTTTGGCTATCCTCATTTAAACCTTGAAGGAGGGGTCCAAGGTCAAATCTGACCACATCAGAAGATTCACAGCACATGATTTTCTTTAGCTTGGTTTCACATTGCAAACCTGTAGGACCAATAATAAGGGAAACATAGGCACTTTCAAAGTCCCTTGTGTGGGTTACTTTGGGACTCCATGGATGACCTTGAATTAAGAGCTTCAAGGTCAAATGTCTGCAAGGTTTTAGAGGACATGTATATCTATTCTACATATTACCTATGAAGAGATTTAACCTTCTACCTATGAGAAACAGCCAGTAGAAAAATGTAGACAATTTTCAAAGAAATGCCCGCGGCGTCCATCTTGTTTTTCAAGAGGCTAATTTCACTCCCAGAGAAGCTTATCCCCAATGAAGATATCCTGCAAATTTGGTGAACATGCTGAAAAACTACGGCGTAGCAAACGCTAAAGCAAAGTATCCACCGGATGCCTCCGGTGGATACAATAATCAACATGAGCCAGTAAGTTATACAGCCAATAATAAAGGAGGTATATGACCTCACAATCTTATATAGGCATATATGTGCAGTAAAAGGTACAATTTTGAGTCATTTTAGCAAGCCTAAGGTGACCTTGAAAACAATAGCCAAGGTCAACAAACTGGATGCTGGTACTCCATCATGTACTCAACCTCCAAAGCCATTTTCAATAGTTGTTTCCATGCAATATAGTCAGCATTAGGTGTGAAAATATCTCCAAAAAGGCCAAAAATGGCCTCGGTGAGGTACTTTGGTGGTCTGTGGATAACCTTTAATGAAGAGCTTCAAGGTCAAATTTCTGCATGCTTACAGAGGACATATATATGTATTATATATACCACCCATAGGATGATCTGACTTTCTGTATATGAGAACTGGGCCAAAATGTGAAAAAATGGCCAAAATCTGACCTTTAAGAGGCCACCAGTGACCTTGAAATTGAAGGTCAAGGTCACAAAACAATAGCGTTCGTGACATTGCCCATATATACCCACATACCAAAAATAAAAGGTCTAACTAAAATATTTTTTAAGTCATCGAGTCCAAAAGGAAAATCTCTGCGGCAGCGGCAGCGTGACCGTACTGAATCCTAAGTATCCCCGGCTTTTGTCCGGGGATACAATAACTAGATCCAAATGTACATAGCTGAGGTTCTATTTATGCAATCTACTGTATTTACTTCCATTGAAAAGGAATGTACAAAATTCTATTCTCACCTCTAGCTTGAAGACCCTGCCCATTCCTGGGTAGTTTTTGACAGACACCTGTCCATCATCAAGCCCCGCCCCTTTCTCCACCTTCCAGCCGGACTTGTCCTCGTACATCTCCCAGGCCTTGTCCCAGCACTCCTTGGCTATCTGCAGGTACTCTTGTTCCTGAATATAAAGACAAGTAAAGTTTTTAATTGATTTAGTTGGGTTTAAAGTTGTTTTCAACACATTGTATAGGTTTTATCACAACAGGTATTTTTAAGGGTGGAGGAAACTAGTCCACACTAGTTGGTCAAGATTCTGCACTGTTAACTGCTGGGTATCGGTAAGCAACTACCAACTCTCGCAGGGTTTGGTCCAGGATTCGAACCACTGACCTCAGAGGTGACAGGTGTGTGTTAACCACTACATGAACTGAGCCCCCAGAAATTTTTTTAAAAAGAACTGGAGAGATTAAAGATATCCCAGCCCTTTGCTATCTGTAGATATTCTTGTGGCTGGAAGGATAGACAAGAAAAGTTTTTCAAAAGAACTGGACCGATTAAAAATATCACAAGCGTTGCCCTTGCACAGCTTTGGCTCTCTGTAGATACTCTTGTTCTTTAAAATATGGACAGAAAGTCTTTAAAAAGAAGTGGACAGACGAATATGTTGCAGGCCTTTACACAGTGTTCTGTCTATTATTGCATTTGAACATGCAAACAAGCTTCAAAACCCATTGTTTTACAAAAAAATAATTAAGCCAGGGTGGTTTTACATGTACAGATAGCCAAATCCATGCAAGGACAACGCTTGTGATATCTTTAATCTGTCCAGTTTTTTTAAAAATAATTTTCTTGTCTTTGAGGTATGGTTGTCTGTTTATCCCTGTTCGAGATTACCCCCAAAAGTAACAAAGAGATTTTTATCAAATTTTTTTATGTGGGAAGGGTCTGGCCAAGGGAACAGGAGATTAAATTTTGGGAAAAATCCGGATCACAGTCTGGATACCAAAAAAGAATCCTAAGTTTTGAAAACCAATTTGGCTGAAATTACAATACAGGGCCACTCGTCTACACTTGGCGGAGGTTTGTGTTCTAGGAATGCTTTGTAGTAGTACTCTATTTTGACTTCCTAAACTCCACCCACCCTGTCCTTCACACTGAGGCGACAGATTCTGTCAAACTCTCTCTTCTGCTTCTTGCCGGGGTGTTTTTTCGCTGGGAATTTGGCGACAAATCCTCCCGTCAGAAAAGTAGTCATTTTTTTTATGTGAATGTTGATTTTTAAAAGACTTTTTTGATTTCTTTACTAAACTACTTATTTATTGCTGATAAATGTCACTTTGCTTTAAACTTTGAATATCTACAGAGAAGAGAAGAGTCTTTGCAGCTAATTATGTTCACTATCCAAAAGATTTGCTTCTAGTTGTGGTTAAAATACAGATAGTTTCTGCGGCTAACAACTCAAAACTGGTTTTTTTTCTTAAATACCTAAATCCACTTACGTAGAATCCACTACATTCCACTACCGTTTTGATCATGCACTAAACATTGGTTTTTCAAGGAATATTTATTTTTGGATGTTTTTTATCACTTTTATATTTGATTCAAATAAAATTTCTTTCTCCAATAATTTCTTTTAAAATCTCAATATTATATTTTAAACAGCCTTTCAATACACATTTCCTAAGAAAATCTTATCCAATAAATGTACAATAGTTCAATCGGAGAGTTTAAACTGATTAATATATATAATTCATATAACATTAACTCCAAAAGTTATCCTTTGTTTAATATATGCCATACAAGTGTAAAATATTATTGTTATGACAATTCTAACTGTATTACTATTTTATTCACAAATACAATTCTCATAACTGATGTTCATATATCCAAAGGCTCTTCCAGACAATATAAATTTCAGATGATGTTCCTAATTATCCCCATATTTTATATTTCATAAACATGGCTTCAATAATTCTGAGAGAATATAATTTCTACCCATCTTTCAACGTTCTAAAATTCCCTTATTCAATATCGTACTAATTTCACTAATTCTGAACAGAAAATACATGTTTCAGACAATTTCGTAGGAACCTTTGATGTAATATTTTTTGGCTTGAAAAAAACCACTACATTTATTAACAAGCACACATATTAGTTATTATAACCTATTACATCAATATATCCAGCTCTTTATTGATCTCATAAATTTGATTGGTTCAAATCTATTGGCAGAAAAAAACAGTTGGAAAATTTTGCTACACTATGTAAAATCCGCCACATACATAGCAAAGAAAATTTATAGGACTACCATATTTAAGTCTTTATTTGGACTCAAAATAAACTACTGGTTACATAATTATATTCCAAATATTCTACACATTATGCTTTAAGCCATTTAAAATTTTGAAGTGGAAAAAACATATGGCGACCATATTTAAGTCTTTGTTTGTAAAAGTTAAACTCACACTAGGGTTGACTTTACATTCAACCCCAAGACTTAGCCAAAACTAAGACTTTTTAAGCTCTTCTGTGAAATCCGCAAAGTTTATTTTGATGTTAAGCTTGGCCTCAGCCCTTTTGTCAAAAAGTAGAAGTTAAGCATCACATTGTAATTTTTTTGTATTGTATATTTATACTCAGCGCAATACCTCTATATACTCCAGGACTCAAAGTGCTATTTAACCAACTCTCAAGTTACTGACATTCCCCTAACTGAAAGACAGAGGCTCAAGGATGGCCATTTATTAATGTCCTTGAGGTTCTTTAGCCTGCCACTGGGGATAGGGCCCAATCACCCATTTTAAGCGGTCATCCGAGCCACTATGTATCTGCCTATACCTGGGTGTAAACTAGGGGTGCGACGGTACCAGATTTTCTAGTCTGGGATTCTGCCAATATAAAACCAAACCCAATTATGGGATACCGAAAAAAATTTGAGTTTCAGCATGTCCCCAAACGAACAGACCTACCAACAGGAAGCAATTTTCCGTAATCCAAAACATGGCAGTTTTTCTCAAAGTAATCACTATAAATGCATTAAAATCTCGTGAAAAATGAGAGAATAGTTTATAATTTCTTAAGATTCAGGTTTGGTATTTACTACTTTACGTTTTCCAATAATTATATTAGCGGACATACAAGATTCTGGTTGTGAAAGTGGTCATGGTATTTCAGTAAAATTGTCTCCATACCACCACTACCAACTCACCCCTAATTCAAACCCACGTCCTATGTGTTCCTAGGTGAGTGTGTTACCCACTAGGCCACAGTTGCAGTACAAGTATTCGCTTCTTATCACATTCAATACGGTTTAACTATGTCGGTCTAAACTGCTGCAACATTTCACTGAATTTTAATCTTGTTATTTAAATTTTTTAAACAAATTGTGAATTTTGTGTGTGGCGGTAAATTTTGTTATCGTTTTCACAAAATATCAACTGCCACAGAAATGACACTTGAACTATTGACATCAGCTCAGCTTAGCGGCCAAACCAAAGCACTGAAGCAGATTTATCATTCCAAACACTGCCTCTTATATTATAAACTATAATATATAACATAAAGTATAATAGCTCAAATCCATGCAGGAAGTGAATAGTTTCTTTCAAAGCTATTCAGATACTTGAAAAGAAGATTCATTTTATTATTTTCTTTTATTGGAGGGGGGGGGGGGGGGGGTGTTTAAAAAAGACCTATTTCACTTCACAGAAAATAGAGAAGTATAATTATGTAAATATGACTAACTAGAGCCCAGCCCATACAAAGTCAGTTAACCACAGAATATAAATTATATTACTACACTATTAAGCCTTTGTTTTCATCCTATTTATTTTAAGCAATGGGGTGCCAGGCAGAGTATTTGTTTTGCACACATAATTATCGGGACAGAGTATAGAGTTTGTTAAACTAGAAAATCAACTTAATAACTAATGCAGTTGGGATGTTAAAAACTGAAGGGGGCGACGGTATTGTTATTAGATTTGTCTGTCTGTCTGTGTGAATAACTCGAAAACTATATATCAGATTTGAGTCATAGCTTCACAAAAGGTGGGATCTGCCAGTGACTTGGGTCTCCTTCAAAGATAATTGGGATCCAGATCAGATATCCAGAATTTTATTCCTTATTTTATTTTAACATGTATTGTTACAGGTGTGACATCACAATAGGGTTAGATACATCAGACTAGGAAGGTGTGTGGGTGGGGTCAGTAAGTGCAAATTAAATTAAAAGGGGGGGGTGGGGGGAGGGAGAAATGAGAAGACAATATGATGGTCACGGAGAATCTCAGAAATTTCAAATATTTTTTTTTCTTGTAAATCTTGAGTTTTAGATTTTGTTGAAAAGAAATACCCAATTTTTCTTTCCTTAAATGCACTCTTCTAAAAGAACGAGTTTGTTATTTTTGTAAATATAACACTTACAACAAACCACTTGCATGTATTTTCTCAAGCAATATATTATCAATTGTGTGTGTGTGTGTGTGTGTGTGTTTACTCATAACTCAGAGCATTCGTGTTGTGATTAAAAATAACTCACTGATCCATTTGAAGTCCTGTGTGGGTATATTACTGTAAACTTGTCCAATTCTGCTCTTATTTATTCTTGCGACTAGAGCATTTTCTAAACCAGAGAACACTCCTTGAGCGCCGACCCTCCTCCAAGGCAGTCCAATATCTCCATATTGTAATTTCACACAAATACTGCTTTACTATTGTTGGAGTGATTTCAACCCCAAAATATTGAAATATCAGGAATTTTTTGTATCCAGAATACGATGTGGACCTTTCCTAAAATTTAATCAGATAATCCTTTGGTCAGACCCCACCAATATACATAGTATCATAAAGATAAATTTGTTTTGGAGTAATAGCAAAATAAGGGCCACGGTCGCGTAGTGGTAACACACTCACCTGCCACCTCTGAGGTCAGTCGTTCAAACCCCGAACCTTATTTTAAATGGATTTTACTGTCTGGATCCAGTGGATTTTACAGCCTGGATCCAGGAAATTTTCAATGGATTTTATTGTCTGGATCCAGGATATTTTAAATGGATTTTACTCTCTGGATCCAGTGGATTTTACTGCCTGGAACCAGGAATTTTTCCATTTGCAAAATAACTCCCGGGGGGAATATGATCTAGAAAATACTACCCCCAAAGGTATATTTTCCAGAAATTTCTACCCCCGGAGGCTCGATGTTTGGTATCTGTACAAGCCGTCAATCATCGAATTAGTCCGAACATCGTAACAACATTTTCAAAACCAGTAGAAAACACAGAAATCCAAGATAAAATCTGGTCACTTTGTTGAAAATATCCTAAAAATATAAAATCCATGGATATTTTAAATACATTTCATCTTATTTTCATTAAAACGCAGGTTTTATTGATGGGCAAAAATAGGATTCGTTGGGGTGTGGTCTGATCTTGGTGATTTGCATAACGATTTGCAAAGTTCGAATTTCAGATGTTTGAATCGAACTTCAAAATCGGGGAAATAAACGAGCAAACTTCTACAAACATTGTCGCAGCACTATAATTTTGACAAGACCATTACCGCTGTACTTACATTTCCTCCGAGTGAAAACCCGCTCGAGGATCCTCTAGAAGGTTGCCGGCTGTGATGACGGCTGCTTGTGAGTGAGCGAAAGGGAGGCGACTGAGATTCATCTCCTGAGTCTGCAAAATTAGGGACACTTGCCATATTAGGATACTGAGATTTAACTACAACAGATTCATCCCCCAGTCCCCCAGAGTTAGAGACCTCTGCCATATTAGGGCAACCGAGATATAACTCCAGAGTCGGCAAAATTAGGGACACTTGCCACATTAGGATACTGGGATTTAGCTAAAACAGATTCATCCCCAGAGTTAGAGACCTCTGCCATATTAAGGCAACTGAGATATAACTCCAGAGTCTGCAAAATTAGGGACACTTGCCACATTACGATATCGAGACTTAACTACAACAGATTCATCCCCAGAGTTAGAGACCTCTGCCATATTAGGGCAAGTGAGATATATAACTCCGAGAGATTCATGCCCAGAGTCTGCAAAATTAGGGACACTTGCCATATTAGGCTACTGAGATTTAACTACAACAGATTCATCCCCCAGAGTAAGAGACATCTGCCATATTAGGGCAACTGAGATATATATCTCCAGGAGATTCATGCCCAGAGTCTGCAAAATTAGGGATATATGCCATATTGGGGTACTGAGACTTAACTCCAAGAGAGTCTGGAAAATTAGGAACACTCATCATATTAGGGCAACTGAGATATAACTCTTGAGAAAAAGATTTTTTTTCCACAAATGCCATGTTAATAACAGGACGTTAAGTTAACCATCATATTTAAACAGCGGAGTGCGTGACTTCAAATGCTCTCTGGCTTAACGTTTGGCCTGAATAACTATCAACAGTTAATTTACATGTAATTTTTAAAGATTAGAGTAAGAAATGTAAAATTCGCCACATATATGAAATTCGCCACATGTGGAAATACTAATAAAATGCATGAATTGAGGTGAGATCTCTTGAATGCATAGTAAATTAAGGCTTTTGGAACTGAAAAATAGCAAGTATAAGACAAAACATCTCTTTTCAAAGAATTATTCAAGGTTTTTAGAGGTGGCGAATTTTAGATTTCTGGTGAATTTTAGATTTCTTACTCTACAATCTCTTGAGTGAACTTAACTTGAGAGAAAACTATTCACAGATAGAAAAATCCTCACCATCTCTGGAATGTGGCAAAGAAGCAAACACATCTTGCTCTGTATCAAAGCGCTGGTCCAGGCCGGCTAGCAAGGGGTTTCTCTCACTCTCGGGAAGCGGGTGCAAGCCTGAATACATCAACATTAAATATCACAAGAGCACCTAAACAGAAGCTGGGCAAGAATTGCAGCCTGCAGTCAGGTTACACAGAAAGTGGTCGGGTGGTGTAGGTTATTCTCTTTGGTCTGGGTTCAACTTTGGCTTTAACCTTGAGTCTGCTAAACAGGTGGGGCGAGTCCCTCTTGGATGCACTGGAACTGATAATTGCTTCTACCCCTTTCACACTACAGGTTGTATAACCCGTGGTTACAGGCATTGGGGCCACGGTGGCAGAGTGGTAACACTCTCGCCTCCCACCTCTGCGGCCGGGGTTCGATCCCCGTCATGGCCGTAAGTGGGAAAGCTGGTAGTTGCTTGCCGTTGGTCGGCAGTTTACAGTACAGAACCCTAGCGAACTATATGTACTGGTTTCCTCTGCCGTTCCAACTACCCGTCGTGATATGACCTGTACAGTGTTGAAAGCGACGTAAAACCCCAAATAAACTAAACAAACAAGTTACAGGCATTGGGCCATAAGTTTCAAAATGTTTAAAATTCCCACCTCTGAATTTCGTACCTTGGGCATCCAAAGATAAATTTCTTGCTGCGGCAACTGAAGGTGTAGTCAACGGTGTATATAAGGTTGTGACTCGGTCGTCTTTCGGTGTAACACTGCGACATAAGGCGTGTGGAGGTGAATGGACATTTAGCCACTGTGTCACAAGGTCACATACAAACCTGAGGCGGTAGTTGAAGGACAGGGGCATTTTGCCCAATGCCTATAACCATGGGTTACACTGCCTGTAGTTTGAACGATACACCAAATCTGGGAAGCTATGTGGTGTCCGTGGTGGCAGTTCCCACGCCCAGTAAAACCTCTAACCGCAGGACATAGTAGTGCTGGGAGATCGCCATGGTTTTTACCTGTCGATGTTCGCATCGGACATTTGTGACCAAACTTCGAACATTTACGATTATGGAGTCGAAAGTGTAAACCAGACAGAAAAATCAAATATTAAATAATAACAAGTAAAATACACACAAATCACCACAAATATGACCAGAATATAATCTAAAAGCCATTCACAGACGTCTCCCTCACTAACAGACCATGCTTGATGTGTCCTGATTTGTGATTGGCTGATTTTCTGATTACCTTGGCGACAGTGGGAAAACCCCAAGGTGTTTTTATTTACGTTATTTTTATTGCATTCACAGCTAGTTTTGCGATTTTAACTAATGAATATTTCAGATTTTTAAAAAATAATATTCCGAATAGTGTTTTATTGTGGCCAAAAGGCTACAAAGAATTGAGTTTAGGAGATATCGGTTGTACTTAAGTTTTACCGATCACTGATTGGCAATGAACCAACGAGCGATAATACCGAAGTTTGCAAACATCGTCCCAGCATTAGGACATACCGCCTGCAGTGTGAATTGGGGATTAGAATTATATAAGGAAACTCTGTATATTTAGTGTTCTATTTAAAAGGAATCTGAAGTACATTAATTTCAAGAAAAAGAGTATAATTTATGGAGAGTTATCTTTCCATCTACTGTCTCTTCCATGGTGGATGCTGTATTTGGTCATGACCTGCTTCTGGATATAAGACCATGCCTTTTTTATGGAAATCAGTGCTTTACAGGATATTCAAATAAATTTGGCACAACATAAATATGTCAGAAGACAAAATAAAATTCAGTTCCATACACTCACGTTTCTGGCGTTCTTTGTACTCGATGGGCAGCACCTGGAAATCCAGG
The DNA here is from genome assembly GCA_964017235.1 of Sabellastarte sp. h YS-2021. NCBI lineage: Eukaryota > Metazoa > Annelida > Polychaeta > Sabellida > Sabellidae > Sabellastarte > Sabellastarte sp. h YS-2021. The sequence continues at coordinate 6,233,903 of OZ024940.1, forward strand.
AACCAGGTCTCGATCCAGGCCATCACAAAAGAGACCACCAACAGTGCATAGCAGATCACGTTGTTATGGTCCATGGCATCTGGATCATCTTTGTTCATTGGCGACCACTGGAAAAAAAATTGTGTGAAAAATAAGACGGAATCCAGAGCATCAGAAAGGAGACCCTCCATAAAAGCAAAATGGATCAAGCTCAAGTTGAGCTAAAAATCAGCTGAACATTTGGGCTAATATTTGGCTCAATTTAAGCTTGATCCCTTTTGTGAATACGACCCAGAACATTACAAAGGAGACCACTAGCAGAGCATAGGAGATCACTTTTGTTGTGGTTCAAGGCAATAGGTCATCTTTATTAGTGGGAGAAAACAGTAAAAGCAACATTACATCATAGATTGCTCAGCTGAGCTCTGGTTACGACTAGAGACCTGTATTGAATCCAGACTCAATGTTATGTCAGCTTATAAGTAAGATGAAATAATTTATGTTATAGAATGGAGTTTCAACAACGTTATTTGGTCAAGACATCTGTTGGCCGGTACTTATAAAGATGGAACAGGTTCTGGCATGATAATCTGGGTGCTAAGGTCATGCTACACCTCGGTGTGACCCCTCACTCTTAAGTTCCTGTGTGCTTATTTAACCCCCATGAGTATATCAGAATTTCATATTTCACCCTGAAATTTGGACAGGACATGTGGGGATGGCACCAATGACTATGGAATAGCTTTTGACATTGCAGCTGGATGCTAGACTCACACTTCGCCCTTAGTTTACAATCTCACTGAAGTACCCATGTGCACTTATTAAACCTCTTAAGTATGTCAAAAGTTCACGTGTAACCCTAAAATTAGGACTTGCTGAAGATTTGCTACCCACTTAATGTAATCCCTAACTTAAGTACCCAAATGCACCTATTTGACCAGGTAAGTATATCAGAAATTCAGATAGAAATTTAAAATTGGTCAGGACATCAGGTGGGTGGCACTGAGAAACACAGAATAGGTTTTGGCTTTACATCTGGGTTTTGGCTTTACGTCAGGTGGGTGGCATTTACAAATAACAAATAAGTTTTAGCATTATATCTGGATCCTAAAGTCTTGATACCACTTGATGTGACACCCTAGATGTAGTTCCCCTGTACAGTTATTTGACCCCATACATTGGTCAAAGTTCATCTGTAATGCTGAATTTTAGGCAGGACATTATGTGGGAGGCACTTAAAATCTTGGAATAGGTTTAAGCATTACATATGGCTGCTAGAGTCAGGCTACCACATGATATGATCCCCTACCTATAGTACCCCTGGTCACCTATCTGACCCCATAAGTTGGTCAAGAGTTCATCCGTAATGCAGAATTATGGGCAGGATAGTATGGTACCTAGATACTTGGAAAAGGTTTAAGCATTACTTCTGGGTGCTAAAGTTATGCTACCCCATGTGCCCCCTATCTCCAGTACCCCTGTGCACCTATTTGACCCCACAACTTGGTCAAAAGTTCATCTGTAATGCTGAATTTTGGGCAGAGCATTATGTGGGTGGCACTTAAAAATTTGGAATAGGTTTAAGCATTACATCTGGGTGCTAGAGTCAGGCTACCCCATGATGTGACCCCCTACCTCTAGTACCCCTGTGCACCTATCTGACCCCATAAGTTGGTCAAAAGTTCATCTGTAATGCTGAATTTTGGGCAAAGCATTATGTGGGTCTCACTTTGAAACTTGGAATAGGTTTAAGCATTACATCTGGGTGCTAGAGTCATGTTACCCCATGATGTGACCCCCCACCTCTAGTACCCCTGTGCATCTATTTGACCTAATAAGTTGGTCAAAAGTTCATCTGTAATGCTGAATCTTGGGCAGAGCATTATCTGGGTGGCACTTAAAAACGTGGAATAGGCTTAAGCATTACATCTGGAGGCTAAAGTCATGCTATCCCATGATGTGACCCCCTACCTCCAGTACCCCTGTGCACCTATTTGACCCCACAACTTTGTCAAAAGTTCATCTGTAATGCTGCATTTTGGGCAGTGCATTACGCGGGTGGCACTTAAAAACATGGAATAGGTTTAACATTACATCTGGGTGCTAGAGTCATGCTACCCCATGTTGTGACCCCCTGCCTCTAGTACCCCTGTGCACCTATCTGACCCCGTAAGTTGGTCAAAAGTTCATCTGTAATGCTGAATTATGGGCAGGACATTATGTGGAACCTAGAAACTTGGAATAGGTTTAAGCAGTACATATGGGTGGTAGAGTCATGTTACCCCATGATGTGACTGATTACCTCTAGTACCCCTGTGCACCTATCTGATCCCATTAAGTTGGTCAAAAGTTCATCTGTAATGCTGAATTTTGGGCAGGAAATTCCATGGGTGGCACTTACAAACTTGGAATAGGTTTCTGAGTGCTAAAGTCATGTTACCCCATGATGTGACCCCCTACCTATAGTACCCCTGTGCACCTATCTGACCTCTTAAATTGGTCAAAAGTTTATCTGTAATGTTGACATTTCGGTAGGACATTACATGGGTGGCACTTAGAAACCTGGAATAGGTTTAAGCATTATATCTGGGTGTTAGAGTCATGCTACCTCGTGATGTGACCCCCTGCCTCAGTACCCCTGTGCACCTATCTTACCCCACAATTTGGTCAAAATTTCATCAGTAATGCTGAAATTTGGGTAAGAAATTGTATGAGTGGCACTTACAAACTTGGAATAGGTTTAACCATTACATCTGGGTGCTAAAGTCTTGATAACCCTTGATGTGACTCCTCACTTAAGTACCCCAGTGGTGCTTATTAAAACCCATACGTATGCCAGAAGTTTATAATGTAGCCCTAAAAAATAAACAGGACATCAGGTGGGTGGGACTTAAAAATAAGGAACAGGTTTTGGCCTTAGATCGGAGTGCTAAAGTCGTGCTAACCCTTGATGTGGCCTCTTAAGTATCCCTGCTAACCCGCACGACCCCATAAGTATGTCAAAAGTTCATGTGTAACTCTGAAATTTACATAGGATACCACATGGGTGGCAAGGAGAAACAAGAAAGTAGGTTTTGGCAATATACCTTGGTGCTAAGTCATGCTACCCCTTCCTGTGACTCCTCAAGTACGTACCCTTGCGAGACTATTTGATACCACATGGGTGGCAAGGAGAAACAAGAAAGTAGGTTTTGGCTTTACACCTTGGTGCTAAGAGATGCTACCCCTTCCTGTGACTCCTTAAGTATGTACCATTGTGAGCCTATTTATTTGACTCCATAAGTATGTCAAAATCCATACATACCGTATTTATTCGTATAAACGCCCTGGGGGTGATGCATTTTTCAAAAAAGGGGGGGGGGGGGGGGGGCGACTATTACCTATATAAAAAATTAACTCTCGAGTCCAGTGGCAATGAGCGATAACACAGTCTTGATCTCGCTTGCCAGCATGTATAAAGGCGAGAGAGTTTAAAATATTGGAAACAAACCTTAAATTTGAAGAAATTACAAAGTTTATCTCGTATTTTTGCAGATTTCATGGTGTTTGTGATCATAATTGCTTTGTTTTGTTAGGACTTTTTTTATCTCTCGTAAGCGGTATTCGATTGGGGATGTACTAAAATGCATCTTTTTTCGGAAGCCCGGAATCGCTAAGGTGCTGGCTGTTGAGAGCGATGTAAAACCCTGAAATATGAACTTTGCAAAGGTAGACAGGAGGGGGGGGGGGGGCGACTAATAGGGAGAGGGCGTTAATACGGATAAATACGGTAACTCTGAATAATGGGCAGGACATCAAGTGGGTGACACTTAGAAATAACAAACAGGTTTTGGAACTGTATCTTGGGTGTTAGAGTCATGTTACCCTTTGGTTTTAGCCTCACTTAAGTAACCTGTGTGTTTATTAAACTCCTTAAATATGTCTGCAGTATATATACCACCCTGAAATTCAGACAGGACATGAGGTGTGCTATACATACAAGCAAGGAACAGGTTTTGGCATTACATCTGGGTGCTAAATTCATGTTACCCCCTCACTGAAGTACCCCTGTGTGCCCCTTTAGAGCAGTACCCCTGTGTGCCCTTTAGAGCAGAATTTTTGTATCGCATCTGGATTATCATCAAGTTATGATTAAAAAGAGCTCATTAGTAAAAAGTAAATGACAAAAAACTCAAATAATTGCAGTACTGACAAATTCAGTTTGATGAACATGACAGGAAATTTACTCACTTGGAACAGAAACACCTTGAGGATGACATAAACACAGGTTAAGGTGGTCGTCACCTGAAAAGATAGAGAGGCAGCAATGTAGACTCACACTCTTTTTTCTGATGTATATATTGCCAGTAAACTCTCTCTTATCCGAACTTAGTGGAAAACTTATTTGTGTAGTCACAAGATTCATATTGCCAGGAGTGGGGTTAATGTGTTGCTTAAGCACTAGGTGCAATGGGTAAAAATACTTAAGATTTATTAACAGGTCTGCAGAGTATCATATTTGGTCAGTAAAAAAAAGTTATGCTTATGCTGTACAATTTAATCCAGCAGAAACAATGCAAAACATGAAAACACGTTATTTTTCAGATATTCTCAGGGACTAAAATAAAAATACAGAAGACATCAGAAAAAGTTTGGTTATGCCGGATTTTTGAATAATGGGGGTTTAGATAGAAGAGAGTCCACTCTATGTATTGTATTTATCAATTTAACAACATATATCACAACAGGTAGTTTGAGAGGAGGAGGAGGAAATCAGTGCATTCAAGTTGGTGACCATTCTGCACTGAAAACTACACCATACTGTTAAGAAACCGACACAATTCCTGTACAGAGTTAGAGGGCAAAATTCAAACCCGAAACCTCAGGCATGGGATGCAAGTCTGTTGCCACTGTGGTCCCCCGTAAATGATCTTAATTAATTTTCTATATCTGTGAAAAGAAACTGTTTTTGACGTCAATCAGAATGGCCAACATTTTGTACTGGCGAAACAGATGTTTCCTGCCAAATTTTTCCTGCCAAGATTCAAACCCTTCATTAGACTATAGGAAAATGACGACAATGGCTTCTACACTACTGAGGTCCCTAAACTGTAAACAAGTGTGTCACACAGTCAAATGCCTTATTAAGATCAATACGAGCCTTTCATTGTTTACTGAGGAGTTACGTTGGGAGCTCTACCTGTATCACTTTCTGGGCTTGTGTGCATATATCATCAACTGCATTCATAATCCCAACTTATCATACTTTCATAGAGTTTAATCTCTTTACTAGCAGATTCAAAGGCAAGTGAAACAAAGTAAGGTCAGATAACAGCACAGGTCAGGAAATATCTAATCACCCCAAATGACCAGTTGCCCCACATAGTCCCCCATAATGTTCTGATTATTTCTGAAATTTTCTTACATATTCAACGTAATATTAATGTATATCAATATTCAACGGAAATTATGTCATCCAGAGAAACCATTTGTACATTCTATTTAAAGAAATAACTAATGTGAATAATAATTATGCAACTTTGTATAAAAAACAACATTATATTTATTTTAAACTTGTACCATAAAGTTCTTGCCTAATGAGACAGTTTCAGTTTTGTTACATAAAAATTAAAAGTACTAGACAAGTGTGCTTATTTGTATACGCTACATGACAAAGGAAAAATGTACTTATTTGTATATTGTACATCATTATCTAATGTAGAGTTAAGAAATCTAAAATTCGCCACATATCTGAAATTTGCCACATGTCGAAATACTGATAAAAATTATGAATTGAGGTAAGATTTGGGGAATGTACAGTAAATAAAGGTTTGTTTTTTTTAACTGAAATATACCAAGTTTAAAACAAAGCATCATTTTCATCATAGAATTAACTAAGGTTTTAGAGGTGGCGAATTTTAGATTTCTTACTCTACAGTAATTCATGAGTTATTTTTTTAATCTCATTCTTTGGCTCTTGGCACTCAATTGTATGTGTCATTTAATGCACTTTATTTTTTTTTTAATTATTGTCTAACTACCATGGTTTGCTGTAGTGGCAATATGACTGGCTAGCCTTGACACATTATGCTGCATGTGCATGGATTCAAACCCACTAACACTAACCGGAAAGCCAAGGTCATGGCCACTTTCCTGAACCTCAATTTTGAGAACAATCATAATTTAGACTCTCTTCAAGATTTTGTCAAATTCTATTACACAATGCGACAGGATATTCTTCTAAATGCCATGAAATCTACTTATAATTTCACCCCTCAACAAGTAACGATGGGATTAGAAATGTAGCCAGGTATTTATGAACAAGAAAAAACTGTTGGGAATCTTAAGTACTCGAATGGACACCACTACACAAGCCAATGAGGAAAGATTGATGACAAGGGGGTTAAACATGTAATAGTCAATTACTCAGCATATTGAAGAGACATATCAGATATTATGGTCTTAATAGGGCTTAATCCTCAAGATAGGAAGCCCCCCACCCTTTCTTTAAATCCCCCCAACCCCCTCTCCCCTACAAGTGTTCTAGCCCATTTAAAGCATTTATCAGATCATGGATTCATTGGAACTTAATCCTCAACATAGCGACCCACCATCTCCACTTTAGGTCCCCACTTGAGCATATTATTTTGTAAACTAAAGTACTCCAGCACAATTGGGAGATTCCACAATCACAGAATTAATACGCAGGAAATTAATTCCTAATGAATTTGAAGTCTACACTGGAACCTCTGTCATGAGAACAAGCTGGGAGAGTGAGATTTGGTTTGGATAATAGAAGATTTATAAAATAAAAGCAATGTTTTAATATAAAATATGATTAAAATTTTAAAAGATTGGGAGAGGAACACAGTCCATTACCTTGAATATTCAGATAATAGAAGTTGTACTCTACATTAAATATCTCAAGTTGAAACTGACTATGAAACTTACTGCTTGATATTTTTATAAACTCTGAAAAGAAGTACAATTTCTTTTTACATAAAAAAACAATTCCTATGACATACATTAAATCTCAAAATTAAAGTTAGTAAGATAGAAGAGACCGCTGTCATGGGGACGTAATCAGCTTCACACCATTTAATAGGCATGTATCAACCTCATAAAGACACAATAGGTTACATCATAAGCAGGTTCTTGTCACTGGTAATCTACTCCCAATATAAACAGACATCCCACAGGGGGACAAACCCCCCTTTAGAAATTTACCACTAAGGTTGGAGTATAAGGGTAACTTTGTCACTGGCTCAAATTTAAGCTAAATTTTTTCCTTTTCAAACATCAACGCAATGGCTTGATATAGAGAAACCATACTTGTAAGGCAATATTATCAGAACTCTGTGTTATCTCGTTGTTTTCATATCTCTGTGATAGTATTTTGATAGACTAATCAGACAGCTTCCACTTACGGCTCAAATTTATATGAAAAACCTTTTTTTTTTCAAACATGTACATAATGTCTTGGTATTCAATGGGCTAAGCATGCTAGCATACTTTACAATTCGGTGTCCCGCCAAAAGCAAAATCGTTCCAAATCTGGGGCACTGAAGAAGTTTTGTGTTTTATCGTATCAACCAATCGAATATGCCCGAAAGGGAAATAAAGTTGTTAAAAACAAAATATTGCACTCCTGCTCAAAGAAAAGGCTATAAAAGTCTAACAATCTGTACATGTATGAGATAAAAGCGGTACATCATTTCTAAAGATTTAGAAATTAAGAAGCATTGCCACAGTTTTTAAGAGGATTGGTTCACTGTCTCATTACTCATCAGGCAATTTTCTTAGCAGGATCGTGATGCAAAAAAAAGCCAATATGTCTAAGAAGGATTTGCCTATTAAACTGATACAATGTTTTTTTCTCTATTTACCAAAAATTCAGCCTTTAGGAAGGCTAGGTACAAGATGATGGGGTTCATGTTTGGGGTTAAGTAACCCTTGATGTGTGGATAAGCCACTGGATATTAGGTATTTGATAAAGATGGTAGATGTAGCAATTTTAAAATCCACTAGATTTGATTAAATGAGACTTTGGGGGGGGCAAGTCTTCATCATGAAATGGAAGATTTGGGCAGTGTATAAATTAGCCTTGAAAATTTAAAGAGACAGACAAGGGGAGATGTTTAACAGGCCTTTTGACATATTGATAGAGTTTGTAAGGAGCTTAATACCTGCTGAGATAATTTTTATGAGGGTTAGTTATGACAGGAAGAGGGTTTGGGGGTGGGGGTGGGGTGCTTGATCATTGGTTAGGGTAAATATGAGGTGACAATGAGCTAGAACTCATTTAATTGTATCATTTATCATCTAAGCCACTTAAAAGGTTTTTGCTGGTCAGCTTTAAAGGAATTTAGTTTGTTGTTTCACATCACTGAAAACTCTGTGATAATCTTTGAGCTGAAAAATGTGAACTTTGCAGCAGTATTTGAAATTCACCCCAAGTATTTATTTCTACTTATTCGGGGTTTTATGTTGCTTTCAACACTGTGCAGGTCATATCACAACGGGTAGTTTTGTGGCCAGAGGAAACCAGTACATACAGTTGGTCAAGGTTCTGTACTGTAAACTGCTGATCTTTGGTAAGCAACTACGAACTTTCCCACATAAGGTCCGGGGTTTGAACCTGGAAGGCGAGTGTGTTACCACAGCGCCATCGAGGCCCCTTTCACCACAAGAAAGGCAAATTAATTAAAATTTATGCCAATCTGCATTAACCCCCACTTCAAATTTCTTGATTTGTGGGAGATTCTTCACACATTTTGATTTTTGTGACTTTATTAGGTTTGTGATCTCCAAATTTGGATGATTTTTTTGATTTTTTTTCATTTATTTGGGGTTTTATGTCACTTTATACATTGCACAGGTCATATCACGATAAGACGTTTTGTAGGCACAGGAAACCATGTACATACAGTTGGTCAAGGTTCTGTACTGTAAACTGCCAACCAGTGTTAAGCAACTACTAACTTCCCCACATAAGGTCCAGGGTTTGAACCACCGACCTCAGAGGTGGGAGGCGAGTGTGTTACCACTGCACCACCATGGCTCCTGATTCTGATTTACTTGCACTGAGTAATCTGTGGAATACTACCCCATTAGCTAGGTAAATCACATATTCCATCGTCAAGGAGGATATGTTTTTGCAGCGTGCATCCGTCTATATGATCCAACTTTAAAGGTGATCTGGGGCCGGTTTCACAAAGCCTCCTTTGCAAAGGTCCTCCTTTAGTAAAGGAAGGTCATTATTATTCCTTTGGAAAGGCCACATTAAAATTCACTTTCATAAAGATTTCTTACCAAAGGTCTTCCTTGAAATTTAAGGAGGGAGCAAATGTTCTTTAAAGATATTAAACATTCCTTGAAGGACACATCCTTAAATTTAAGGTAGGTCCTTAGATTCCATGAAATTTAAGGGAATTTTCCAGGTCTCTTTTAAGGAAAGAGGCTTTCTGAAACTGAGATGTTTTAAAGGAGGGAGAAATTCAAGGATATCCTTGAATTTAAGGTGACCTTTATCTTAAGGAGGCTTTGTGAGACCGGCCCCTGGATCTCCATCAAGATCTTTGGGCTTTGGCAGAGTTATGCACTCTCCGATGGCTCTCATATTAAAAGTTATGAGATAAAAAATAGAACGATGATCCAATATAGTTAATACTTTATTTATTTTTATTTTTTTTGTATCAATAACATCAACAAAGATACACACACTTAATAATAATCATATATACGAGCACTTGTGAAGACATTTTTACCAGTGAGAAAAATATGAATACAAACTAATCTCACCGATCAATTACCTAAATTTCCCTCGTTGCTAAAAGACAAAGACACAAAGGAAAATAGTATTGTCAACAATAACCTATCACTGAACTCCTGATGGATAATATCACGACGGGTTGTTGAGGGGGATAGAGGAAAGCAGCACATACTAGTTGGTCAACATTCTGCACTGCGAGTCATTGGGCATCTGTCAAGTTTCTCCACTGAAAAAAACCCACTGGGCCCTGGCAAGCACCTACCAAATTTCCCCAGTAGGGGTCAGGCCAGGACAGTGCTAGATAATGTATCCTCCCCCCCCCCCCCCCCAAATAAAATGGGAATACAAAATAGTGCAAGGAGGGCTACCATATTTTGTATCCCCTGTCATAGTCGGTATCCTCTGCCAAGGTTACTTTATTTAAGCCGCTAGTTAAGTTTTGTTCTTGTAACTTTGTATTCTAATACCCTTTCATAGGGTCATGAATTATCAATAAATCTAAATCTATCCCTTTTGACATATTTTGTATAACCACCCCACCCCCACCCCCCCAAACTCTTTTGCAGGCAGCTAAGCAATTGAATTTTCTCTCCACACATAAATAGTTACTCATTAGATAACCAAATTATGTAGAAGGAAAATGATTTGTCAGGTTTTAATATCTGTTTTAAAGCTAATATTGTGATGATATAATCAATGTTACTTCCCAGCTGCACCTGAACTGTACAAGTAGAATTCCTAAGTTAGATGTTATGTATAAGAAACTAAAACTGCATGCTGATGGCATAAGGGGGGGTGGAGTGGTTATGCTATAAAAAATGTCCTTATTTTACAAAATAATTTTATAGTTTATATTTTATAGTGTCACAAATCAACACAAAAGTGGGCAGAAGCAATGGGAAGCCACTAGTGTAACCCTGTAGTTCACAACTGGCCTACAGACGAATCAATCAAGTGATGGCTTTTATTAACAAGCCAAAGGAACCCTACCTTAGCCTTCTAATCAATTAACTGGCCTGTAACCCAGTACATCTGCAGTAGAGGGATACATTGGTATACGATTTACTGTTATAAGCATTAGATAATTAGCTGGTGTCAATCACTTAATTTTACTTGTCGTGAATAATGAATGAAATGGGGATCAAATGTAATTGTAAAATGACATTCAGTGCTACCTTTTATGTATACATCATTTTAACTATTTGGGTTATGTAGGTTTGGGTCAGAAAACAAATAAACTTGTCAAGTATTCTTAGTTTTATGCCTCCTAATAATGGTATTTACGAAACAGTCACCCGTTTAATTTTCTAGTTCAGTTACTGTTAAATCATATCTGTTTGGGCTGACTTAATTACTAAAGCTTAAACTGTAAACATTTTATTGTAATTTAACTTTTTGTAAGTTAAATACTTACCTTATCCTCACTAGTGCTATATATTGGCAAGAGGAAACATCCACGGCCAATTTGAATATTTTTTAAAGAAATATTCTTGTCGGTACTTACTTGCTGCGCATAAGTGGACTGCGCATGCGCCGCGTTCCTAGTTCCCTCTAATAATTCATATTTAATTTGGGAGTTTAAATCGTCACACCTCAGTATTTTATTACATTTTGAATTTGTAGTGTCTTATAAGCCTACATCAGAATTTTACTGTACTATTATGTGTTTTACACTATTGTTAAGTATTACATTATATCCAAAGAGGACACCCTAATAAAAGATATTCTATTCTATTCTAGTACTGCTTTACTTCCATCCCTATTCACTCTGAGTAAAACAAATCCAAAGTTAGTCAGAGATACTTGATTTCTTTAACTGAAAATGACCACCCCAGAAGAATGACATCTTGGCCCTCTCCAGCCGTGTTATCTATTTATGCTCACATACCTACTACGCCTCCTCACTGAGGGGACACAGAATATGACGGGAATACAAAACATGCCCCGCCATATTTTGTATCCACTTAATCGCTTATAATTGGTGTACAAAACATGGCAGCCAAATTTTGCATCCGACATGGCAAGTTTTGCATCCACTAAAAGATCAAAGAGGGGGGGATACAGAATATGGCAGTGGCAGGCTAAAGAACCTCAGGGACATTGATAAATGGTCATTGTCGAGTCTCTGCCTTTCAATGGGGTGAGACATGTCAGTCACCAGAGGGCAGAGGCTGTACAAATGCAGTTGCCCTGGGTTGAATAGTGCTTTGAGTCTCACAGTTCACGGGAAAATTGTGCCGAGTATAAACATACTATACAGTCAGGCTGTGAATGAACCTTCCATTATGTGAGGTTTCATTATCATTGGGCACATACTCGGTTAGAAACTGTGGTGGGAAGACATTTGGCAAACAGATATGATTTTGGGTGTTGTGACTTGGAATCTGCCTCTGTGCACATATTAACCATTATCAAAGTCCAGATTACCAGAAAGAAACTGTGGTGGGAAGACTATAGCAAGTAGACGTGATTTCAGCTTCCTTCAAAACAGGGCCACAGAATGAACATGTTTGGGCAGAGTATGGTCATTGTCGAGTCTCTGCCTTTCAGCTTGGAGAATGGCAGCCACTAGAGAGCTTGGGCAGTCAGGTTGGATGGAAGGGTGCTTTGAGTACTATGTAGTAGTGCTGGGAGATCGCTTGGATTTTACCTGTCGATGTTCGTATCGGAAATTTGTAAACAAACTTCGAACATTTCCAATCATGGAGTCGAAAGTGTAAACCAGACAGAAAAATCAAATATTAAATTATAAACCAGCAAATACACACAAATTATCACAAATATAACCAAAATATAACCTAAAAGCCATTCACAGACGTCTCTCTCACTAACAGACCATGCTTGATGTATCTTGACTTTTGATTGGCTAATTTTATGATTACCTTGACAACAGTGGGAAAACCCCAAGGTATTTCTATTTACGTTAGTTTTGTGATTTTAACTGATGAATATTTCAGATTTTACATAATATTACCCAGGTTAGTGTTTTATTGTAACCCAAAAGCTACAAAGAAATGAATTTAGCAAATATCGGTTGTACTTAAATTTTACCGATCATTGATTGGCAATGAGCCAGCGAGCGATAATAACAAAGTTTGCAAACATCGTCCCACTACAATACAATTACATCACTACGAATATTTATAAAATTGACATCACTTTCAACCACCGAGGATCACGACAGGCCATTAATGCATCCACAGACGGCCACAAAATGGGTTTGAACCCACACCTACTGTTAGCTGATACTGAGGCCTCATGACAAATTCTTAACCGCAGTTTATATTCCATCCTGCACTCTAACTCGCATGTTTTTAACTCGTGGTTCGGTGCAGGATTACATCATGCATAAAACTAACACAGAAGCTTTTTTGGCCATGTCAAAACACATCTGTGTGGGCTTCTTCTCTGTTCCATCCTTTACTCTAACTCACATCCTTTGACTCGTAGTTCTGTGCTGACGTGTGTTACTTATTACACAGCAGCGCTAAAACAGCATTTTTACAATCCTTGAAGCACACTTGTCTTAGTTTCTTGTTCCATCCTTTGACTCTAACTCGAGTCTTTGGACTCGCTTTCCTGGTCACATGATGGCGATGAATTGGGTGACCTTGAGGACCTTTCAGATGCAGTGACCTTTGACCCTGTAAAAATACAATTATCAAATTAAGTGTGGTAACTAAATAACTGGCCAATGTTCACTTATTTCTGTGCATAGTTTTTGGACTTACTTGATGTAACAAGTGACAAACAGGGCATAAAACACTAAACCATTAGTTTACTGTGTCGAAATGGTTAAAAGTATGATAAAATCAACAGAAAATACCTGTAGGGTTTGTTATCTGTAGAAAAAGTAAGGTTTCTGCAAATTAGCTATTAAAAATTATTTCGGGGGTGGGGGGGAGGAAATGGATTTATTAATCTACCAGGAAGAAACTACATCAACAATAATCATGAACAATCAAATATGGTAGACATACCTTGTAATATGGCATCCATACTAAATCGGCCTAGCGATGGTGCGGTGGTAGGTTGCGGTGCTGAAGCTGTGACAGGAAGTGCAGCAGGTAACCATGGAAACAGAGGATTTCTGGGTAATGAGGTCATGTGACTGAATGGTAGAAGCTGCAGAGGAGGGGGGCTCAAAGGCACCTGTTAAAAACAAAACAAGATGAGCTGACAGTACGTATCAATAGACTGACTAAGTGAATGGCTAGCCGAGTGGTTGACAGTGAAATGATTTACTGACTGATTAAATGAATGAGTGTCTCATCCGCTTGTTGAATGGCTGGCACACGAGGCTTTAACTGAATAGATGTGAGACTAAATGGTTGATTTAACTGACAGAGTAACTAAGTTCTAGACTGAATAGTTCTAGACTTGAGTGATTCAGTTATCAATTGACTGGTTGATCAAGTCATTCACTTACCATGAATGAATGGCTGACTGAGAGGCTGAGTGAATGACTATGTGACCCATTCTACAGCTGTGGCATACTTACCAGTGGGACCACGGCCGGGGATCTGTGCAGGAAATCAAAATGAACGGTTGCCTAATTGATTGAATTTTTCACTAAATTGGTCAACTGTCAGACCAGATCTCTGTGGACTATCTCCCATTTCCTCCATTTGGTTGATTAACTGATTGTGTGACTGATTGTGTGACTCTTTGACTCAGTACTTGCTTGTGTGATATTGTGTGACCAGAACTGTGTAGAACCTAGTACATGTAGGCTACAGATTACTCCTCCATTTGGTTAACTGACTGACTGCCTGTGTGGCTGATTGTTTGGCTGTCTAACTCGCTACTTACCTGTGTTACTTTGGGACCAGATCTGTGGAAGATCTCGTACATGCGGGCCACAGACTTCTCCTGCTTCCTCCACTTTGCCCTCCGGTTCTGAAACCAAACCTGAAAATAAAATAAAGATGAGAAAAAACGTTAAACATAAATCCAATTAAATATACTGCAAAGTTTAAGACTTTTGAAAGAGGTCCTCAGTGACCTAGAGGTTTAGCAAGTTTGGCATCGCATCATTGGTTATCACCTCTATGTGTGGGTTTCACTCCCACAAGTGACAATGCTGAGGACCTGTCCCAATATGACCCTGGCTGTTGAACGGGATGTAAAATCCTAACTTTGACTTTTGTCCAGATCACTGAATGTTTGGGGTGGGGGTGGGGGTGGGGGGGGTGGGGTGGGGGGTGGGGGGGGTGGGGGTGTGTGTGTGATCTTTTCACATGTATAATCCAGAAATCGTGTTTACCTGTTGTAATGTGGGAGAATGTTACAAAAGTATTCCTGGCATGTGTGTGCCAAACACTAGATTGGAGCCTAAGATTGATTGATTTATTCAGGGTTTTACGTTGATTTCAACACTGCTGTACAGGTCATATCATGACCCGTAGTTTTGTGGGCAGAGGAAACCAGTGCATACGCTTGGTCAAGGTTGTGTACTGTAAACTGCTGACCATTGGTAAGCAACTACCAACTTTCCCACATAAGGTCCAGGGTTTGAACCACCGTCCTCAGAGGTGGGAGGCAAGTGTTTTACCACTGTACCACCGTGGCCTATCATAAGAACCATCTAATTTAAATCAACAGCTTTACCCACTAAGTCAATCTGTCACGAATAGTATGAGCTGAACAGTGTACCAAATTCCCCTTTGAAAACCAAATCCATTTAAAAAGTCTAATCAAAAGCAGAATAAAAGCAAATAATATAACTGGACTCGTACCTGTACCCTGGCCTCAGTCAGTCCCACTTTGTCAGCGATCTGCTCCCTCAGCGTACAGTCAGGGTAGTGTGTATGTGTGAAGACGCTCTCCAGCTCCCGCAGCTGCTCTGTGCTGAAGGTTGTGCGGTTACGCCGCTGCTTCTTGCAGGTGTTGAAGATCTCGCTGTCAAAGTCAATATCGTCCAAATAACTCCTCCCGTACAGCTCCCCATTGGCTGAGTCTACTTCCTGTTGTGGCAACTGGTGATGATGTCTTTGTCCATTGCTATCTGTGGCGGTGTTGTTCCCAACGTGTGGTGGGTGAGTGATAATACCATGATTTTGCAAACTACACCGATTATCACTCATCCTGTCCTTCTGTACTTCATCATTATCATCAGAATCATCCCTTTTAGGGCTAAGCTGGTGCCTAAAATTCAGATGTCCATTTAGAGAATTTCCCATGGGTATCATGAAGTTTGCGGCCATTTGTTCTGGTGATGGGAAAAGACCAAAGGGGAATGCCGGATGCCTGATAAAATGATTGGGGTGAGTGATAATACCATGAGGTTGCAAACCAAACCTATTATCACCCAGGCTCACACTGGCTGGGCTCCTATTCAAAGCAGGTGATGGGGGAGTGAGTGGTTTCTTTTCCCCAACCGCCTGACTCTCCAACTTCGACAAGCTGTGTGCTTTCCCCTTGTTTTTATTGATGTCGTAGCCAATTTGGTCCCTCGTAGAGTTTAGCTTCCTCTTGATTTCAAAGCCACTGTCAATTCTCGTGGGTGATTTCCGGATGACCTTGACCGGGGACTTTTCTATGCCATTCCCACTTTTCTTGTTTCTTCTGGAAATTTCCAAGTTCTTGGAATATTTAGTCTCACTACTTCCCTCGTAAATATCTTCTGTACTGCTCAAAGAGTCGCTTGACCTGCACCTCCTAAAAGCTGATGAAGAGGAATATATTAACCCCTTTCCCGATAAATGCTTGTGGCTCCCTCTGTGCTGATGCTGGGATGTTAACCCTTTCACCGGGGAGAGCTCTCCGATGCCAGATTCATTGGAGACGTCGGCCAGACTCTGAGATGAACTGCCAGTGGAACAATCATCTCTTAATTCCTCCTCTCCTGCAAAATATTGATGCATATAGTATAATCCTGTTAAATTGAAGAGTAGGGAACCAGAAAAAAAGTGGTTCAACTCAAACAGGAATTCCAAATAAAAGATCCTCTTTGGAAAACTCTTTACTTCTACTTCACTGGAAGGGGAAAACTAAGCTTTTACAAAAACAAGAAATATGAACACATAATATTACAAAGTCAAACACTGAAAAGTGGATCAGAATAAAAATACTTCTACTTAGCCAGGATTTCATGATAACAGGGTAAATATCAATGGAAGAGGCCCTGATAGGTAGCTCCACTTAAAGCCCAAAGCCACATTTCAAGTAAATACTTGTCTGGACCATATGCCTTCATCTGAGAATTTTTTCTGTATTTTCAATAGGGTCCAGGGCTTTCCAAAAATGTTATCCCTACTTCTTTTGGCCTGCTCTACCCATATAAATATTTTTACAAAGATCCGCTTAAAACTTTTGGAGTATGGTCAACCAGAAAGCCAAAGTCATTGAAGATACACTAAAAATGATACATTTGAAATTTCAGGATATTTTATATACAGATTATGAGCCAGACCTTTCCCAATTTAACTTATTCCTTTGGCCTGGCCCCACTCGCATAAAAACAGATTCATAAAGAGATCCATTCATTACTTCTGGAGTAATCATGAACACAGACAGACTGACACACAAACACAGAACAGAAACATAACCTCCTTGTGAAGGTGACCGACTCTCAAAGGATCATCAAAGGTCAAAGTTTGGGTTTTACGTCCCGTTCAACAGCCAGGGTCATATTGGGACAGGTCCTCCGCATTGTCACTTATGGAGTTCAAACCCACACAGGGGTGACTGCCTGTGATTAGATACCAAACTTGCTAACCACTAGGCCATCGAGGACCTTTTCTCAAAGGATCATAAACAAACTTCCACCCATGCAGGTATTCTAGATAACAGGTTAAAATTTCAATGGGAAATGCCACCTAGGAACCTCCTATTTATTCTACTTAAAGACGGAATGCTACTTAAAGGTGGTCACTCATATAGACACAAAAAGGTCACCTCGATGTCTTGAATTACACACACAATGAAGAGTACGATTTAACAGAGTTCCACAAAGAAGGGGATTTTGAGTATGTGTAAAGGACTATATGAGAATTTTACTGGTACAGAATACCCCTTATTTGATTACCCCATTATTTCCAAGGAAATTTAAAATTATAATATATATTAATATATATTATTAAAATACGGGGAGTAAGTCATCCCAAAATAATACCATGCAAGTATCTTTTATGATATATTTAATAAAAATGAAAGGAAAGTGCTGAAAAATTGGTACAGTATAACCTCTTGGGGGAGGAACAGTTGGTTCAGAAAATAGAAGGGTCGGATAATAGAAGGGTTAAAATAACAGGTTTAAATGGAGTTGGAAGAGTGGGTTTGAGGTCCGATAATTGAAAATTTGGATAACACAAGGTCGGATAATAGAGGTTATACTGTATTAATTTTTAAAATCTCTTTGAGGCCAAGTAAAAAATTAAAACAATATAAAAATATTAACTCACCTATTATATCAATATCTTCCTCCATGTCTGAAACAGCCTCCACCTCCAAAATGTGAGTCTCTTTGTCCATGGATTTCAGCATGGTGACCACACAAGAGTAGACAAACTGCTGCTATTTTAACAACTGCCCTTTCTGGCAATTTATAAGTCCATCCAAATCTTTATTTCCAGATTGTGACAAAATACAACACCTTGCAAAAGTGTACTTGTAAATGTAGGAACACAAAATGTTCATTCAGATTTCTTCATTCCAAAACAAATTGTCTGCTGCTCAAGTTTCATGAAATTAAAAAAAAATGATTCTTTGTGCCAAAAAGTTGAGATTGTTAATAAATTTCAACTTTTTTAATATCTATGGCTTACAGATTGCTAAGTAAGTCTGCAAGAAAAATGTAACTGCAATGTTGTAGTCATGGGTGATTTCAATGCACACCAATTGCATTCTCCTCACTAGTCTATGCTATTAAATGCTCTATCACACATTTCAGTCTGGGTGATCTCAATTCACACCCTCATACAATACAAACAAAATGTGATTATAATATTGTAATCGTAGGTGATTTCAATGCACACCAATTGTATTCTCACTAGTCTATGCTATCAAATGCTCTATCACATATTTCAGTCTGGGTGATCTCAATTCACACCCTCACACAATACAAACAAAATATGATTATAATATTGTAATCGTAGGTGATTTCAATGCAATATAATTTCATTCTTTCCAATTGCCCATGTTATCAAATGCTCTGTCACATAGATGTATTTCAGAATGATTACTCTCAATTCATGCACTCAGGAAAGTACAAACACCCCCCAACACTGAAATTTACTGCTAATTAAACTCACCAACCACTGGTATCAGTTATTTTATATGCCAGCGATATGGCCTTACACAATAATGAGGATTAAGTAGTGGGGATTACATTCTCAGTGAGGAAATAGGCCTCCAATTCTTGTAGAGGGTTTGTTTTCATATAAATAGCTCTCATTAGCCATTGAGCTAAGTTTGGACCATATTTTCTTATTGAATCTTCAAGGGGAGATATCACAGCAGGGGGTGTGGCCAGTACATGCTTGCAAGTTTCTGATTGGCGAGTTGAAGTGTTTGATTGACAGGTGAAGTGGCTGGTCTACAGGATCCAGTAGCCACAGGGTATGATTAAATGAGTTAAATGCTTTGCTTAAATCAATTACATCAAATGCATGGAATGACAAATATTTTGCTTTCTTTTACCAGTCCTTTGATTGTGTTGTGATTTTGAGAGTAACTGCAAAAACATGTTACTTCAACTGATTACCCAGCGAAGAAAAACTTAAATTTACAATGAATGAAACACAGACATTTTCAGTTAAACTATCAAAACCGGGTGATTTGATCAAAGAATTATTCTTGATCTTCTGTGAACTTTGGTTTATTTATTTGTGGTTTAACATCGTCTTCAACACACTGTACAGGTCATATCACGACGGGTAGTTTTGTGGGCAGAGGAAACAAGTACATACAGTTGGTCAAGGTTCTGTACTGTAAACTGCCGACCATCGGTAAGCAAGTACCAACTTTCCCACATAAAGTCCAGGGTATGAGCCACAGACCTCAGAGGTGGCAGACTAGTGGCAGGGTTTTCTGAAGACTTAGATTATTTATTTGTAATACAATGAAGCTTCTTTGATTGATAAAGTTTACTGAAGTCAGGTTGTGTCCTTTTAATGTTATTTTTGAAAGAAAGTCAGGCAAATCTTCTATGTTATTCCAATACCCCCAAAATATATTACTCTCTTCAAACATGTTCATATAACAGAAATCTAACACATACCATTTTGTGCTTTGAAATCATAGAATAAAAGTAATGCAATTAAGATGTCTTTGCATTAAAAGCTTCAACAAGTAAAATACAAGGTAATACAAGATTTCACGTTTAATTGTATAATGAGCTTTCCAAACCTTGCTCAGACTAGTCGCAACTGCTAAACAAATTCAGCCACTGAGCAACTTGATAAATCGCTTTAAAAACCAGATGAACAAATATATAAAATCCCTTGAGACGCCATACCAACAAAACTTCACAACCACCCCTGCCTGCTTTGTATAATTTAAGCCAGATCACCCAGTGGGGGAACTCCTCATATCTATGTCAAATCTGCTGTATGCTTTCAATAAACTATGCTTACCATCCACAATGAACTCTCACAGAGAGATGAAATTAATCCCCAGCAAATAAATATGTTTAAATTACAGACGGTCTCCCAAATACTGGATAAAATAAATCGTTCTCCCCCCCCGTCCCTCCCCCAACACTCTCTGATTATTTTATTTATATCTCCTCTTATTTCATTTTACCCATTGTTTCTGAACAAATGGCTCCTTTTGACAAGCTATTAAGTAATCTGGTTTAGCAATAGACCCCTGAGAGGAGCAGGGTTGGATAGGGTGGGGGAGGGGGGGCAAGGTATTTAGATTATTATTATAAAAGGTGAGATGACTTAATTTGCTCTGGTCAACATAGCACTTGAGGATTAGACAGCATCTTAACCCCACTGATCAAAAGTATGTCATTTTTAATGGGTTATTACAAGCTACAGGGGGGGGGGGGGGGGGGGGGCATTGGTTATTTCTAATTTAAGGTCAGAGAAGATATGTATCTCTTACTTACACAATGGAGGAGTATCTTTGCAGCTTAAAGACTTAAAATAGAGAAGAGTATTTAAAATGTACATGTAAATTATGCACTTCACAAATATGGGGTGTCCATGTAGTAATTCTAGGACTTAATCTCTAGAAGTAGAAATGTATCTCGGATTAGCTCTATTAAATTCACCCAAGTTTAAGGCCAAAATACAGACTACTTGGAAAAAAAATTAAATATCAGGGTTTGATATGTCTTTGCCGAATGGTTTTTCTCTAAGTTTTGTCACTAATTCTTTGAAAGAGGAATTATTTATTATTATTATTAATATGTACATGTACTTATACTCAGCACAATATCTCCATATACTACAGGAGTCAAAGTGCTATTTAACCAATCCGACAGCACAGGTACAGCCCCAACTCACAAGTAACTGACATTCCCCTAACTGGAAGATAGAGGCTCAAGGATGACCATTTATCAACGTCCTTGAGGTTCTTTAACCTGCCACTGGGGATAGGACCCAATGACAGAGGACCGCCATTTTAAGTGGTCATCCGAGCCACTATGTATCTACCTGTACCTGGGATTGAACCCACGTCCTCTGAGTTCCTAGACAAGTGTGTTACCCGCTAGGCCACAGTGGCAGATACCTTGTACCTCATAAACATGGTACTTACATGTTATATCTTATCTCAATTTTTTTTTTAATTTTCTTGAGTTTAAGGTAATGTAGAGACTTAATTGAATGGTTATATATTGTGGTTTACACATATTTTCTGAGTATTTTCTCCTGATATAAACGTATAACTTATCTATTGACAAAAAAAATTCTAGTGGAACTTGCAAAAGTTTTGCAAGAAATTCACACAAAGAAAACATGTACTTTACAAAATCTAAAAATGTTCAGATTGCTTTGCAATAATGTTACGGTTGTAATTTACACATACTTAACTAGTTAAACTTTCCATTCAATTACATATGTAAATTCTCTTTGTCAAAGTTTGTCACTAATTCTTGAGAAAAAATTCTCAATGTATCTTCAGAAAATCTAAATTTTCTAGGTTTTATGACGTATTCGTGAAAGATAATCAACATATCTCAGATTTTTTGGGGTAATATTTACTTCAGTTTAAAGCCAGAATCCATTGCCTTGGCTTCAGGGTTGTGGTTTCAATATATCAGACAAACCTCTATTTTAGACCTTCATTTATCCAAACAATCAATTTCAAGAACTCATATCCACAATCCAAAATATGTATTTCCCTATTATTTCACAGTAAAAAAACACCTCAGCTATTTTATAAACTTCCTATCATTTTAATAGTCAATCTTATGACTTCATTTCCACAATCCCAAATTTGTATTTCCCTATTATTTTACAGTAAAAAGTACCTCTGCTATTGTATAAACTTCCTATTATTTTAATAGTCAACTCTCCAAAATTTGTATTTCCCTATTACTTTACAGTAAAAAGTACCTCTGCTATTTTACAAACTTCCTATTATTTTAATAGTCAACTCTCCCAAAATTGTATTTCCCTATTATTTTACAGTAAAAAGTACCTCTGCTAATTTATAAACCTCCTATTGTTTTAATAGTCGGTCTTATAACTCCAATTCCACTCTCCCAAATTTGCATTATTTTCCTATTGTTTTATACCAAATAAGAACCTCTTCTATTTTATGAACCTCCCTTTAACCAAACACAATCTTACCATCGTAGCCAGCTTAGATAATTCAGGTCCAAGTGTATTGAGTAATGACCTAATTCCAAATAGGTTTTGTTTGATGAATATATATCTTAAGCTTGTGTCGGACAAGTGTATAATTTGTGGCGACCTATTCCTTACAAATAAATAAACGCACCCACTGAGAAAGACTATATGTAAATATATATTATATTATAAACTCAATCAACGTAAGAAGTATTAGCTGCTTTGGTAAGTGCAGTTAGGAAATTAATACTCAATAAAACCTCCATTTTCTTGGGGACTTTCAGTCTTTCCTCAAGTTTACAAGAATATTTACAATTTACAATAATTTTCCTTTTTGGCTAAATTATTTTTTCACAGGTTTGCATTGAAATTTCCACCTATTTACTCGTTAACAAGATTACCACAAAATTTGTACTTATGTAAATTATAATGGTGAGTACTCTACAGAATTGATACTGGTCTAAATTCAGAGTGTATTTGTGGAATATAAACCATCTTAACTTGAAAAATTTGTAGCATATTCGATTTCGGATTGGTTGGAAGTATGAGATATAATATAGCCTAATTAGGGGAGACCCGATTTCATCTGAATAGCCCAGCAGTGGCTAAAGAGGAGAAAGTGTCAAATCCCCTAATGTGCCCTGGGTTTTCCATTCGGCAGGGGAAATTAAAAACAAAATCCCCCATTCTCAACGACTTAAAGACTTTCTGATCTAAATTAAATTGGCAGCCTCTCTATAGCCGAGAAATCTATAAGCTCTGATTTTGTCAAGTGCCTGATTAATTAATCTAAAACTTGTGGAAATTCGCCACTGTTAAGACTGAAAGATAAATACAATATAGTTACTATTTATTCATCAGGACAACTAGTTGAATATATATCATTTGAGTCTCTATACCAGTAATCTCCAAAAGCTCTGACTTTGTCAAGTGAGCAGAGTAGTAAATCTAAAAAATTCACCACATTAGATAAAATTTGCCACACCGGAAAGGTTGAATTGATTTAATTGATTTGAACAATGCTTTCGACACATTGTATAGTAGGGTCGATGACGGTTAGAATAATGGTCTGTATCAGTTCCATATTTTTAAGTACGAATAAAGGCTCAAAGTAATAAAAGATGTTAAAGGTCTGAATCCATCAAATATGTGCATATTATCACAGAAAATAAGTCAACATTTAGCTACAGCCAAGTTTTCTGAATTGTTTATGCATTCACGTAAAACTGGAGGTACCGGGGGTACCATTATCACAGAAATTTAGTCAACATTTAGCTACAGCCAAGTTTTCTGTATTGTTTATGCATTCACGTCAAACCGGGAGTACCATTTACCACTTATATCGCCCACTTCTTATCCGAAATAAGTGAAGCAGAAGTCGAAGGAATACAGCAAATTTATTAAATTTTACAGGTTACAGACACATATTTTGATTTTATTTCACAGATTTTTGGTAGTTTTATTGGGTGTCCACATGAAATAATACTTAACGATTAAAACCCACATGAAATATTTAGAGTCGTGATGGCCCTATTGTATAGGTTATATCATGGTGGATAGTTTTACAGTGGAGGAAACCAGTACATACTAGTTGGTCAAGATTCTGCAGTGTAAACTGCTGGGGATTGGTAAGTAACTACTCACTTTCCCACATAGGGTTGGGTCTGGGTTTCAAACTGCCTGAATCTACAGGCTGAGGCAAATTAGAACACACTTAACAGATAACTTATTATTGTCTTCGGAACCGACAAGGACGGTCACAATTCTTTTAATTTCAGAACCATCACGTTCATATTATAACATATTTGACGTGTGGCTGTTGAATTAAAGCATGCTGTCGATGAAAATAGATACATAAAAATATCGATAATTGCAATATATCAACGTTCTGAAGCCAGAGTGTAAAATATATGTATTTTACCGAAAATCCTGAGCATTGCCAATGACAACCATATTTTATTGGGTTTAATTCACTTGTTTTATTTGCTTTCAAAATTCATATATTATTCGTGTATATTATTTCACAAAATCGGGATTTTACTACACCTTGCATTAAACTTATTTATTTAATCTGAATGAACGCATACATATACATTTATAAAATATATCAAAGGTAACGACATTTTTGTTTAAAACGGGTCTTAAAGCAAATAATTTGTGAAGCATTTCCATTGGCGGTTCTGAAAGGGATTGTTTTCCGATCCGTGAGTGACTGTTCCGAAGCCACAGTGTATTTTTTATTAAAAACACTTCCCATTTCCAACAATCCAACCCATTGGTAAAAATGCAGAAATGTGAACTTAAGGAGTTTACAGCAACCTCAATCATACGAATGAATTACAGTAGTCCAGTCTTCAGCTAATTATGGTGAATTTCACAAACTGGGGCAAAATCTACAGTATCTTACTGTATCATACATGTTTATTTTTATTTTATTCTTTTTTTTGTTCCACTGTGGAAATTACTCTGTGTCAAGTGGAAAATGGCCAGCCCCCCTCCTGGTGGGATGTATTTTAACTAATCGAATCCCCACCCCCCACCCCCACCCTGATTAATTGATTTTGGTGTAATGAACACTTGGCCACATGAAATCTGTTGATCTAGTTTTAACAGGTATTTGTGCTTTGAATCACAGAAACTGACATACACTGACCCAGGCTCGTGGCAGAATTAAACAATTTCCTACTATAGTTTCACAGGGGCCAAGGTGGCAGAGTGGTAACACACTCAACTCCCACCTCTGAGGTTGGTGCACCACCGTGGCCGGCTCTATGCAACATACTTCACTATATGCTGTTCCAAATGGGATGTGGGTACACATTTCTATGTTAAAAAACCCCGGCCTTGACCTTTGACCTCCAAATTACTCACCGCCACAGGCCAGGGATGGCTGAGTCGGAAGAGGGCATAGGCCAACAGCAACGGGGCCACACGCCAAGCAGACATCAGCTGTAAACCAAAAAGGTATTGATAAAATCTAGCATTCGGAGAGCGCACACCTCCGATTCAGGGTTGTGTCTACTATTTTAAGTTTTCCTCAAATTGTATGCGTTGGCAAGCGAAGTGGGAGTTTCAGCATCTCATCATGGTATTTCAGTAAAATACTCTCGACACCGAGATACCAAGCCTACCAACCAAGGAGAAAATTTGCTACAGTGGAAATGTATTCAAGCAATTGAATATTGAGGCAAGGTAGCAACTAAACCAAGACACCTAACACTTCTAATATAAAAATATTCTTGGCAGCAAGACTGTTCGTAAAACAGAAGAAGTAGAAGGCAAGAAGCAATACAAAAAAATTTTAAAGAGTGGAAATGACTTCACAAAATTGAATATTTGGATAATAGAAAGTCAAATAAAAGAGGTTGCACTGTATAACTTGGCAGAAGATGCTTGTCCCTTAACAAATTCATAAGATTTAAAATAGAATGATGAATTAAATACTTTAAGAAAAATCATTTGAAAAGAATTTGAAATTTGAAAACACTTTTTCAGTATATTTCAATATAACTAATTTTCTGTCAGTGTCTTGAAATACTTTCAAATATCTGAAAAACTATTCAAATACTGCAAATTGTAAAATTTTATTACAATTTAACCCCCCATCACAAAAGTATATATAGCCTAACAAATCGGTGTAATAAAAACTACTACACTTACAACTGTGTCGAACAAGGAGGTCTCGAAATCATAAAACTTGACTTCATGGTAATAGTCAGACTTCTGGAAATTCAGCACCTGAAGAAAACAGAGGAAAGAATTATTTGAATCTAGCTTTCAACTTTGCATATATTTTTTTTTTGAGGGCAGGGTGCAATGGTAGCAGTAATGCTACCAAATTCTAAGTGTCTTCAATACTACAGGGGGTGGGGGGGGGTGGGGGGGGCGGGGGGGGAGCACAGTGGTATATTTATTTGGAGCTTTACGTTGCTGTCAACACTGTACAGGTCATATCACAACGGGTAGTTTTATGGGCAGAGGAAACCAGTACATACAGTTGGTCAAGGTTCTGTACTGTAAAAAATTGACCAATGGCAAGCAACTACCACCTTTCCCACTTGAGGTCAGGCTGGAAAGCGAACCCCAATCTCAAAGGTGGGAGGCGAGAGTGTTACCACTCTGCCACCGTGCCCCTCTGCAGTGGTACAAGGTTGAGGTTAATGTACTTTGTACTCAGGTACATTTGAGGATTTGATGTTTGTGAGGTGTATGTCAGATGTAATAACTTTTAAAAACTGCTACTTTGTAGATAGAGTTATGTCACCCCTTGATTTGACACCTCACTTAGTTGTCCTGGACGGCTATTTGCCCACATAAACATGTCAAATATTAATTTGTAATGCTGAAATCTTTGTGGGTACATCAGGTGGGAGGCACTAGCAAATAAGGTGCAGGTTTAAGGAATACACCTGGCTGCTAAAGTGATGTTATACCTTAATGTGAGCCCTCACTTAGTAGCCCTGAGTAATTATTTTGCCACATAAATCTAATCTAAATCTAATCTACTGCTTCACAGGCGCAATATCTTCCCCACAAAGGGGAACTCAGTGCGCTAACTTAACAAAAATCATTAAACGTTCATCCCTAATGCTGAAATTTAGGCAGGGTATTTGTAGGGTGGCACTAATAAACACAGAACTAGTACTAAGCATTACATCTGACTGCTTAAGTCATGTCACCCCTTGATATGAACTCTCATTCAAGTACCCCTGTGTGCTTATTTTACCTCATACATAGGTCAAAAGTTCACTTGTAACACTGAAATTTGGCCAGGGTACAGTCGGGTAGGATTACCAAACATAGAATTGGGTTAAGTGTTAAGTGTGGGTGTTAAAGTCACGTCACGCCATGCAATATCCTTAATATTCTGTTGTGACGTTTCATTGAGGAGACCTTGATATCAGGATACCAACTCATGCCTTATCATATACTAGGAAGTGGTCACCCATCCCAGAACTAACATAGCCCATCGCCACTTAATTTCACTGAAGAGACAGGTACTCATCATGTTATGCCACAATTCATGAAAGTCAGGAAACAAAAAAAATTAAAAAAAATGAAAAAATATGCTTAAAAAAAATACTTCACTTATTGGCAGAAATGACTACTCACTCGAGTGTAGATGAAGTAGAAAACGGCAGAGACAATTAGGTCGAACACCAGGATGAGGCAGAACGTCCTTCTGACGGGGAACATAGGGCCGCAGCACATGCGAGTGTTACTGCCCGGGTACCCCTCTGTACTGATGGTACCGTAACTCCTGTAAACATATATATACACATATTTTTAATAAAATTTAAGAAAACACTCTTTGAATTAGATTGCACTTATAGCACGGACATGTGTTACTGCTGGATAACCATCATCTGCCAATTAAAAATTCTTGTGAAAATATATACAAGTCCTAATTTTAAGAAAAATTATTTTAACAAGGTTGGATCATAGTAAAGATACGTGTTACTGCCTAGATACTGGCTTACCGGCTGTTGGACATGCTGGTGATATTGCTGTCCGAGCGGCTGTTTCTGAACAGAATTTCCCCTGCCTCTCTGGCTCGAATGGTCCGGCCATCCCCAGGCATCTGCAAATACATACACACATGATAATTAAGAGGAAATTCAAGTCAAAATATTCCATATATGGTACTACACTAAGAATTTTTTTCCCATTATATGCAGTTTGTGCTCATCTACAGGCATTTTTATATACACACAAACTAGAAATCAGTGTTTAAAAACAAAAATGAAGCAGTCTTGGAGCTACAAGACTTTTCTTTCATTTTCCATTTGTTAAAAAGTTTACCTAGAAAAAACAACAATTATATATTACAGACAGAAACACCATTATGTTTTTTGCAACAATTCACAGAAATAAAAATGACATAAAATTTTACAAATAATTGTTCAATGAATTTCTCTTCAAAGATTTATTTTCTGTTGGTCTTTTCAACATTAACTATCAGTTGGATAATTAAAGTGACGATTACAGGGAGAAACATATAGTTATACGAATGCATGTCAAAGTAATTGTGAAAAGCAATAATTAATGACAGACTTGATAATAATGATTGAATCGGACATGAACTGAATTGAACATTTTCCCTGTTGTTATTTACATGGATGCATATCATTTACATTATTAGACATTAGGAACCGGACATATATTGTAAATTTTAAATATCCGGCACCAGACATGCATCCACTTTATAAAATATATTCAGGAAATATGTAGGATGACCATATGTGTGCTGGTCATAATTGCTTTGTAAGCAGTATTTGAAGTCAAGTTGGGGGTTATGCATCCTGTTCAACAGCCAGGGGATTATTAGTACAGGCTCTTAGGATTGACATTTGTGAGTGTTGGACTGACACAGTGGTGACAAACTTGATATTTGTGTACTATACAATAGTGCTGCGCTGATTAGTGGTCCATTCGATGCATTGAACGATGACGGCATTAGTTTCAATGCATCGATCAAAAAAACAAAGTTCGGGATGCCGAAAAAGTGTTGAGTTCTAGTATGTTTCCAGTCAAATCAAACAAAAGAGGAAGTGATTTTCCGTAAAATAAACATGGAGCAGTTTTTGTCCCAAAGATATTGCCTTAGAATTGTTGAAATGTACAAAAATATTATCTAAAAGTTTGGATTAGTTATTTACTCTGTAAGTTTTGTATGATTTTAATGTCTGCCGATGCATCGAATGATGCATAGATCACATGTGGGCGATAATCGAGTGATTTTTGCGGACCAAGTCGCAGCACTACTATATAATACACATATATATATATGTCATTGATCGAGGCTCTCTACTGGTCGGCCAGTGAATTTCGTCACCCCAGTGAAGTTCGTCACCTGCCGTAAAAACGCTCAGGGACCGGCAATATTCACATTTAAATAAATGGAATAGCTTCTTTCAACGGCAAGGCATACATATATGCCGTACCTGGACAGTAAAAACTCTTTAATATTGCCATAAAATGCAGGCGACGAACTTCACTGGGGTGACGAACTTCACTGGCTGAGCAGTAGCTGTATCTGAAGCAAATGAATGAAAACTAGTCAGAATAAGGCTTCCATTGGGACGTTTTTTGTAAGGTATGGTGCTGTCTGGCAATGAAATATGTACTTATGTATTTAGTCTACATTCTGTAACTGGCTGGGGCGATATGTCACAAAACCACGGGTACTGTCGATATTTCGCAGTGGGGGATTGCAGAACAAAGTGCAAGTGTCTCACTGCGTTAACTGACGAGTGACTACGGCTAAGCATGACAATGCATTATTGACACCATTGGATGGTTGACACTCATCTATATCTGCGAGGAGATCATTTATTACGTTTGTATTGGGTGATAAATAGGTGTTTTATTGTTATGCAACTTCAGTTCCTTGTTAACAAAATATCATGTGACTAGTAATGTGACCGGCATTGTTGGTGCATACTAAAATTCGGCATCTCAGAGAATCGGGACAAATGAGACAAATAACGCCCCGGAATTTGTCGTGCATGGCGTTTCTGCTATATTATTATACTAAATGGTCATATATATCGTACCTATGCTGCTTCCAAACCCCCCTTGCATATACAATAGCTTTAGCTCGAGTATCTGAATTTAACGTAAATACATTTATGATATGGAGAGAACTCCACATATGTATATTTCAAAATTGAAACTGTGCAAGTACCTTAAGGGAATTCACCTTATTTTTTAAATGGTTTATCTTGACATAGGGATCAATTTATGTGATGAACATAAACTCAAACTAAACTTGATACGAAAAAAAGTATTGCTTCCTTAAGCTCTATAGCAAATTTGAATGTTTTCTAGCACGTACATACAAAAGTATAAGCTAAAATATCCCAAAATATGGCACAAAGGGTGCCTCTGAGGGGTAGTTCAATGACACATTGAACCTAAAAATGTAAATTTACATTTACATGTTCACAGAAGACAAATATATATACCTATTATACACATAAACCATAAGAAAATCCCAGTACCACAAATGGCAGAAACAGGACAAAAAATGAAATGGACTTTCAAATTGGGGGCCGAAACTATGATAAAAAACATTAGGTCTTCAGTAGTTTAGTGGTTAACAAGGTTGGCATCTAATTATATGCGGTTACCTCTGTGTGGGTTCGCCTCCCACAAGTGGCATGCTGAAGACCTGCCCGAATATGACCCTGGCTGTTGAACATGATGTAAAGCCCCAACTCCGATTTTGTCACAAAACATTAGGCTTGATATCATTGCCAATATCTAACCACATTCCAAATTTGCAAGCTCTACCTGAATTAAACATTGATTTATCACATCTGAAAGCAAATCCTCGTGGCAGCACAACAAGCTTAAAACCAATAAAGTAGAACCTGGATTATCAGACCATGTGGAGAGACAAAATGTTGGTCACATGACACAAGAGCCATAAAACAGAAACTGTAAAATGCCATAAAAGTCCATATTTAGATAATAAAAACCTATATGTGGCTTAGCCGGTAATACTCGGGCTTCGGAACAGAGAGGATGTGGGTTTAAACCCAGGTACAGGCAGGTACATAGTGGCTCGGAAGGCCACTTAAATGGAAGGTCCTCTGTTATTGGGCCCTATCCCAAGTGGAAGGCTAAAGAACCTCAATGACATTGATAAATGGTCATCCTTGAGCCTGTCTTTCAGTTAGGGGAGTGTCAGTAACTGTACAGCTTAGGCTGTACTTGTACAGTCAGATGGGTTAAATGGTGCATTGAGTACTGTGGCAAATGGAGATATTGTGCTAAGTATAAATACACAATACAATTAGATGGTCAACAAAGTCAAAGTTAGGGTTTTAATGCCCCATTCAGTGGCTAGAAGGTCATATCGTGACAGGCCCATAAGCATGTACTCCACTTGTGGGATATTATGTCGGAAAACAGCTACTGGTTCTACTGTATATCTCCGACTTTTGCCAGAAATATAATTAGGACAGATAAAAATAACATTAAATACATCTGACATGTAGATTTGACCTCAAACAAAAGGTGAAATAAGACCTGCTCATCGGATTTCTTTATCACAAAGAACACAACTATCTACCATTTAAGGGGGCAAAATGCGACCAGTGCACTAAAACTGCTTCACATTATGAACCTCAAAGTTAGGGTTTTACATCCAGTTCAACAGCCAAGGTCATACCAGGACAGGTCCTCAGCATTGCCACTTGTGGGAGTCAAATCCAGACAGAGGTGACAGCCTGTGATTAGATGCTAAACTTGCTAATAGGCCACTGAAAACCTTATTATGAACCTCAAAGTTGGATGAAAAATATATGGCTTTTAAAAAGAGTATTGAATATTCATTAAATGAATGGAGTTACAAGAGCTTAAGAGACAGAAGTGAGCAAACTATATTTTTCTAGTTAAAGTTTAATTTCTGTGGGGATATTTGCCTTCTGTTTATTCTAGCTATTGTATATATTCTGCACAATATTTTATGTACTACAGGACTCTAAGTGCTATTTGTCCAATTCCAACTACAGAAGGGATGATCATTTATACATTAACGTTTAATGTCCCTTGGGATCTTTAGACTTCAGCTGGGGATAGAATCCAATGAGAGGAGCGCATATTAAAGTGGCCATCCAAGCCACTATCTGGGCATTCAGACTATAGTGATTCAACCCGGGTTGACACAGATTGAACCAAATTGGAGACTAGTCTGAACACTCACAATCCGGGTTGACAAGGCTAAATCTCAACCCCCACTCAAGAGGTGGATTGAAGCAGACTGAAGCAGATTGGTTCAACCCCCTTTGTAGTGTGAACCCTCTCAATCTGGGTTGACACGGGTTGAGTGTGTTGGTACTGTAACCAATTGATTTACTGCCTTGAAAAAAATTGCCTATAATTTAATATGTATACCTTTATGTCAAGCAGGAGCCCTAATTAACACAAAGGCTAACATAATGGATTGTTGTGTGATTTCTGTTTAATTGCAATTTGACTTAAAATGTTTGAATATTTGTAGTAGTAGTGGTAGGATAATTTAATAAGCAGAAGAATGTCAAACAATTGCAATTGGGCTGTTGCTGGAAAAGTGACCCAATCTTTATAATATTCAGTTTAAATAATTATCAAAACTTAATCAAGTTTTTAACTTTAATAATTGCTCAACAATCTTTATTAATTGTATGATAAATAATATGAAAATACAGTTGTAAACCTTGGAAAAAATGAAAGAATTCATTAAAGAATATTTACATGTATCATATTAAGTTAAATTTAGAGGCTTTACTGTGCTCAGTTTTTGACACTTTTCAATCCAGATTAAACTCTGTAGTGTGGACACTCAACTCGGATTGAGATGAATCTGCTTCAACCCTCAATCCTGGTCAACCCGGATTGTAGTGTGAACAGGGTGTTAGTGTCTGCCTGTACCTGGGATCGAAACCAGGTCCCCTGTGTTCCAAGGCTTCAAGGCTCCCAAGTGTGTTAATTACCTACTGGGCTACAAAAATAATGGCAATACACTGCTCATCCACCTCTGAGATTGTGGGTTTGAATTATGGAAATATATTGTTCATTGTTATTGGATGGCAGTGCAGATAAACTTGTATCCATTGCTCTCTTCCAATCCATAAACTTTTGCTGATACAGTTAATGTAAAATGAGTATCCATTGCTCTCTTTCAATCCATAAA
Organism: Sabellastarte sp. h YS-2021; assembly: GCA_964017235.1. NCBI lineage: Eukaryota > Metazoa > Annelida > Polychaeta > Sabellida > Sabellidae > Sabellastarte > Sabellastarte sp. h YS-2021. The sequence continues at coordinate 6,267,063 of OZ024940.1, forward strand.
CTTTTGCTGATACAGTTAATGTAAAATGAGTCCAAGGTCAAAGTTGGCAATTTAGGTCCCTCTAAACAACCCAATATAAAATGAGTCAATTCCCGACATACTTGGATATGGTTTGTATCTCCTCAAGAAGTTTGTGGCAAGGTGGAGAAAAACAGTGCATACTAATTTATCTACACTGTCGACCAATGGGCATTAACAATGTACCCACTTAAAGTTGGAGAAAAGGTTTGAACCTGCAACCTCAGAGGTGGAACGTGAGTTTATTACCGTTTCTTTATAAAAGTACACAATTTTATTTTCCAAAATGTCTCCTGTATTATTATGCAGTAGGAAAGTTTTCTTATCTTGAAGCTAAGTTCAAAGGTAGAAAAGTGTAAGTGTACTTTTGAACAACTTCTTAAGTGGAACTTAAATAAATACAAGTAAGATATAAAAAATAGACAATACTGAATTTATTGTACTATTGTGAGGTTTGTACATCTATTTGACTGATATAAATATGTGAGATCACTTTTCTCAAAAAAAAAGACCTTATCTCAGAGCCTGAAGTGTTTGCAGCCTACACCTTATTTGATACGGTTATACAAGCATTCATTTTACAATAAACTTACACAATATATTTTACAAGACATATAGCAAATATAACAATAGATATACATATATATTTGCATTTATATACATATGTATATATAACAAAAATATCAATAATGCTATAACTATTGCAACAAATAGTTCTTGGTTTATTCCAAGAATTCTATTGTAGTTTCTGTGACACTTTGTTTTCATTAAATACATAGCAGGTTGGGCTTTTTTCCCTCCCCACATCTTGTAATTAAAATGCATGAGGGAAAATTGACAGAAATTCTATAGAATAAAGCTACAGATATCAAAGTTTTTCCTGAACTTCTGTCAAAAATCAAACAATTGATAGGAAAATTCACTGTAGATTTTGTCGATCTTAAAGCAACAGAAGGAAAAATTTATGAAAGTTCTATATAATTAAGCAACAGGAAGAAAAATTCACAAAAAATTCTACAAAATTAAGCAACACAAAGCAAATTTCGCAAAAATCCTATAAAATTAAGCACTAAGAAATTTACTGAAAATTCTGTCAAAACTAAAACATGAGGATGCAAAAGTCACTAAAATTTTATTAGTAAATTAAAGGATAAGAACTAACATTACCTTACATGGAAATACATTCCACAACATAAAATAAAATACAGACCATTCTTAGAGGCAAATTTGTCACATTTTATTCCACCACTATACCAGACCAAAACAAGGCTTGAAACATTCTAAATAGATTTTATTTGGTTTTCGTGTGTGACTTTCCAGAAGACTGACTGTAAGGTATACACACAGGTACCGAGCTTCATTCTGCTTTTCTTTAAACAAGGAAGTGATTAATAACTATATATATTCATGTCAAGCCACATAAATGTCTCACCCCATTCCTACCCCCCCCCCCTACCACCCCCCCACCCCCCACCCCCCCCCCCCCAAAAAAAAAAAAAACCCTTGTAGACTATAACCATACAAACATCAAAGTTTTAAACATATAAGTCTATATATATGCCTTCACCAGGAAGTCAATATTTTACTAATAAACTCATATCTTTAAAGTGTTGAAGAATTTGTCCTCAATGGCCAAGTGGCGCAGTTAATTGCCTCCCACTTCTGAGGTCGGTGGTTCAAACCCCGGACCCTATGTGGGGAAAGTTGGTAGTTACTTAATTCTGGTAGGCAGTTTACAGTACAGCACCTTGACCATGCAACTGTATGTTCTGATTTCTTCTGCCCACAAAACTGCCTGTCATGATATGACCTGTACAGTGTTGAAAGTGAAGTTAAAACCCAAATAAATAAACAAATGGTCAAGCAGTTGACCAGTTGAGTGTTCGATCACTTGACCCTCACCTCTGTGGTTTTGGGTTCAAATCCAGCTCTTGAATACGAGGGAAACATGGACAAACTGTTCTCATATGACCTTGACTGCTGAATGGGAGGTCAATCCTGACCATTTCAATATATTAAACAAAGTAACTAATGACTTAAAGATCTGGACATTAATCATAATGTTAAACAAGGTAAAACATTACTTGGAAACCCCAAATATGGCTGTTCTGCTTGAGTGACCATGTTCAAATGACCTGGATTGGGTCAAGATTGTCAGTTGCTAAGGCAAAGATCCCACTAGCCAATGGCATTAGAGAGTCCATTGGTAAACAAACTGGACCTATGGGTCTTGGTGATGTCATTGCCCAGTAATGTGTCATCAAACTGTATGACATCACAAATGGGCAGTTTGGCTATTTGGTTTTGTATGGCAAGAACAATTGGGTGTGGGTTGTCCCTTACTGGATTGAATACACGGTTTCACCGGAGAGGCTCATAAGGGGCTTGTAGCATATTGAGGTGACAATGTTTGAGGACAGAAAAAGAAAGATCTAGACATTATATATGCACCAAAACACAAATATTACTTTTATCAATGGATGCCGTTTTGAAATTAAAAATTTGCAACTAACAGTTTCATATTTTTTATTCAGATTCTCATCCAAACGAAGTTGGCTTTTGCTGAAGAATATACAAACACTTTCATAGAGAGGTCTCTTAAGTAGAAGGTCATATATAAGGCCACTAGACGGCTATTTCAGGGGAAATTTACCCAGCTATCGAGAATATCTGCATGGTTAACTGGAAGTACAGTAGAACTTCCACTGTCTGACCATGTCAGGAGAGTAAACACTTTGGTTTGATAACTGAAGATTCATAAAATAGCAGATGAAATTTTGAATAAAACTGTATGGAACTACACATTTGGGAGAGCAGAGATGAGTACATACAGCCAAAGTTGGATATTAAAAAGATTGGATAATAAAGAGGTTCCAGAGTATTTTTGTAGAACCTTCAAGATTCTACAGTCTTTCTGAGAGTATTCTACTAATAACTTATACTTAAAAGGGATTCCACGTTTACTCATCCAGAACATTCCAAAAGCTTTTGAAGCATCTGCAAATTCTCATTCGAGATCTTGAAAGAAGCTTATATATCTTACATTTAAAGCAACAAAAAAAAATACATTAGACCACATTTACAAAGGCATAATCTGCAACTTATACTACAGATATTTTTAACCATCATAAATCTCACTGGTTAACAATCCTAAAGAACTTAGGGCAATCCCAAATCAGCCTGTGGATAATCAATACTAATCGATATATACTTCTCGCTATTTCCTCCTCTCTTTTGTTTGTAAATCGCTATTCACAACAGACACTGCTACTGCTTTTCATAATGTATAATACTTATTACTGATAATATCAACTACTACTTATCATCACAATAACTGTAAACAAATTCAGATCTATACTAGATATACATATCTATTTTTTGTCATCATTTTAAACGGACAAGTATGTTGTCTAAGAAGAAATAGTTAACATGTGATATAAGATCGGATGTTGGGATTGAGGCTGGCTTAACTAACCTAACTGTACTGTATCCAAATATGACCTTGAGGCATATACAGAGGTAGAATTTAACAACCCCCCCCCCCGCCCCCAGTCTTATACCCCAGTCCCACTGCAGGCAGAATTGTCTATGTTTATAAGCGTCCAAATACCCTGAAACATGTGGAGGTTGAATGTTTGAACATTTTCTAAACTTGAACATTTTTCAACTGTATAGACAGGTGAAGCTGAGAAACCCAGAGGTTCCCAAGCATCACAGCACAATTGTTTCAGTAATTACAGAAATGAGGCGTTCAACAAACCACCTATAAACGGGGCACTATTGCCCATTGTGTGACCAGGCATATCACCATTTGTAGTGTCAAGGGCAAACAGCCACCAAGATTCTCATAAAAAGTTCAGACCTAGATTCAGGGGGTATGGAAGATTCGAAAGCACAACCCCAAAGAGCATTAGTAGGCCAAGATTCAGGGGTGATGGAAGATTCAAACTCATGGCCTCACAGAGCTTGCTATAAAGGTAACATCACTCTGTATTAAGTCATCCAATTGATGCAAATAAGTCTTTATAGAACACTCTGGGAGCTGTACAGTCAGTTTTTTCGTTCCAGAACCGGTTCATCTTGTGGTAAATCTGTGTCACGTTTGCACTGAGGTTCAGGTACTCGCACAATGGGCATCCTTCCCACCCGTACTCTGAAAGCTCGTACGATCTCTTCCACTCAAAATACTCATTGTACATGGTATCGTTCCGATCCAAAATTTTGATGTAATCTGCCAACTCCTGGACTGACCCAAAGTCCCCCACGTCTATGTAGGAATGCTCTGGTAAATAACCGGAGTAGTTCGAAGATCCTATGACTATGGGTATCACCTCTGCTAAGTAGGCTCGCCAAAGCTTTTCCGTCACATACTGCTCGCAGATGCTGTTTTCCAGTGAGAGGTAAAACTTGTAGTCAGTGGCCAGCATTTGGTCACATTCTTCACTCATGCGATGGCCGCACGGTCGGCCGCTACACTTTCCGTAGACATCCACCTCGACATGCTTCTGTAGTTCCTTTACCAACAGCATCCTCTTGCTCTGGACACTGCAGCGGCTTACGAACCAGGCCACAGCCCGCTTCTTTCCCAAGGCATAGTTTCTAAGTTGTCCACTCTGGCCTAGGGTGGGGTTTTTGATAAACTGTTTGTAGTACCAGTGAGAGTAGACATCCGACTTTGTATGGTAGGTCCAAGTGGCATTGAACATGTGATTATACTCAGTGTAATCCCCTTCGTTGGCCGGCGGCTCGTGAATCCGCATGATCCATTTCTGCCAAGGAAAGCGATAGCTCGGAGTTGGACGGGCATACCTGTAGTGAATAGAGATTGAAATACAATTTCAGTGAGTGATATCAATATGAAAAAGATCCTTAGCAAATAGAATTTCAGGGATATCCATGTACAAACTCATAATTAGCATATCAATAGTCCTTGTCAGTGCCAACCTGCCGAAGTTTGGGAATTTTTAGAATTTCAAAGGTAATAATGACAAACTGGATGCAGCATGCTTTCTAGGAAAACAAGTACATGTAGTATTAATAATATTATAGTTGCTGTCACTCATTAAACTATTATTAAAAAAACTATTTTGAAAATACACTTCTACCGCTGTTTTGAATAAATTCCTAACAAATTCTAATCCATGGAAATTTGTCTTGTTCTGAGAATTATTCTCTGAAAATTGGGATTTTCAGAGAAAAGTCTCAGAATAAGAGCTCAGTAGAACCTCTCTTATATGACCCTCTTGGGGGAGTAACAGTTAGGTAGGATAATAGAAAGACTAAAACAATGGGTTTAAATGGAGTTGGAAGAGTGGGTTTGAGGTTGGATAACTGAAAATTTGGATCATAGAGGGTCTGATAATAGAGGTTGTACTCTATATTCTAACAATAAGAATGTGAGCCAATAATTACAATATTGATTATACGACAGAGTGTTCCATACCTCAGATACATCAAGATGGCGTCGCTGCTGTTGTATTCCTCTCGGTTGTCAGTCAACAGGCAGTTCTTGTACTCGCACTGTTCGAACAGCGTATGGCCCAACCCGAACCAGTTCCTGGAACTATGCCGGCCACGGGAGGAGCCGGTCCAGTAGAGGATCTTGAAGGTGGTATTGATCCTCTGTGGCTCTCCTGCAGAAATATAGAATGGACTGTTTTTGTCCAAAGTCCAGGCAGTTTTATGTTGGCCAGGATCTAGGTATCTTCTTCCTGAGCTAATGTGTGGAATTCGTACAGCACTATATCCAGTGGTGTTTGACCGACTATCTACCGTAGTTTCTTTGGCCTTGACATTTATATCATAGTCCCTAGAAGCAGTATGCAATGAGCTTTGTGCAATATCCCCAGAGGCATTCGATGAACCACCTACTACCTCCTGTTTAACTTTGGGATTTTGAAGCTTTGAAGTAATAATCCCTTCAGCTGTAGAATTTGATGTATTCACCAAACCATATCCAGTGCTTTCTGGCTGGTCACGAACTATATTTTTCCCATCATTCAACCGTTGGTGTGAAAAGTTTCCTTCATTTTTATTACCGCCCTGAATTTCATGAAATGCTCTTGGGTAAGGGTAGAATGTTTTCAGTCCCGCCGCTATGAAAATTAACACAACCACAGCGATGAGAATTATTTTAATAAATGTACCTTGCATTTTAGAATAAAATGCAAATTTTTTCCAGGGTCCTTTTTTATGATTTAAATCTCCGACAAACAAATGATTGTCATATGTGCAAGCTTATTGGACAATTGCAATTTACATGGCAAATAATGTTAAATCTGTATTGAAAGTAACTTGATGTCTAAGTTAGATAAGCACCTGAAATTATTCAGTTTATAATAAATCACTTCTATTGTAAAACTCCAATTTCCACTTAGCAATGTTATTTTTTTCTTGTTTGTTAATAATAACAAATGCTTGATTTATATTATCTGAAACTTATAGGCTTCCTTTCATTGCCCTGGTTTGTATATTATTTTTATTATCATTATATAGTTATCTATAAGGAATGCTTTAAATATTCTAATTTAATTGAAAATTTCTTCTGTCCAGTCATATTTTCCTTGGCTAGTCATTATCAGTACGTACCACAATTTTATTTCATATTTGAAAAACTACCCAGAATGTTACATTGCCAACTAAAACAGTGTTTCTTGTAAGTTTCTGTCCAACTGAGTGTTTCAAGAAACCTTATCCCCTTGAGAAATAACAGTACAAATCTTACAGTTCAATTCTTTAACTTTACACCATCCGGATATATTCGACTGTTTAATAAAGAAAATTCTTATAAATTTATATAAGTACAGTCTTGCAGTAAAACTGTCTCACCTTGACAAATCTTCTATCCAGCTTTATAGGTTAATCTGTGTGATACCATAGCACTAAATCTGGTAAGGTCCCAAGTACACTTTGATAAAATTCCATTTGCACTTTCAGTAAAGGTGTTCAAATTGGCTGCAGTTTATATTCAGCCTACACCAGAGCTGTAGCTGATTTGACTATTTTTAAACCAGTTGTTAGTTCCAAAGAATAAAAAGTATCTAAACTGGTTTTAAAATGTATTGAATAGTCTTGAAAAACTACTAATGAGGTATATATCTTCATTATGAACTACTTAAACCAGTTGTTGGTTTTCCAAGAAAAAAAGTAAATAAATAAAAAATTACAAACCAGCAAAGTTTCAAGCAATGGGTATTTCAACAAATAACTAGACATTGCATCTCGACACAATGTATCCCCAGACGGGACATGGTTGAAGCGTGAATGTGTCAGGCTTGAGCCTGTTTCCTTGAGCACCAGGTCAGGATTCTCCATAGTAGGGCACAAAGAGGGCCCGACTTACCCCCCCCCCCCTTAAATAGACAACCACCATGGTGTTGTCTGTAGCTATGGTAGCAATAAGGTTCAAGCAGAGGTCTTGGAACTCCTTTAGGGCCAAAAGACTGCATTGGTTCCAGATACTTTATGTGTAACTTGCTTCTGGAAGGGACCAGGTTCCTCTTGCAGAGCGTTCCCCCCTGACAGTAGGCTGGCTGACTGGTCTGGTAGGTTGAGACAAGTCATCTCACTGAGACCAATGGCTGGTATAAGAATTTCTCTGTAACCAATTTCCTCGGGTAGTAACTGGTTGGTCTGGGACGGCCACTTGAACCCTTAAAAGGCTTCTGCTGGTCTGTTAGCCAGTCCTGTGGACCTGCACCAGTACCAGGGCCTAACCGGCTATAGGTGAAGCAATCCTCTGTAACCGCTTCCTGGTGGCTCCACAGTACTGTGAAAACTCATAGGAGCTGGCAGAACTGGGCGAATTAGACTACATCTCAGCAGGGGTAGGCTTATATGAAACAACTGCCTTCTTCCTGTCCCATAACTGTGGAATCAGCAGATTTTCTCTGTAACCAACAATCCTCTGTAACCAGTAAGCTTGGATTCTGGTACCCCATCATGTACTCAACCTTCAAAGCCATTTTCAATAGTTTCCATGCAATATAGTCAGCATTAAGTGTGAAAATATCTCCAAAAAGGCCAAAAAATGGCCTCGGTCAGGTACTTTGGTGGTCTGTGGATGACCTTCAATGAAGAGCTTCAAGGTCAAATTTCTGCATGCTTACAGAGAACATATATATGTATTATATATACCAGCCATAGGATGATCTAACTTTCTGTATATGAGAAACTAAAGGTCAAGGTCACAAAACAATAGCGTTCGTGGCATTGCCCATATATACCCACATACCAAATTTGAAAGGTCTAACTAAAATATTTTTAAGTTATCGCGTCTGAAAGGAAATCTCTGTGGCAGCGGCAGTGTGACCGTACTGAATCCTAAGTATCCCCGACTTTCGTCCGGGGATACAAATATTCTTTTAGAATATTTCACCGACATCTTTCACGTGAGAGAAACTGAACAGTATTGAAAGAGCGCAGGTATTTTTAAAACTTTACATACGGTTATTAGTTTTTATAACAAAAAAAAAAATGAATGATTTTTGCGACTACATGCACTGCCAGTGGGTAACACACTCGCCTAGGAATACACAGGAATGTGAGTTCAAACCCAGGTACAGGCAGATACATAGTTGCTCGGATGACCACTTAAAATGGCAGTCCTCTATCATTGCGTTCTATCTCCAGTACACTAGCGGATCCAGCGGGGGGGGGGGGGGGCTTCAGGGGGTTCGAACCCCCCCTTGAAAAATAATGTAAAGGGGTTCAACCCAAAGTACAAAATTATTTCTTGAGAGTGGTGTTAAATTTACGGGAAATCTGACCTCCCTGACCCCCCTAGTTATGGTATGTCTGATGTGAACCCCCACCTTACTTAAAAGCTGGATCCGCCCCTGCAGTGGCAGGTTAAAGAACCTCAAGGACATTGATAAATGGTCATCCTTGAGCCTCTGTCTTTCAGTTAGGGGCATGCAAGCCACTTGAGAGCTTGGACTGTACTTTGTGTAGTCGGATGGGTCATATAGTGCTTTGAGTCCCGAAGTATATAGAGATATTGGGCCGAGTATAAATACAAAATACAAATACATGAGTCCTTTGAATTCCTCTGATGCAAAATAGGCACACATTTCAATGGTTTTGTCTTGTGTACCCATCCGGTGGCAAATTTCATATTTTGTGGCAAATTTCACGTGCTGTGGTAAATTTCACATATTGTGGCAAATTTCACACGCTGTGGTAAATTTCACAAACTGTGGCAAATTTCACATATTTCACATATTGTGGCAAATGTCACATATTGTGGTAAACTGAACAGTACTGAAAGAGCGCAGGTAGAGCGTAAATTCACAAACTGTGGTAAATGCACAAACTGTGGTAATTTTCATATACTGTGGTAAATTTCACATACTGTGGTAAATTTCACATACTGTGGTAAATTTTACAAAAACTGTAGGGAATTTCACAAACTTGCAAATTTAATAAATAAATTAAATTTTTATAAGTTAATACCCTATCCAATGGACAATTGCTTTTCCGGTCGGCGCAGACCGGCCCGCCAAACGACAGAAAAAGTCATTCGGTATGCATGCATACTGGCCGGCCGGCCCTGGTGTGCATTCGCCAGGTGTCGCCTCTAGTACTTCCTTCCTGGCCAGTGCCCGTGACGTCATAGCATCTTTTTTCGGGTCACCTAAATCTGATCCGGACCCCAAAGGACTGTAAGCGGGGTCGGTTGGGAGGGTCTTGTGTGTCCATTTTTATTGCGTTAATACATCCTATCCAATGGACAATTGCTGAATAACTACCGCTTGGTAGGCGGGTAAGTCAGTGGGGTCTTGATGGACTCAGAGTAAAAAAACTCACATACTTGCTAGCCTAGATACGCCCTGAGGACAGGGGACTACTAAGGCTAGGGTCGGTCTACAGAAACCGGAGAAACGGTCCAAGCCGACACACCTCTCCCCCCCTTTCTTTTTCTTCAGTCCTGTCTGAAAGAGGGAAGAAGAAGGATGAGTCCAACCCCAAGAAATAAACCTCCCAAGGGAAGCAAAGCACAGTTTTTGTTTTTTTTTTGTTTTTTTTTTGTGTGCAGAAAACTCTTAATTATATGTACACTATATACATATGTACACTTCTCCTCTCGTGTTAGGGCTATTTGTGGATCTGCTGGGCAGCCACTACCGGCCCCAGATGGTAGAGCTCTGTGTCAGCCCAAGCCACATCTTTCAGGTAGAACTGTGTGAAAGTGTTATGTGATTTCCAGTGGCAGGCTGACAGGATCTGATCTAAGGAGGCTCCCAATTGGAAAGCCTTAGAAGCAGCAAAGGCCCTAACATCGTGAGCTTTAACCTGATGTAATTTGTGGGATTCCTGATCAGATAGCTCATAACACAGGATCACTGTTTGCTTGATCCATGAGGAGATGGTGGCAGGAGAGATATCTCTGTCAAAGCCTTTCTTAAAAGAAACAAAGACTAACTCTTTATTCTGCCTGAGGTCTGAGGTCCTGTCCAAGTAGTAGCGCAATGCTCGGACCGGACAGAGGGACCTGTCAGACTTGAGGGATCTATCTAGGGTAGGAGCCAGGGCCGGTATAACCACTGGGGCCACACTATCCGGACCCTCTTTTGCCAGCTGATTCTTGGATAGAAAGCTGGGTGATGGATATAAAGACACTTTGGACCAGTCTGACTGGTGTCTGATGTTTTTGTTTCGCCAGGCATGAATCTCACTCCTTCTCTTGCCAGAACCCAGAGCTAAGAGGAAAACGGTTTTGAAGGTCAAGTGCTTCAAAGATGCCTCTTTAATAGGTTCAAAGGGAGCCTTAGTCAGTTGATGTAAAACCAGTGAAAGGTTCCAGGACGGTATTCCTCGCCGTCCCTTAGGCCTGTCTCTATGGAAACTATCCAGGAGACGAGTGAGATTTTGGTCCTTGCCCATGTCTATGGGTGAATCGCCCAACTTGTCCGCAATAGCAGACCTGTATCCATCAATGGTACTGGGCTGTAGTTTCCTGTCCTGGAACAGGTACAGAAGAAAGTCAGCCACTGAATTTATAGGGGGTGCCCTGAAGTCCACCTGATTTGTGTCGCACCACTTTGTAAAAATGGTCCACTTTGCTTCATAGACGGGATCTTCTCTGAGGAGCCTCAATTCTCTCTGCCACATCCTTAGAGAATCCTTGTTTCTTAATTGCTGTGGCTCTAGGAGCCATGCGTGGAGATTCAGATTCGACAGATTCCTGTGAGGGATCTGGTTGAAAGGCTGTGTGAGCAGGTTGGGCAGAAACGGTAGGCTCACTGGGACTTGACTGGACATGGCTACCAGGTCCCAGAACCAGGGCATGTTCGGCCACCCCGGGGCAATGAGAATCATTCGCTTGCATGGGGTGCCCTGCAATTTCTCCACTACTTTGCCCAGAATGGCTACTGGTGGGAAGGCAAATGCGTCCAGATCCTCCCAAGGTAAGCTCAAGGCGTCTATGGCCCAGGCCAGGGGATCCGGCACCGGTGATACAAACAGGGGCAATTTCCTGTTGAACCTCGTGGCGAACAAGTCCACTTGAGGTCGGTGCCACTTTCTGCATATCATATGAAAAACCTCTGGTAGGAGGGACCATTCCGTTTGAATGGTCTGGCCCAGTCTGGATAACTTGTCCGCTACTACATTCAGACGGCCGGGAATGTGTCGGGCTTTGAGCGTGACTTGATTGCTGGTACACCAGGTCAAGATTCTCCAAAGGAGCGCGCAAAGAGGGCCCGACTTCATCCCTCCTTCCTTGTTTATGTAGGCCACTACAGTGGTATTGTCTGTTGCGACAAGAACTATTTTGTCTGTACAGAGGTCTCTGAACTCTTTTAATGCCAATAGAACTGCTTTGAGCTCGAGGTAATTTATATGCAGCTTGGTTTCTGGTAGGGACCAAGTTCCTCTTGCAATATGCTCGTCTAAGTGAGCGCCCCACCCTTCTTTTGATGCGTCTGTAAAGATCTGCAGAGCATGTTTTATGGGGTGTAAAGACTGGCCTGTGAGGACATTGTCTTCGTCTAACCACCACCGTAGATGTGGATGAAGAGACCTTGGTATTGGAATCCGTTTCTCCAACGATTCCGGAACCCTCCAGTTTCTCTTGAGATGCCACTGTATAGGTCGCATATGTAACCGGCCGAGATGAACTTGTTTCTCTGTGGCCGTGAGCAAACCTATCAGTGACATAAATTGCCGGACCAGGCAATCCGATAGGGTGAGCAGTTCCAACACTTTGTCTTGAAGGCTCTGCCACCGGTCCGGTGTAGGACGGACCCGACCGGCCTCTAGGTCGAATTGGTAGCCGACGAAATTGAATATTTGCTTGGGCTCCAATTCCGACTTTTCCATGTTTACCAGCCAACCTAGCCGCTTGCATAGTTCTACCAGGGCCTGAGTATGTTGGAGACAAATTCGGTGGGAAGAGGCTCTCACCAACCAGTCGTCTAGGTACTGGTGGATTCTTATACCCTCTTTTGTGGCCATCAGTTTGACCTCCTTCGCTACTACAGTGAACTCCATGGGTGCTGTAAAGAGACCGAAGGGCAATGCCTTGAATTGGTAAGTTTGACCCTGGACGTGAAACCTCAGATACTTCCTGGATTGTTCCTGTATCGGAATGTGGAAATAGGCATCCTTGAAGTCGACGGACGTAACCGATTCCCCCTGCTGGAGAGAAGTTCTGATGGTTTCCGGGGTCTCCATTTTGAACTTTTCCGTCTTTAGGAAAAGATTTAACTTGCTCAGATCCAGTATGGGTCTCCATTTGTTGTTTGGTTTCGGAACCAAAAACAGGCGGTTGAAAAACCCTAGAGATGTCTGGTTTCGTACTAATTCTACAGCGTCCTTTTGTATAAGCTGGTGCAATGCCTCGAGCAGGTAGCTGTTCCTGTGAGGATTGGCGTATTTGCTTAAGACTGTGGGTGACCTTGAAAGTCTCGGCCGGGTTTGAAAGGGGAGGGTGTAACCCTCTTGCAAAATGTGAACCACTTTCGGACCGGCCCCTAGATCCAGCCAGGTCTGCCAAAAGTTTTGGAGCCTTGCCCCTACAGGAAGATGTGAGACAACATTTCTTACACTTGATACAGGAGGGGCACAAGACAACTGAGTGACACAAGAAACACCTTTCACATGTTTTAATGAATGAACTCTTTGAGTACAACACCCTACTGGCCCGGGACTTAAATCTTTCTTTTGCGAAAGCCCGGGCACAGTAGGTACAGGAGTTACAACAGTTAAGTTTACAGGCAAACAAGTGTCTATTGTCTTTCTGAAGGTGCTCCCGGCCAGCAGCCCTGTCTGAGAATGAGTTACACAGTAATTGTCATTTATAAGGCTGCTGGCCCTTGGCTGGTCGGGTGGAGTAACTAGAAGCCTTTCCTCTAGGTTTTCTGTACCGGCCTTTCCCAATGTTTTTCCATGCCGGCTTATCCCCCTTTTTATCCTGACGTCTGTCAGCTTTCCTGTCAGGCCTATCATAAGGGTGATACCGGCCTTTGCTGCGGGAACTGCTGGAGTGACCTTTGGTTTCAAAGTTAGTGATTTCCTCCTCAGCCCTCTTGATTACTGCATCTGGAAAAAGTGTCGGGATGTGAAGAGGTGCTGTGCGGAGTGCTGCAATAGTGTCCGGTTTGATACCCGACTTCACGTGGGTGAGATATGCGTCCCGCCTTGCGAGGGTAAGGTTCCCCATGGAGATAAAAACAAATTCACTTAGATGCTCCATGGTCTTAGCAGCGGCCTGTGATATGCTCGAGTTGAAATCCATCAGATATTTAAGTTCGTCCATGGTGTGAGCACTCTTTGAGGAACCCTTCCCTTTACAGTCAGCACGGAGATTTCTAAGTTGTTCCTGCATATCCTTCTGCACGCGGAAAAGACACCTGTTAAAACTAGCAGCCTGATTACATATGACTGAGGCCTCGCGTGCAGATTTCTCCCACCTTCTCAGCGACTCATGGGAGATGCGTCTACCCGCAGGAGGGGTAGAAGTCAAACCGGACTGGCGGGATATCCGACTGAAGCAGCTGTTGATTTTTGAAGACTCTGTACACCAGCCTGAGACAGCAGCAGGGTCAGCCTTGTGGTCGGTGGCAAGACCGTACCATCTGGATTGTGACTTCGCCGTCCTCAGGAAATGGTCCATCAACAGGCCACCGGCCTCCGAACTGCGGGAGGGATACCCCTCAACCAAAGTTAAGTTCATCTTTGCTATCTTTTTACACAGCCAGTCTTCAGTCGGCATTTGGATGGATACTTTACCGGGTGTGACTGCTTTGGGTCCAGAAAATGGATTATCATCCGACCCTGTATTAGCACTGTCTAGTTCAGGAATGTCCGACCAACCCATGTACTCCCGTATGCCCTTCATCGTCTCTCTATATGTCTGTTCCTCTGAGGGAACTAGTTCAGGTTCGGCAGTACAATCCGGATCATCTGAGAGCTCTCCTTCCTCTGTGTAGAGATCAACTGCCGGTCTATCTGATAAGTCACTCATAGAGCCAGATTCACTAGAGACACTGTCCTTCCGGCATTCGTGAAGAGGTGGAGAGCCGGTGTCGGTCACAACTCTGGAGACAGGTCTGTTAGAACGTTCCTTGCTAACCGACCGTGTCGCATGCTTACTCTTGGAGTGACGGCCGGAATCTGCCTGTGCAGAAGGTCGTTTCTGGTCGGTAGTTGAAAGGTCGGTGGGTTGATGCTGTGAAGCAGAGGAACCCTTGCTTGAATCGACGACGGAAGGCCTAGGAGGAGATCTTGATGAAGGTCGGTCGGTAGTAAGCTGGCTGGCTGGTTGATGCCCTGAGGCAGAGGAACTGATGCCAGTGCGCTTGGAAGAAGTTGAAGACCCTTGTTGTGTGTCGGCAGGGAGCTGACTGGCTGGTTGATGCTGTGAAGCAGAGGAACCATTGCCAGCGCGCTCTGTAGTGGTAGACTGAGAGTCCGACTCCGGCTGGCTGGCTGCCTGATGCGAAAACGCAGAGGAGGCTGTGCCAGTGCGCCCAGAAGGTTGAAAAAATGGCTCAGAGTCCCGGGGAATGTTGACTGGTGGAGAATGAGCAGGAGTTAGCTTAACCTCTGAAGAAAAGGTCGGTTGGAAGGTCCTGGAGAGAAGCAGAGCTTCTAACTTATTAAAGCGTGAGGACCACTTACTGTCCAGATCCGCTAACTTAGCGTCAGTTGAAGAAGAAGAATCTGATTTCTTGGTTTTCACAGAGACCTTTTCCTTCTTTTGTTTCTTTTCCGGAGGCATAGAAGAAGCTGGAGATGTTACAGTCTGTGTAGCAGGTTCATTCTGGCCAATAACCCCAATGACGGAGACAGACGTAGGGTCAACCAGTTCAGTACTTTCCTTAGTGGGGGTGGCCGTAACAGACTTCCTTGCCTCACGTTTTTCTTTTTTGATCTTGTAGGAAGGAGTTGAGATCTGAGCTAACTGCTCTGGAGTAAAAGCTGAACAAAACTTACAATTTGTAGTGTCTTTGCTCTCCACACAGGGATCTTTTCCTTTATTCTTCTCGCGACAACGCGCGCAGTAGGCATGCTGGTCAAAAATTGCCATAGCATGGCCACAAGCCCCACGTTTCTGTCCCGGGGACGACATTCTGAGCTATAACCAGTAAATATCACTTTGCTATAAGCAAAATAAGAAAACTCCTCAAATATCCAGAGAAATTTACAAATTTCAAACACTGAAAATATTCGCTTGCACAACTCTCGCGCCAAACGAAAAAAGATGCTATGACGTCACGGGCACTGGCCAGGAAGGAAGTACTAGAGGCGACACCTGGCGAATGCACACCAGGGCCGGCCGGCCAGTATGCATGCATACCGAATGACTTTTTCTGTCGTTTGGCGGGCCGGTCTGCGCCGACCGGAAAAGCAATTGTCCATTGGATAGGATGTATTAACGCAATAAAATGGGAAATTTCACAAACTGTGGCAAATTTTACATATTGTGGCAAATTTCAGACTCCTTACTGTACAAATGACAGGGGAAACAGATTTATCAGATTTTATGCCAGTGATAAACACTGCACTCTAGATAAAAACCTAAGCAAATATCAATTACTGTGTGGGCATGAGAAATGACCAGTGAAAAATCCACACAGTCAGTATATATGCTTAAAAAGTCAGATAAATTCATCAAAATTGGTGGCAAATTTGCATTATTGGAGAGAGGAGAGGTCTTATGTAATGCAGTCAACAAATTTGCAAATGTCCAAAGGGCTTAATTCCCACAAGTCAGAGACACAGAGGGGGGTTTGGTGACTGGCTAGTTTCATATACTTTGGTGAATTTCATCATTTCTTCTTCTACATTTGGAATTTTTAGGATGGCAGTGAACAAAGCGGGGTCTAGGTCCTCAGCGACCTAGTGGGTTAGCAGGTTTGTCGTCTAATCACAGGCTCTCAGCTCTGTGTGGGTTCGAGTCCCACAAGTGACAATGCTGAGGACCTGTCCCAATATGACCCTGGCTCTAAAACCCCAAATTTGAACGTCTACATAACTCATGAATGGTCTATAATACAAAAACCTCCCGAATGACACCTACAGATGAAAATAAATTTCAAAAAAATATATATCACAAATAAAAAAATAAATAAAAAATATCTCACGAATAAAGATAACAATATTATACAAGTGTGTAGCACAAAACTTACTAATAAGAAAATGGTCTTGATTAGCTTTTATTTACTTCCATTCCTACCACGAAGTACTCTCCACTTGTCTTTGATGCAAGGATAACCAAGGACAAAAGCTGAAAATATAAAAAAGGGACCAAAAAAAATTATAAAATCGTAAGTCATGACGATGCATAAGTAAAGTACTGTTTAAAGGTTGTGACAAAATATTAACCAATAGAATGAAATATAGATACTACACAATTTTTATTTATTTATTTGGGGTTTTTACGTCTCTTTCAACACTGTACAGGTCATATCACGACGGGTAGTTGGAAGGGCAGAGGAAACCAGTACATACAGTTCATTAGGGTTCTGTACTGTAAACTGCCGACCAACGGCAAGCAACTACCAGCTTTCCCACTTCAGGCCGAGATGGGGATCGAACCCTGGCCTCAGAGGTGGGAGGCGAGAGTGTTACCACTCTGCCACCGTGGCCCCTCCTTAATAGGAATGAAGTTACTGCATAAATATAACTATAAAATATACAACCGTAGAACCAAACCGATACTGTCAAATATTGACGAAACCAGCCAAAGACATAGAGTTAAATTTCACCTTTAACTGTATAGTTTGAATGTTTACCTCAAGCTGCATTCAGCATCTGCACACACATGGATGCAAAAACTAATGTATTATATTTCCACTCACCAAACGACATATATTCCTGGTTATTGGTGACGTGGTGACATAAATACTTCAATATTTACTACTACCAGACTATGCCAGCCTATCACAGCTTTATCTCACAAAATAGTGTCATTGCCCATTTATACTCCTGGGCTAGGACTGTTGTATATGTGTTAAGTACCTTCTCCAAGGGTACAATCTCCATGACCCAGCCAAGGATCGAACCCCAGACCTTCCACTCTGAAGTCCAGCAACCTTACCACAAGACCCCAGAGACCACATAGTACATACGTGATTAAGTCTCAAACAGACTGACTTGAAAAAAGAATTTTAAAAATTTACCATCTCGATTATATTTACTTTGACTCTATATCCAAACAGAAGAGCTTGAGAAGGAATGCAATAATGTACCAGGTTGGCAGACTGGGAGCAGAATTCGAACTGAAGACTGGAACGGAAGATACTTCATCGCAGTTTGGGCCGGACTTCCATTTAAAGTTAGTCTGTTAAACAGAGGAAGGAACATATACACATATAACAAGATGGAATCTGATTGAGTACACAATGAGCCGAGTATTGTAATCACTCTTTTCAGTGGACTCTATATGTGACAAGATCATTTAACTTAGTTCTAGTTGTAGCTAATTCCTACATCAGCATATAGTAGACTCTGTATAACTAACTAGAAAAACTCCAATACATACAGGAGTATGGTCTGGATGTGACCAACTTCAAAATTTCACAGTAGATTCTGTATGACTAGAACCTCCAATATCCACAGGATTTGGTTCTAGTTATGGCTAACTTCCACTGTCTACAGTAGACTGTGTAGAACTAGAACCTCCAATATCCACAATAGTAGGTTCTAATTATGGCTAACTTTCACTGTATACAGTAGACTCTGTATATCTAGAAAATCCAATATATGAAGGATTTGGTTCTAGTTATGGCTAATGTTCAATGTATACAAAAGACTCTGTGTAACTAGAATCTCCAATATCCACAGGATTTGGTTCTAGTTATGGCTAACTTCCACTTATACAAAGAAATAATTAGTAATTTCCTCTTGAACAACACAAAAAGGACATGTTCCAGAGGTATCTGGTTTCCAATAATTAGTAAACAAGATGTGGCATTAGCTCATTAGGGTTGAGTTACGATTTTCCCACCAAAATACACTATTAATGAGGATGATTTTTACAAATGTTTTGCTTCTATACTTTCTGCAACCCACCCAAATCCTTACACCTATAAACTTTTTACTAATATTTCTGACATTTTGGAATTGTCAACTGGCTGGATCAAAAGGCAGATATTTCTTGGACAATTTTGATGTACCAGAAAAGAAGAAAATGGCAGAGATAAGACAACTAATACTGATGTGTCTGGCCTGTGTGATCTTCCCACAGATTGAGGTAATTTATATTCATTATCATCCCATGAATATTCATGCTGTAAGAGGTTATTTTAAAATGGTCAAGAAGTGTAGGATAAGCTTCCAAAAGTTGCAAACATTATTTTTCTCGTATGTACAACACATTCGTGATGTTTGATAGTCTCCAGATGAGCCTTGTAAATTATTTGAAGTAGCCAAATCCTGTGGATATTGGAGGTTCTAGTTATACAGAGTCTATTGTATATACTGGAAGTTAGCCATAACTATAGAACCAAATCCTGTGGATATTGGGGGTTCTAAATATACAGAGTCTACTGTATATAGTGGAAGTTAGCCATAATTATAACCAAATCCTGTGGATATTGGAGGTTCTAGTTATACAGAATCTACTGTATATAGTGGAAGTTATCCATATCTAGAACAAACTCCTGTGGATATTTGGGTTTCTAGTCATACAGAGTCTACTGTATATAGTGGAAGTTAGTCATAACTAGAACTAAATCCTGTGGATATTGGAGGTTCTAGTTATACAGAGTCTACTGTATATAGTGGAAGTTAGCCATAACTAGAACTACATCCTAGCTGTGGATATTGGAGGTTCTAGTTATACAGAGTCTACTATATAGTGGAAGTTATCCATATCTAGAACAAAATCCTGTGGATATTTGGGTTTCTAGTTATACAGAGTCAACTGTATACAGTGGAAGTTAGCCATAACTAGAACTAAATCCTGTGGATATTGGAGGTTCTAGTTATACAGAGTCTATTGCATACAGAGAACATTATTATTTTTTGTCTGTACAACACATTCACGATGTTTGATAGTCTCCAGACGAGCCTTGTAAATTATGTACAGTAGTCACACCAAATTAAGTATGGGTGGAAGTATGGCTGGAAGTATGGTAACATACTTCCACTTAACTAGGAATTTCAGATAACAGTGTCAAGTTTTAACCATTTACAGACCTTATTTGGCATGGTTTTGCTTTAGCATCACATTTAACAGAGGACTGGGTGACCGTGAATGATCGACCTTTAACCCTTCAACTAGGGATGTAAGGTTACATACAGGGTAAACACAAACTCTTCTCATTGGAAGTGATAGATTTATTCAGTCCTGTCTTTCTATTTGTAGGCATACAGCCCACGGCAAGACTCAGGTGAGATTTTACTTTGATTTACTTTTCCACAACCAGTATTAAACTATTCAGGGGAATGAAGTAGTCGACAAATAGGTCCAAACCTTGTAATGTAATGAGTACTTTCATAGCACTTAACCTCCATCATGTGATAGACTCACAGGTAAGTAGTTGTATAATGTAATGAGTACTTTCATAGCACGTAACCTCCATCATGTGACAGACTCACAGGTAAGTAATTGTATAATGTAATGAGTACTTTCATAGCACTTATTCTAAATCATATGAAATGCTAAGGTACTACGGCCACAAAGAGAGAAGGAAACAAAGCTGAAAGGGGTTTCGGTCTACTAGTGGGAGCTGCAAAGCCACCAGAGACACGAGTAGTGCACCGAAGCAGTCACCCATCCCAGTACTAATGTAGTCCATTGCTGCTTAACCTTAATGAACAAACAGATACTAATAACACTGCACCACGGTTCATGAAAATCTGGAGATATAAAAAAAGTGATCTCTAGAAGGGCGAGCCTCGCTAGAGCTTGCGCTTAAAAATGAGAATCCAGAAACACAGCAGGCCACCACAGCGATGCCGTAGAGATGGGAGAGCTTTGGAAAAACCAGTGTGGAGGTACTTTGTACACCATGCATGTATCACTGTTGAAACTGGAGTGTTGTTCAACAGGCAACCAGACTGTGTACAGATCTTTAAGAACTGGAGCCGTATTCTACAACAATACTTAGATAAGGTGATCTTAGATCTAAGTACGGGAAGGTGTTTCACTTAAGTTTTTCTTGGACTCTATATTCACGAAACAAAAGTTAGGAATGTTCAGTTTCATAATTTCTTACTTGAAATCTAAAAAATTCTTAAAATCTAAGTCAGGAATGAACTAAGTAATGTTGTAGAATACAGCCCCAGGAGTGAATCTTGCAAATTTAATAAGTAAATTAAATTTTTATAAGTTAATACCCTATCCAATGGACAATTGCTTTACCGGTCGGCGCGACCGGTCCCGCCAAACGCCAGAAAAAGACGTCCTGTATATAATACCGGCAGGACCGGTCAGTATTGTGCATTCGCTAGGTGGCGCATCATACTTGCTTCCTGTCCAGACAGAGTGACGTCAGTTCATCTTTTTCGTTGTCTAAACAGATTTAGACCCCTAGTAAGCTGGTAGCGGGGTCGGTTGGGAGGGCCTTGCCTGTCCATTGGATAGGGTATTAACTTATAAAAATTTAATTTACTTATTAAATTTGCAATTTTATTGCGTTAATACATCCTATCCAATGGACAATTGCTGAATAACTACCGCTTGGTAGGCGGGTAAGCAGCTAGGGACTTCTGTGAACTCACAACAAAACAAAATAGTACAGGCCCATTTGACCTAGGGTCAGAGAACCCTGACAGGTCAAGGTCGGCCACCAACTCACCGGTTAACCGGGAGTCTACCGACGTTGCCCCCCCCTTTTTTCTTTCCTTCCAGAGTGGGTTTGAGAAGGGAAAGATAGAGAGAGAGGGGCTGAGTTCAGTCCCAGAAGAAATAAACTTCCCAAGGGAAGCAAGTCACAGTTTTTTTTTGTTTTTTTTTTACAATATGTACATATTTACACATATACAACATCCCCTCACTTCTGGGCCTGGTGGTGCACCTGCTGGGCAGCCACTACAGGTCCCAGGTGGAAAAGCTCCGAGTCAGCCCAGGCAACATCCTTCAAATAGAATTGGGTGAAGGTGTTGTGAGATTTCCAGTGGCAGGCTGACAAGATCTGATCTAAGGAAATCCCTGATTGGAAAGCCTTAGAAGCAGCAAAGGCCCTAACATCATGGGCTTTAACCTGATGTAAGGTGAGGGCCTCCTGGTCAGAGAGCTCATAGCACAGAACCACAATCTGTTTGATCCATGAGGAGATGGCAGGTAAGATGTCTTTATCAAAACCCTTCTTGAAGGAGACAAAGACTAACTCCTTATTTTGCCTGAGGTCTGCAGTCCTGTCCAAGTAGTAGCACAGGGCTCTAACTGGACGTAGGGACCTGTCACCCTTGAGTGACCTATCCAGAGATGGTGCCAGGGCTGGGATGACCACTGGTGCCACACTATCTGGACCTTCCTTAGCCAGCTGGTTCTTGGATAGGAAGCTGGGTGAGGGGTACAAAGACACCTTAGACCAGTCTGACTGGTGTCTGATGTTCTTATGTAACCAAGCATGGATCTCACTCCTGCGTTTACCTGAACCCAAAGCCAGCAAGAAAACAGTCTTGAAAGTTAGATGTTTCAAGGAGGGGTTCAAAGGGAGCCTTTGTGAGTTGATGTAAAACCAGTGAAAGGTTCCAGGAGGGGATGCCCCTCCTGCCCTTAGGTCTGTCTCTATGGAAACTATCCAGGAGACGAGTGAGATTCTCATCTTTGCTGACATTAATGGTGGAATTGCCCAGTTTGTCAGCAATGGCGGATCTGTAGCCATCAATAGTGCTTGGTTGTAACTTCTTCTCCTGAAACAAGTGCAGGAGGAAGTCAGCAATGGCTTTCAGAGGTGGTGCCCTGAAGTCCACCTGATTACTGAGGCACCACTTTGTAAAAATGGTCCACTTTGCCTCATAGACAGATCTGGTTGATCTTCTTTGAGGAGCCTCAATTCGTGCTGCCACTGCCTCAGAGAAGCCTTGCTCCTTGATTGCTGAGGCTCTAGGAGCCAGGCATGTAGGTTCAGATTTGACAGGTTCCTGTGAAGGACCTGGTTGAATGGCTGAGACACTAGGTTGGTATGCTGGGCAGACACAGTGGGATCTGGCTTGACATTGCTACCAGGTCCCAAAACCAGGGCATGTTGGGCCACCCTGGAGCAATCAGAATTATTCTGTTGCAGGGGTAGTCCTGGAGCTTCTCCACCACTTTGCCCAAGATGGCTGCCGGTGGGAAGGCGTATGGGTCCAGGTCCTCCCAGGAGAGGCTGAGTGCATCCACTGTCCAAGCCTGGGGGTCTGGTACCGGTGATACAAACTGTGGTAGTTTGTTGTTGAACCTGGTGGCAAACAGGTCCACTTGTGGCTGATGCCACCTTGAACATACAGCTTGGAACACTTCTGGATGAAGTGACCACTCTGTTTGAATGGTCTGGCCAAGCCTGGATAGCTTGTCTGCTATCACGTTCAGCCGGCCGGGGATGTGACGTGCCCTGAGGGTTACTTGCTGCCTGGTGCACCAGGACAGAATTCTCCACAGTAGGGCACACAGAGAGCCCGATTTCATCCCCCCTTTGTTGATATAGGCAACCACTGTTGTGTTGTCTGTAGCTACCAACACTGTCTTGTTGAAGACTAGGGTTTGAAACTCTTTAAGAGCTAGAAATACTGCTTTCAGCTCCAAGTGGTTTATGTGTAACTTGCTCTCTGGTAGGGACCACTGTCCCCTTGCAGTGTGCTCGTCTAAGTGAGCGCCCCACCCTTCTTTTGATGCGTCTGTAAAGATTTGCAGAGCATGTTTTAGAGGGTGTAATGGTTGACCTAGAAGCACATTGCTTTCCTCCAGCCACCACCTTAGATGGGGGTGGAGGGATTTGGGGACCGGGATCACCTTTTCCAGTGACTCTGGGACCCTCCAGTTGTTTTTCAAGTGCCACTGTATGGGTCTCATGTGTAGTCGCCCTAAGTGGACTTGCTTTCTGTTGCTGTGAGTAGACCTATGAGGGACATGAATTGTCGGACCGGGCAAAGCGGATCCGACAGTATTGATCTGATCTTGTGTGTGAAGGCCTGCCAACGTTCTTCTGTTGGTCTGACCTTGCCCTCTTTCAGGACGAACTGGTAACCTACAAAGTTGAAGACCTGTTTGGGAACCAGCTCTGACTTTTCCTTGTTCACCAGCCACCCTAATTCCTGACAAAGTGTGACTAGGGTTTGAGTATGCTGGAGACAGGTGTGGTGGGTAGAGGCTCTCACCAACCAGTCGTCTAGGTACTGGTGGATCCTTATACCCTTCTGAAAAGCCACGAGTTTGACCTCTTTGGCCACCACTGTGAACTCCATGGGAGCTGTGGACAGGCCAAAGGGAAGGGCTTTGAACTGGTAGGACCGACCCTGGAGGTGAAAGCGCATGTACTTCCTGGACTGACTGTGAATTGGTATGTGGAAGTATGCGTCTTTGAAATCTATGAATGTGACCCACTACCCTGCTCGGAGGGAGGTTCTTATTGTCTCTGGGGTTTCCATCTTGAACGTCCCTGTGTTTAAAAAGGTGTTCAAGGTGCTCAGGTCTAGGATCGGTCTCCACCGGTTGTTGGGTTTGGGTACCAAAAATAGCCGGTTGTAAAAACCCCAGTGAGTTTTGATTTTCCACCGGTTCGACTGCATTCCTGTTTATCAGCTGATACAGTGCCTCTAAAAGGAAGGACTGTTTGGTTGGATTGTGGTAGTTGCTTATTACAGTCGGTGACCTCGTCAAGTGGGGTCTGAACCGGAAGGGGAGAGTGTAACCCTCCCTCAATCTCTAGCCACTGTCTGACCAGCTGGGACCCGAAAGGGTAGGCTGGCTGACTGGTCAGGTAGTTTGACAGGCATTTCACCGGGACCAGTGACTGGTCAAAGAATTCCAAACAGCTGTTTGGGCCTTTAAGGAACTTCTGCCGGTCTGTCAGTCAGTCCTGGAGACCTGCCCAGTACCAGGCCTTAAACGGTTATACGCGAGGCAATGCTCTGTAACCGGTTCCTGGTGGCTCCACAGTTCTGCATAAACTCACCGGAGTTGGCAGAACTGGGTGAACTGCTTCTTAGCAAGGATAGGCTCATATGAAGTTGCCTTCTTCCTGTCCACAGTGGTGGTTCAGCAGCTTTTCTCTGCAATCAAACAAGCTCTGTAACCGGTCAAACCAGTAGGCTCCGAGAGAAGGCTAACTGTTGAACCGGTTGTCAGCACTGAATTTGAAGCTGGTTCCTTGCCAGTAAGGATGGGAACAGCAGATTTCTTGTAACCAGCAGCACTACGGTTCCGGAACCAGCAACACTCCGGAACCGGCAATTCTCTGTAACCGGCAAACCTGTTGTCAGCACTGGATTTGAAGCTGGTTTCTTGCCCTTAAGGATGGGTACAGATTCCTCTGTAACCGGCAACACTCCGGAACCGGCAACACTCCGGAACCGGCAACACTCAGGAGCCGGTAATTCTCTGAACCAGTAGCCCTGCTGTATGTCACCAGCAACTCTGTGTAACCGGTAATCCTGTTTAACCGGTAGCCCTTGCTGGGTTTCTGTGACCACAACCGGCAGTCTGAACAGAACTGGTGCCGGTATCCCTCATCACTGGCTGGCTAGTGACCCTACCGGTAGCCTGAACAGGACTGGTACCGGTCCAAAATTCTGCACTGGGGAGATAAGGGTCAATGGTCACTGCGACTTCTGGTAGGTGAACCCTCTGAGCAGCCGCACCGGTGGTCTGAACAAGACTGGAACCGGTACCCCCACAGTCACACCAGTGGAAAGGCCTCTGGTGGAGGTTCCAGTATCAAACAGGGCTGATCACTGGAAACCACGGGGGGGGGGGGGGGGGGGGGGTCCTTGACAGCTTCACAGCTTCACAGCTTCACAGGAACATGACTGGACCCAGTACCCCCAACAGTCCCATCAGTGGAAAGGCCTCTGGTGGAGGTTCCAGGATCAAGCAGGGCTGATCACTGGCAACCACTGAAGGGGTTTCTTCACAGGAACAGCACCCACCGGTAGTCTGTACAGACCGGAACCGGTACCCCCAACAGTCACACCAGTGGAAAGGCCTCTGGTGGAGGTTCCAGTATCAAAACAGGGTGATCACTGGTACCCACTGAAGGGGGGTTGTTGACAGCTTCACAGGAACATGACTGGAACCAGTACCCCCAACAGTCCCACCAGTGGAAAGGCCTCTGGTGGAGGTGCCAGGATCAAGCAGGACTGATCACTGGCAACCACTGAAGGGGTTTCTTCACAGGAACATCACCCACCGGTAGTCTGTACAGACCGGAACCGGTACCCCAAACAGTCCCACCAGTGGAAAGGCCTCTGGTGGAGGTTCCAGGATCAAGCAGGACTGATCACTGGCAACCACTGAAGGGGTTTCTTCACAGGAACAGCACCCACCGGTAGTCTGTACAGACCGGAACCGGTACCCCCAACAGTCACACCAGTGGAAAGGCCTCTGGTGGAGGTTCCAGTATCAAAACAGGGTGATCACTGGTACCCACTGAAGGGGGGTTGTTGACAGCTTCACAGGAACATGACTGGAACCAGTACCCCCAACAGTCCCACCAGTGGAAAGGCCTCTGGTGGAGGTTCCAGGATCAAGCAGGACTGATCACTGGCAACCACTGAAGGGGTTTCTTCACAGGAACATCACCCACCGGTAGTCTGTACAGACCGGAACCGGTACCCCAAACAGTCCCACCAGTGGAAAGGCCTCTGGTGGAGGTTCCAGGATCAAACAGGCCTGATCACTGGCAACCACTGAAGGGGTTTCTTCACAGGAACAGCACCCACCGGTAGTCTGTACAGACTGGAACCGGTAAAACTCATCACTAGTGCTCCCCACCGGTAGTCTGACCAGAACTGGTACCGGTAAAACTCATCACTTCTTGTCAGCTGAACCAGTCACGCCTGGGGATTTGCTTGCCGGTAGTTGTGTTGAGATCTGTGAAGTCACATGACCGGCACCGGCAAAAATTTGCAGAGATCAATGGCCACTTGTCATCTAATTCTTCAGGCCAACAGACGAGTGGCTGGATATCTTCTTGCCAGTTAAAAAGTGGTTGTAGAGTAATAAATACTCGTCTTTTCTTCTAAAACTTCTGTTGAAAATACGATTCCTCCATTGTTGATGCATATCACGTGATCAGGTTCCTGTCACGTGACAAGCATAAGCTGGAAGTGATGACGTCAGACGATGCATTCTTCTTTCCTTCTAAATTCTTCTCGTCGACATACACTCAGTGTTGCTCGACAACGAAGAAATAAATGGAGGTTAAGTCGTGGAGATACAACCTTCTGTGTAGAAGAAGGAATGCTGCAGGGACGACACACGAGCTCTCACCCACGACTTCGTCTCGACGACAAGTACACAGAAATTCTTCAAAACTGGTTATAAAGTGCTGGATAATGCCTCGTTTTAGTCCTGGAGAGGCACTGATATGAAGGTAACACAATAAATATATTTAATTCGTAGAATAAGCCGCGTTTTCTTTAAAACTTGGAGATCACTTCAAAACACGTCTGCACACTACGCGCCAAACGAAAAAGATGAACTGACGTCACTCTGTCTGGACAGGAAGCAAGTATGATGCGCCACCTAGCGAATGCACACTACTGACCGGTCCTGCCGGTATTATATACAGGACGTCTTTTTCTGGCGTTTGGCGGGACCGGTCGCGCCGACCGGTAAAGCAATTGTCCATTGGATAGGATGTATTAACGCAATAAAATGGATAATTTTGACATGTTTGTTACAATTCTGGCCAGGCTATTTTGGACACACTGAAAGCTATTTTTACCTCCACCAAGGAGGGTATCTACCACTGTGGCCTAGTGGGTGACACACTCGTCTAGGAACACAGAGGACATGAGTGCAAACCCAGGTACAGGTAGATACATAGTGTCCCAGATGACCACTTAAAATGGCGGTCCTCTGTCATTGGGTCCTATCCCCAGTGGCAGGCTAAAGAACCTCAAGGACATTGATAAATGGTCATCCTTGAGCCTCTGTCTTTCAGTTAGGGGATGTCAGTAACTTGACAATTGGGGTGTACTTGTACAGTCAGGATGGGTCAAATAGCACTTTGATTGGATAATGTAATACATGGAGATATTGCGCTGAGTATAACTACACGATGCAAAGGTATTTAATTGTTAGACTCTGCTGATTTATATGTTAGCAAGATCACAAACAACAACTGCTGTGCAGAGTTTGAATTTTAAATTAAAATTAAATTAGTTAAATTAAAATCAAATTTCAACAGTACCATTGGCTTGGTCTGTCAGAGAAATGATTTAATTTTGGGAATGATCACAACACTCGTGGATCTAGGACCCTTCAAAGGGATTTTTGGTCCTTGGCAGAGGTATGCACTCTCTGAGGGTTGTCATTATTTTAACTTCCAAAGAATTTTTTTTTTTTGTTAAATCTTATCCATGGTTTTGCTTTCGACCATGTTGGAAAGGTTGCTCAACCGTGGCTACCGTGTTTGGATCCATCGTTAAACCAAGGTCTTAATTTTAACCGCGGTTGAACCTTTGTTCCTGACAAGTACTACAGTTTTAAGGCACTTGCCATGTATACAGTAGATTTGGTATAAGTAGAGCTGCCATAATCAGAATACTAGCATAAGCATAAGTAGTTACTAAACCCCAACAATTATTAGTGCAAAATATAATGAAAACTAGAAGTTCAATTTACAATGGCAATAACCAGAACTTAATGTAATGCATAAAGTGTTAATTATTGTAAGAGAGGTAAATTACATAGTATCTTTAGTACTCCATATATAAGTGGGTTTTAGTAGAGGTGGCCATAGGTAGAAGTAAATGACTGGCATTTTGCAACTTCAACTTAGACCAAATCCACTGTATATATGCAAAATGCGTTTATTTCAGCAATACTGTTCTTCTATCATGCAGGTGCCAATCTGGACACTTTGGCATATCCATCCACGAATATATATGAAACTGCTGATTCTCTAAATAGTTATATGGATAGTGAGAAGGTGACATACGAGGACACCGACTCGGTTTCAAAAGATGGAGGACTTGACCTGAATGGGGGCATTATGCCTGGCATCTATGAGGACATTATGACTGATGATAACGATGCTTTGGCCATGGTAGAAAGAGATGGGGGTTTAAAGCCTCTGCTAGGCGTTCCTCATGAGCTAGCGATTTCAGGTAAAGATTTTACATTTTCATTTATAGTTTTTAACGAATGAAGTGGGTAAAATAAAAATGATGTATTTGATAGACTTTGAAAAGGAGTTTGGCTCCTGAATTTGTAGCTTTTACACAATTTTTTTATGAACAAAGTGATAAAAACAATAGATTTTATAGACTTTACAAAGGTGTTTGACTCTGTGTGCAAGAAGGACTAAGAACTTTAAGCAAATGCATTAACTTTACGCATTTTCTAAACTGTGTAGATCTTACAAATAAAGTGAATAATATATACTATGATAAAGTTATGAGCTTGGATGGTGAAAATTAATTCCTAGCGAAATTTAAATCTGTATTGATATTTTTAAGTAGAAACTAGCTATTAGTGAAACTTAATTTAGTAAATCTCTTAACAATGAAGAATTAGTTAAAATTTTGTAATGGCAAAAATTTCTACTTATTTCAGTATTTCATAAACCTCGAAAACATGTTTGTCTAGATGGGACCCTAAGACTAGAAGAACTAAGATATTTCAGTATGGTAAAGGTTGAATGTTTGCACTGAATATTTGTAGCTATTATAAATAGGAGGAAAAAGGAAATAACCTGTTTGATAGACTTTGAAAAAGTGTTGGACTATGTTCAACAGGACTGGTTGCAGCAGGATAAACATGGCGGACAGGACCACATTTGTAGATTATTACACAGTTTCCGATATAATTTAGTGAAAAACCGGAAGTTATTGACACTAATTATCCATGGTAAGGGGGCACCACGGTATACCGCAAAAATATATCCCGCTCAGTATATCCCTCCTATGCGGGTCAAATACAGCGTGTGGTGGATAATAAAGTTTGCCTGTCTGTAGAGTCACCACATGGAAAGGAGCCTGCAAAACTACGGGATGATGTGGCAAATTTCAGAGAAGCAGTTGGGTATGCATTTTGTGTGTGCATTCAAACTTTAATTGGAAGTTATTACATTCCATACTCGTAAAGATTTTAGGATTTTTATTTTAAAAAAAATAGACTTTGGAGGTTTTAGAATTCTAACGAAAATACACTTTTACAGCAACCCTTAAGAAGTCTTACTCTTAGAAATTCTTTGTACTTATTCTTTGAATATTTTCTTTTCAAAAATCCCCATTTTCCAATGAAATTTGTAAAACAAATGCATGGTAAGAAAATGAATGTTAGTTAATATGAGAGTAAAGTAAACATAGGGGTTTGCCATCCTTTATGGCTTAGAATAACTAAAATAAACATGGCCCAGGAGGTGTCTGGTTGACTCTCTGGTTGGACTTTGTAATTCCTTACAATTTTTATCTCCCTCCTGCGGCCGAAGGCCGTGGTCGGGAGATTATAAAACGCCTTCCATACGTGCGCGCATCCGTCCGTGCGTCCGTCACGTTTTTACATAAACCTTAATATCTCATTCATTTATGAAGATATCTTCACCAAATTTGCAGGGAATGTTTATGGCTATAAAAACATGGCTCTGAAAAATTTTAGCCTCATTTTAAAACACAAAATGGCCACCATAGCTAATTGTTTGAAAATCGTAAAGGTGCTCTGAATCTTGAAATATTCCAGCTAGCTTCATCAAATTTGCACAAAAGTTATATGGCTAGAAAAGCTAGCCTGATAGTAATTTTGGCCTAGTTCAAAAAACAAAATGGCCGCCATATCACATGTTTAATGTCAAATGCGGTTATCCTATTAAAAAGGCCTTATATCTCCCCAAATATTGCTCCTAGAGGTTCGGAAGGTGAAAACAACTTGTAGGAAGTCATGGCCTGGGAATCTTTTCCAGGTGTTGAATTTGACCTTTGACCCCTGCTTCAAGGTTAAATAAGGTCGTCACACTAAAACGTCCTTATTTCTCCCTTATTATTGGTGCTATGGCTTCAGATTGTAAAGACAGACCATCAAAAGTCCTGGCCTTCAAATGTTTTGCCTGAGAAAAATTTTGGCCTTATTTTGAAAAACAAAATGGCCGCCATAGCCAATTATTTAAAAATCATTAAGATGCTCTAAAACTTGAAATATTGCAGCTAGGTTCATCAAATATGCGCAAAATATATATGGCTAGGAAAGTTTGACCCCATCTTCAATGTCAAGTGGGGTTATCTTACTACAAAGGCCTTATATCTCCTTTAGTTCTCCATTATTACTGATTCTAAGGCGGGAGAAAACCACTACGGCAGTGGCCTTGTTATTTATTTCATTTTCGGTATAACCGGACACAGGGCAGAGTACCCGGAGGTGTTTTCCTGGTCGCCGGAAGAGGTTGGCTTTCTACTGGGCATCAAATACTTCTTGAAAGACACAATGCAGGTAATATATTAAAATGTGTATTATTTGAATGAGGCAGTACGCAGAATCTGGTTTTTGTGACCCTATTCAAATGAAATGGACTGAATTACAAGTACCAAGGATTTATATTTATTTTATTTTCTTATTTTTATACAGTACATTTGGTGTAACTGGAACTGCTATAAGTAGAATATTGCCATAAGTAGAAGTAGTTTCTAAGTCCCCAAAAATGTTAGTGCAGTATATAAGGATAACTAGAAGTCTGACTTACAGAAAGTGGCCATACCTAGAACCTAATCTGATGGACAAAGTGTTACTTTTCAATGGGAATAACAAGGTATACGTAGAGCCTACAATTCTTGTGTGTACAGAAATGTGAAAATCTGCAAAAGAGGTGACAAAATAGCACCATTGTGTTTCAGCTTCCAGATGGAATCTGGGCAAAGAATTTCTCATGTACTCAAGAGTTTGATATTTTTATAAAGAGATCCTCGGTGGCCTGGTGGGTTAACAAGTTAGGAATCAAATCACAGGCTGTCACCCCTGTGTGGGTTCGACTCCCACAAGTGACAATACTGAGGACCTGTTCCAATATGACCCTGGTTGTTGAACGGGACATAAAACATTAATTTTATGTCTTGCAGACCTGTCTGACAGTAGACCAGCTGGTCCAGTATAAAGCCCAATTTATCAACACCTTCATGTTTCATGAGCCTGGGACAATACGAGGACACCTGGAAGACTGGTTCAACTACATGTGAGTTGAAGGGACTTGAGAATATATGTAGTTTTTTGTGTATTTAGTAATCATTTGCAACTTAACTTACTATAGGTGGTATTTGTAGTGTTGATAACATTATTCTACAATGTCCTCAATTGTAACAAATCTATACTGGTACATTTTAGATCTGTATTTGCTTTCGTTGAGTCATACATAATCCTGAATATTAAGGTTATGACATCAGAGACTGTGAATAAAGAAAGATAAGTCTTTGTATTGCAACTTCAAAAAACACCCAGTATTTCACGTTAAAATTGTGATATTATCGAGTTTTCTCCAGAAAGAAATGTGCTGGAGAATGACATGTGTAAGTACAGTGTTTATGGTTTTCCCATGTGCATATAATTTCAGGACAAATTCGCCACGTTTCCTGGAAGATTTTCTGCACAACACAGAAGTCTGCCAAGGTATTAAATAGAAATACCTAACCATCTCTTAAACTCTTGCTCAGTTTTCTTCAATTTTTAAGAAAAAGTAACAGGCGTGGTCATGTGACCTATTTGTATGACGGCAGACTACGTTACAGTAAGGTGACACCTTTTTAAGCGCAAGCTTCTAGAGATCACTGTTTTTTTTTCTAGTTTTTTTTTTTGTCTCCAGACTTTCATGAATTGTGGCGTAGTGTGATGAGTATCTGTTTGTTTACTGAAGTTAAGCAGCAATGGGCTACGTTAGTACTGGGATGGGTGACCGCTTCAGTGCACTACTCGTGTCTTTGATGGCTTTGCGGCTCGCCTAGTAGACTGAAACCCCTTTAGGCCTTGTATTTGGCTGTATTCAATTTTCAGCTAGATGACCTCATCCTGGTCACTGTAATTCTGGGTAAGGCAAATTGCTGCCCCCACCCCCACCACCCTTTTTCATTCCCCATAGGTCCATGTGTATATTTTTGTATGGCTTGTGAATGTTTGTGGGGGGGGTCTTAATTTTCAATTCAAAACTTCAAAGAAGTGGTCCTGAAGGCAACACGTGTTCCGAAATGTGTTGAATCTGTCACCAAAGACATCCTGGCCAAACCCAAAGCAGATCAAACCCGGTAAAACGATAACTGAAGTAAACAAGCTCATCTGGGTTCTAGCTCATGAGACCAGTAAGGAAATATATGACCTAGGTACTAGGCCTTTCTGCCTTGGCCAGTGAATTAAATGGCCATTGTTGGGTACTGGTCCAGGGGCCGTATTCACAAAAGGGATCAAGATCAAGCTGAGCCAAAAATCAGCTCAAGTTTAGTATAAACAGCTGTGAACCTGAGCTGATTTTTGGCTCAACATGAGCTTGATCCCTTGTGTGAATACGGGCTCTGATATTTTGCTATAAGAAGTAATATTTTGTGACATTTTCAAGAGGAAAACTTTGGCTTATAAGTAATTGTCATATCTGAGTTATACCTGATGAAAGTAGTGGTAACATCTGTACTGTCAGCCAGAATTACTGTTTTTCTTCAGCTCACTATGCACAACAGCAGTTTCCTAGTTCTGGGTTTTCGAGGTCTGGCTTCAAGAAACCACGAGGAAGACTTTCCACTTTTCAGCGAAACCTGCATAAAAAATGGGAAGAAAGAATGGTGAGGATGTTTTTTTTTCCATTTTTTTTTGTACAGTCATTTATTAAGGTCAAGGTCACATGAGCAGCTTATGTTCCTGTTAACCATTTAAATTAGTTAACTCCCCCATGATTATTGTAACTTGTTTATGTAGTAACCTTATACTCGTGCATGCATACTGAAAAGTCAAAATGATATTTTCTTTTATCATTATAATGCATGTTCAAGTGTGTACGATTGGGTAAATGTGTACTTATTTTGTTGCAGGAAGCATTTCAAGACAAAGACCTTTTTTCAAGTGAGTATAAATGCATAAAACATGGACTGTACTCACAAAGACGAATGAAGCTATCTCAAAATGCAATACAGATATCACTATCAAAGTCTCATTGAGCTTTCCATATCGATCAATATGGAAATATTGTGCCACGCTGTCAGAAATGACTCATTTTACACCTACTTGTGTATCATATATCCCAAAATGTACATTATGTTAATAACTATGATATTTCAAGTGATCATAAACTAAGGATAAGCTGGCTAGATTTATTTGTTGTTTTATATCGCGTTCAACAGCCAGGGTCATATTGCAACGGGTAGTTTAGGGGTGGAGGAACCAGTGCATACTAGTTGATCAAGATTCTGCAAGTAACTACCAACTTTCCAACGTGAAGCACCCAGGCCGAGGTACGAACCGGCGGCCTCAGAGGTTGGAGGTGAGCACTCTAACCGCTACACCACCGAGCCCCCTGATAAGCTGGCCAATTAAAGCATAAAAAATATGGATATACAAGAACATACTGGAAAATACTGTCTAGTGAGGGAAAAATTAAAAAAAAAAAACAACTAAATTTTTATGACAGATCTTGAGACGAGAAGGCCACTCCGGCCCCCACATCATCATGGGGATGGCAAAATGTCAACCCGCCCACACGAGCATGACAACGGACCTCTGCCACCCGACCACCACAGTTATCATGGAGACATGGAAGTAGTATTACCTTCACAGATGGGCGGGTAATATGCAAGTGAATGGTATTTTTGGAAGAAGAAGGAAAAAAAATTTTTTTTCTCTAACTGTTGATTTATCATTGTAATAAACAGAAAATATGTCAATTTATTCAGACATTCAGTCAATAAAGATTTATTTTTTCAATTTGTTTACACTTACAATGGAGTAATAATGGACTTCTTCAAAAAATTAAAATGGTTAACTTCGTTCATCAAAACAGAGGTTATATTAGTTTCTCACATATTTGGAATGCCTTAGAATTAAGATTAAACTCAACCAAAGGCTGAAGTATAGAGAAGTCTAGAAATTTGAGCATTAAGTGACCAAAAACAGCAAAAACAGCCAAGCTTCAGATTTGAACAACATGCAAAAAGTGAAATGGGAAGTATATGATAACTGGTGCAGCAAACAGTCAAACACTTTCTTATGGTCTATCAAAGGTTATTTTCCAACTTTATGGTTATTTTAACAGCTCTAACTGTGGTAATCATTTGGATTAGATGACTTAGGAAATAAACAAAATGTAGTTATGATTTGAAATGGGTTCAATCATTTCAATTTCAGAGGAAAAATTTCAAAGTATATTAGCATCAAACACCTTCAAAAGGTCTATCAAAGTCTCTGTTATTGTCTGTTCTGAAGAGTTAGATTCACACAAAATAACAAACAACCACGAGCAAGTGTGTGCAAGTTTCATTCTTTTCATTTCAGAGGAAACATAATGAAAAATATAGGGCATTTATTTACTTGAGTGGGAAATGATCAAATACCTTTTTATAATCATATCAGTACTTGTGACTGCTCATTGTAGGGTTATTTTTAACAACCTAAAGAGCCTTAATCTATGATAATCCTTTTGATTTGGTGGGACCAATCTCAATTATATGATTACAAACAAACAAGCAAGGTATAGTCAGGTTTTATTGTTTTAATTAATTGAAAATAATACTATAAAAAAGATATGGAGTGTTTATGCAGTAGAGTGTCAAATACCTTCTTGCAGTCTATCAAAGCTTTTTACCACTGACTGGTTGTTTCTTATGAGGTTGAACTATGCTAACCCTTACAGTTTGGTGCGAACAGGTTGTGCAATTAAAAACCAAACATACATACAAACAGGTTTTGTGTGGTTCTGTTTATATTTCAGTGGAAAAATGATGAAGAATATAGGGTATGTTGGTATGATCATGAAGACAGCCATTAAGTGTTTCTTCAGACAGAAATATTGGGTAAGTTAGGGAAAATGGAGGGTGTACAACAACTCCCCTGACAGGCCTGCATCATCTGAATTATGGGTTCAATATTATGTTGGTTATCAGTGCAGAATTTCGACACGAACACATTCTTCTGTCCCCCAAACTACCCGTCATGTATTCAAAGAAATCTTCAACCCAATACAACCAATCTATTCAATATCTTTCACAAAAGGAAACACCCTTTTTTTCTGTTATAATCCCTGGGTAGGTGTATATATATTCTGATAGAGAATTAATAATCAGTTTGTGACAGAAAGATCAAGTGCTAGCAATATATATATATTGTTTAACCTACATTCAATATTATGGTTTTATCATGTTACAAGATAGTTTCATTTTTCTGAATTTTTTCATAAGGGTAGGACCTGACCAAAGGAAGAAGTGATTAAATTTGGGAAAACATCCGGATCATATATTCTGGATACAAAAAAAAAATCTCTGTTTGAGGCATATGTTCTAAAAGTGCTTGTAAGTTTATTTACTGTTGATCTTTCTACCACCATTTTCAATGTAACATCAATAACTTTGGCTTTCTGGTTGAAATTAGTCCAAACGTAATGAGCAGATCATCATTAAATTTGTCACTTGGTTAAGGCCTGGCCAAAGGAAGAAGATATTTACATTTTCGGAAAAATCTGGACCATATTCGGCAGAAAAAATAAATCCTGGATTTTTGTAAATGCTATCTGGTGAAGGTCTGTAGTGCTTTCTAGTTGTTTATTTATTTATTTATTTGATTTTTCTTTCAATTTGATCTTTCTACTTGCAGGATGGGTCTGAAAAGCCAGAGAATGTGTCTCAGTTCAGGGATGAGTTCGCTGCCGCCGCCATGAAAAGGCTCGCTAAACTGAGACTTGGCCGGAGCCAGCTGAAGCAGTGGTTCGATAAGATTACCAGAATGACCTGGTTCACCGAATACCTGGATAGCTTGTGGGGAGGTGAGTCAGGTACAGTATCAATCTAATCTAATCTAATCTAATCTACTGCTGTGCAGGCGCAGTATATGCCCCACAAAGGGGAACTCAGTGCAGTAGTTAACAAAATACAATAATCATAAGGACAGTCGAGGGGCGGTTAGGGGCGGTGATCCAGAGATAATGGTGTGACCAAAAGAGAAGGAGACTAAGTTGGAAAAATGGAGTTGAACAAGGTGGGTTTTGAGGTGTTTCCTGAAGGATGTGACAGAGGGGGTATATCTAATATGGAAGGGGAAAGAGTTTCAAAGAACAGGGGCATAGTGACTGAAAGAATTCGAAAAGTGTTCATTTTCATTTATGAACTCTACGGTCTACTTCAGTTTGGAGGTTCTACGTCTTGTGTTTCTGGAAGAGGTGTAGGGGTGAATTAATTCATTTAGGTTAGCTGGTTGACCACGGTTTAGAATTTTGTATGTCATTAGGCCTATTTCAAATTGTACCCTGTACCTGACTGGGAAACAATTGAGGGGTAACGTGGGAGAACTTAGAGGAATGGATGAATACCCAGCAGAGTGAGTTTTGGACCTTAATGATCATGTGACTTCCAGATTATGATACATACTTGTGAGAGTGTGGATATGATTGAGGATTATGATCATGTGGCTTTACTGATCACATGACCCAATAATTTTGTATTTTATCTTGTACATTTATGAAAATATCTGCAGTATAGCAGAACACCTGATCACATGACTCGGTTAATCATGTGACTTCTCTGTTTTGCAGAGTACAGTACTCTTGGGAGAGAGATGCTTCCAGAAGATGATCACATGGTCGAGGGGAGGATGGCAGACAAAATGGCCGCCATAGAGGAGATTCTGGAGATAGCGGCCAAGGCGGGGCTCAACAGACACCACCGCATGGGGGAGGACATGAACATATGTCTGTGTCTGTAAGAGACTACACGAGAGGCTGACATGTGTTTTGTGCAGAGGGACTTCGATGAGACTAATTATTATCAGTGATATAAGAAATGTAAAATAGTTTTATTATTGTATCAGGGGTGTTGCTTAAAAGAGAATTTGACAATTCTCATGACTTAGGTACTTCCTATTATATACAACAGAACTTCCTTCATCTGACATTCTATTATCTGAATATTCAATTCTATATGGCCTCATTTCCACACTCTATAATTCCCCCCCCCCCCCCCCCCCCATAGCTTTATATCACCAATTATTGGCTTTTTGAAAACAACACTGTTGCAATCTGACAAAATTCTTGCTCTCCCAATGGAGTCAGTAAATGGAGGTTTTATTTTAGAATAGTTTTGAGTGTTATTAAAGATTTTTGGTGAAAGATTTTTTTACAATTTGCCACTCAGAAAAAATTATTGTTCACATTTTGAGGTAAAATCTGTAAAAACATTTGATGGTGTTAGTGTATTGTAGGTGATCACTAATAAAAATGGTCCACTCATATTGTGATTATTTGTTACTAAGTCATTATTTACAGTTTATTTTAATTCTCTGATCAAAATGAAGATATATACTATTTGGTGGTGGTGGTGGTGGGGGGGGGGGGGGGGGGGGGGATTTGACTGTACAAACCTGTACAAACCTTATATGGTACAGTTTCCATTTTAAGAGTAGGTGAAGGTCCAACTGGTTCTTCCCATGGAAACACATGCCCAAGACAGGAAGTAGAATATCAGTAGCCATGGTAACGGGTTTCTTGTTGATTAGGTCAGCAACCTGGAAAATGTCACAGGAAACCCTGTGTTATTGTCAGGGACTACACAAGTGCTTATCAGCAGGGCTTCTGGTTTAATATGTCCAATTGCTTCCTACTTATTTATTTATTTGGGGGTTTTACGTCACTTTCAACACTGTACAGGTCATATCACGACGGGTAGTTTTTTACGGGCAGAGGAAACCAGCACAAACAGTTGGTCAAGGTACTGTAAACTGCCGACCATCGGTAAGCAACTTCCAACTTTCCCACATAAGGTCCGGGGTTTGAACCGCCGACCTCAGAGGTGGGAGATGACTGTGTTACCACTGCACCACAGTGCCCCCTCCAATTGCTTCCTAATATTGACCTATCATTTATTGATGGATATAAAACAGGATTTATCAGATTTAGGTACAAAATGTGGATTCGGGAGGAAGAAAACTCCCCCAAAAAACACAGCTTAAACAGCTCCACTTTTGGTAATTAAACCAACACAGAGGTACCAGCCTCCAATTAGATGCCTAATCTGCAAACCACAAGGACACCAATGACATTGATAGGGTGTATAAATTTGGTGGTTTTGGGACCAAGTTTGTGCGAGTGGAACATCTCAATTATAGAGGTGGGGAGGGTTGAGAATTTTGTATGGATAATAGAAGGTTCATTAAACAGAAGAGGGTACTTTTTTCAGTGTAAAACAGTAGGAAACTAAAACTGTCAGAGTGTAGAAATGAGTTCATAAAATTGAACATTCGGATTAGCTGAGGATCTACATTTTATAGTCCTCAAAGTCTGCTACGACAGGGATTAAGCGCTATAATGATTGACCATCGCTTTCAACAAAATATATAGGGTCATATCATGACAGGAAGTTGAGGGGATGGAGGAAACCATTGCATACTAGTTGCTGTCCAGATTCTGCACTGAAAACTATAAGGTACTGGCAAGTGACTACAAACTTTACTCCCTTAAAGCCAGGGCCAGGAGTCAAACCCATATCTTGACACCTGGGAGACGGGTATCTCATCCACTGCATGAACATCCCCCCTCCCCCCCAGTTTGTATTTGTATTTCTACTCAGCGCAATATCTACATGTACTACAGGACTCAAAGCACTATAGGACTCATCTGACTGTGAAAGTACAGACCGTACACCCCAACTCTGAGAATACTGGATGACCATTTATCAATGTCCTTGGGGTTCTTTAACCTGCCACTGGGGATAGGACCCAATGACAGAGGACCGTCATTTAAGTGGTCATCCGAGCCACTATGTATCAATCTGTACCTGGGATTAAACCCACGTCCTCTGTGTTCCTAGGCTACCCACTATGCGGACAGTGGCAGATAAGCAATTAAGTGTTATAAATGGCAGATAGAAAAATACAATAGACTACAAATTTCTTTCTGTTGTAGTCTCAGTAAATGAATTCACAACTGATGAAAATGCCAGCACCAGACATTAAGGAAAAACGAGAGCAGAAACACAAGATATTAATAAAAACATAAAAAACTTTTATTTGTGACTTATTATTTAAGAATGTTACAAAATAATAACAGAGTCATAACAACAATAACAGAAGTATGTATATATACAGGCATGCCTTTACAAGCTGTGTTTACAACTACGTTAACCTACCCAAATTATAACTCTTCATAA
Organism: Sabellastarte sp. h YS-2021; assembly: GCA_964017235.1. Lineage (NCBI taxonomy): Eukaryota > Metazoa > Annelida > Polychaeta > Sabellida > Sabellidae > Sabellastarte > Sabellastarte sp. h YS-2021. The sequence continues at coordinate 6,306,993 of OZ024940.1, forward strand.
AAAAATAAAAGGACACAAAACACGATACTATAACACTCACATTAATAGATTTTTAATATTTTATTGGGCAAATTTGGAAGTATCAAGCTTACTGTGAGCTCTAGCAAGGCTCAAGCTTCTAGATCTTTTTTTTTCCGGACTTTAATGAATTGTGGCGTAGCGTGATGAGTATCTGTCTGTTCACTGAAGTTAAGCGGCAATGGGCTATGTTAGTACTGTGATGGGTGACCGCTTCAGCGCACTACTCGTGTCCCTGATAGCTTTGCGGCCTGGGGCTAGTGGACCGAGAAACCCCTTTCGACCTTATTTGTTACAGAGTGTTTCTGCTCTTTCATTTTTCAGGGGCAGGATTTATGGTTAATCTATGAAATAACGCACAGGGCTAGTCCTTGCAAAAGGGAACAGCCAGAGATCAGTGAAGAATCAGCCAAAGTGCACAGTTTTTACACTGACCTTAACCTGCCTTTGATTCGTTTTTTTTTTTTCGTGATTCATTTTATGAAAATATCCTGTTTAAATAGATTCATTATCATCAATGATTTTATATGGTTTCCTAGCAATGTCATAAAGCGAATGAAAGTCTCAAAATTGTAATTTCCAACCAAGCCTGACTGAGAATGATGTACAAATGATGTACAAAACTCCAAGACATGTCGGAGAATAAACGACTGAAAAATAAATGAGAATTGATATGACAATAGTCTCAGAATGAATTCTTTTATAATTTATTTATTTTAAAACAAGTCTTCATTTGGAAACATTTAGATAGCTGAACCAGGTTTATGAGTTACCACTGATAAGTAACTTTTAAGCTAGTAAGGAGTGATCATTAATTCATTTATTTATTTGTTGTTTTACGTCGCCAGGGTCATATTGCGATGGGTAGTTTACAGGTGGAGGAAACCAGTGCACACTGCACTGTAAACCACCGGGCATCGGCAAGTAACTACCAACTTTCCAACATGTAGCGCCCGGCCCGAGATTCGAACCGGTGACCTCAGGGGTTGAAGGCGAGAATTCTGACCACTATACCACCGAACCCCCCGAATATTAATTAATAAGCGGAAATATTTTCCTTATGATTAAAATCGCAACCGTCCATGACCTTAGAAATTTGAAAAAAAAAATTTGTTGTAATTTTAATTTTTATTTGATAGATACTAACCATTTCCTGACCAAAACGAAATGTTGGAGCCATCCAACACACTGGCCAAGGTTGAGAAATGTTTTAAGGTACCTTATGAAGCCAGTGAGAGAGTGTGGACTAGGAAGCCCCCCAATGGTCATGTGACCACGTCAATAGGCGGCCATTTAACATGTAACACTGCCTTCTTAAGGTACCTTTAAACGTTTCTCAACATTGGCCAGCGAGTTATATGGCTCCAACATGTGATCAGTTGATACTAGGGCAGGGTCAGTAACAACGGTATCTCGGTATCGAGACCAATTCATTTGAATACCATAACGACACTTTACAGTCAGTATTTCGAATGTCAGTAATATAATATCGTTAGAAAACGTAAACTATAAGAAACAAAGCTAAAATCTGAAGAAATAATAAAGTTTTATCTCATATTTTTTGTGTATTTTTGCAATTTTATGGCGATTTCTTTCAGAAGAACTACAATGTTTCACATTTGGAAAATGAAAAATAATTAAAACCTTAGCTATCATTCAGAGAAAAAAAGTAAAATAAAATAAATTAAAACTGTAGTGTTTTTGTAACCTTGCTAGAGGCTCAGACTGCATTAAAATGGATGAAATCTTTCAGTTCATATAAAAAAAAGTTCCAATTTTTCATAATGTACTCTTACATCCACTGGCTTTTTTTACAATCAGTTGACAGACAAGAGTGCTTTACTAAAAATAAGAAAAAATTCAAAAAGATATTGTACAAATTTGAGCCTCAAGCAAAGCTGGTATTTCTGACAAAAATAGAATATAATAAAAATATATAAATTAATCTGTATATAATTACAAACTAGTTTGCATGCAATGCCCAATTCGCACAACTAAAAAAACCTTGGGAAAGACAAAAAAAAAAAATGTTCTTGAAAACTATCACAAACTATATATATTCGCTTATTTAGAAATAGTTGAACAGAAAATTTATTGAAACCACATACAGCTGGACACTATAAAAGACAAATCCCAAAGCAGCGATGTCAAGACTACAAATATTTCATGTCGGCTTATCGTAAATGTACTTTTTATGTCGACACCGAATAACGGTCAAATTTATAAAACTACCACAAATCTCAAGTTTCATACTGTAAAAAGCAATGAAAATGATAAATATGTGAAATAAAATGAAAATATACATATCTAATCTGTAAAATTTAATAAATTTGCTGTTTCCCTGCGGCTTCTGATCCATTTTTGTCATACAGGAAGTGGACGATATAAGAGGTATATGGTACTTCATGTTTTGCGTGAATGTGTAAAAGTGCCTGATGTTGGAGTTTAACTTATTTTATGTGACAATACGGACATATTCGATGCATTCAGACCCTCTGCCATCTTTTACTACTTTGAGCGATTATTCATACTTAAAAATATCAACCGGTTAATAACACCATTCTAACCATTGTTGAGTGGTCTGCTAGTTGTGTCTCAAACATACTGTAACTTAACCAAGTTTCAATAATGCAATTATGTGTAATTACGTAGGGTTCGATATATTGCAACAACAATTTGGAACCCAATCAACTCATCTCCAAATGACTTTGTGGAAAATTTGCAATTTTTTTTATAAATAAATGTACAACGTACCTTATAGTAACACAGTTTTGAACCTAAAATCAGTTTTATCTGTTTGTGGCAATTTTCAAAGGCATGCTTTATTGTAACAATATTTAGAACCTAAAACAGTCGGCTCTAAATCACCTTGTGGCAATTTTCAACCGTGTTCTTAATAGGGATGGGTCAGTAGGCCCGGTATCGAGAGCATTTTACTGAAATACCGTGATGAGATTTTACAACCGCCACTTCACTTGTCAACACATATAATGGAAGGAAGGGTTAAAATATTAGAAACATACCCGAAATCTGAGGAAATTATGAGCTTTTATCCCCATATTTTCGTCCATTTGCAGACTTTTATAGCGAAACGTTGAGCAGAACTGCCATGTTTTGGTTACGACAATTTATAACCTCAAATTGTTAGCTCATATAATTAAAGGAAAACTTAAAATATTGGAAACAAACAAGAAATTATAAGCTTTTATCTCATATTTTGTGCATTTGACCACTTTTGCTGCAATGTTGAGAAGAGGAAATGTCCATGTTTGTTTGGGATGTACTAAAATGCGGAGTCCCGGAATCGGTACGGTTTTACATTGGCGACCTTCCGATGTACATATTTTTCACACCGATCCACCCCTAGTTCTTAAGTATGACATGCATTTATTATAAGAACATTTTGAACCTTAAAAACAAATCACATCCATAGATTCTGCAATAAATGCTACACATTTTTTTTAAATTTTTTTCTTTGAGTGTTCAATGAATTCTCTCTCTGATACCAATGTGGACTTACTGCACACAAATTTACAGGCACACGAACATGTTCGAATAAATTAACACAAAAATCACAGATTGGGTTTTACGTCCCATTTACCAGCCAGGGTGACATTGGAACAGGCCCTTAACATTTGTAACCTGTAGATGGGGGGGGGGTCAAAAACCCCAACGGAGGGGACAGCCTGTGATTAGATGCTTGCTAACCACTAATTCCTTTGTCACCACTAGGGGTGTTGCGGTAGTACCGGTATCGTCGGTACGGTAAATAAATTTTGCAAACCATCATAAAATTCAGCTACCAATTTTCCGCTTACACTTCAATGCAAAGTAAATTTACTAACCTTACATGCAAAAAAATGTCATAATCCTCTTTTATTTGCTTTTTACTGTAAAACAACAGCCATAATGAGCGATAATTCAGAGCTACCATATATTTCGTGTTTTAGCCAATCAGAATCAAGGACACATACTTGTTATATTAGAATTCCTGTTTTACAGTATGGAAAGAATTTGGTCCTCATGTTTTGTTAATTTTTTTTTTTTTTTTGTTTGTTTATTTGGGGTTTTACGTCGCTTTCAACACTGTACAGGTCATACCACGACAGGTAGTTGGAAGGGCAGAGGAAACCAGTACATACAGTTCGCTAGGGTTCTGTACTGTAAACTGCCGACCAACGGCAAGCAACTACCAGCTTTCCCACTTGAGGCCGTGCTGGGATCGAACCCCGGCCTCAGAGGTGGGAGGCGAGAGTGTTACCACTCTGCCACCGTGGCCCCTCATGTTTTGTTAAATAAGAGACGGTTAACCGGTAACCGACCGGGAAGTACCAGACGTGAAACCGGAGGGAAAAAATCGCTACCGCAACACCCCTAGTCACCACTGAGTTTTGTTTGGTTTAATTTCTGAGCCATGTTCACTGTATGTGTGTGGGAGTAGTGGTGGTACTCGGGGGGGGGGGTTACCAGAGAAACTAGAATAGAAGCATTTATTATCCACCGCGAACCATATTTCACACGTATAGGGGGTTACCAGAGAAACTAGAATAGAAGCATTTATTATCCACCGCGAACCATATTTCACCCGTATAGGGGGATATATAGAGTGGGATATATTTTTTTTCATATAAAAACATCGCCTCCGTACCATGGATGATAAGTGTCAATAATTTCCGGTTTTCCACTAATGTCTCGGAATCTGTGTAACCCACAAATATGTATTATATATCGTTTAAAAGGTCTTTTTACATAGCTCCAGCTTGTGTTTTTCGCACAGCAATCCATGCAGAAATGGCTGAGAAATTACAAGCTAAAAATTTGAACTGGTAGCTGATAGAGGGGGCATTTATTACAGAATTACGGTACTATGGTAACTAAAAACTTAATAATAAAAAAAAACAACATCAGAACACCCTCCAGTCTTCAATCTCTTCTTCATACTTGGTTTCCGAGTACTCGTCTCCCAGTTTCCTCCACCACGGCTGGTTCAGAAGCCTCAGCTCTTCCTTGTGATTGGTCACTGCCTTGGTCGCTATGGGAACCGAGTGACAAGTGAAACTCGCCACATCGGCCAGACTGGAGTCGGACAGTTTTGGGGCACCTGCAGAAATAAATAAATGTAATAAAGGTCAAAGTGCAGGTCGAATAAAGTTGAATCTCTATAAAGAAGCAGGAATATATGTCAAACTGAAGGTCAATTATGGGAATTTAACCCCTTAAAGACCTTATCTGTCTATTCTACAGTACCATGTCTGTCGGCTAGCAGTTGACACCCCCATATGATATGCCAGCTTTCCTTCAGCACTGTAGAATTAAACTTCTTGGTATACTGAAATATGTTATTTAAAATATTATGTATGAGGACATTATGGACTTTGTGGTGTGTGTGTGTGTGTGTGTGTGTTTTAGCAACTTAAACTGTCTGTAAGCTCTTCATCCCAGATTTTCCTTCAGCATAGTAGAATACTGCTCCCTTGGTGGCGAAGGGGTTAAACAAGCAGAAGTGTAACCAAGGCCAAAGGTCAACTAGAATTGAATCCTACCAAATCTGATCCCAATTTTGGTAAATTTTACTTCCTGTTAGCAGTCGGGGATAAGCTAGAACAAAAACGTGTTCGGTATCCCGGATTCAATCTATTTTGGTAGACAATATTGTATCTGCCGATATTGAAAGATTTTTACATTCAATGTTAATATCCGCACATAATAACTAGTAGGAAGTGTAAAACAACGAAAGTGCAATAAAGGTCAAACTAAAGGTCACCTACAATTGAATATCTAGACACTACACAAAGTGCAATAAAGGCCTTAAAGGTCTTTCTGGCCATACTGAGTTGACACTGCAACAGCCAAACTGTAAACTTATTTTATTGTAATTTAACTTACAGTATAGCAAGCATGAAAGTTAAATCAGTTTAAAAGTGCACTAAAGGTCATCAAGGCCATAAAGGTGAGTGAGGTCAGATTTACTAGGTTACAAGTAGGGATGGGTCGGTAACACCGGTATCTCGGTATCGAGACCAATTCACTTCAACACTGTGGTGATACTTTACAGCCGGTATTTCGAATGTTGGTGTATAATATTGTGAGCAAATGTAAAGTATTAGAAACAAACCTTAAATCTGAAGAAATTACAAACTTTTATCCCATATTTTTACATATTTCAGCACTTTTATAGTGATTTCCTTAAGAACTTCAATGTTTTCTTTTCGCGAAACTTACTTCCGGTTGGTGGGCATATTCGATTGGGAATATGCTAGAACACAATTTCTTCTTTCAGTATCCTGGAATCGGTACGGTTTTACACTGGCGGGATACCGAAATGAAAAATATGCTACCGACCCTGCCCTAGTTAGAAGTGCAACAACTGAATCAGGCCACATTGCCTGAGCAGCAAAATATAAAAGTCAAATCAGGCCAGACTTACTGAGTAACAAGTCGGCGTCTGTCTCCAGTCTTGCCAGGAGGGCGTGCTGATGCAGCTCGGACTTCCTCTTGGTGCGGGACTGGGCACAGAACTGTCTGAGTAAGGCCTGTACTTTGTCATGTAACTCTTCCCTATGTTCCACCGGAGTCTCCACCTGTGAGGGAGGGGCGGAAAAAAAAATAATCCAAGGTCACTTTATAGTATTTCTCGGATAGTTTATAAAAATCAAAATTGGTTTCCGGGGATTTGAAAAAGCATTGCGACCTTAGCATAAACTCTATCTCTGTGGTATTAGACTTGGCAACGGCTATGGAAAGATGATTTTTACATTTGGATTTGAGTGTTGTGCCTTAGAGCCTGCCTGGCGAGGTTAAGCGCCATAAAAGTACAGAACAGAATAGAATAGAAACCAAACCAAATCCAATATTTTGTATGTTTGGAACTTGAAGCGATTTGAAGTTGTAGAAGTTATTTCTGGGGCAAGACACTGAAGCTGAAGAGAGAGAAGGTAGGAAATCAGATTTGATTGTTGATCTACATATTGGAAATTGGAAAACAGTGACTTTGATTATATTTAACAGACATATCTTTACAATTATCCTCTCCATAAGCTCCACCCACCTCATGGGTTTCCCGCCAGTCATTTATTTTCTCCATAAGCTCCACCCTCCTCTCATCTGTCAAACCCGGGGGGAGCTGCCAGTTGGGAGGCTCTCGTTTCTTCTCCCGCACTTTCTCCAGCCACTTTCTCACCTGAAACAAGAAGAGTCTTTTAAAAGGCAGGCCAGAAAAAAATCATGTCAACTACAAAAAGGTTTTTGAAAACAAAAAGAGGAACACTCAATTATGTGTTGTTTTCCTCGAGTAGAAATAAATATGTCACTTGGGGAGAGTTTCTTTCCATTTAAAGTGACTCGAGTTGAGTGGATGTATTTCCTACATAATGTGCAAAAGAATTATATTTGATACAGTTACCTCTACATATTAATTTGTCTTGATCGAGTTTAACTCTTCATAAATATGCAAAGGAATTAGACTTGATAAGAGTTTAAACTCTACATAATAATTTGACTTGATCAAGTTTAACTCTTCATAAATATGCAAAGGAATTAGACTTGATAAGAGTTTAAACTCTACATAATAATTTGACTTGATCAAGTTTAACACTTCATAAATATACAAAGGAATTAGACTTGATAAGAGTTAAAATCTACATAATAATTTGACTTGATCGAGTTTAACTCTTCAGAATATGCAAAGAAAGTTGACTCAACAACAGTTTAACTCTACATAATGTGCAAAAGGAAATTACTTGACCCCCATAACTATGTGGAAATGGATAATACAAAATACTAATTTGCAAATATTATCACTACAAATCCTTACCCCTCTCTGTATGCGAATTGCAGCCTTGACCCGATGGACCTTCTCCCTCTTACGGTCAAGTCCGGAACGCACCCGGTAACCACGCCAACGTGTCTGTATCAAGGTCGCCGCATTCTGCTGTTCTTGTTGCATGTGCTTTGTTATCTGATCTATACAAGAAACAAAAAGGTCAAAGGTCAATATAACAGGAGCACTCGGTAAGCACATACCTCCGCCAAGGCATGCATGGTTTTTTTTTTTTTTTTAAATGGCTCAATTATAATAAGTAAATGGAAAAAATGCGGATCTTTGATAAGGTTTTTTTGTATGCAGGCCATGAACTGGATCGCCTTCAAAATTTAATGGGATCTACGTTGGACAAGTCTTCTCAATTATTTTTTTTTCATGAAGATCCGACCAGTAGTAATTCTGCTAACAAACAAACAGACAAACGAACAGTCATCAATTTAATACCTCCTCGGCAGAGGTAATTAATGTCAAATGTGGTATTTTACATCCTGTTAAAGGCTTGGTTCATACTAAGGAATTGTTATTGTTATTGTGTAGTTATACTCGGCGCAATGTCTCCATATACTACAGGACTCAAAGCGCTATTTAACCCATCCGACTGCACAGGTACAGCTCAAGCTCCCAAGTTACTGACATTGTCCTAACTGAAAGACAGATGCTCAAGGATGACCATTTATCAACGTCCTTGAGGTTCTTTAGCTTGCCAGGTGTAAAGTATATTGGCTGATCGACTACTTGGGTTACATGTTGTTTGTGATGCTACTTCAGCCCAGGGATGGGTTGGTAGGCCTGCTATCTCGGTATCGATTTATTTATTTGGGGTTTTACATCGCCTTCAACACTGTACAGGTCATATCACAACGGGTAGTTTTACTGGCAGAGGAAACCAGTACATACAGTTGGTCAAGGTTGTGTACTATAAACTGCCGACCAATGGCAAGCAACTACCAGCTTTCCCACTTGATTTATTTATTTGGGGTTTTACGTCGCCTTCAACACTGTACAGGTCATATCACGACGGGGAGTTTTACGGGCAGAGGAAACCAGTACATACAGTTGGTCAAGGTTGTGTACTATAAACTGCCGACCAATGGCAAGCAACTACCAGCTTTCCCACTTGATTTATTTATTTGGGGTTTTACGTCGCCTTCAACACTGTACAGGTCATATCACGACGGGGAGTTTTACGGGCAGAGGAAACCAGTACATACAGTTGGTCAAGGTTCTGTACTATAAACTGCCGACCAATGGCAAGCAACTACCAGCTTTCTCACTTGAGGTTGGGCCAGGAACCGAACCCCGATCTCGGAGCTGGGAGGCAAAAGTGTTACCACTCTGCCACCGTGCCCCCCTATCTTGGTATTGAGAGCATTTTACTGAAATACTGTGATGAGATTTTACAACCACCACTTCGCCTGTCAGCCATATAATGAAAGGAAGAGTTAAAATATTCGAAACATACCCCAAATCTGAAGAAATTATGAGGTTTTATCCCCAATTTTCATGCATTTGCAGACTTTATATTCACTAGCGATTACGTTGAACAGAACTGTCATGTTTTGGTTACGACATTTTATAACCTCTGTCTTGGTTGTCAGCTCATATACCTGAACATAAAACATTGGGAATAAAACAAGAAATCTGAAGAAGTTATAAGCTTTTATCTCATATTTTGTGCATTTGGCCACTTTTATTGCGATGACTTGACGATGAAATGTCCATGGTTGTCTGGGGTGTACTAAAAAGCCGAGTCCCCAGAATCGGTACGGTTTTGCATTGGTGACCTCCCGGTGTACACATTTTTGGTACTGACCCATGCCTAATAGAAACTAAACATCGAGCCCCCCACATTGAGAGCATTGTACAGTTTTGTACACTAGTACAACCCCCCCCCCCCCCCCCCCCCCCCAAATCTTAATGATGTTACTGCTCCAACATTACCTGCGGGTAATATCTCCAGGGCTTTAAGCTGCTTGTGTCTCAGCTCCCTCATGGTTCGCTTTCGCTCCAACAGCAGCCAGTGTTCGAACTCCTTCCTCTTCTGTTCGTCTTCCCTCTTCAGTCGGCTCAGCTCCTTCTTGGCTCTATGGAAAGAAGATACATTGGTTTATACAAACCTTATTTTACTATATATCAACCTATTTTATCTGTAGTTTTAAGAATATGATGAAATGAAAAACTTGAAGAAAGGGTCAAAGGTCAAACCAAACACCATCTAACTATTCACAACTAGTGTACATTTATTTATTTATTTGGGGTTTTACATCGCTTTCAACACTGTACAGGTCATATCACGACAGGTAGTTGGAATGGCAGAGGAAACCAGTACATACAGTTCGTCAGGGTTCTGTACTGTAAACTGCCGACCAACGGCAAGCAACTACCAGCTTTCCCACTTGAGGCTGTAGCGGGAATCGAACCCCGGCCTCAGAGGTGGGAGGCGAGAGTGTTACCACTCTGCCACCATGGCCCCTCACAACTAGTGTACAAAACTGATACCTACCCCCCTGCTTGAGACTGATAACTATTCTCATAGACCTGTATCTTTCAAGTCTTACAGGTCATGACGGAGACTTTAACGGTAAACTTAAGAAAATGGTTCACATATCTTTTCTTTAATTATTGCAAGGGACCATGGTAGCAGAGTGGCAACACACTCGCCTCCCACCTCTGAGATCGAGGTTCGGTTCCCGGCCCGACCTCAAGTGGGAAAGCTGGTAGTTTCTTACTGATGGTCGGCAGTTTACAGTACAGAACCTTGACCAACTGTATGTACTGGTTTCCTCTGCCCTTCCAACTACCCGTCGAGATATGACCTGTACAGTGTTGAAAGTGACGTAAAACCCTACAGTTGTGCAACTTAACTATGTGGTAGATCACCCAAAAGTAGGTGAATGACTTATTTAGAAGAAATTGCATGTATTCAATACTTTTACAGATAAAAGACATTTCTCATTTTAATAGCTATGACCGAGCTATGCAAAGAGCTATAGATCTGAAACTTCACTATGTGGTAGATCAGCCAAAAGTAGGTGAATGACTCATTTAGAAGAAATTGCCTATCTGTAATACTTTTAGAGATAAAAGACATTTGCTCATTTTAGTAGCTATTACTCAGCTATCCAAAGAGCTACAGTTCTGCAACTTCACTATGTGGTAGATCAGCCAAAAGTAGGTGAGTGACTTATTTAGAAAAAATTGCTTATCTGTAATACTTTTAAAGATAAAGAGTATTGACTCATTTTAGTAGCTATTACTCAGTTATACAAAGAGCTACAGTTCTGCCACTTCACTATGTAGTAGATCACCCAAAAGTAGATAAATGACTTATGTAGAAGAAATTGCCTACCTGTAATATTTTTAGAGATAAAAGACATTTGCTCATTTTAGTAGCTATTACTCAGCTATCCAAAGAGCTACAGTTCTGCAACTTCACTATGTGGTAGGTCAGCCAAAAGTAGGTGAATGACTTATTTAGAAAAAATGCTTATCTGCAATACTTTTAAAGATAAAGAGTATTGACTCATTTTAGTAGCTATTACTCAGTTATGCAAAGAGCTACAGTTCTGCAACTTCACTATATGATAGATCACCCAAAAGTAGATAAATGACTTATTTAGAAGAAAATGCCTATCTGCAATACTTTTAGAGATAAAAGACATTTACTCATTTTAGTAGCTATGAGTGTGCTATGCAAAAAGCTATAGATCTGCACAGCCAAAAGTAGGTGAATGGCTTATTTAGAAGAAATTGCCTACCTATAATACTTTTAGAGATAAAAGACATTTGCTCATTTTAGTAGCTATTACTCAGCTATCTACTCACTTAGCTATTGACCTAGATCTGAAAAAGCAACAAAAATATAAGGGACACAGAAAAGTAAGCTTATCAAAAACTTGATGAATAACAAATGAAAAGATTTGCCTAACTTTAATACTTGTGAAGGTATTTGACATTGACATTAGGGTAACCATCATAATTTTGCTACAAATAAGAAAATAGCTATTACTCACTTATGACATGTAATGGAACCCCAAACGATATGCCATGTTATAGTTAAGGAAAAAGTAGCTGAACAAATTATTTTAGGAAAATACTGTAACTGCAGTAGTTTTTGAGTTACAATTGATTTACTCAACTGTCAGAATTTCAAAGTAGCTATTACTCAGCTATCCAAAAAAACTTTACTATGTGATAGCTTATCAAAAACTAGATGAATAACATATTTGAAAATATTTCCCTAACTTTAATACTTTTGAAGATATTTGACATTTACTTATGTCATTATTTTGCTACAAATAAGAAAATAGCTATTACTCACTTATGGCATGTAATACAACCCCAAACTATATGCCATCTTATAGTTAAGGACAAAGTAGCTGAATAACATATTTTAAGAAAATACTCTAACTGCAATAGTTTTGGAGTTACAATGGATTTACTCAACAGTCAGAATTTTAAAGTAGCTATTACTCAGCTATGCAATGTGCAACAGGTCTGAAACTTTACTATGTGACAGCTTACCAAAAACTAGATGAATAACATATTTGAAAATATTTCCCTAACTTTAATACTTTTGAAGATATTCGACATTTACTTATGTCATTATTTTGCTACAAATAAGAAAATAGCTATTACTCACTTATGGCATGCAATGGGACCCCAAACTATGGACAAAGTAGCTGAACAACATATTTGAAGAAAAACCTGTAACTGCAATAGTTTTTGAGTTATGAGCCCTTTACTCCAAGTAGCTAAGATTGCTATTACCCACTTATCTTTAGGCCTAAATCCATAAAACCAAAAAAAATTTCAAGGGCTTGAAAATTCATTAGGACAATTAATTTACAAAAAAAATCTGTAACTGTAGTAGTTTTGGAGAAATCTGTGTGACACACTAACGCACGCACGCAGCACACACAGGCATCATTTCATAATCTCACTCCCGGGCTAAATCCCGGCGGGAGATAATAATAAAAATATTAGCAAGATTTTATTACCCAGCATTTTATGTCAAATACTTCAAGTGGAAAATAAAACCATAAAATGTTATCGCACTGATATTCTGGGTCCCTATTCACACACAGATCAAGCTCAAGTTAAGCCAAAAAACAGCTCACATTTAGCATAAACAGCTTTAAACTTGAGCCGATTTTTAGCTCAACTAGAGCTTGATCCCTTCTGTTCACTTACCGGAAAGATTTGTGAAAGTTGGAGATTGCCACGTCAGCACTTTTCAGCTTTTTCCGTATAGAATAGCTCTTCCAAAACGCCTGGATTACTCCCGCTGCCTTGTTCATGTTCTGAGAGAGAGAAAAAAAATACACATTACTGTAATTCTTGTCATATAAAAAAAAGTTTCGTTCCCACAAAAGATCACCACGTGTTGACTGTCTCAGCAAATAGAATATATTGGCATCAGTAACTGTCTACTTTTTCCAAATATTTTACTGATGGTCTATCACTATAGGTCATCCACAATGCCAGAATTATTTTTTCCACCACAATTTGCTCCAAAAATTCAGTGACAAAGAACAAATATTTGGTAGATTTGGTAGTCCCTGACTGGCCTTGGCAACCGTTATGGATAGATAATTTTTTTTTTTAATCTCTGCCTGGCAGAGATTAAGCACCATAAAAGTACAGAGCAGAATAGAATAAATCCTCTGGTACCACACCTAACCATACGAAATGAAAAACCACAATTTTGCCCAAGATGGCTACCACACCATTCTATGCCATCATGTAGTACTAGCTTCCAAAAACACAAGGAGTCTGGACAGAGTGGCTCACCAGCAAAGGCTTTTAAATGTTTGAAAATTCCGACAGAGTCACATAGTCACTACATTTATTCTTCCGACCTCATCCAAAAAGGCACAGAACTGACACGATTACGTGTACACTCCATTCTGCATGGGAAGGTTAGGCATCCACCCATGAGAGTGGATCAGGGGTATTAGAATCTACTTGGAATATGTTTAAATCAGATTCAGACAAAGATACTAGGTGTGGTTTTAACCTGTAAATTGATCTGGAGCAAACTGGGGCCACTAGTAACTGCTGTAAGATCCCATGTGTATTTTGACCTGTAGATTGGCCTGTTGTAGGCTGCCAGCCTTCAGAAACAGATATATATAAGATCCTATGTGTGTTTTTACCTGTAGATTGCCCTGGCGCAGACTGCCAGCCTACAGTAATTGGTGTAAGATCCTATGTGAGTTTTTACCTGTAGATTGGCCTGGTGTAGGCTGCCTGCCTCCAGTAACTGCTGTACGATCTTATGAGTGTTTTTACCTGTAGGTTAGCCTGGTTTAGGCTGCCAGCCTACAGTAACTGCTGTTATATCCTGTGTGTTTTTACCTGTAGATTGCCCTGGCGCAGACTGCCAGCCTACAGTAATTGGTGTAAGATCCTATGTGTATTTTACCTGTAGATTGGCCTGGTGTAGGCTACCAGTCTACAGTAACTGCTGTACGATCTTATGAGTGTTTTTACCTGTAGGTTAGCCTGGTTTAGGCTGCCAGCCTACAGTAACTGCTGTTATATCCTGTGTGTTTTTACCTGTAGATTGCCCTGGTGCAGACTGCCAGCCTACAGTAATTGGTGTAAGATCCTATGTGTGTTTTACCTGTATATTGGCCTGGTGTTGGCTGCCTGCCTCCAGTAATTGCTATAAGATCCTATGTGTATTTTACCTGTAGATTGGCCTGGTGTAGGCTACCAGTCTACAGTAACTGCTGTACGATCTTATGAGTGTTTTTACCTGTAGGTTAGCCTGGTTTAGGCTGCCAGCCTACAGTAACTGCTGTTATATCCTGTGTGTTTTTACCTGTAGATTGCCCTGGCGCAGACTGCCAGCCTACAGTAATTGGTGTAAGATCCTATGTGAGGTTTTACCTGTAGATTGGCCTGGTGTAAGCTGCCTGCCTCCAGTAGCTGCTCTAAGATCCTATGTGAGTTTTTACCTGTAGATTGGCCTGGTGTAGGCTACCAGTCTACAGTAACTGCTGTACGATCTTATGAGTGTTTTTACCTGTAGGTTAGCCTGGTTTAGGCTGCCAGCCTACAGTAACTGTGGTTATATCCTGTGTGTTTTTACTTGCAGATTGCCCTGGTGCAGACTGTCAGCCTACAGTAATTGGTGTAAGATCCTATGTGAGTTTTTACCTGAAGATTGGCCTGGTGTAAGCTGCCTGCCTCCAGTAATTGCTGTAAGCGCCGTAGGTCTCTGTCAAAGCCTCGATTTTGCCATCTGGTGAGCAGAAGTTTCAATCCTCTGTAAAAATTTTTTAAAAAAAACACCATTTCTCTGAAATCAGAATTGTAGTTCATATCACACTATTCAACATGTAGCAATAAGCTGGATTCAAACTAGTGTTGGTATCAAATAAAAAAAAATATATAGCGATATCAAACCATATTTTTGTCTTCTGGATCAATTGATCTTGAAAAATCGGGTCATAGATGTTTTCCGAGAGAGACATTCCAAACTCTTTCGGAAGTTTCAGTAGTTTCCCGAAACGTAAACAAATATGGCATTTCCGCTTTAGCGGTAAGTAAAAGTTAACAAAAAGGACATGAAAACTAATATATTCCTCAAATTTTGTACTTTATTTGAATAGAATGGAAAATGATTTATTTGCATCTATTAAATAGTATGTTCCGATATTGATATTGTAACTTACACTATCAATATCGGCATATTTAACAAGAATTGATAAACATTTCAATATCAACCAGACCTACATATCGGAGAACCAATGCAAAACTGTAAAGACAACTCACCAAAGTCAGTGAACCATTGTCTGACCTTGAAGGAGAGGCCAAAGGTCAAATCTGACCACAACAGAAGATTTGAAGCCCATGATATCCTATAAGTTGGTTTCACATTACAAACCTATAGGACCAATAATAAGTGAGTTATAAGCACTTTAAGTTTGGCTACCCTCGTTTGACCTTGAAGGAGGGGTGGCCCAAGGTCAAATCTGACCACATGACAAGATTCCCAGCCCATGACTTTCTATAGGTTGGTTTGCCATCCCAAACCTCTAGGACCAATAATAAGCAAGTTATAAGCAGTTTTAAGTTTGGCTACCCTCGTTTGGCTTTGAAGGGGGACCCAAGGTCAAATCCGACTACACCAGAAGATTCCCAAGCCATGATTTCCTATATGTTGGTTTGCCATCCCAAACCTCTAGGACAAATAATAAGCGAGTTATAAACACTTTTAAGTTTGGCTATCCTTGTTTGACCTTGAAGGAGGGGTCCATGGTCAAATCTGACCACATCAGAAGATTCACAGCACATGATTTCCTATAGGTTGGTTTCACAATGCAAACCTCTACGACCAATAATAAGGGAGATAGAGGCATTTTTAAAGTCCGCTATGTGGGGTACTTTGGCACTCCGTGGATGACCTTGAATTAAGAGATTCAAGGTCAAATGTCTGCAAGGTTGTAGAGGACATGTATATCTGTTATATATATCACCTATGAAGAGATTCAACCTTCTACCTACGAGAAACAGCCCGTAGAAAAATGTAGATAATTTTCAAAGAAATGCCCACGGTGGCTATCTTGTTTTGCAGGATGAGGCTAATTTCCTTCCCAGAGAAGCTTACCCCCAATGAAGATATCCCGCAAATTTGGTAAACCTAGCTGGTGTAGTTTTCCTCTGAGAGTGTTAACGCTGAAAATCTCTCTATGCACGGTGGCCGCGAAGCAAACACTAAACACTGAACCAAAGTATCCATCAGATGCCTCCGGTGGATACAATAAATAATACCAATACTAATTCAAACCTAAAACCACAGTGACTATTCTGTGACTAAATTTGAATAACAAAGGCTTCAGTACTTAATCTGAGTCTACACTGTCAGCGAAATGCTCATAGACTCCACACCATCATTGTTGGATTTCATTACACATTCTCTCACCTGTAACTAGATTGTTTTTGTGCAAATTCCTACCATATTCCTGATGCTAAATGGTAGAATACCACATATGGCAGTAAGTTTAATGCGTTACTTTTAGTTAGACCTTTGGAGCACAATCTTATGAATTTCTGAAGTTCAGTAGTAGATTGCCAAATATGGCGAAAAAGTTATTCGGTTAGAGTTAGATTTATTTTTGGTTTTACGTCGCATTCAACAGCCAGGGTCATATGGCAACAGGGAGTTTATGGGTGGAGGAAACCAGTGCATACTAGTTGGTCACGATTCTGCATTGTAAACCACCAGGCATCGGCGAGTAACTACCAACTTTCCAACATGAAGTGCCCGGGCTGAGATTTGAACCGGCGACCTCAGAGCTTGAAGGCGAGCACCACCGAGCCCTGTTTTATGAGGTTTAGAAGGCATAGCTTCTAGTACTCACATTCCCCTTACCTGTATCTAATGCACAGCAGCTGTACAGTGGAGGGGTAGGAATCACAGATAACCAGGATACTCCTCAGTGCCGCTCTGTTAAAAAATACATATAGAGTAAGACATCGAAAATTCGCCAGGAATCTAAAATTCGCCACCTCTAAAACCGTAGTTAATTTTATGAAGAAAATTATGTTTTTGTCTAAAAATTGGTATTTTTCAGTTCAAAAAGCCTTAATTTACTATATACCGTTAACAAATTTCACCACAATTTATTTATTTTATTAGTATTTTCACATGTGGCGAATTTCAGATATGTGGCGAATTATAGATTTCTTACTCTACACAAACTAAACTTAAGTTGTAGCTGGTTTTAACTTCTAAAAACTTGTTTTTGGTTTCCACAAAGCAAGCAACAACAGGTTATTAACTGGTTTTTAAAATGGATTAAAAATCTCTTCAAAAACTACAAAATTAACAAAGTATATAGCTTCCTAAGTTTTCATATTTTTCCTAACGAAAACTAAGGAGGTTAAAAGTAATATGGCATTGCAACTGGATAGCTAGCCATTATAAATCTTAAATAATATTTTTTTTGTTATTGTAGGCGAACTTAATATATTAGAAGACAAACCATAAATCTGTAGATTTTTACAAGCTTTGCTGTCAGTTCTAGGAACTGCAAAGTTTTGTTTTTCATGAGCTTGACTTTCAGTAAGTGTTGACTGAGGAATCCTAGAATCAGAACAGTTTACACTGGCGAGACATCAACATAGAAACACGCTACCGACCATCCCTATTACAAGAAAAGAAGTGTTGTGGTTGAATGCAAACTTTAGAACCGATTACTGAAAGCAGAAGTTCAGCAAAAAAAAAACGGGTGCCTATTAGTGGTCGGACCGGTTCTGAAAATAAAAACCGGTTTTCGGGGCTTTGAAACCGAACAAAATCCGGGATTTCGAAAGTTTACAGAGATATGACAAAAAGTTTTACGCGAGCATACATGTGCTACATTCTCAATCGGAAATATGGATTCGCGAGATATTTTGAAGTTTGTAAACTTCATTTACCATGAATATAAAGCGAAAATGTAAGTTATTTCCTCAAATTTATATGGTTTTTATTGTTTTGACGAAATATTGACCAGTAGAAAGCCTAATATAATGATGTTTTCAATAACCGGTACTTAAATATTCTTTGCGGATTTCGTCATTTCCATCTAAACGAAACGAAATCCGGTATACTGGGTCTCAATACTAGCGCCTATTGGCATAAAAATTTGAACCGCGATGTCCTTCTGAAGATTTTTGAGAACAAACTGTCTAATATGTTGATAGAATATTATATAATACTGTGAAATTTGTTCGTAGATAAATATTTTGGAGAACTCATGTCAGTGAATGAATATGTGAGGAAACTGGTTTTGATTACAAGAAAGCGGAAGATAGCCAGATCAGTGTCTTTCGGACAGCGAATAGGTTTCCGGTTTACCATCTTCTACACTACAAGAAAATTCTTTTTCTCATGGATCCTGAATATTCTTTTAAAGCCCCACAAAGTTACAACACTCACGCCGCCACGGTGTCGTCAGACGTAGAGGAGAGCTTGTAGATGAATTCCTCCAGGTACTGCTGGTACAGCTTAGTACTCAGCGACTCCATCAGGTCCCTGGAAAGATATGAATAGAAAATCTGATGAAGGTCTTCAACAAGGTGCAGTAAAAATAAATGGAGTATATTTATTTATTTGGGGTTTTACGTTGTTTTCAACACTGTACAGGTCATATCACGACGGGTAGTTGTAAGGGCAGAGGAAACCAGTACATACAGTTGGTCAAGGTTCTGTACTGTATACTGCCGACCAACGGAAAGCAACTACCAGCTTTTCCCACTTGAGACCGTCCGGGAACCGAACCCCGGCCTCAGAGGTGGGCGGCGAGTGTTACGTGTTACCACTCTGCCACCACGGCCCCCTGAGTTTACCTTGTGTGAACATGAGACTACTATCTGATGTATCTATTTTGGGGTTATGCCCATGGACATACAGAGGGGGGCCACGGTGGCGTAGAGGTCAAACTCCCCTTAAATGGAGTATAAGCTAGCAATCCCGGTACATGTTGTAAGTAGTAAAAGATTTTATCAAGCACTAACATCAGTGAAACTTCAGTGTTTAGTCAGAGTTCTCAATGTAACTTTCATTTTCCTAATTGGTCAGAAATATCTAACATATCTGGCATTACAATTTTGGTAATTTTTTTTTAGATTAGCTGCTATATTTGCTTCACTGAGCCTTGCACAAGTAACTACTGAAACACCAGGTATACAAATTCACTTTAATGTTCCAAGCTCAATGTGCCAATATTGTAGGACTGTCTCACCCCAACTGAGACACGGGAAGTTTGAAGGCATCACCTTATATAGAATATACAATATAGAGCTTGACATTAGTCAAACTCAACGTGTCTTGGATAAAAAGCAAAAATAGACTTTAAAATTAGTCAAATTCAAGTGCCTTGGATAAAAACTGAAAAAATAGACTTTAAAATTAGTCAAATTCAAAAGTATTCTGGAGGAAAAGAGAAAGAAATCCGTGAGTAAATATCACTTGATGAGATTGCAAAAATAAAGAAAACTAAGGAAAATTAAACTCTCTTGTTACTTGACCCTGAAAATCTGTTATGAGTGGCATGACCCGATTCAATTATAAGGTCAAAAACTTGACCTACTTTCTGGCCATGACCAGACTCTGTAGGCTGCTCATCAAGATCACTGTCGTCCTGGCATCCTCCGACATCAGCAGCTGCAGTAACCACGGCGACTCCAAGACTGGAAAGGAAAAAGGCAAAGAAAACCACATACTTCTTGTAAACACAATTTTCACTGTTTTGCAATGCCTCTAAGAGCAACAGAGTAATCAAATAAACCCTTAAGTGGATTTATTAACTTGAAGGATTTCACCTAAGTCCATTACATCAGGTGCATACATACTCACCAGGAAACTGTATTTGTTTATTTCGGGTTTTACGTCGCTTTCAACACTGTACAGATCATATCACGACGGGTAGTTGGAAGGGCAGAGGAAACCAGTACATACAGTTCATTAGGGTTCTGTACTGTAAACTGCCGACCAACGGCAAGCAACTACCAGCTTTCCCACTTGAGGCCATGCCAGGAATTAAACCCCGGCCTCAGAGGTGAGAGGCGAGAGTGTTACCACACTGCCACAGTGGCCCCCACCAGGAAACTGTAAGTTTAATTGCAATTTCTAAAGACCCCTTCCTAAGTTATTATCCTAAATGAGGCAACTTAATAACTGTTCATCGAAATTAATTACTGAGACTTAATCAAAACAATGAAGCAACATATAAATTTGGAGACATCTATAATATTATAACTTTACATTCAGTAGAAAAGAAAAAAAGAAAATGTTTATATACTTCAAAATATCTCGCATAGTTGTTTCCTCTTTTTAAATTATGGCTCATGTATGATACCAGTTGTACTTTCACCACATCAATGACAGACGTCCATAATACTGCATTTTGTTCAATTTCCCAAAGACCCAGAAACTGATTTTGATTTATACAGATGCTCAACCAATGATATTAAATATCAGACTATTACACAGTACTGGGTTACTCAGGACCACAAAACTAACAAAAATAGTATTTTACACTCAAAAAAAGGCCTGTTAACTTTCAAGGGGGAAAATGGCACAATTTTGCAGCATTCTCTAGAAGTCATCAAAATTGCAATGAAAGTCCCCAAATACACATAAGTATAGGATAAAAAGGCACAATTTCTTTGAATTTGTGGTTTATTTCCAATATTTTAAGTTTCCCTTCCATTATATGGGTTAACAAGCGAGATACAGATTATAAAGTGTCGTAACCAAAACATGGCAGTTCTGCTCAATGTTATCCCTATAAAAGTCTACAAATGCACAAAAATATGGGATAAAAGCTTATAATTTTCTTCAGATTCGGGATATGTTCCCAAGATTTTAAGTCTTCCTTCCATTATATGTACTGACAAGCGAAGTTGTAAAATCTCGGTGTTTCAGTAAAATGCTTGTGATACCGAGACACCAGACACATCCTGAATGGTCACATAGATTGCCTGTAACATATACAATAGAACCTCAATTATCCGAACCAAGTGGGAGACATACAATCCGGCTGGATAATCGAGGGGATCGGATAGATGAAGGAAACTGAAATTCACTGTCTGTAGGTTACCGAGTGGGCGATAATTGAAGAAACATCGATTTATGCACTAAATATAGATGTCGGTGGTATTTGAAGATATAGTTTAATATATTTGTGTGATATTATATAACTGCACCTATAATTGTCACTGATTTGCTCCATATCTATGGTTATTTTCATTTTTATTTAAAATATTACGCGAATTTGAAATGGTTGTGTTTGGTTGGTACATGCATTGTGGACGTTTTAATTTTAGGTAAACATCGTTATGCATTTTTTCATTTGGAAAACTCCGGGAGATTATTTATTGTAAAACCCAGAGCGAACACACCTTCAATGATAGGTGTGTTTGGTTGGTAATGCATTGTTGACGTCTTTTCTTTTGATACACGTTGTCAGACTGTGAACCTACTCCGGAAGATTATAAATTGCGAGAGCCAATCGAACACGCTTTTATTAATTGGCGCATTATCAAAGAAGTTGTGTAGCGGGGTAGTGTAATTGAAGTAATCCATCCCCTATTGTAACAATGGTGATAAAGATCAAAGAAGTTAGGCGTTTCTGTGAATGGTACATTTTATAAAGCACTAGAATTAACAGTTTCCGAGACCGTGTAAAATCCTGTATTATCGCTCACGCTTGACGATGCATAAATATCTGTAGGGAGACACGATTTTGGTTCGGTTAATCCGGAGATTCGGATAATAGAAGGCCGGATAATCGAGGTTCTACTGTACATGTTATGTATACAGTATGTACATACACTTTTGTGCCATAAAGTCATGTCCACTGTAGACAATGGTGAGGGCCTCCAGCACCATACGGAAGTTGTCCAGCAGATTGTACTTTGTGTCCTCGAGTACCTAGAGACAGATACATAATGGGAAAACTATGAGCACAGTGTCAGCTGACATTTCAAGTACAAACAGCTTGAAATAGTATGCATAATAGGTAGGGCTGTGACCGGTGCTATAAAATAGCCCCGAGTACCCACACTCTGACATCCGACCCGAATTTGACTAATCGCGAGATTTAGCATCTACCATTAGAAGTCTTCTGTAAACAAATGGTAATGAAACTTTTGAAGAAAATGTCTTCTATTTGACAAGGTATTATAGAATATAAGAGTAAATTATATGTTTTTAAACCAAATTCACAACTTTAATTGATATTATATGGCGGAAATGCAGAAATGTAGCATATTTTACACAAACGTTTCATTTCGCAGGCGATAATAAATACACTTTGAGTACTCAAGGATTTAAAATGGATTTGAGTCGTAGCAATGGCCAACTTGTCTATCGAGGGTCGGGTAACCATTCGAAACCCGAATAGGAAAACTTCCCGAATGACATATACAGAAAAAATATATCACAAATAAAGATGATTATGAACATTGAAAAAAAAACACTTGTCTCCCACCTCTGAGGTTGAGGTTGGCGGTTCAATCCCTGGACCTTATGTGGGAAAGTTCGTACTTTCTTACCGATGGTCAGCAGTTTACAGTACACAACCTTGACCAACTGAAAGTACTGGTTTCCTCTGCCCACAAAACTACCAGTCGTGATATGACCTGTACAGTGTTGAAAGCGACCTAATACCCCAAATAAGTAAATATATAAAAACACAGTATCTGGGGATATTGAGCTGTCTCGGTGGAGGTTTGCACTCTTAGAGAGCTTTCTAGTTGTATATATATTGATGTAATCAATACTACAAAGAATTTAAGAACTTTTGTGAAAAAAAAAAGAATTTAAGAACTGGCTATTGAAAATACGTCTACTGAGGCTTTCTAATGACTGATGTTACATCACAGGAAATGGAATCAACGAAAATAAACAAATCTCATCAAAGTCACCAAAACAAGCTTATAACAATATTATTTGGAAAAATCTTGATGAGACGGTTTGAAAGTCATGAAGCTTCTTGTATGGTGGAAACAGTTTACGTTTTACTGCCTATTTATATCCCAGTTTTACTGGGTACCTTAACTTGTCATAACCCCAAAACTGGATGTCACTATACTCACGTCTGAGGTCTTGATAAATTTGCTCTGTAGTTTCCTGGAAACCAGTAGTTCCTGTTCTAGCACCTGTGGTAGGAACTGCTCCTGGAAATCTTTTTCGTGAGCTGACTCAAAGCCAATACAGCACTGACTGCAAACAGATAGAAATGACAATTTGTTTTATGTAAATTTAGGTGTCTATAAGACTGGATAAAAGACTTTTTACATAATTACCAAATATGGTTGTTTTATGTAATTCTAGGTGTCTATAAAACTGTCTAAAAGACTTTTTATATAATTACCAAATATGGTAGAAGTTATCAACCTACGGTGCACTTGGGTGCCCCTCTTCTATGAACAGTTACATGATCTCTCCACTGTAGTTATGCTCTTTGTTGGTCATTTAATGTCAAATATATCCATTTAGAGCTCATAATGTAAGTATTGGGATTTTGCATATCAATAACAACTTAGAAAGTGGCAATGTTGTGTAGGTTTTAACATCAAAACCCCTTCCAGGGTCTGTTTACTATTTTATGGTATTATAACACACCCCCCCCCCCCCCCCCCCCCCCCCAAAAAAAGAAAACAGTTAAAAAACTTGGCTCAATTATAAATTGACAAAACTGGTGATTAATCAACAAAGACAACTTTTCAATATGTACTTCTTGCTCTAAATACAACTGTATACTCGCCTCAGAAGGTAGGAGAGCTTGGCTGCGGTTGCCCAGCCGGCGGGCATCTTCGTGAAGTCTTGCTTGAGGGAAATGAGAAGGAGACCCAGTAACTCATACTGGTAGATATGCTGCTTGGCTTCTTGTAATTCTACACTACCAGGTGGGAGGCTGTCCAGAACACCTATTGAAACATAGAAAACTATTCTCTATTCTCAGATACTTGACAGGGTACTCTGTTACTCAAAAGGATTTTGTTTAATATTTGTTTTATTATAATCTTCAACAAATCTATTCACATCTATAATTAGACGTGGTTACCTCGGCTCTACTTTACTTGCGTGTAGAGCCGTGGCACGACCCCACATAAAATTGGAGATTTGCATAAAACACATATTCCATACAAATATGTACACACAACTGTTCCCACAACTATTTTGTTACATTTTCTTCAACAGTCAATATGCAAACATAGTTAACTAAAAATAAATGACATTTCCTCATTTTCAATGATTTTTTGACCATTTCTCTAAAAATTTAAAAATCTTCTTTTATTACAAAAGTTGTGTAAAATAGCATGTATTTTATACACTTGCTGTATATACTGTGTCCTTGGCCTAATATTAATTATTTTTAACTACATTATATAGTTTCTGGTCATTTCATCAAGTTTTATTCAACAGAAAAGGATTTTATGCAAATCTCCAGTTTTATGTGGGGTGGTGCCACGGCTCTACACGCAAGTAAAGTAGAGCCGAGGTAACCACGTCTAATCTATAGTGTGAACACAAAAATTCAGGTACCCTGATTTTGATCCGGTTCAGCATCGAGGCAGAACTATTCCAATTCTAGATCAAACATGATTTATGTGGTATTTTTCTTCACTGCAATTACTATAGCTAGTGTATTCTTGATCTTCAAGCAGTCTCCTTATTAAAACATAGTAAGGAAACCGCCAAAAATTCTGTGATCTCAAAAAGTAGTTGGTCTTTAAGCAAAAGGTTTGAAAAGTGTTGCAAATGAACTGAAAATTCTGTGGATGAATGCAATTTTGTGAGACGATCTGGTTTTAATATATATAGTTTATTATCATACAGAACCCGTCACTGTAACATATACAGCCGCATGTGACTTTTATAATTACCATGCAGTGCAACAGAGATGGTGTATCAGCATATTTATCAAAATAAATGCCATTAAATGAATTAACACAAGCGATTTAGTGTTCCCATTCCACTGAGTTCCCTCCCAAAATCGTAGAAACACCAAAGAAATGGAAGGAAGGGATCGAGGGCAAGGGGTGCCTGACGAGCAGACGAAATTTTGAGCAGACGACAGTGAAGTTTGCCTACCCTGCAGTTTAAGTAACAGCCGGGGGACATGAACATCTTTCGCGTCAGACACTTCACTTGCAATGCTCAGCAGCCGCTTATCTGGCATTTTAGCCATGGTTTCGGCCCTGTCCAAGCAAATATTTTGTTTGGAAATGTTTACTACTTATCCAGAATCCGGACCAGCAGATATGTCGGTATATAATTGGTCGGTACTAAAACACGGTTCCCAAAAATCATAAAACCGCCATTCCCGGATATCTCCAATCGCTCGATCATAAATGCTATAACAGGTAATAAGGGCACTTATGCTGAAAGAAATTCACAAACAGATTGTAAAAATACAGTTTTTGTTTCATATACAACAATTTCGAGAAAATTATTTTGGTTAAAAGCAGTCATTCCAAAAACATGATTAAAATCTGAAGTTTAATTTTATTTTTATTTTCATATTAAATGAATACAAGAAAGGTAAATCAGTTTTTGTCTAAACTATCAAGAGATCCCTACAATAAAAATATCCATGTTTTCCTAGCCTGGTTCCTGCCCTGTTGTTTTGTGACAAAACGCCTGTGAACATGAAAAAAAAATTAAAAATACTTTTTTCCCTGTATGGACTCAATAAATGAGCTTTTTCATTGTTTCGATGCATATTTCATGCAATTTATTGTATTACAATGTTTAGAAGTACAGAAATGATGCTGTTAATCATCAAGAACTGTATTGTATCTAATAACAGTTGAAATCCCTCGAATGCATACAACACTTGCATTGCCATAGTGTTGAAATATGCTTCTGAGTCTTCACCTTAAATAAATACAATGCAAGATCAGTCAGTATGCATTATCTGGGACACTATATCACTGCTCGATATCAATTTACAACGCTTTGGTATTCATTTTCTCCTATAATCTGCCCACATCTCATAATGTAGCCAAATTGTCAACTCATTGACTAACTTGACTTTAACTTTATTTCCAAAACATTGTATTGGTACTATTATTTGAGGGGGTGGAGGAAAGCCATCCATACTAGTTGGTCAAAATTCTACACTCAAAACCTGTCAAGCATTTTAAAGCAAATTACCAACTTTCTGAACTCAGGTCAGGTTGGGAACTGAACCCAAAACCTGATAGGTGGGATGTGAGTGTGTTACCCACTACACCACAATTTTACCCATACTATGCCACCATGCTCCCCCCCCCCCCCCTCCCCTGTCAAGTAAGAGTCAAAATTAAACTGACTGTAAGACTCTCTACAGTACAGCCTCTGTAATCTAAAAGTTTTATTGTTTAATTTTATAAATGTAGTTCAACTATCTAAAAATTTTCCATTACCTCTGCCTTTGATATATTATCATGATGGTTTGTCTCTCATTTTCTTAGTAGGAATACCCAAATACTACTGGATTGATCTTCCTAAAAGTCAGTTAGGTCTTGACCCATTCAAAAATTTGAGAGTGATGTGGATCAATGTCTGGAAACAAAAGTTATCCAGATTTTCCCATTTACTTATTATTACATGCCTTGGTGGACGTATGCACTCTATGAGTGATCTTGTTTCATAATGTTCTACAATAAACTACCTGTTACATATTATGAACCTTCCATCACCCAAATAAAATATTCCTCTGTGATGAAGTTCATAAAAAGGCTATCATTGCACTTTGAATTATATTTACACGAGAAAACATTAAAGAAGCTATACCAGCAGGTGATAGCTTGTGAGACTCTATCATGTAGAATACAGATCATGTACACATTAGAAACTTTGCCCGTTGTATAATATTGGCAGACTGTTTACTTCTACCGAGATATCAGTCACACTCAATTAGTATCCAAATTAGTTACCTTAATGCAAGAAATAAAATTAACAGCAGATACTCTGGGAAAAATTGTTTTTTTAAATATATTTGGGAGTGTTGACAAGTGTGTCAACAAATTGTTACCCATTTTGATTCTCGTACCAGGTAGTGATAGGGTGTAGGAAAGCAACGCATACAATTTAATAAGACTTCTGAAATTTGAATTTCTAGCAAGCAACTACCAACTACCAATGTCCATCCCTTTTCAATGTCCCTACCAAGTAACAACTTCCTACACCTTACAGTTACTGAGATACAGCCCAGACAAACTTTTCCCATCACCCATCAGAAAGTCTGCCCGAATGCCGACCCGCCCATTCGGACACCATGGGTGAAAACAATACCCCAACAGTCCTTAAGGGGTGTGGGGTTAAAATGGCTATGACACCCATCTTGCTTGTTTTGTTTTTTTTCAATGAGGCTTCAGGCAAGCTGTTATAACAATGAAGATAAGGTGAAACTTTGAGCTAGATAGAATATTTCTGCGATGAGAGAGTTA
Source organism: Sabellastarte sp. h YS-2021 (assembly GCA_964017235.1). Classification (NCBI taxonomy): domain Eukaryota; kingdom Metazoa; phylum Annelida; class Polychaeta; order Sabellida; family Sabellidae; genus Sabellastarte; species Sabellastarte sp. h YS-2021. The sequence goes on from OZ024940.1 coordinate 6,334,777, forward strand.
ATAAAACCTCTATACTAATTGCAGAGGAATTACAACACAAATATTCCCATGTATTCTGGGGAGGCATCCAGTTGATCCAATAAACATCCCGGCAATTATTGAAAGGTTTACTGTACATGCAGTCTGAAGTTATCAGCAGCTAAGAGACAACAGCAGGAGACTGTCATCTGGCAAAGTCACATTGAGGTAATCTTCTACAGATATTGTATACACCAGTAGCCTAATTTTACTGAGTATCATATGTGATATATTCAATAAACAATTGAATTTTATTCGGAAGGAGTCTTGTTAATTCATATTACTGGTAAGTATTTTATGGAAATGTTTTCTGTGCCCTCTGAGGTTTGAGTATGAGGGTTAAACTAGACAATAAAAACCTTTTGGTCTGAAACCAACAGCGAATATGAGTTACTGAAAGGACCTCTCTATAAGAAGAAAATGAAAAGTGATGTTTGTAGTTTTATTTACAACCAGTGTGTAAGTCATTTGCCTTAGAAAATACTCAATATTTGTTATTTTGAGTAAACATGTTTAGCTGTGGTGTAGAAAAGAATATATAAAACCTGTATGTACTGGTTTCCTCTGCCCACAAAACTACCCGCCGTGATAAGACCTGCACAGTGTTGAAAACGACGTAAAATCCCAAATAAATAAACGTACTGTAAACTGCCGACCAGCAGTAAGCAACTACCAACTTTCCCAGATAAGGTCCTGGGTTTGAACCAAGTGCCTTAAGGTGGACTCAAACTCAGCACCTGAGAGGCATGAGCTAAGTCGCTAAATATAAAAGCACTTCTGATACACTGCATCCATAGACAGATTAAAAAGCTGTGAGATGGATTTTAAAGTGGCCAGAAAAACAAACCTCTGCTTAAGCAGTATTTCTAGATAACAGAGCATTTCAATTGGAAGGCCAATGCCATTTACGTCTACTTAAAAGTGAGTTCTACTAATCATACGTCTACTAAAAATGCTTCGTCTGTAAACCTACACACTTATAGAATTTGCTGTTACAGAGATCAGGCGCCATGAAAGTTTTGATGATGTATTGGATTACATTAGATTTATGACCTGTGGCTGTTTTCCTGTTGTTTTTCTTTGTTTCAGAAGTAACCATGTTGGGTAAACTGGTGGCTGTTATAGGGATCGCTTTCTTGGTGCACTGTGCCTTTTGCAGAGTCATCTCTACCCCTGAAAAATATAATATGATGGTAAGTGACTCCCAGGCAAGATTTAGCGAGAGTCAAGTGCTAGTCTTTGGCTATGAAACCTCCCAAACAGAGATACTAGATTGGAAAGCTTCAGAAAAGCTAAGTTTTGCTTCAGGTTTAAAACATTTTTGAGTATATTTATGAGGCTCATAGCAACAGTGAATGGTTTATCCATGAACTAAAAGGTGTAATATGTCAAAGAACCTGCCAATTCTGTGATGGCAATATTACAGATGAATTTGAATTTCTTTGCATTTTATCCCGTGCACTGTTACTTCAGGATCATTACCTATTCTTGAAGTATGCTTAACAAGTTTCTAAGCTTATGCTGTGCTTTTATCTTCCCCCTGCCACACACATATTCTGTGTGTCCATTTATTTATTTGGGGTTTTACGTCGCTTTCAACACTGTACAGGTAAACTGCCGACCATCGGAAGGCAACTATCAACTTTCCCACATAAGGTCTGTGGTTTGAACCGGTGACCTCAGAGGGGGGAGGCGAGTTTGACCACTACCCCACCGTGCCCCCCCCTGTATGTCCATGGGCATAACCCCAAAAACCATACATCAGATAGTAGTCTCATGTTTACACAAGGTAAACTCAGGGGGCCGCGGTGGCAGAGTGGTAACACTCTCGCCTCCCACCTCTGAGATCAGAGTTCGAATTCCGGCCCGACCTAAAGTGGGAAAGCTGGTAGTTGCTTGCCGCTGGTCAGCAGTTTACAGTACAGAACCTTGCCCAACTGTATGTACGGGTTTCCTCTGCCCACAAAACTAGCCGTCGTGATAGGACCTATACAATGTGTTGAAAGCGACGTTAAAACCCAAATAAATAAGTACAATGTAACTGTAAACTCTCCCCTATTGCAGAAAGTGGACTTGTACGACTGCTACTGGCTTTGTGACAAGGATGGCAGTCACTGGCTTGACTTTCTCGAGTGCGGAATTGACGAAGTGGCAGGTGGCACATGTGGGGTAGAGAGCCGGGCCAGATGTGATGAGTAAGCGATTATGTTTTGCATGCACTCAATTTATGATTTTCCATGTCTGTGCATCCAAATAGAAGAGAATCATTTATACAGCACAAAACTCACACATCCTCTAATTCGCTCAAGGTCAAAAAGGGAAAGTCCAGGGCCGATTTCACTAAAGGACTTAAGCTAAGTCCCTTTAGTGGCTAAGCCAGGGACTTAAATCTAAGACTTTGGTCTTAGCTAGGTCTGGGACTTAAAATGAATTTCACAAAGGTATGCCTCTTAGTATATAACAATTACTTAATAAAATCCATATAATGCTCTTAGCCAAAGTTAGGTTTACATTCGGTTCAACAGTCAGGGTCACACTGAGGCAGGTCCTCAGCATTTGCCACTCGTGGGAGTCTAACCCACACAGAGGTGACAGCCTGTGATTAGATACTAACCCTTGGACAGTATTCACCAAAGGTCTCAGCCAAATCTTAGACTTAACTTGGCTATATTTGTACATAACAGTTGAGCCTAAGACTTGGCTATAAGGCCTTTGTGAATACCGCCCCAGCGAACCACTAGGCCACCGAGGCACTCGTATTACTCTTAATTTAAATCACCCTTTCTTCTTCTCAGTATTTATCAAGACAAAACTAACTTTTTCACACAGTTCATGAATTTTTACCGGAATCTGTCCTTTCAAACTGGAAACTGACATTTCGGAATGCTTTTCAATTATATTTACCTCATTGGTCTATTTCATTGTATATATGGTTCTCTTTTGGAATTTTCAGCAATGTCAATTGCGATGGAGAGGGTGGCTACGCAGCTCTACAGTGTTGCAAGTTCAACATCACAGCGCTAATTGACTAAACTCTAGCCGGGGTTGAAGAGACTTCTGGTGTTCTAAAAATAGAGAGACATATGCCCATCATCTGCTCTGCTCTCAGAAAAAAACCACATATTTTTCTTCCTTTTTAATAAGTAAAATATATCTGTTGAAGTTTTTTCTTTTTTCATTACGCTACATTGACTCTAGCCTCGTATAAGGCTCAAATTTGCATGATATCTTTTCAAACATGAACACAGATATTTGGTATTCATAAAGCACTCATACATGTTAAGAGATGGAACTTTATATTTCTCTGAGCTATATGCTGCTGTAAAAGTCGGTACGTATGAGTACATTATGTAAGAGTACATTATAGAAACTGTAACCCTGTTATCTGAACTGAAAATCTTTCCTAACTGAAAAGAAACTTGAGCCTTCAGCAAGGCTACATTGGCTCAAAATTGAAGAATAATAGAAAGTTCAAAATTGACTTTGAATGAACTTAAGACTTTCAAATCTCTAATAGTTTTAAAAGACATCGTTCACAAATTCTCAATCATCCTGTATAAGGAGAAATTCCTAAAAAATCACTCGTTCATTAGCTGGACATTATTGTGTCACTCGCCTTATTAAAGAGTTGTCTTCAGGTCTTGCCACATGGTTGCATCTAAAACTCACCTTACTTATAAGAAAGTAGCATCAGAGATGCCCGTACCCCACAGCCAGGGGAAATAATTTTTGAAACCATGATATACAGAAGCTCTGACACAGAAAGTGATCTGGAGACTTTAAGAGCTAACAGTGTCTGATATATAAAGATCAAAAGAATGTTTAAGTAGAGAAAAGAATGTGCAAGGGAGAAAAAAATAGGTGTATTTCACAACCATAAACCATTGAATCTAGATTCAGATTTGGATTCTTTGGATTTGCTAGATTCGTGAAATTCTATTTACTTAAATTCCCAATCGAAAATGAAAAAAGATAAGATCAACCACTATAAATATAATAAAGCTCACCGATTTTTTAAAAATTTGCTGCCACAATTGGCCGCCATTATTTTACAAAGCATCATGGGTAATCCAATGAATCTGAATCGACCTCAGAAGGTAGATCAACAGATTCATAATCCGGATTCAGATTCAAGTCACAAGCGAATATGTTCATCCGAGGAATCTAGATTCAACGGATTATGGTTGTAAAATTTGCCTAATGTATGAAAAGAGGGAGTATTAAAACAAGACAATTCAACAGCAAGACGACAGCATTAATCAGTAAACTAAAAATTGTGAAGCTGTAAGATTTATCAACTGAAGTATAGCTGTCTATGGAAATAGCTCAATTAAGTATATATAATAATAAGCTGTAGCAATTCCTATATCTTTGTGACAAGAGAAATATGTCTCAAACATGGCAGGTGAACACACTTTGGCAGAGCCAAGGTTAAAGGTCACACCACGATTTAGCATATTTACACTTCCCAAACCAATGTCTCATCCAGAAATCTGGCCTTACAAGATTATCAAACTCAAGGTCACTACAGCAATGTCCAAGGTCAAACCATGACGTTGCACACCTACACCCCTCCAACCAATGTCCCTACCAAGTATTGTATTACCTTAATATCGGAGATACAGCCCGGACAAACTTTTTGCCGATGCCCGACCGCCCATCCAGACGCCATGGGTGAATACAACACCCGCACAGCCCTTAAGACTGCGGGTTAATAAAACAAAGGAGAACTGCAAGAAACTAGACACCTGGTTATAAAGCTCAAGTTGTGATTGTACATTCTATTCCACAGCCAGGGTCACATCGGGACAGATCCACTCTTTTATTTGTATGTACCTTTGTCAATTCAATTCGAATCACGTGAAGCGATTTTCAGTTATTCACAATGAAGCAAAATGAACGTGGCTATTTTGTGCAAATTTTTATATTAATATTTCATGTGTTTTTCATGTCAATTCAATCTTTTCGATTCTCTTCCTTCATTCTGTAGCTTGTTACAACTTGTATGAAACATTTATATTTATTCTGAAAAAAAAAGAAACAGCCTCTTATTGCCAAAGCCACAAAGTTCATTAGCCAAACTCATAGCTTACATTAGAAACACTCGGGCTTCGCCTTCGTGTTACTAACATTGGTATTCGTTGTGAAACCCTGCATAACCTCGCGCTAGTCCATGTGTTATTCCTTAAATAAACTACAATTAACCTGCTTTTCTGTGTCACTTTAAGGTCATAATACAATGCAAGCAACTACTTGTTATTTTCAAAATGATTTTTGTTTAAAACTTTGTTTTCTTTATATTTAATGGTCTCAATTATTATTCCCCCTGAACACTGAAGTTAAGCGGCAATGGGCTACGTTAGTAGTGGGATAGGTGACCGCCTCAGAACACTACTCGTGTCTCTGATGGCTTACGGCTCATCCTAGTAGACCAAAACGCCTTTTGGCCTTGTTTACCAGTGGGGTTGATTTTAAATTTTTTTTTCAATTTGTTAGCAGGATTGCATCACAAGGACTATACTGGTTGAACATAATGATAAAAAAATCACAAGATGGGTCTTGGTCCAACCGAGATCCCATTTAAATTTTGAGAGTGATCTCGATCATCATCTGGATTTTTCCCATTTATTTATTATTACGTGGCTTAGCGGAGGTCTGCGCTCTCCGAGTGCTCTCGTTTAATCAGATGCCCTCTGTAAGCCAACATCAGGCACAACGTGGTAGACTCCCTTCCCAAACCAACAAGAAATGCCAACTGAGGCTGGAAATACACCTGTCCTTACCCGCACCCGCGTCCTCCGAATCTGTAATACCCTAGATATTTAGGTATAACACAGTGAACTTCCATTCTGCATCCACAAAAAAAGGGTTCAGTTTTTTATTTTGTGGATGCAGACAATAGTTCATTGTAGTTTTACCAAAACATCCAGGGTGTCACAGATGCAGACAATTACGGATGCGGATATGGAAATGTAAATAAGGAGAGGTGTATTTTGCGAGTTACTGTTACATGGCAACAGAAATTTAAAATCAAAATTAATTAATTTATTAATGCAGTGCACAAGTTTATTGCTTGGAGTAAGCGGTTTTAAATATGTGAGGTATTAGGATATGATAGTGCAAATCAAAGATAGGGTTCCCGTTCAACAACCAGGGTCATATTGAGACAGGCCCACAATATCTGCCACTTGTGGGAGTTGAACCCACACAGAGGTGACAGCCTGTGATTAGATGCCAAACTTGCTAACCTACTAGGCCACCGAGGACCTCTCATTTCATTCTTCACTGTGAATAGACCCCACTGTGCAAGACGGCTTGATGAAATTGTTAAACCAAATGTAGTGATCATGAATTGTGAATTAAATTACGAATTGTGAATAAAATTATGATTAAAATATGTTCAAACTAACTAAAACATGTTTCACCTACAGTCATGCGTAACAAAATTCTAAATACTTCAAGAAATGTCATTTTTTTTCCAACAAACACAAAAAATAACAAGGAAAAACAAAAGAAAAACAGAACAAAAATTTCCATACCAAATTTATTTCCATGCAAAAAAAAATATTCTCTTAACAATAAATAGTTTGCAGTAAACCTTTTTTGGAAACTGTGGCTATTTCAGGCAAGTTGTGGTGCGATCTCTTCAGCTTCAGAATCATCGTTGATCATGACGCGGTAACTGCAGCACAGCAGGGCGTGATGCCAGGTGCCTCGATCTGGGCAGTAGGTGGGGTTATCGCAGTTCTCACGATTGTCCGACCCGCATAGGCCGGCCATGGCTGAAAACACATGAATGTTTTCAGATTTTCATGCTTGCCATTCAGTATGGAGCCACCTTTAGGGCAGTTGTTGGTATTATCACAGCTTGCTCAGAATATCAGGGGGCAATTTCCGCAAAAGGGATCAAGCTCTGGGTTGGTATTCACAAGAGGGATCAAGCTCTGGGTTAGTATTCACAAAAGGGATCAAGCTCGGGGTTGGTATTCACAAAAGGGGGGTGGGGTGTCAAGCTCTGGGCTGGTATTCACAAAGGGGGATCAAGCTCAGGTCTGGTATTCACAAAAGGGGATCAAGCCCTGGGTTTGGTATTCACAGAAGGGATCAAGCTCAAGTTGAGCCAAAAATCAGCTCAAGTTTACAATTGTTTATTACTAAACCTGAGCTGATTTTTGGCTTATTAAATTATTTAACTCTGGCCAGAGCTGCTGTGACCCCTAGCTGGAGATTGTACATCCAACTTGAGAGGGAACAAGCCAGAGTTACTGTTCTATGTTAAAACAGAGTAACAATTGTGTGCCCTACTATTCTGAGGGGGAGGCATGATGATATTAGACCGAAAACAATATACACCCTTTCAGGGACAGTTAATTAAGAAGTAACACACGACTAGTGTGGGGCTATGCAGGGTTTTACAACGAATAGCGATATTAGTAACATGAAGGCAAAGCTCGAGTGTTTCTAATGAGCTATGAGTTGTAAAGCAATGCATAACACCACGCTAGCAGTGTGTTATTTCGATTCTAACATGACATTTCATATTTTTCACATTTATTCCTTGTCTTCTTACTGTTTTGAAGAAGATTTGTAGTGCATATTCTTTGTAATTTGATTTTGAAAAAGTGGGATTATCAGCCACCTATGTAAAACTGGGCATGAGGTTATGCTCGGTTTTACAATAGCGATTGACCAATCAGAATCACGGACACAAGCTTGTTATGTTAGAATTATATTTAGACTAAAATAAAAATTCTGATCATGAGACTAGAAACCTTGTGTTTCCTTCAGTGCCAACAATATTCAACAGACATACGTACTGGACACAGTTATACCTTTAGTCCATTGCCTCACAGCATCTCACTGGCAGAGGCATTAAGCTCTAGGAAAGAATGGAAAGTTAGTTACCTTCATTACTGTCACACCAGAGAGCAATTCCCTTTTCAGCGCACTGCCATCGACAATACTGCCTCACAGCATTCTGAAAAATACACATTGACAGTCACCAAAACTATTCATATCTAGAGAGTTAATGGTTCTATGGCCCTGTAGTTAACACACTAGACTTTGGAGTAGAAGGTCTGAGGTTTAAGCCTCGTTTCAGTCATGGAGATCACTCCCTTGGATATGGTACTTTATGATCCACTGGGCGCCGTATTTGACCCATATAGGGGGGATATACATAGCTGGATATATTTCTTTTGTACACAATGGAGTCTACGTACCATGGATAAGTAGTGTCAATAGCTTCCAGTTTTTCACCAACATCTCGGAAACTATGCCACCTACAAATATGTATTATATATCATTCGAAAGGTCTTTTAACAAGACTTCTTCTCCTTTTTGTTGCATTAAAAACCATGCAGAAATGGTTGAGAAATCACAAGATAAATATTGAGATATTTATATTCACTGGTGTTCCTGTATATATGTCAGCCATTTTCACATTCTTTCTTTAAATATGGATTTATTTACTTCATAAGTTGCACAAAAAGGTGGATAATAAAAGTAAAACATTCCTCAAACAAGCAGAAGGGCTGTCAAAAGATCTTTCTAATGATATATAATACATATTTGTAGGTTACATAGCCTCCGAGATATAATTGAGAAACTGGCAGTTTTTGACACTAATTATCCATGGTCAGGTGGCTCCATTCTATACAAATATATATATATCCCACTCCATATATCCCATTATATAGGTCACACACATCAAGTGGTGGATACTATTACTATTTCATTATAATAACAAACACTGACAGATAGGCCAACAGACACACCCAAATACATAACCTCCTTAGAAGAAGTAATTGAACACACACACCAAAATGGTATTGTCATTGGGTTTGTTTGTCTGTAATCGACAGGCATACACACAAGAAGAATCTGGGGTTGTAGACCCAAAAGGACAGGTTGCCCAATCAGTATCAGGGATGATAACACATACAAGTACTTGCCATGTCTACAGGATGGATGTATGCCAGATGTATGCAACACAATAGCTGTGATACTGGTCCCGGGCATATCAAAACAATGCTGGGCTCTGTCCTTCCACTGTGTCAAGTTTCAAATCGATTAGCAGAAGCATCTTCAAGTTTCAGTCTGTGAAACTGAATTTCAAGATGGCAGACATCTTGTTTTTCCAAATGGTACCAACTTCAAAGCAACCTAGCCTAGATGGTGCCCTACCAACAAGTTTCTAATCGTTCGGTTGAAGCATCTTCAGGATATAGTCTAGAAACAGATTCTCAAGAAGGTACAGTCTGTAAAATAAATTTGATGATGGCAGCCATCTTGTTTTTTTCAAACTGGCACCAATTTCAAAAGCAACCTAGCCTAGGTGGTGCCCCACCACCCTGTTAAGTTTCAAATCGATCAGCTGAAGCATCTTCAAGATAGTGTCTGGAAACAGAGTTTCAAGATCGTGGTCATGGCGGCCATCTTGTTTTTCAAAGTGGCACCAATTTCAAAAGTAACCTAGCCTAAGTGGTGCCATACCATTGCAAGGCCATCTTGTTTTTCAAAGTGGCACCAATTTCTAATGCAACCTAGCCTAGGTAGTGCCCTACCGCCCTGTTAAGTTTGAAATGGATCAGCAAAAGCCTGTTCGAGTTAGAGTACTGAACCAAAATGTTGACGGACAGACAGACAGACAGCCGTTGAACACATCAATCAAATAGTTGGGTTGGGTACATGCAACCCACCCTACAACCATATCAAGTACCAAGAGTGAAACATAGGCTGTGTACTTACTCCATAAAGACTTTTCTGTGTTGTCAAGGTAACCAACAACAGCACCACAAAGACAGAAAGGAGGAGGGCCTTCATACTTTTACACGCTTACTTCGACTGTATTGAAATGACTGGATGAAGTTTGTAAGAGGATATTTCCATGCAGTGACCTAGTTTTCAGCTGATCTATCTTGACATAAGACCTGAGAAATGACCATATGGGCAGATACCATAGCCAACCAAATTGTTGCCTGGGCCTGTATTCACAAAAGGGATCAAGATCAAGTTGAGCCAAAAATCTGATCAAATTTAGTGTAAACAGTTGTGAACTTGTGAGCTGATTTTTGGCTCAAGATGACCTTGAGCCCTTTTATGAATATGGGGCTCAGGCTTTTAAAACAAAAATGTCCTATTTAAACCCAGATGACACCTTTCTGTCCTGGGGTCTTGAGCTACAACCAATTAAGCTCATTTACATTAGATTGTGGATCGTTGTGGTACAGTCCCCTTCATGGGTTTGTAGGACATGTTTGGCAATATTTGGCAAGATTCACAGTTCGCCAGGGTGTGCCTGACACAACAGGAAAATGTGATCTGAATTTGGGACAGCGTATTTGAAATGTTTGACAAACTCAACTAAACTATTCATGCTGGAGGGGTGCAGAAGGGTGCTAGGATGGACATATGAATTTTATTTTATTTACTTATTTGGGATTTTACGTCGCTTTCAACACTGTACAGGTCATATCACGACGGGTAGTTGGAAGGGAAGAGGAAACCAGTACATACAGTTGGTGTCAAGGTTCTGTACTGTAAACTGCCGACCAACAGCAAGCAACTACCAGCTTTCCCACTTGAGGCCATGGCGGGGATCGAACTCCGGCCTCAGAGGTGGGAGGCGAGAGTGTTACCACTCTGGATGGACATATGAAAAAGCTCATTCTTCAACATGCCCTTCAGCCTGATATGAGGTCTCTTTTCAGAAACATACAGACCAGGTCAGGAAGAAGGATATACATACAGATACGACCACATGAAAAGGTTTGACCTTGGCATTAGTGGGATTTGACATTTATCTTCACACCCAGCACCTCCATATCGGCTGCATAGTGACAGGTAGTTGGAAGGGTGGAGGAAACCAGTACATAGACTTGTGCAAGATTCTATACTGTAAACTGACAAAAAATGGCAAGGTCCCGGGTTCAACTCCCAATCCAACCAAAAGTGAGAAAGTTGATAGTTTGCTTGCTGGCACCCAATGGTTCTTCAGTGTAGAATTTTGATAAACAACTAGTATGGACGGCTTTGCTCCACCCCCTAAACTACCCGCCGTGATATCACCCTGTACAATGTGGTGTACACCAAGTTTAAAGACAAAATATTCAATCCAATTAATTGACTCCTGTGCCTCTGTTCCAAATAATGACCAGCCATACCATATATGGAAAAGAGAGAGAGAGTCACCTATTTCTTTGTACCTCTGATGAGATCTCACGGTATTTTCATCTCTAGCTTGAGAAACATCAGACTTGCTCTGGGTACATCCTATAATAAAGTAGAAACAATAGAATGAATAGAAAAAAAATTCTACTCTGCTGAAATAATTATCTTTACAATGCTTGGTCTTATTCATATGGAATAGCTTATCTACAGTTTACATGATATAATAATCAGTCATAGATATACAGTAAATGACCTATTTAGCGCATGCGCCCTTGTAACCGCACCCTCTCTCTTTTTTTCGTCGGTGACAGTGCACAATATCAACATATTTTTTATATATTGCACGTATTTTTACTTAATAAATTGACATTTTTGCCATGAATTTCGAGTTTGTTTATATCTGCCGCCATATTTACAGGAAGTGGGTATTTTTAGTAGATTCTAAATCTCGGAACACCGTTATTCTTACCGGATTGACCTATACTTCATCCCGGAAAGTGTTTCATGATGGGTGCGCTAAAAGGGGAACTCTTCCCATCAAAATATTGAATAAAAATAGTCTTTCCTTAGCGCACTGTGCGCTAAATAGGTCATTTACGGTATGTTATCAGTCATTTTTTCTTATCTATCAGTAACCTCTTGCTTTCATATCAAACTCTCTGACACACTAGCTACATCTTGCACACAATAATTTCAAGGTATGTATATATTATTATTATTACATTGGATTAAGAGAAACAATAGTATTTTTTGTTTATATTTTTGAAGCACGTATTGGTACAGTGTCTGAGGGTAGTGGGATGAAAAACAAATCAGGCAGACAGCAAATGAACTTACAATATTGAACGGTCAGAGGTCCCGAGTGGCCGATGGTTAGTGGGTTTCAGTATTATGGTCGATGGTCCAGCTTTCGTGCTAGCACTAGTTTTCGTGTGTTTGCTGCATATTTAACAATATCTCAGCCAATATAAAACGAACTTTCTTCAAATAAAACTGACAAAATCTACTGTAATTTTTCTTTAAAATGATACATTTATCATTTCTGTAGTTGAATCAGGTACTTGGATATCACTTGTCAAACTCTTTTAGTCTTTATTTTGGGTTCATGCAATGGTTTGTTTGAAAATAAATTTTTATCCATGCAATGTGAAATTTTGTAGTCTGCACATTTCTGGTCTTTATAATAACCATTCTTTGGACCTAATCTCCCATATTTCCGGTTTCTTTGGCATAAAGCAACTCAGAGTATATCTACTGAACTCGATGCCAGTCGGTACCTCCCCCCAACACGAGTCTGGTACCCACCTGTACCCCTAGGTACAGAGGGGACGCAAGTGTGTAAAGCACCTTATGCAAAGGTACAATCTCCCTGACCTGACCAAGGATCGAACCCCAGACCTTTGGCTCTGAATTCCAGCACCCTCACCACAAGGCCACAGAAGACCACCTGGCCTTCAGTAGAGGGCCGTACGACAGAGGTTTTTTTCTGTGAAGCTCACTCAGTAACATACTCAGTGTATTTGCATCTGTTTCCAGCCATGAGGCCCATCACAACCGTCTGCGTGCTGATTCTACTGGTTGCAGCAACACACGGTGGACCGGTCAACCGGGTAAGGCGGCCACACTGTCTTCCTCTCGTTAGAAATCTATGAATATATAAACTAACGATGAAATGCAACTACATAGCTGACAATTAATATTTGGTGGACATGCCAAGGTGTTGTCACTAATTGAAATTCTGTTCTATTATATGCTGTGCTTTTAGGGCAATTAATCTCTGCCCGGCAGAATCTAAGGCCCAACACCAACATCCATACTAAAAAAAATCATCTATCCACACTCTTTTTTGTTTTCACCCACAGGACGACGAGACCCGTGGCTGTTACTGGCTTTGCGGAAACAGTGGCGACTTCATCAGTTGTGAAGGTAAGTGACTTAACAGCTGTCGCAGCACTCTTCATATTTACATTGAGTAAAATTGAGGCCTAAGTTTTGCAAACAGAGGCTCAAATATGGTTGCCATAATTCTTTCTCCACTCCATAAACTTTCTCCATAAACAAGTGAGTTTGTGAGGTGGCTTTGGTCTTAGTATGACATGAAATTCACCATCTGGACGTGGGCGGGGGGACCCATAAAGAACGAGACTAAACAAAGAAACCTTGGGCCACTTTTGGATCCGTGGAGGGGGTCAGTGTGGCCTTATGTGGCCACAAAAATGCCACAACTGTGTCAAAAATTTCTCAGAAGTTAAGGACACACAAGGGGGGGGGGGGGGGGGGGCAGTTTTCTCCACTTGCTAAAATCACACACTTTGGCCACCCCCCCACCCCCCAAAAAAGAAAATATATATACATTCATTATCCACTGTGTGCCCTATTTGACCCATATAGTGGGATATATTTAATTTGTATACAACGGCACCTCTGTAGCATGGATAATAAGCGTCAATAACTTCTGGTTTTTTTTTTTCAATAATATCTCCTAAACTATGTCGCCTACAAATATGTACAGTGTATTATGTATCATTAGAAAGGTCTTTTTATAGCTCTTCTGGCTGTGTTTGTTGCATAAAAATCCCTGCAGAAATGAATGCGTTATTGCAAGTTAAAGATTAAAGTTTTTATATTCACTGTTGCCTGCGTCTTTTGACAGTCTTTTTTTTTTGCATTTTTCTCATTCAATATTCATGTTATTCAACCTATAAATCATATATAACATGGTGGATAATAAAAAGTGAAACATCCCTCACTCAACATATACAGAAAAAATCACTCGTGAATATAAACAATAAAATACTCGTACTCTGCACTCGTATAATATTGTTATCTTCATTCATGATAAATCTTTTCTGCATATGTCACTTGGGAAGTCTTCCTAGCACCATGGGTTAGCATGAAGTGGGATGATTCATGAAGTGGGTCAATTTTTCAAGAAATTCTACCAAAATAAAAGTTTGCTGTATTCCTGTATCGTGAATTTTTTGGGGAAAGTTTTACAGTGCATATTTAAATTATAAAAGATCAGCATTGGATTAAATTTTATTGCCCTTCTCATATGAGGGAAAATGCTGACTGCAATTACACCTTGGCATATTCACAAACCAGATCTATTTATCATGAATTTATTGCCATTTTCTTTCTGGCAAACATTTTTTGTGAACTTTTAAGTATAATAGATCATCCAAGAAACACACTGATTTGGTAAAAATATGAATATTGGAAAAGTATATTTGACTGAAAAATCGACCCACTTCATGAATGTTTGGTGCAGATATTTTTCAAAGATTTTGTACAAATGTAATTTTTCAAAGATTTTGTACAAATTTACATTTAAGATAAAAAGTTATGAACCAAGTTTTGCATTTTGTTCCTGCTATCACTTTCTTGTGTATCTCTGCCAAACATAATGTTTCTGGTCAATCTACTTTTTACAAAGCGCTAATCGACCCACTTCATGCTTACCCATGTGGTATATACTTGCTTTATTCTTGGGATTTGTACTCTGATTTCAGCAAACGAGATGGTTGCCGGGGAGTGCGGGTCTGGGGGCCTCACTAGCAACTGTAAGGATGCCACAGGCTGCTCTGGGTTGCTAGGCAACATCCACGCCATACGCTGCTGTCAGCTCATCGCTATGGCTTGAGACACAGTTTCGAGGGATGAATACACAGTCTAAAACTAGAAAGACATATTCAGATTCCCAAATAAAAGACAAAAAAATGATATTTCTTTCATTCTACAGTTGCAGTATAAAGAAGAACTGATTAAATAACAATAAAACTGACTTAAAACTGGGGGGGGGGGGGGGGGGGGGGTTAAAGGACAATGAAAGCTAGTGGGAATTCACATATTTTGAGAGCTGACCCGAATTTTGGCATTTGAATTTTACTGCAAACAAAATATACAAGCCTTATATTCACACCCTCAAATGCAAAGTAGCAGACTTAAAAGTCATTCTTTTGGCCGACTGGCCACTGTGGCCTAGAGGGTAACAAACTTGCATAGAAACACAGAGGACGTGGGTTCAAACCTGGGTACAGGCACATATATAGTGGCCCGGATGACCACTTAAAATGGCAGTCCTCTGTCATCGGGTCCTATCTCCAGTGACAGGTTAAAGAACCTCAGGGAGGTTGATAAATGGTCATCCTTAAGCCTCTGTCTTTCATTTAGGGGAATGTCAGTGACTTGAGAGCTTGAGCTGTACTTAGTGCATTCGGGTGGGTTAACTAGTGCTTTGAATCCCGTACTACAAGGAGGTATTACGCCAAGTATAAATATAGAATACAAGCAATCAGTGTCCGTAAACAGGCTCTGCGTCAGCTGAAAAGAAAAAGGATGTATCTGAAACTAGTTATTGCTCAGCTATGCAATGAACCTAAATTTTATGAAGAAAATTATGTTTTTGTCTAAAAATTGGTATTTTTCAGTTCAAAAAGCCTTAATTTACTATACAGTCAACAAATCGCACCACAATTCATTTATCTTATTAGTATTTTTCACATGTGGCGAATTTTAGATATGTGGCAAATTTTAGATTTCTTACTCTACAGCCCACTAATAAAGGATGACTCCATTCTGTCAGGCCATGGAATCTACCGTATGCCAAGAACCCCATAACATCATTTGTATAAGCACTGTAATCAGCGAAAAAAAAATCCACATCATTGGCAGATACAAAAGAGGTACATTTATTTATTTATTTTTAATTTATGTATCAAACAATGTATCCAAATATCAATTGGTTTTGTGGCATGCCCTACATGTTGAAATAGACCTCATATCCAATTAAATGACAAAAACTACTCAAAATAATTATATAAATTAACTAATACAGTTTGTCCTGAGCTTGAATTTTCATCCAAATAGGTCAACATTTAGGCTACGAATACCTGTCGTATAAATGGACAAATTTACCCATTTACTGTGACAAATAGAAAGCAGAATAGTCGAGATACGATATTCTTTTGTATAAATATATCTTGCATTTATTGCTACTTAGGTATCAGTTGTAGAGTTGTCAGTGAGTTTATAATCAATCGAGTCTCGATCTGACTTCTTTATTCATTTGGGTTTTAACGTCGCTTCTAACACTGTACAGGTCATATCACAACGAGTAGATTTGTGGGCAGAGGAAACCAGTACATACAGTTGGTCAAGGTTCTGTAAACTGCTGACCATCGGTAAGAAACTACCAACTTTCCCACATAGGGTCCGGGTTTTGAACCGGCGAAATTCAGAGGTGGGAGGCGAGTAGGGTACCACTGCGCCACTCTGGTCCCTTAAGAGGTACATTAAGATATCGAAATAAAAGAGTATATCCAACATATAAGCAAAATGTAGACAATGTACTTACCAACACAGCAAATATTCAGAGCAATATGATAAGCCACAGAATCAATATTTTGACGATTATTTTGGTAAAAAGGCAAAAATTATATTGAGAGTTTTATATTTGTTTATTTGGGGTTTAACGTCGCTTTCAACACTGTACAGGTCATATCACGACGGGTAGTTGGAAGGGCAGAGGAAACCAGTACATAGACTTCGCTAGGGTTGTGTACTGTAAACTGCCGACCAACGGCAAGCAACTACCAGCCTTCCCACTTGAGCCCGTGCGGGGATCGAACCCCGGCCTCAGAGGTGGGAGGCGAGAGTGTTACCACTCTGCCACCGTGGCCCCTATATTGAGAGGAACAACAAAGTATTTTGTATAGGTCTCTACAGAAAGCACCTAATAAACATAACATAGTTGTAAGAGAAACAACAAAGTATTTTGTATATCTCTTAAAAAGAAAGCAACAAATAAATAGAATTAAATGGTAAGAGAAACTACAAAGCATTTTGTATATCTCTTAAATAAAGCAACAAATAAATACAATTAAATGGTAAGAGAAACTACAAAGCATTTTGTATATCTCTTAAATAAAGCAACAAATAAATACAACTAAATGTTAAGAGAAAGTACAAAATATTTTGTACATCTCTTTAATAAAGCAACAAATAAATAGAATTAAATGGTAAGAGAAACTACAAAGCATTTTGTATATCTCTTAAATAAAGCAACAAATAAATACAATTAAATGGTAAGAGAAACTACAAAGCATTTTGTATATCTCTTAAATAAAGCAACAAATAAATACAATTAAATGGTAAGAGAAACCACAAAGCATTTTGTATATCTCTTAAATAAAGCAACAAATAAATACAATTAAATGGTAAGAGAAACCACAAAGCATTTTGTATATCTCTTAAATAAAGCAACAAATAAATACAATTAAATGGTAAGAGAAAGTACAAAGCATTTTGTATATCTCTTTAATAAAGTAACAAATAAATACAACTAAATGTTAAGAGAAAGTACAAAATATTTTGTACATCCCTTAAACTAAAGCAATGGATTAAGAGAAACAACAAAGCCTTTTGTATATCTCTTAAATAAATCAAACAATAAAAAAAAATTTAAAAAGATACAACAAAAGATTTTGCATATCTTTTAAAATGGAAAAAAAATAAAATAATGTAAAGAGAAATGGCAAACCATTTTGCATATCTCTTAAAGCAATAAAACAAAACATTATCTTAACAAATAAACACAGCTTAATAGCAAGAGAAACTACAAAGAATTTTGTATATCTCTTACAGTAAAGGAACAAATGAGATATTATGGTTAGAGAAACAAAAAATCATTTTGTATATCTCTTTAAGCAACAAAACATTATCTTAAGCAACAAGAAATCTTTTTTTTAATCTCCAAAAAGGGAACACATATCGTACAAAATTAAGAGAATCAACAAAGTATTTTGTATATCTCTTCAATAAAAAATAGCTAGCCTCAGCAGGCAAGAACCCAAGCCCACAGGTACAACTAAATGGGCAACGACATTTAGATTTGGGAAAATCTTAGGAAGCCATTGGACCAATTATAAGGGAGATACAAGGCCTTTCAGCATGATGACCCTACATGACCTTAAAAAGCAGGGCTCAAAGGTCAAAGGTCGAATTTGACACTTGCAAAATATTTTTTATATTTTTTTCAGTGGTCTCTCCAGTTTGTAACCTGGTGTGTGTGATAATATTTTTCTACCAGCCAAAGTTATTAAGTTAAGCTATCAAAGTTTGACTAAATAACTATCTCAGATATTAAAAATGTTGCATCCACTAAATATTTGAAAATCTTTTTCACATCAGTGTTACAACACAGCAGAATGCAAGTAGGTTCATTCTATGAGTGGGAATGAAACAGTGCGAAAATTATTCAAAATTTGAGACTATTGGAATAGTCTCAAATTAGATTGGAGTTACTTCAACTACAATTTCCTATAAGTAGTCTTCTCATTCCAAACCCCTTAAGGACCAATAATAAGGGAGATTTTAGGGCTTTTTGATATGACTACCCCGAATTTCACATTAAAGATGTCATATGGTGGCCATTTTGTTTTGAAAACAAGGCCAGATTTACTCTCAGGCTTTCCTAGCCAGTTACATTTTGTGCAAATCTGATATAGCTAGCTGCAATATTTTAAGCTTTAGATCAAGAGAATCAACAAAGCATTTTGTATATCTCTTACGGCAATGGACATTACCTTGAAAAAACAACAAGGTATTTTGTAAATCTATTAAAAGCCACAGCTATCATATAAATTAAAGGAATCAACAAAGCATTTTGTATATCTCTCAACATGAAGCACATACAAAACACAGTTGTAAGAGAACAAAGTATTTTGTATATCTCTTAATTACCAGTAAAACAACAAAACATAATTTTAAGAGACTGAACAAAGCATTTTGTAGATCTCTTAACCAAAGCAACAAACAAAACATAATCTTAAGAAAAACAACAAAGCATTTTGTATATCTATTAAATAAAGCAACAAGTAATGCAACTTCATGGCAAGAGAAACTAGAAAGCATTTTGTAAATCTCTGACAATAAAGTTGCCAAGAAATATAAGGCAACAACACATTTTGTATATCTCTTAAACGGAGCAAGAATTCAGTAAAACATACAAAACATTATGTCAAGAGAATCAACAAAGCATTTTGTATATCTCTTGAAATAAGACAATTCCACTAATAAACCTCTTTCTCCTGAAATGTACCTCTTCCGTATCCACCGGTGCTGTGGAACTTTTCACACCACTGGGGTCACGGTTCTCACACAAACAATAAATTATCAAGATTTTAATGAAAATTTTGGGATTCCCTGGACTGTTGAGACACCCAGACACCAATCGCTGCGACGTGCGATTACTGACATCAAGGAGACCTCGGTGAGCTAGTGGGTTATAAGATTGACACTTAATTACTGGGCTTTGACCGATATGGACCTGGGTTTGAATCCAGCTTATAGCAAACACATGGGATGCACTAGGGTCTGTTCTTGGCTGATGAAAGCCACATAGGCCCCTCCCCCAACTTGACATTTAACCCTGCAACATTCTGATGTTTGGCCTGTTCATTTGCCAATTGTATTGTTGTATTGTATTGTATTTGTATTTATACTCAGCGCAATATCTACATGTACTACACAACTCAAAGTGCTATATGACCCATCCGACAGTACAATTTAAGTACAGTCCAACTCTCAAATTACTGACATTCCCCCTAACTGAAAGACAGAGGCTCAAGGATGACTATTTATCAACGTCCTTGAGGTTCTTTAACCTGCCACTGGGGACAAGACGCAATGACAGAGGACCGCCATTTTAAGTGGTCATCCGAGCCACTACATATCTGCCTGTACCTGGAATTGAACCCATGTCCTCTGTGTTCCTAGCTGAGTGTGTTACCCACTAGGCCACAGTGGTAATATTGAGCCTATCATGATATGACCTTAGATATTCAACAGAGGAAAAAAATATACTCAAACTTTGACTTTTATATCTGTTGATCTGTTGTGTAAAAGTAACAAATATTTGGTTTTTCTCTGAGGAGAAACTGCCAAACACAACATTCCACACTATTCTAGACTTTTATAGCGCCTAATCTCTCCCCAAGGGAGACTCAAAGGTGCAACAGCAGAAACTAATTCAATAATCAATATTCCACAGATGTTTTGTTTATCTCTTAAAATAAAAGCAAGCAAAGCATTATACACCACATTTAACACTAAAATGTTAAAACAACAAATAAGTTAAACCACATACAGCATGGCCGTCATACCTAACATTGGCCATTTTGTAATATCTATCATTTACTCACGGTTTTAACGTTAATTCAAGTAACTGTCGGGCTTTCTCTAAATTTCCACTGAAAACTTCCAGGTCACGGCTTCTGCCCACCATAAATTGGAAACACACCACAACTAGAACACAAAACCATTGTTTACACTTGTTTTTAGGAAAGAAACGGACATTTGGTTTTCTAAAAAAAAAATATCCTCAGCGCACATTTAATTATTTTAGCTTCGCCCCCCCCCTTCCCCCCCCTCCCCCAAAAAAATTTCTTTCAGACCTAATATGGTTAAATTAATATTTCCTAATCAAAAGACAACTAATTTACAACAAAACCGATTTTAGTACAATCCCGATAAATAGGATTCTCTCTTAAATAAGAGTAAATATTTGGCTTCTTAAAAGTCCTTTTCCAACAGACAAATTTACCTATTTTTATCTGGAAATCATGGCAAAGGAGAAGTATTTTTGTGATTCAACTATACTGTGAGGTCATACAATTCTGCCACAGTACGAAACCTTGTGTGACTACTTCACCACCTAACCTTGTGGCTTCACCTGTCCTGCATGTTTTCCCTTTGTTCCTCCACTTCTGCAGTCTGTACATGGCCACAATACCAGCTGACATGAAATGGTGCAGGCTGAAACGATAAGATACAAGCTGAACTGATAAGATACAAGTTGACATGATAAGATACAAGCTGATACGATAAGATACAAGCTGATATGATAAGATACAAGGTGATTGGATATAACACAGGCCCATACAATAAAATACAAGCCAAAATGATAAAATACAAGCTGATAGGATAAGATACAGGCCAATATGATAAGATTGAGATGGATATGATAAGATACAGGCTAATATGATAAGACATAAATTGATACTCTCGCCTCCCACCTCTGAGATCGGGGTTCGCTTCCCGGCCCGACCTCAAGTAGGAAAGCTGGTAGTTGCTTGCCGTTGGTCTGCAGTTTACAGTACAGAACCCTGACCAACTGTATGTACTGGTTTCCTCTACCCGTAAAACTACCTATCGTGATATGACCTGTAGAGTATTGAAAGTGACGTAAAACCCCAAATAAATAAATAAATAAAGATAGGATATGATAAAAGCTGAAATGATAATTTGAGAAGATACAAGCTGATATGATAAGATACAAGCACATATGATAAGAGAGAAGCCAAAATAATATTCAAATAAAATTGAAATATTTCAGACAATACGATATCTCTAAACATCGACAATACAAGTCAAAATGAACCAGTTCAAATTTTTGAAGAATTCCCTAATTTTTAATCGATAGGTATTAAGAGGGGTTGTATATGTGTACTGTGGCAGATTGCTTTGATTATATTATACAAGCCTTATACTGTATCAGGAAAGGTTAAATCTGTGCCTCTCACCTCATATGGCTCCTGTGGTGAGGGTGCTGGACTTTGCAGTGGAAGGTCTGGCGGCCAATTCTGCCGCATGGGCACACACACACACAGTGCAGACCCTCCTCAGCAATCAAGGACGGTCCACGAGTCATCCTCACCCATCGTGGATTGTGTACATAAAAGATACAAGATAACCAAACCCATATAAACGTTTAGAAAGATAATATCAGTAAAGACATAAAATATAATGCAATCTAATCAATTCCTTAATGGCGTATAATCCTCATACAAGCAGACTGTGAGGTACAAAAATGTTTATGCATCTTCTATCCATACTCTGCAAAAAAAAAAAACAAAGAGTCCTTAAATGTGTCAAGAATTTTACCACACGCCAAGAAGATAGAAATGGGGTGTGGCCACCTTTCCATAGTTTAATAGCATAGTAGGAAAAAGTACAATTAATAGGGATATATGGGTTTGTGGGTAGCGGAATAAAAGACTCGGTACCTTTAACGACCCTTTAAAACAAGATTGTTGCACATTGTTCTGACACAGGTAGCGTGCAGAGACGGGTAGGGGTCAAAGTAATTAGTCAGACCTGTATTGAGGCGCTCCTGCACTAGGGCAGCAGTTTTACATGCCAAACTGGCTTGGGATTTTGCCAGGAGCTGTAGGGGGGATCCCAAAACCACTAATACAAGATGCTAAGTGAAGAAATGCCAGACTTGTTAACCACTTGCCCACTGAGGTCACTACTCACACTTTAAAACGATGGATGGCTGTGTCCCAACAGTCCAGGGAATCTGCAACATTCCCTGAATAGCGTAATATTGGTTGTGTGAGAACCCTGACTCAGTGTGGTGAAAATCCCACAGTACTGGTCGACACAAAAGAAGAACATGTCATAATTGCATTGCAGGCAATAAATAAATGAGATAGTAGACTTACTGATATAAACCAAGTACAAAAAACATTTGGTTAAACAACATAATGTAAAAAGAAACAAGAAAGCATTTTGTATACATCTCTTACATAAAACATCAAATAAGATCAACATAATGCTAAGAGAAACAACAAAAGATTTTGTATATCTCTTAAAGAAACTAACGGAAAATGGAAAATTGTTGAAGCAACAAATAAATACAATATAACATAAAGAAAAAAATCATTTTATATATCGCTTGACTAAAGCAATAAATAAAACAATTGTAAGAGAAACAACAACAAAATTTGTATATCTCTTAAATTATCAAATAAAAACAATATAATGTAAAGAGAAACAACAAAATATTTTGTATATCTCTCAAATAAAGCAACAACAACAAAAACAACACAAAATAAAGAGAAACAACAAAGTGTTTTGTATATCTCTTAACAAAGCATCAAATTAAACCTATTAAGACAAACTAAAAAGCATTTTGCTTAACTTTTAATCAGAACATCAGATAATACATAATGTTAAGAGAAACAACAAAGCATTTTGTATATCTCTTAAATAAAGCAACAAATAAATGCAACATGATATCAAGAGAAACAACAAAGCATTTTGTGTATCTCTTAAATAAAGCAAACAAGTAAATGCAACGTGATATCAAGAGAACCAACAAAGCATTTTGTATATCTCTTAAATAAAGAAACAAGTAAATGCAGCATGATATCAAGAGAACAAACAAAGCATTTTGTATATCTCTTAAATATAGCAACAAATAAATGCAACATGATATCAAGAGAAACAACAAAGCATTTTGTATATCTCTTAAATAAAGCAAACAAGTAAATGCAACGTGATATCAAGAGAACCAACAAAGCATTTTGTATATCTCTTAAATATAGCAACAAATAAATGCAACGTGATATCAAGAGAAACAACAAAGCATTTTGTATATCTCTTAAATATAGCAACAAATAAATGCAACGTGATATCAAGAGAAACAACAAAGCATTTTGTATATCTCTTAAATGAAGCAACAAATGAATACAACAGAATATCAAGAAAAACAACAAAGCATTTTGTGTATCATATCTCTTGCATAAAGTGTCAAATAAATAGAATAAAATGTAAAGAGAAACAACAATACATCTATTTATTTATTTGGGGTTTTATGTCACTTTCAACACTGTATAGGTCATATCACAATGGGTAGTTTTGTCGACAGAGGAAACCAGTACATACAGTTGGTCACGGTTCTGTACTGTAAACTGCCGACCATCGTCAGGGAACTACAAACTTTCCCACATAAGGAAACTTATAAAGAGAAACAACAAAGAGTTTTGTATATCTCTCAAAATAAAGCTTTAAAAATACAACCCACATTTCCCTTTTAAGAGCAAAAACAAAATGTTTGACTAACACAACATTTTGAATATCTCAAACAAATAATAAACTTTGTCTTTTAAGAGAAACAACAAATTTGTTGTTTATCTCTTAAAATAAACAAAACGATTGAGCAGCAAAACAAAACGTGTTTTTCTCAAAGGAGAAACCACAAACACATTTGTATCTAAAGATAAAGCAACAAGCAAAGCAGTCTTCTTGTCTTGTAAGAGAAACAACAAAGTATTTTGTATATCTCTTAACATAGAGAAATTTGAGCAGGACTTGTACCGTTCTTGTTTATGCAAGCACTGAGTTATTTATTTATTTACTTGGGATTTTATGTCGCTTTCAACACTGTACAGGTCATATAACGATGGGTAGTTTTGTGGGCAGAGGAAACCAGTACATACAGTTGGTCAAGGTTCTGTACTGTAAACTGCAGACCATCAGTAAGCAACTACCAACTTTCCCACATAAGGTCCGGGGTTTGAACCGCGGACCTCAGAGGTGGGAGGTGAGTGTGTTACCACTGCACCACCGTGGTCCCATATCTCAAAGTAAAGTGCCAAGCAAAGCATTCTCTTTGTATGTTAAGAAAAACAACAAAAGCATTTTGTATATCTCTTAACATGGAGAAATTTAAGCAAGACATGTACCGCTCTTGTTTACCCAAGTGGTGTGGAATTTTCGGGTTGAATTTCATGAAAGGTCCTAGCCTGGTCTCAGACTCAAACTTGAGACTTCTGTCTCAAATTGTTGTTAAATTTTACTAGAGGCTATGGGCTTTATGGACTTTACAAAAGGTCTCAGTCTCAGCTTTGGCTGAGCCACTGGCTCAAATGCTGAGACTGGTAGGTAGTGGGCTTAAGTTTTGTAGACAGAGGCTCAAATATGGCAGCTATAATTCAAAGTTTGAAATAGCTGAAAATGAGGTACAAGTGTGTAAAACAACCTCTGGAAGTAGTCTGTTGGTGTTTTACATATTTACAAGTTTTCCCATTGCAAAAAAAAAAAAAAAAAAAAAAAAAAAAAACCTCAATAAATGCCCTTTCAGGGACGCCTAAATAGCATATATGCTATAGAACCAGAGATATTATATGTCAAACAAAGAAGATATATGCCCTCAGTAGAATATTTGGACTACAAAAAGGGTAATATGACACAGAATACCACTCTGGTTATTCGATAAGCTTGGTCTCAACTGAGACCACTTCTGTGAAAACCGTATGAGACAAAGACTTAACTGAGCCAAAAGGCTCAGACTTGAGCCAGTGGCTCAGCCTGAGACTAGGCTAAGTCTCAGACCTTTCATGAAATCCGCCCCTGGTGTTCACGCAAAGTAATATTTCATGACCCCCCAAAAATTGTAGCTTTCTGGTTGGTCATGGTCAGCCATCAATATAATGCATGCTCAATGACATAAAACAGACCTTAGTGGACGAGTGGTTAAAAAGTATGGTATTCAATCACCTGGGTCTCATCACAGTGGCTCTGGGTTCAATCCCAGCTCGTGGAAACACCCCGAGCCAGTTCGGTACTGAGAACTCCTCCCCTAGTGTAGCAGTAGCCCCGATACAGGTGTGACCAATTAATTGGAACCCTATTCCCCACCGTGTAATCTAGCTATATCGGAATAACATACAAGCATCCTGAAGAAGATTCCTTCAAAGTAGCGAGTTCTTGTTCTGCTACCCATAAATCCAAAGCTCAATTCAATCATACGTTTCTCCGAGAATTCTCCTAACCTTTTCACTTGTCTGGAGTAAGAATGTGAAACCGGTCAAAGTATGGGAAATTCCCAAGTCAGAAACCCTCCCCCTCGCGATACATGGTTCTGGTCAGCCAATGAATTTTGTCACACACCTCCCCACCCCAACCCCCCCATGACATTTGTCACCTGCCGCAAAAATGCTCAAGGACATGCAATGTTCACATTTAAATAAATGGAATAGCTGCTTTCTGCAGCAAGGTATGCATGTATGCCAAAAGTTCACAGTAAAAACTCTTTAATATTGTCATAAAATGCAGGTGACGAACTTCACTGGAGCGTCAAACATCACTGGATGAGCAGAACTGCTCAGCTATCCTAGTTGGTAGCCTACCCAAGTTCGTCACTTGCATTTTTTGACAATATAAAACCCCCTTTACAATTCTCTATCCCTGTACAGTTCTACAGTATCATTATTAGTATGTATTCCATTCCTTTTGGTGTCAATATTGCTTATCCTTAACAACTTTTAAGATGGGTGACGAACTTGGGTAGGTGACAAACTTGGGTAGTTGAGCAGTAGCACAAATCAGACATACCAGTGAACACCTATTTGTTTACATACAGGAGTATTTGTCCTTAACATCCCCAGAGATAAATATAAGATTGGCATTTCCTGAAAGGCTGGGGCCGTATTCACGAAAGGTCTTAGCCAAGTCTTAGGCTTAACTTTTGTATAAAAATATAGCCAACTTAAGCCTAAGACTTGGCTAAGACCTTTCGTGAATACGGCCCCTGGTGTTCGCTGCTACTGCTCAGCCAATGAAATTTGTCGCCAGCATTTTAGAATAATATTAAATACAGTCATGTTTTTACTGTGAACTTTTGGCATACATGTATACCGGACTGCTGAAAGCAGCTATTACATTTATTTAAAATATGAATAATGCATGTCCTCGAGCGTTTCAAGGGCAGGTGACAAACTTCACTGGGGGTGATGAAATTCAGTAGGTGTATTTCACAAACAAAAATCTGCATAATCTGTGTAATTCAGATTTAGATTAGCTAAATTTGTGAAATGCGATTTTATCAAATCCCTAATCCAAAGTGAAAAGAACAGATGCACCACTATAAATATAATAAAAATCACAAATTTTTAAAATCTGCTGCCACAATTGGCGGCCATGATTTTGCCAAGCATTATGGGTAATCCAATGAATATGAATCCGTTGATCTATATACCTCAGGAGGTTGATCAACCGATTCATAATCCAGATTAAGATTCTACTGCTTCCAGGCATAAGTTGGCCGCGGTCATAAGTTGGCCGCCACTAATTTAATTGGGCCAAACAGACAAACAAGTCTTTGTACAGTGTTTAAAACGAATAAAAAGCATAAATGTAATAATAATGGACCATTTACGATTGCAATCAGCTTTTAAATTTGTAGCAATTTCAAGATTTGGTGATGGCGGCCAACTTATGACCGCGGCCAACTTATGCCTAGAAGCAGTAATCACATCACAAGTGAATCTGTTAATCTGAGTGATCTAGATTCAACGGATTATGGTTGTGAAATACGCCTACTGGCTGGCCAGTAATGTTGGGAAAAAAACATCAGAATACAATACCCACAATAACAATATTACCTCCATTTGCATATCCATTGCAGTTAATTATTCCATTGCATACATAAATATGTACAAATACAGTTATATATCCTATGTCGGCTCCACTGTCTACAAAACATATCCAGTATTGTTTTTCTTTCTCACTATTTTAACAACATGTAAATAATCCTTCTTCTTTCAATGTTTACTTTCCAATATTCCCATAGTAAAATAGTAACACATGTGGTCAGTTAGTATCAATCTTACAACACATAGCATCTAGCACACACATATTCCAGCTATTTGATTCATCCCCCATTTCAATACTGCATTACTAAGGTTAAGGTCAAGTTAATATAATATACATCCCCCACTTAATAATGAATTATACAGGAGGAACTAGAAAGTTCTGGCCAGCACCCCCCCCCCCCCCTCCTCCCAACTGTCACACAACCAGACACAAAAATACTAATAATCTCCCACAAACTTCTTTCATTATATTGTCCCAGGTTTCAATACTGCCATATATGGTCATGTTAATATAATTGAAAGACAATGGCAAAAGACACCGAAACAGGTGTTAAACCCATTCCCCCACCCCAGCACACATACATACACTAATTCTTTTATTTTTTCCAATGTCTTTTCAATATTACCATATATGGTCAATCATGATGACAAATCCATGAAGTGACACTTAACTGACAGCATACCAAGAATTTAGCCCCAGTTTATATTTAGCCAATTCTGGAGCCTGATATACACAACCAAATGAAATACAGAAACTCAAACCAATAGGCTACCCGAGGTTATAGTCATACTGAAAAAAAAAAGATCAAGATTACCGTAAAGCAAAAGAGTTTAGCCCAAGTTTAATTCGGCTTGTTTTTAAAACCCCAATAAGTGCAACCATACCAGACATGGGACATGAGGCAGTCAGATATCTGCCTAACTGAAAGTTTGGCTTTGAGCTCTAGTTTTAACAGCTCAGGTCGTGTAAGGATGGGTCCTCGGTGCCTCATCCCATACCTTGCCATGGAGTCAAACCCAGAACCACAGCAGTGAGAGTCAGGTGCTTAAATGATAAAATATTTGATCCAAGTCCTTTCCTATATACTGGGGGGGGGGGGGGGGGGGAGATGGTTTATTCCACTGGTTTCTCAGAGGTCCTCAGTGGTGACCTAGATGTTAGCAGGCCATTTACCTCTATGTGGGGTCGGCTCCCACAAAGTTGCCAATGCAGAGGACCTGTCCCAATACGAACCCCCCCACCCCCCACCGACTGTTGAATGGAACATAAAACCCTCACTTTGGCCTTGGTCCAGTGATTATACTGGCACTGAATGCCCGCTTTCCAATGAATGCCCACCTTATATATATCTTTGTTGGTGGTCAAGGACAAATGGGGGGGGGGGGGGGGGGTCCTTGGTGGTCCAGTGGTAACACACTTTTCTCCCACCTCTGAGGTCTATGGTTCAAACCCCGGCCCCCATGTTGGAAAGTTGGCAGTTGCTTACCAATGCTAGACAGTTTGCAGTGCAGAATCTTGAAGAACTGTATGTACTGGTTTCCTCCGCCCATAAAACTACCCGTCCTAATATGACCTATACAGTGTTGAAAGCGACATTAAAACCCAAATAAATGAATAAATATTTACTGTGAGGCTGTGAGGGGGGGGGGGGGAACTGTGCATACTAACTGGGTCAATATTCTGCACTTTAAACCAATGGACTTCAGGCAGAGACACAATCTAGCTATCCAACTATATCTCAGCCACCCCAAAAGTTAAAGCAAGGACCCCTTCTGGTTGGAAGGAAAGCACTGTCCACAAAACCGCTGCGGCCTCCCGAATCATGATCTAAGGGATTATGTATTGAGCTTAATACTTGTATCAGCAGATTCTAAAGGACGCAATACAAAGCATTACAAG
The DNA here is from genome assembly GCA_964017235.1 of Sabellastarte sp. h YS-2021. Classification (NCBI taxonomy): domain Eukaryota; kingdom Metazoa; phylum Annelida; class Polychaeta; order Sabellida; family Sabellidae; genus Sabellastarte; species Sabellastarte sp. h YS-2021. Next base: position 6,364,090 of record OZ024940.1, read on the forward strand.
GCAGATATTAGATACTTTCTCTCCTTTCCAGTCATCAATTCTCTTTTCACTGAGAAAATGGACGGCTATGAATTGAAAGGCAGTAAAGATTGTTCAGTTTAAGCTTATGCTCCACCCCACCATTGTGTCTTTTGTGGCATTACCCAGTTATGTCAATGGATAAATTCTTACCAATGGGCTATACTAATACAATATTAATACAATAACTGTAATGACCCAGCTTCGCTTTGCATTGCCTTGTCAATTCTAAGGCTTTACCAAAATGATAACTCAGTAGATTTAATATCACTGATTCAGTTTAACCCCTTGAACGCCTTGTCTGCCAATGAACAATAAAAAATGAAGTGTATTTATCAGTGCCGTGTAAGCTGATTAGCAGTTGACACCCTGTATGGTTAACTGGTTACAATACTTTCCTTTAGCACTGTGTAATGAAACCATTTGGTATATCGGAATGCATGGTTTAGAATAGTATTTACAAGGACATCATGTATGACAAAGAATTCTTGTGGTGTGTGTGTTTTATCAACTTAAAGGGGGGCTACGGTAGAGCAGTGGTAACACACTCGCCTCCTACCTCTGAGGTCGGCGGTTCAAACTTGGACCCTTTGTGGGAATTAAGTTGGTAGTTGCTTACTGATGGTCGGCAGTTTACAGTACAGAACCTTGACCAACTGTATGTACTGGTTTCCTCTGCCCACAAAACTACCCGTTGTGATATGACCTGTACAGTGTTGAAAGTGACGTTAAAACCCAAATAAATAAAGAAGTCAGATCTAGGCTCAATTGATTATAAACTCACTGACAGCTCTGCAACTGATGCTTAAGTAGCAGTAAATGTGAGATATGTTTATACAAAAGAATATCATATCTCAACTATCCTGCTTTAAATTTATCACAGTAAATGTTTATATTTGTCCGTTTATATGACAGGTATCTGTAGCCCAAATATTGAACTATTTAGGTGAAAACTCAAGCTCAGGATAAAGTGTGTCAGTTAATTTATATAACCTTTTTGAGTTATTTTGTCATTTACCCGGATATGTAAGGTATGTTGCCACAAAACCCATTGATATTTTGATACATTGTTTTAAACACATTGTAGTATTGGTCCTCTGTGGCCAAGGGGGTTAGCAAGCCAAGGTTGGCATCTAATCACAGGTTGCCACCTCTAAGTAGATCCGAGTCCCACAAGTGGCAATGGTATAAGGACCTGTCCCAATATGACCCTGGCTGTTGATCAGGGCATAAAACCGTGTGACTTTGATTCAACAGATTGTACTGGTCAGAGGGGCCAGGGTGGTGCAGTGGTAACACACTTGTCTCCCACCTCTGAGGTCGGCGGTTCAAACCCTGGACCCTATGTGGGGAAGTTGGTAGTTTCTTACCGATGGTTGGCAGTTACCTTGACCAACTGTATGTACTGGTTTCCTCTGCCCATAAAACTACCTATCGTGATATGACCTGTACAGTGTTGCAAGTGACGTTAAAACCCAAATTAACATGAACTTAAATCTACCCAATTAAGACTCTCCATTGAAGGGTTGTGAAACCATTGTCAAGTGAATACACTTACTTTTACGTATTGCGGAGGCCAAATTCTTGAAACCGTAGCTCAAAATATGGGAGGTAAAGGGATCCTTCATAACAGTTCTTGGTTTAATTAAGTTTAAAATATTAATGCACCAGATCACATAGATAAAGCTTTGTTTGTTCTTTGTTTTCAATTTATATCTTTTAAAGTTCTATTTCTTGTCGCATCTCAAATGGCTTTTTTTTTACAAAGGCAGCTTATGTTTTTTAAAGTTTTATTCATTTTTTCTTTTGTAAAAGGTGTGTTACAAAGAAGGTATTGAATTCTCTATGACAAAATAAGACGACAATTTCTTACTCCAGTCCTTATACAACTACATATTTTACAGTAAGAGAGATAGAAAAAACATTAAAATAGTTTTAATCTGACTCAAAGGGGGCTCGGTGGTGTAGCGGTTTGAGTGCTCGCCTTCAACCTCTGAGGTCGCCGGTTCGAATCTCGGCCCGGGTACTTCATGTTGAAAAGCTGGTAGTTACTTGCCGATGCCCGGTGGTTTACAGTGTAGAATCTTGACCAACTAGTATGCAGCTGGTTCCTCCACCCATAAACTACCCATCGCAATATGACCCTGGCTGTTGAAGACGACGTAAAACAAAAAAAAAATCAATAAAAAAAAAATCTGACTTAATGGACTGGCTGAACATTTAATATCCAATCATATTAATTCATCAAGAACATCTAATTAAATTTACAATGTATTTCTACTAGAATACCAAAATCTATCATTAAAAACCTTGTCCGAACCTTTACTGATATAAAAAAACTTGTTAATGGATAAAAAGTTTTTCCAACATTTTTTGAAAAATAATCGCATGAAAGACTTTTGTTATTTAAGTTTACATGTGTTTATACAATATTTTTCCACACAGTACCATTAAATTTATTGCATAGAAATACATTTTTATCTAGGGTGTGGCAATCTAAAAGAATATCTTAAAGTTGCAAACTTGACTGCTATTGGAAAGGTGTTATTCACCCAGATGTCAATTTTACTCCAGAATTTTTTTTACTCTTTTACAGTAGTAAAAATAATGTTGTCACTCATATAACCCTCTATACATGCTGAATCATCTTTTACACGCCACAAGAATAATTTACAATTGTAGTTTTACAACTCTTATGCAATATTTTGTATTGTAAACTTATCCAATTCGTAGCCTTGACAATTTTCGTGGGAAAAGCATATAAATATTCTTCCAAAAAAGGGTAATACTCAATCCATTTATTATGGCTGGCTGGACAATTCCATACAACTTTTTAACGAGCTGACAATACACCCATTGACCTGTTACCTTGTGTACATTCCTCAAACATAGTTTTTGAATTTTTTATTGTCTTTTTCTATCGACCTTGTCATTATTTTTTAAGAGTCTTTTGTTACGACTGATTTTATGGAGCTAACAATTTAGTAATATTTTAAACACGAATTTCCATAAAGGCAGCTTCCTTTCCCATCTTGACTTCCTCGCTTGCCTTGCATTTCCATACCCACGCAAGCCGAAGAGCCGATATGATTTGAAACAATGACTCTGATCGATGTGCTTAACAACTGGCTAAAACCAGAGATTTAACACTCCTGGAATTCAGAAGTTCAATACTTTTCTTTGTTACATCTTTATTGAAACATATAAATGAGTCATTCTCAAGAGTTAAACATGTCTGTCTTCAGTAATCCCCCTTTCCCAATACAGGTGGTATGTCCCGTGGTTACAGGTATTCCTCGGTGGCTGAATCGCCTCCCAGGTCGCCCCTATTCATCCGAGTTGTTCACACTACAGGCAGTGTAATTCACGGTTACAGGCATTTGGCAAAATGCCCCTGTCCTTCAACTGCCGTTCGAGATTCGTATGCGACCTTGTGTCACAGTGGACGAAACGTACATGTACCTCCACTCACCGTAAGTCGCCGTATTACACCGAAAGACGACCGAATCACAACCTTATATACACCGTGGGCCACACCTTCAGTTACTGTCGCAAGAAATTCATCTGTGTACGCGCGGAATCGTGTGCGCATGCTCACAGTACCAAAATTCAGAAGCAGAAATTTTAGACATTTGAAAACTTCCGTAGGAAGCGCAAGGTAATGGACGGTTCGCCACTGACTCGCAAGTTTGCAAACGCACGTCAGACGGTGATCCAAGGACAGGGATGTTTCACCAAACGCCTATAACCATGGGTGATGCCACCCTGCAGTGTAAAAGGGGTATAATGCATATGGATAAAGCCGACCAAAAAATGCCTTCACTTGATGACCACATTCTGTGAGTCACATAAATATTGTCATTTCTTTTTCTTACACTTTACCGAGTTCTTTCTGATGGCAAACGCCGAGAGTTCACCCAGGGCCACAGCTGGTAAGGCCATCGCAAAGGAAATAGCGGCCCGGGATTCCCTACCCCCCCAACCGGGACAAGTCGCGTGGTTACACGTCACCTTGAAACTGAGGTCGATCGTGACAAAAATCAGGAGGATCATCATACTCCGGAAGATCCTCCACAGAAACAAAGTGGATTCGTGTTTACCACAGCAGGACTCGTCAAAGTAATCCACCCGGATGTCAGTGGTCTTATCAGGGCACTTGTCGATGCCGGACTCCATGGCCATTTGTCTCTGGGACCTCAGCCATATGACCACGATATGCAACAGCAGGCAGAAGAGCTCGACTCCAAGGAATATAAGCACGTTCACCACGTCGACATTAATGACGGTGACATCGTAGATGAGGTCCAGCACAAGGATGAGCACCAGTTCGGAGAACCTGAACACAATCATTAAAATCAGGGCCAGAAGATGCGAAATGGCGCTTATTTTGAAGCAGTTCCGCGCCACATTTAAACTGGACTCCCCCGCCTTGCACCAAGTGGCGAACTCCTCGCAGTTGTTCCAGTAATAATTCCCGAATCTGGTCTCGACTTTAGTCAGATGATATGCCCTAGCCACGGCCACATCCACCTTGTCACAGCAGTTATAGTTCACCTTCAGCAACGTCCCTTTCTCATCGGGCAGAAACACGAACTCCAGACCCAGTTTGGCGTCGCCGTTCTTTGCGGTCTGCAGGCTGCGTATCACGAAAGCTCCACCCCGTATGGGCTCGCTGACGACTATGGCGTGGCGATAGTAGGGATTCCTGTACCAAGCGATGTGGTCACCTCTTCGGATGTTCCTCGGGTCGAGTTCGACGTAACGGCCTTGGAAGGCGCATCTTTCATGCCTGGATGTAATATCTGGAGAAGAGAAAAATAGTTTACTTTAATTTGTATTTATACTCTGCGCAATATCTCTATGTAATTATAGGACTCAAAGTGATATATTACCCAGCCGACTATACAAGTACAGCCCAACTCTCAAATTACTGACATTCCCCTAACTGAAAGACAGAGAATCAAGGATGACCATTTATCAACATCCTTGAGGTTCTTTAACCTGCCACTGAGGATAGGACCCAATGACAGAGGACCGCCATTTTAAGTGGTCATCCGAGCCACTATGTATCATCGCGATATGGCCTGTACAGTGTCGAAGGCGACGTTAAAACCCAAATAAATAAATAGTCACAACCATTATCACTTAAAACACACTAAATTACTGAGTTATTTTATTTCCATGGCACTATATATTGCTGGTTTTAGTGGCCAGGTTGCTGATAACTTGCGCATTCATTTCACTGGAGCCTCACATCGGTGGCAGTGAGTTTGAGACCAGCTTACAGCAATATATGCAATAATGTGCCTATAGGGCCTGTGTTGTTGAAGGGGAGGAAAACTCCAGCTTTGACCTTTGTCCAAGTCACTATATCGAAAGCCAAAAGAGGCAGTGACAACATAGTCTCTTATTTTGCAATGATGTACAAACTGTAAAGAATATATGTTCAATATTTAGAAGATATACATATATTGTCTTGTTTATACGAGGATCGTATGCATAGATTGTATCTTAACTGTATGTGGTTTCCACAGATTGAGGAAGCCATAAAACTTACACAGTAAAAGGACATTTTAAAGAGGAATTTTGGAGGGGCTAATTAGGTCTTTCACACAAGAGGCATTTATTATATTTTTGGCCTAAAAGGCTTACCCATTTTGGGAGTGTGCTTGAATCTCCGATAACAATCTTCTAAAACATCGATAACATCTTCTTTCGCAGCCATGGTTTTTATCTCCTTCTAGACTATTTTAGCAGATTTTTTTTGAGCTCATTAATATCCCACATTAATAATTTTGTACAACGCCAGAATGTTTCTCCCCTACATTTTCACTACTGAATATAATCAGTCAATTTTCTGGCTTTAAAGGTTTATCATTTCCAGTTGCACCGGTTGACCTGAAACAAAAAACAAGATATCAGACAAATCCTCTCAATGGGAATATTAGAGGTCCTCGGTGGCCTAGTGGGTTAGCAAGTTTGGCATCTAATCACAGGCTGTTACCTCTGTGTGGGTTCGAGTCTCAGAAGTGATAAATGCTGAATACCTGTCCCAGTATGACCCCGGCTGTTGTACGGGACGTAAAACCCCAACTTTGACCTCAGTGGGAATAAATTGGAAAGGAACAACTCCTCTGAATATTTTTTTTCAAAAATGCACACAAGATTTAGGGAAAAATATCCTAGGGCGAATGTCACGAAAGGTCTTAGCCTGGTCTCAGGCTCAAACTTGAGACTTTTGTCTCAAATTACTGGAACATTTTTGTTGAGCCCATGGGCTCAGACTTTATGGATTTCACAAAAGGTCTGTCTTTTCAGTCCTGGCCCAACCCAATTGGCAGAGATGGTATGTTGCTTACCGTTAGTTGGTAGTTTACAGTACAGAACCTTGACCAACTGTATGTACTATGTACTGGTTTCCTCTCCCTGTAAAACTACCTGTCGTGATAGGACCTATACAGTGTTGAAGGCGACATTAAAACCCAAAGAAATAAATAAATCCTCACTGTTTAACTGTTTAAAACCCCTCCAGTTAGCAAAGAGTGAAATGCCCCAAGTCCACACTTTGATGTTTCCGCTTTCCTCAGTTCGTTTGTTTAAAATGTCATTTTTAATAGTTTAAAAAAAGATTTATACCACGTTTAATAACTGCAATTGCTTCCCTGAAGTTTGAGAGCATTTTGCAAAACGAGAACAGCTGATGTTGACTATGAAAGCCATCCAAATTCAAAATTTGAAATCTATTTGGAATTCCAAATGGCAGGTTTGGAATTCCAAATATGGATGACAGTTCCAGGCTTTCGTAGTTAACTTTGTAAAACAAGAATATATATTTTTTTCTCAAACTGCATGGCAGTACAAAAACTGTTGGCCTTTTTGCACTAAATTTACATTCTATTTTTCCATACAAACAAATTAACAAAAATACATACCATACCATTGTTATTCCTTTCACTGCATATTACAGACAAACCACTGGCATTGAGCTTATGTTTTTCCACCCCTCAGACTAGAATGGATTGATCTGAGACTTGAAAACTATAAAAGAAATTTTGTCTGATAGTTAATCTCCCTTTTTATAGCAACAACATATGTAACAGAATTATAAAAATATGAATGAGTGTTTACTTTGTATAATTACAGTTGCTACAAATGTAAATATTTACAACACACGGACACTCTTTTGACATTGGTGAATTTATTTCAATACACACAACAATGGGATTTGGGCTAAGCTTATAATCAGCAACACAAAGAGTGATCAGATCCCAACAATATTTCATGGATTATTAGGTAAGGCTGATCTAGTTCTTTAATTGCAGAAAAAAAAACAGTATTAAAACCCATACTACATCTGCATAACTTACACTAAAAAAAACTTCAATTATCTAAATATGCTAGGGGCCAGATTTAGTTCGGATATCAGAATGTTTATGAAACAGAAGAGATACTATTTCGAGAGAGAAAAGAGATTATACAACATTAGTGATCTATCTATCTATTTTGTACTTTTATAGCACTTAATCTCTGCCAGGCAGACCCTAAGGCATAATACTAAAATCCAATTCAAGAAATCATCTATCCATAGCCGTTACCAAGTCCAGTACCATGGAGATGCCAGATAGAGTGTATGTTTAGTTAGGAATGCATTTTTGAAGGGATGTGATTTTAACCTTCTTCGGAAGCAGGCGAGAGTTGGGGCAGAATGGACCTCATCAGGTAAATCATTCTAAACCGTGGGAGCATCAAAAGTAAAGCTGTGGCCAAAGTGTTTTTTTTTATTTATGTACAGATGGACAGAATTGAAGAACCTCCAAGAACCTTTTATCTGGACGGTTGTATCTTGTACTTGTTAATGAAGGTTTTATGTATTTTAAATACATGCATTAGGCTTATACAGCGGCAGTTATATGTGGAAAAATGGCAAATAGTTGGGCACTTCATGTGGGAAAGTCGATAGTTACTTGCTGATGCCCGCTTTATTTACGGTGCAGAATCTCGACCCACTAGTATGCACTGGTTCCTCCACCCATAAACTACACATTGCAATATGACCCTGGCTGTTGAACGCAACGTAAAACAAAAAATAAATAAAATACATAAATTTAAATGACAGCCAAATGGTTCTTATACTTTCTTCAAGCCCTTTTGTCTAAGGTATTATAGGAGGACTGAATTACTTTTTAACCGGAATTTGGGGTGGACAGGGGCTTTCATTGGGCATGTAGGTTCCCCTACTCATCAGGTGGATTCATAATGATTCCATGCATGTCAGACTTGGTTGAATGAGAAATACAATTTGAATTGTTGAATGGAGCAAGTCTAAATGGTCCTACGAATGCAGCTTGCGTCTTATATGAAATCATTAACAAACCAGGGACTAACTGACATTGAAAAATGTTTACCTTTTCTGACAAATAGATTGAGAGATGATTAAGAAAAAAATCATTTTCATTGACTACAGATAAACTAAATTTGAAATCAATAATGTGAAAATACTGACACAATCATTTAGAATGGAGAAAAAGGCTGTGAAAAATACAGTTTCTGGGATTTAATGAAAATATAACATAATAGTTACCTTAGATTTTGTAAATCGCACTCTTGATTTCTGAATCGATTATATGACTGGGATGCTGGAAACGAAAGACTGGGTTGGGATATTTGAGGACAAATTTCCCAAAACGGGAGAGTCGTTTTTGAGTATAAATTACAAAAGATACAAATGTGGAAGATCAGGAAACTGTTTGTAAAACTGAATATTTTGGATAATGGGAGGCAAGAGAGATATATCTTGAACAGGTATAGAGAGAAAAAATGGCCAAAAGGTGCGTTGGAATAATTTGTGCAAGATCCAGGGGAGTAACATCTGTTACATACCAGAGATTTATCTCTTACTGATAAAAAAATCATATTCTACTTAACAGGAGCTCTACTTGTCATTGTACTGCTTCTGAAGAAAAAGTGGAACACTTGGCTCCAGACAGTGCAGACTACAGCACCCCCCCCCCCCCACCCCCCCCCAAAAAAAAAAAAAAACAAAAAAAACAAAAAAAAAACAAAAAAACCCTAAGGTACAGTTTTTGAAGGGCCAAAAAGACTTTTGACCAGATCTGGATAAGGATTTTGAAGGACCAAAAAGAACTTTTGACCAGATCTGGATAAGGTTTTGAAGGACCAAAAAGACTTTTGACCAGATCTGGATAAGGTTTTTTAAGGACCACAGAGACTTTTGAACAGATCTGGATAAGGTTTTGAAGGACCAGAGAGACTTTTGCCCAGATCTGGATAAGGTTTTTGAAGGACCAAAAAGACTTTTGACCAGATCTGGATAAGGTTTTGAAGGACCAAAAAGACTTTTGACCAGATCTGGATAAGGTTTTTTAAGGACCACAGAGACTTTTGAACAGATCTGGATAAGGTTTTGAAGGACCAGAGAGACTTTTGCCCAGATCTGGATAAGGTTTTTGAAGGACCAAAAAGACTTTTGAAAAGATCTGGATAAGGATTTTGAAGGACCAAAACTGTGGATAGACCCCACCACCTTGTGTTAATAAAATATAACCTCGATCTGCTGAAAATTTTTGGACTTAAGCATTCAAAATTATTATTCAAAAATCAAACAACAAAAAAATAAGATTCTGGCTATGTGATCTGATAGAACACCACCTTATTGGAGAAGATGACATCTCACCTTCATTAAATGTGGAACAAGCGGACTCGGAGAGTGCAGACCTCCGCCACGGGAGCTCAATTCCTGGACTTTCAAAACCTACCATTAGCAGTGATATTGCTTTTTTCCCCCTCTATTTTATATTTTTGCTGATAGCTAGCTGGCAGTAGGTCAATATTACACCATAACAGAATCAAAAGTGGGTTTTAAAAGTAAACATGCATTTTAAGTGAAATCCTTAACTGTACAGTTTAAATTTTTAACATTGTAAACAAAAACTAAAAGAGTGACAATGGCATTCTAAATTTTAACTTTGAACTTATAGACTGAGATGATTAGAAAAAAGCAAACCATTCTTTATTGACCAAAGACAAGATGAATTTGAAATCAATATTGGACATGCTACAGTAAGGCCATTTCAGACATAAAGAATGCTGTCTAAATACCGCTTCTTTGATGTATTGAGACATATTAGTTTGCCCATCATTTCACGACAAGTAGAAAAACACATGCAATTCCCCATAGCATATGAAAATTCCCCGTCAGTGAAAAAACCTTTCAATTTTGATGATTTGTGGATACGTTTTGACACATTTATTGATTTGTGTGACTACAGTTGGCCTCTGATGTAAGATGATGCGAAATTTGGCAAATACTTTGATAAATCTTGTCTTATATTTTTTAAAAAATTAAAACACTCAGCGGGGAATTTCACACATGTTGCAAACTTCCTTGCTCTACGGCAGAATATCTGTGTTTTGACAACGCCCGACAGATTAAAACGGTGGTGGGACAGCGGAAAGTTCACAACATAAAAGAAGTATTTAAGTATACAATAAAATGGAAACAGAGAAGAAAGGATTTGTGGAATTGAAAAATTTGAACTAAAGAGAATTAGTGTGTATTATTTACTGCACTGCATCCCAATTTGTTTGATGTTTAACTTCTGATAATCAAATAATGTCGCACACCGAGTTTGAGGTTGACATAACGTCCCCATACATTTGTAAGCAAAGAGAAGAAAAGTCTAAGTATTTACAAATACAATTTATAAAAGGTTTCAATATTTTGATTTTTGAAGAAAAAAAAATCTTCGGATAATACATAGTTTTTACACAAAGGTACAGCTGAAAATTTTTTAAACTTAGGACAGATAAAAGACGGAGGACTTGGCATTTTGTTCAATTCACAAAGGCGTTGAAGTGTAGAAGATTTCTTACTTTCAAATACAAGTGATTACACTCAATATCTTGTGATTCATATACTTACAATTTTTTTAAAAGTACTTTGAAGTAGTTTTGTGACCAGTACTTGCAAGTTGAGAAAGTACTCGTACTTGGCCAGGTGTATTTGAACCCAGGCCTGACTTCTTACATTAGCCAGATGTACCAGTTATCTTAAAACAGGATCTCCAAATATGCGAGGCCTCCTATGTCCTTGATACAATAAATCTGTGGACAGTCACAAAACTTTTGACAAGAATGCCGCTACTCCACAAGATACTCATGATGGTCGGATTATCTCTCCTGGCAACCTGTCTGGCAGTATATTACGTGAAAAAGATGGAAACTTTCAATGTTCGAGGGATTAGTAAACGTATAAAGGTAGGTACTATCGAGACACTCCCATTTTACGACATGACAGTGATTGGATTTGAATAACATACACAATGCCAAATAGAGAGGGAGACCCTCTATGACAGTCCAATAGCAAACAGGACTGCAGTAGACACAGTATCCACCAAAGGAGAATCTGTGAAGGTATGCCTAGGTCAAACCATTTTGGGCGGTAGTTTTTTTGTATGTGTTTGATTTTTGCTCGACCACCTCATAAGACGGCCGGGGTCACGTAATCGCTATGTTAAACATTTTGAAAATACAGTCTTGAATTTAAATTCCTTTGTGAGTCTTGAATCATCCCAAATGTGTCCTACCCAAATGTGAATCAAACCAATTTGCCCCGAATGTGCTCTACCCAAATGTGGATCAAACCACATTGCACCAAATGCTTCCTATCCAAATGTGAATCAAACCAAATCGCACCAAATGACTCCCACCCAAACATGAATCAAGCCAAATCACACCAAATGCCTCCTACCCAAATGTGAATCAAACAAAATCATGAATACCTCCTACCCCAATGTGAATCAAACATAATCCCCCTGAATGTGTCCTACCAAAATGTGAATCAAACCAAACAGCACCGAATGCCTCCCACCCAAATGTGAATCAAGCCAAATCACACCAAATGTGATTCACATTTGGGTAGGAGGTATTTGGTGTGAATCAAACAAAATTGCACTGAATGCCTCCTACCCAAATTGTAATCAAGCCAAATCGCACCAAATGCTTCCTACCCAAATGTGAATCAAGCCAAATCGCACCGAATGCTTCCTACCCAAAAGCAGGCAGACTAAGCCACAGTCGAAGGCAGATGAGCTCATCTGTACCTTGTGACCTGAGCATGTAAGGAAATGTTAAAGCCTTTAACAATATGCACACAGATTTAAATACAATTTGGAACATTTCTCTCCAAATTGTAAGGTGTCTGCAAACTCAAAGGATAAAACATTTGCCAAAAATTTGTCTGTATTCTCAATGTCATATTTTTTTTTAAATTGTTAAGTCACGATACCTTAAATATGTAACAATAATATCCTATTGGATTTTCACAAGGATTTGTTTTTCAGCCCAAAACAAACTCTCACGAAAAACCAACAGAAATACTGGGCATTTATCAAGCTCGACCTACATTTTACAATATTATTTTGGTACATATCTATTAGTAACATTTCATGTAAATAAACATAAAGTATATATAACCTTTTGGTTATATACATATCTAAGGTTAATCTAATTATTGAGTTAAGAAGCGTGTATGCACACAATGGTCCGTATGCACTACAGTTTCTAAGAGATAGGTTTCAACTGAACCGATTTCTCGCAAGAGAATGACCATATCGATCATAAGATCACTATATATTATAGTTTATAAAGCAGTGTCATGTCTCTGGTGTTGAATTGATATAATCCCATATACCTGCTTATTTAAAAAAGTAACTTTGTCTTTCAAGGTTGCGCCTCCAGACTACCTCAAAAGCCAGAACTTCACAAAACCCACAGGGCATCAACCCACAGATCGGCTGGTCTTCAACCGTATCCCAAAGTGCGGGACCAAGGGCCTTCGGCTGCTCTTTAGCAACCTATCCAAGACCAATTGCTTCCACCACACATTGAGGATCTGTGATGAGTCATGGGCCTTTGACTCTTCGAAGCTCTCCGAAACAGCCACGACCATCATGAACCTGCAAACCCCGGCCGTTTACACTCGGCATATGCATTTCATCGACTTCTCCACTTTCAACAATGATTCCAAACCTCTTCCCTCGTACATCAACATCATACGGGACCCAGTCGACAGACTGATATCATGGTACTACTTCCAGCGGCTGAACCCTCACTCGTGGCCAGGTCTCGACAGGCGACAGACCTTCAACGACTGCGTTAGGAACAATGCCTCAGAATGTGTGGACCCCAAACGCATCCTCACCTTGATCCCATTCTTCTGTGGCCACGAGGACATCTGCATGACCTTCTCGGAGGAGGCTTTTACCAGGGCCAAGGAGAACCTCAAGCATTACCCGGTGGTGGGATACCTGGACAATATCGAGGGCTTTCTACGGGTGCTCGAGCATCTCTGGCCGAGCTTTTTCTTGGGGGCTCGCGCGGTGTACAAAGACATGTACAGGACTGACCAAACGGTCCAGCACAGAACCATGACTAGGGTGGAACCTTCCCAAAAAGCCAAGGAGATTATGAAGAAAAGACTAGCTCTGGACTATAGGTTCTATGATTTACTCAAAAACAATTTTGATGAACTCTACAGCCGGTTGTTTTCACACGGTGAGGGCAAAACGATAGACTCATTTCAATGATACAGCATGGAGAAGAGGGCAGGAATATACCATAATATCTGTGATAATTATCACTCCAAAACACTTTCAATGTAACAAAATAGCATCGGGGATGCCTGTACCCTACAGCCGGGGGAAATAGTTTTCAACACCATGTGATATAGAAGTAGTGAAACAGTTCAAAGATCAAGAGACTTTCAGAGTAAACAGTGTCAGCTATGTAAAGGTCCATATAATACTTAAGTAAAGAAATTAACATTTAAGAGAGAGAAAATGCACGTAAAGATAAAGTCTTAAAACGAAAATTGAATATTAAGATAATCACATTATTTGGTATACTAAAAATTACAAATCTGTAAAATTTATTAATTAAATTATAGCTGTCAATGGAAATAGCACAATTTAGTAAAAGTACATCTTACAATCAGCTGCAGCAATCCACATATCTTTGTGATAAGAGAAATATGTCTCAAATATGTCTACAAACTTTGACACAGCCAAGGCTAAAGGTCACAGCATGACAATGTACACCCCCCCACCCCCCACCCCACCCCCCACTACTGTCCCTACCTCTTACGATTTCTGAGATGTGACCTACACAAGATTTTAAAGGTCAAAGTCACTACAGCCAGGTCCAAGGTCAAATCAAGGTCACACTATGACATTGCTCACCGACACCCCCTAACCAATGTCCCTACCAAGTAACAACTTCCTACGCCTTTCTGAGATATAGCCCAGACAAGATTTTTTAAGATCAAGCTCACTACACCAAGGTCAAAGGTCAAATCAAGGTCACAGCATGACGTCAAACACCTACACCCCCCAACCAATGTCCCTACCAAGTATGAACTTCCCACACCATACGGTTTCTGCAATACAGCCTGGACAAACTTTTCATGTCTCCCGCCCGCCCATCCGGCCGCCTTGGGTGAAAACAATACTCCGACAGCCCAAATTGACTAAAGGAAACAAAGACTTCTAGAGCCTAGGTCACAGTCTTTCAGAACTTTAATTCTAATTCTAATAGTTCTTTTATGGCGCTTAATCTCCATCCACTGAAGGCCATACAAATGTAGAAAAAACCTTGACAAAAGACGCACAAATATATTGTTTTCAGTTAATGCAAACTAAAATTCAGGGTGACTATTCATGAAAGGTCTTGAGCCAAATCTCAGGCTGAAGTTGGCCATATTTTTATACAAATAGTTAAGCCTAAGACCCGGCTAATACCTTCCGTGAATACTGCCCCTTGATATCTTGATTTGGGTACTTTTTTTTTAAATTCTCGTAACCGCCTATCCCAAACTGTTACAGCTGACGATTTATTCTGACATTTTTGGGGGGGAAAATTAACCTCTCTTTTGTTGACATATGGGAAGCTTTACGTTCTTTAAAACGAAACGTTTGTTGTCAGAAACACTCACTCCTTGGACAGTGAGACTCTTTTATTTCAAGTTTTTTTCAGCTTTATTGCAACATATTATTACAGTTATGATGAATTTTATTTGACTGTAGTTTTAAATATATTACGCACCTGAAACCCCTGACCTCTAGAACATTACTTAGGGAGCGCTGACCCTCCTTGGCGGAATTAAATATGGCGTCAAGGTCACAAAAACTAGGTCAGGTCACCAGTCATTTGGTAAAAGGCTGACAAGCAAATTGCAAAATTACCATTAAATACTTCATCATAGTAAAGTGACTGTAACCTAGCTGGCTTATCATAGAAAACCATACATATTATGTTCTTCAACTTATACAAATAAAACAGTTTATCAGCAAACATTTGACAAAACAGTTTGCAATCTACATAAATAAAGGCTGACATTTTTACTTCCACCTACAATTAGTGTTGCAGACGGTAAACCGGAAACCTATTTAGCGACCGAAACACAATGATCCGGTTACGTTTCATTTTCTTCTAACCAAAACCGGTTTTGTCATATATCCATTATCTTAACTTAAGTTCACTGAAAATATTAAACTACAACAAATATTTCACAGTATTTTATAATATTCTATCAATATATCACACATTTTGTCCTCGAAAGTCTTCAGAAAGTCCATTGTGGTTCATATTTATATGAGAGTTATAGCTCATGTACGCATGTCAAAACTTATGTCTTCATAAATCGAATGTACCCAGTTTTTCGCCGAATTTCCACTTTCGGAAACCGGTTGCATTCAACCGCATCACAACCTACAACTGTTATGTTAGTCTCGAAATTAAATTTAGGGAATGTTATTGCCCAAATAATTTCAGAAAATACAAAAATTTCACGAATTTTTGCCAGAAAAAAACTTGAAGAAAGGCACCTCTGATGTATGACTTTCTGATCTAATCTAACATGTGGACTTTCATAGGGCATAATCAATATCAGGTGACAGAGTCTAAGGTCCGACTCTGCGTAAACATACTGAGTAACAGCTCCTTTATTACCATAGGCAGGCCAAACTTTTGTAGACTTTGACAGGCAATCGAAAACTAAGCAAATATTTGATGTTGTCAAAATGATAATCGAATCGTGCTTCTAGCAAACAATGAATGAACATCTGATATTTGCCCTTTAGTTTAAACTACAAGTGACTATTGGTCAAGGTCACAGTAAAGGCCAATCTACTTTTCATTTACTAGTCTTTCTCTTGGCCAAGGTCACAGTAAAGGTCAATATACTTTTCATTTACTAGACTTTCTCTTGGTCAAGGTCACAGTAAAGGTTAATATACTTTTCATTTACTAGACTAAGTCTTTCTCTTGGCCAAGGTCACAGAAAAGGTCAATCTACTTTTCATTTACTAGTCTTTCTCTTGGCCCTGACTTTACTTTCACTCTGCGTGGGTTTCTTAGTGTTCCCTTTTGACGGTGACCTCCTCGACAGTTCGTGTGTGGGACTGGACTTCTTTTTGTTGGCACTACTTTTCCCATCTCTACCAGAGGCTCTCATTCTCTTCGGTGTAGGAATCTCCTCCTCATCACTTGCTTCCGGGGAACTACTTTCTTGGGGTTGTCGGGAGTTTTTTGTGGCATCGTCTTTGACTTCTGGTGATTTCTGCATAAGGTCAAAGGTCAAATTTTTACGGTTAAAGTCATCATACCAGATTGGCAGGGGCAGATTTCACAAAGGGACTTAAGTCCAGATTTAGACTTAAATTAAGACTTTGGTCTTAAATTTATGTTAAGTCTGTGGTCTTAGACTTAGCGGATTTCACAAAGCAGCTAAGTCCATGAAATTGCTAAGTCAGTGGACTTAACTTTAAGTCTGGGAGGTAGTGGGCTTAAATTTTGTAAAGAGGACTTAAATATGGCTGCCATAAACTTTTCTCCACTTCAAAATTTGAAATGGCTGTAAATAAAGTATAATTATACAGAACACCTTACTGAAGTAGTCTGTGGGAAGTTTATATGATGTAACAAGGTTTTCTATTTCAAAACAGCACTTATCCTTAGATAACATGCATCAAATGACGGATATAAAAGGTCATATGACACAGAAAACCACTGTGGTTATTTGATAAGCTTGGACTTAACTAAGTCACCCTTTATGAAATCCATTTAAGTCCCAGACCTAGCTAAGACCAAAGTCTTAGATTTAAGTCCCTGACTTAGCCAATAAAGGGACTTAGTTTAAGTCCTTTAGTGAAATCAGCCCCTGGATTCAAACTCATGAGCAGATGTCTGAGAGCCAAATGCTAAACTTATAAATCACTGGGCTATTGATGCCCCTTATGCATTAAAAGGTGGGGCAACATATCTGACTTGGCGAGTACAGTACGGGGTAATTATATATACAGGGTGAAATGGTCTCAAAATAAAGATATTGGTAGCACAGACTCATGCCCAGTGTACAGATACTAGGGATCGGGTCGGTAGGCCCGGTATCTTGGTATCGAGAGCATTTTAGTGAAATGCCGTGATATGAGATTTTCCAACCGCCACTTCGCTTGTAAACAGATATAATGAGAGAAAACTTAAAATATTGGAAAACAACCCCAAATCTGAAGAAATTACAAGCTTTTATCCAATATTTTTGTGAAGTTTGCAGACTTCTACAGCGATTATGCTGAGCAAAACTGCCATGTTTTGGTTACTCTACTTTATAGCCTTAATCTCACTCGTCAACATATATAATCGAAAGGACAACTTAAAATATTGGAAACAAACCAGAAACCTGAACAAAGTCTGCACTTTTATCTCATTTTTTGTGTAGTTGGGGACTTTTTTTTGGCGATGTCGTTAAGAGAAACGTCCATGTTTGTTTGGGGTGTACTAAAATGCAGAATCCTGGAATCTGGGGTTGTATTCTACAACAATACTATTTCTAACTGAGATTTCAAGTATTTCTCAGATTTCGAGTAAGAAACGATGCCACTGAACATTCTTAACTTTTGTTTCGTGAATACAAAGTGCAAGTGAAACTTAAGTGAAAAACCTTGCCTTACTTAGAGCTTAGGTCACCTTATCAAAGCATTGCTGTGGAACACAGCCCGTTTACAGTTTTGCATTGGCGACCTCCCAATGTACATATTTTTGGTACCAACCCATCCCTAATAGATACAAACAGGGGACCTTTTGGTATCTACAGTAGAACCTCAATTATACGAACCTAGTGGGAGACATACAATCGGGTCGGATAAGCGGGGGGGTTCGGATAGGTTAAATGGAGTCACGTTCGGCCGAAAACTGGGTTAGTGTGGGTGATAATAGGTGAATTTTAGGTTTTAGCAGAAAAATGGGGATGAGGCATTATATTACAGTATAATATGATAACTAAACTAGTTTTGCAGTGTTTTCATTGCTCCCCTGTCATCTTAAAGCATTAATTACACTTTAAAGTAACTTTATTCAACATATATTACGAGGTCCTCAGTGGCCTAGTGGTTAGCAAGTTTGGCATCTAATCATAGGCTGTCACCTCTGTGTGGGTTCGTCTCCCACAAGTGGCAATTCTGAGGACCTGTCCCAATATGACCCTGGCTGTTAAACGGGACGTAAAACCCCAACTTTGACTTTGTCAACATATATTACGCTGACTTGAGTCGTGTGTGTTCGGTTTGGTACATGTTTTATTGTCAATAAACGTCGTTATACATTTTGCCAATTGAAAAACTCCAGGAGATTATAAATTGTAAAACCCCCCAAGCAAACACACCTTCAGTGAGTGGATACATTCGGATGGTAATGCATTGTATTCTTTTAATATACGTCACTCTGTGAATCAACCTACTCCGGTAGATTATAAACTGCAAACCCAATCGAACATGCATTCAGTGATTGGCGTATTAATTATCAAAGAACTTGTGCAGCAGGTTCGTGTAAATGAATGAATCCCTCCCCAATTGAATCAATGGTATTAAAAGATCAAAGAAGCTAGGCGTTTCTGTGGACAATGCATTTTATAAAGCACTAGAATTAATGGTTTCCGAGAATGTGTAAAATGCTGTATTATCACTCATGGTAGACCGTGCTTTTAAGCTGAATGTAGGGAGACAAGGTTTCGGATCGGTTAATCCGGAGATTCGGATCATAGAGGGACGGATAATTGAGGTTCTACTGTATATGCTCAACAGCTAAGTACACATCAGCAGTTCTGTTTGAAATGGTGTAACTTCTGTGGCACTTGGCTTGCACTAGCGTGTTTATTCAGTACCATTTTCGACAATGGAATATGCCAACTTAAATATTCCTTAACCTCTAGACTTTGAGCTTAAACTAAGAATTTAACTACCAGTGTTTTAAACTCCGCAAACATTATTAATCAAAAAAAAAAAACAAAAAAAAAAAAAACAACTGACTCACCACACCAGGAAATGTGTACTGTATCCCCATGTCGGCGAGTTTCTGCAACGACTTGGCCTTTCTTTTGAGAATTCGTTTTTCAGCATCTTTCACCTGACAATTACAAGGTAACCACACTGAGAAATCAAAACAAAAGACACTTAATTACTAGGGTTTCTGCGATTCAAAATTCTGAATAGAAATATGACTTAAGGAACAAAATTTTAATATCCTGAATCACACAGTTGGTATGGGGACATAATGAAATATACTACACGAGTACATTATGAAGAAAATGACCAGGACATGTTAGTGAGCATTTAGACTTGCCTGAAGTCTTTGTATTTCTTATTCCATGAGATCTGACATACATGGAATCATTATGAATCCACCTGATCTGTGGGGATCCTAACGTCTGATGAATTACAGGGAAAAATCTCATTCAAAAAAGTCAAAGTTTGGGTTTTACGTCCCATTCAACAGCCAGGGTCATATTGGGACAGGTCCTCATATAACACCTAAGGCAAATGGTTTGAGGAAAGTTTTGTGAACATCAAACGACGTCAAAAAGGAAGAACTTCACATTCCAGGCCCAATATTTGCCCAAATCAAAGGAGTGCGAGGACAAAATAGATACACTAAATGAGTACATTATGCAGGAAATCTATTGTTTACTTTATAAAGCAAAAAAAAAAAAAAAAAAAAATCATTGGTCAAAACAAATAAATTTTTCTTTCTACATTTGGTCCAGTATTTGCCCAAATCAAAGGGAGTGTGAGGACAAAATAGGAAACACTATATAAACACATTATATAGAAAACCTTATTGTGGTCCAATAGCTTACCATGGGGAACTAAATGCTATCTCGGGTGGCCACAGCACCCTGGCCAACTCAAGAAAAAACAAAGAGCATAATATAACCGGGGTACCTTAATCGGTGGGGTGACCTAGATTGTGGCAAAGAATGCAACTTCCTTCTTCAAGTTGGCCGTAATCTTGCCTGGAAGCAGAGTTTTTTCACTCCCGACTTTCTTATTTTATTAGGTATAGGATATATCATGATAGAAAGTTTTATGGGCAGAGGAAACCAGTACATAAAAGCTGGCCGTGAATCTGTAAAATAAACTCCCAGGAATCGGAAGGCCACTACGAACTTTCCCATATATGGTCATCCTAGGGTTCAAACTGCCCACTTCAATTCACTACCAAGCCCCTCTTGTATAGCATGAAATCAGTGTTTGAAAGAGAGAATTTCACTCGTGGGGAAAACCCTCTGATTTAGAATCAGTTACCTTAACAATAGAAGGTTAGGAAAATGGAGGTTTCCCCTCTGTTTGCCTTTACATTGTACTCGTCCCTAAGTCAACAGCCAATCTAATTTTGGCACCCACTTTTGCCTAAGATAGGCTGTTCTCCAGTTCTCCCACTCACACCATACTCCATGACCTTTGGACTGAAAAGATTAGGCATCGACATTTCTGGAAGTGGTCCTCACCAAATTGACCATACACTTATTGCAAGCGGAGTAAAACATAGGCACGGATATTTGAGTAAAACATAGGCACGGATATTTGAGTAAAACATAGGATATTTGAGTAAAACATAGGCACGGATATTTGAGTAAAACATAGGCACGGATATTTGAGTAAAACATAGGCAGGGATATTTGAGTAAAACATAGGCACGGATATTTGAGTAAAACATAGGCACGGATATTTGAGTAAAACATAGGATATTTGAGTAAAACATAGGCAGGGATATTTGAGTAAAACATAGGCAGGGATATTTGAGTAAAACATAGGCACGGATATTTGAGTAAAACATAGGCACGGATATTTGAGTAAAACATAGGCAGGGATATTTGAGTAAAACATAGGCACGGATATTTGAGTAAAACATAGGCACGGATATTTGAGTAAAACATAGGATATTTGAGTAAAACATAGGCAGGGATATTTGAGTAAAACATAGGCACGGATATTTGAGTAAAACATAGGCACGGATATTTGAGTAAAACATAGGCAGGGATATTTGAGTAAAACATAGGCAGGGATATTTGAGTAAAACATAGGCAGGGATATTTAGTAAAACATAGGCACGGATATTTGAGTAAAACATAGGCAGGGATATTTGAGTAAAACATAGGCAGGGATATTTGAGTAAAACATAGGCACGGATATTTGAGTAAAACATAGGCACGGATATTTGAGTAAAACATAGGCAGGGATATTTGAGTAAAACATAGGCACGGATATTTGAGTAAAACATAGGCACGGATATTTGAGTAAAACATAGGCAGGGATATTTGAGTAAAACATAGGCACGGATATTTGAGTAAAACATAGGCAGGGATATTTGAGTAAAACATAGGCACGGATATTTGAGTAAAACATAGGCACGGATATTTGAGTAAAACATAGGCAGGGATATTTGAGTAAAACATAGGCACGGATATTTGAGTAACACATAGGCACGGATATTTGAGTAAAACATAGGCATGGATATTTGAGTAAAACATAGGCACGGATATTTGAGTAAAATATAGGCAGGGATATTTGAGTAAAATATAGGCAGGGATATTTGAGTAAAACATAGGCATGGATATTTGAGTAAAACATAGGCACGGATATTTGACTAAAACATAGGCACGGATATTTGAGTAAAACATAGGCACGGATATTTCAGTAAAACATAGGCACGGATATTTGAGTAAAATATAGGCACGGATATTTGAGTAAAACATAGGCACGGATATTTCAGTAAAACATAGGCACGGATATTTCAGTAAAACATAGGCACGGATATTTCAGTAAAACATAGGCACGGATATTTGAGTAAAACATAGGCACGGATATTTGAGTAAAACATAGGCACGGATATTTGACTAAAACATAGGCACGGATATTTGAGTAAAACATAGGCACGGATATTTGAGTAAAACATAGGCACGGAAATTTCAATCACCTGCTGTTCAGTTTTGACACTGTTATGTCTGTCCGCTGCTAATAAATGTGCTTTGGGCTTCTTGAAGTCTCTGTTGGCACCTTTGAAGGTCTCAGGATGCACTTTTTCATCTGGAATGAATTTACCTAGAGGAAAAAAAGAGAGAACAGAACTGCTGTATATAAAAATGCCATCAGCCAGGTTGGGATGGGGTCAATTGTCAAAGTAACTAAATAATTAATTAGAATCACTGTGTAACATTATAAGATATTTTTAAAATATGAGGAATTTCTTCCATCAAGGTGGTCATGCTTTTGGTTTGGTCTGTCTTTTTTTGTGATTATTCTAAACCTAAAAAATACATCTTATGGGGGTAGAAGCAAGAAGTGAATAAATTTGGGGAAAATGTGGTATTACCCATCTGGGAAAAACTGGGCTGGGCGATATTCCAAAAGTGTAAAATACTGGGCAATGGTAGATTCTATCCCAAACCTGGGCAATACTCCAAGAGTTGGAACACTGGGCAATACTAGATTTTATTCCAAACAGATTAACTTTCAAACTGGAGAAAAAAAATATCTTCAAAGGATCAGACACTTCTTTCTATTCACAGAGAATTCCAATGGATTTTCACTTTAAAATACAGTAGGACCGCAATTATCCAACTCTCTATTATCCAAAATGTCCAGCTGTCCGACCTCAAACCCACTGTCCCAACTCTATTCAAACCTGCTATTTTAGCCCTTCTATTATCTGACCTCGTTGTAACTCCCCCAATAGGGTTGGATAATAGAAGTTCTACTGTATTTCCATGAAATGCTGTTTCAATAATCTAACCCCAACTAGAGCGAAGTTGGCAAGAGAAAAAGATTACACATAAACTTATCAAACTTACACTTGAGTAGCTTGTGAAACATGAGGTAATTGTTCATTGTGTCCGCGACTATCTTTGCCACAGCCTCATTCTGAAACTCCACAAATGCATAGCCTTTGTCTCGTCCAGTCTGTAACCAACAAACGAATGCACAATTAAAGGAATTTTTCTGAAGAGTGGGAGTGAAATGTAAAGGTTAAAGAGTAATCTACATGGTTTTAACAAGATCCCAAATGAACTAAAAGATGGAATCATGGTTATTTACTTACTATGCTGAATTGCTTATAGCTTTCATGCATATCTACACAAGTTATAAACTACAGTATGAACTGACATTTGCTCTTTCTTTTCATTATATATGTGCACACTTAGCCGATACAATAAATAAACATACATCCATATCATACATTTACATTTTTTATTATATGGTGAAAGAAAAGCAATTAACTAGCTAACTGCTGACCCATGAATTCCTAAGATTTCATATCCTTGAACATAAATGAGGCAAACGTCGCAGTGTAATTTTTTTCAAAGTTAGATTTGAATAATTTATACGGCAAATGTTTAACTCTCATACTGGGTATTCTATTGGGACAGTACATCCGATGTTCCCAAAATCCCAATACACAGAAACAAAGTGAGTATCAGAATATATTTAAAGTGGATTTGGGAGGAAAACACAGGAAACTACACATGCTGGTCAATTAAAGTCATACTTACCCTTTTGCTCCTGGACAATCGGAGCCGTGTAACTTTCCCAAACTGGGAAAAGTAGCCTTTCATCTGTGACTCAAAGAAGCCTCTAGGAATGTGTCCTACATAGATGACTCCTCTTTCAGATGTTCCCTAAATGCAAAAACCATAGCTGGAATATAGCTTCTGTGAAATATTGTGCCTCAACAACTTCAAAAACTTTAAGGTTAGTGAGTGCATAACAGTTCCCAGACATTTAGTCCCGGTTTCGTCTACACTCATCTAAAAGCCAATAGATTCTGCCAACTCTGTTTCCCAAATTTATATAATTCCTATATATATTTTTGATGGGGTAAATATGTGACATTATTCCAAAATGTCTGTTGTTTTCATATTATATTATTGTAAATTGTTCTTTCATAATTGTATATGATTACAGAGTGTCTTCGGAACCGACAAGGACGGGTCACAATTCTTTTAATTTCAGAACCGTCACGTTCATATTATAACTATTTGATGTGTGGCTGTTGAATTAAAACGTGCTGTCGATGAAAATAGATACATAAAACCAGGAAACCAGTCTACTTTTCATCTGCAAACGTGATTAATTTCATTAACCAATGAAATAATTTGTTACTGAAACCTCACTTGAGACCAAGTATAACAAAGTTTGTATATTTTCCTACAAAATAGCTTCAAAACTAAAGATATTCTAAAATGTCATGTTAGAATAGAAATTTTGCGGTTCCGATTTTGTTATGAAAACATTTATAAAATATATCAAGGGTAAAGACATTTTTCTTTAAAATGGGTCTTAAAGCAAATAATTGGTGAGCCATTTCCATTGGCGGTTCTGAAAGGGATTGTTTTCCGATCCGTCAGTGACTGTTCTGAAGCCGCAGCGATATGATTATACATTCACTGACTGGGAACAAAGTTATTATTGTTTTTACTGTTACGAATCATAGCCGGGTACCAATCATCCCAAGTCTAGCAAATATGAAGACTACTGCCAAAGTAAATAGGACAAATACACGACAGAAAGCTTTCAAAATATGTGGTTATTACTGAAATATGAATGTTTTATTTATTGCTGGCGATAATAGGTATCGGGCGATAATTTGTAGCATGGCAGTATCTCTGTAGTACGCATCCGTTTTAAACATGTTTTATTATTCTTCGTTACTGCTTTACCTGCTTCTTCATATCCTCAACTTTCTGGGAAAATTCCTTCTGTTGTTCACCGTCTAAAGACATGTTGTGTGGTAAAGTTTCTTTCCTTGATTTTCGCCCCATGCTTGTTTTTATCATCAACAGGTTCATTCGATGTCGTAAAGTATGACCTCGGTGTTTACTAAACGTTAATCAAAGTTCGGACCACCGTCACACGCCCCGGATTTCATTTGACCGTGTCGTGGCAACTCTTCAGAAGTTGCATTGTTCAAGTTTTGCCGGATTAGTAAAAACTATAAACATAAGATTGTAAAAAAATATAATTTTGTCTTATTTGACGTTTTCTTGACTACTGAAGACAAACAAGAAAAACTAAAAAAAATACTGACAATATGATTTCCTGTAAATTCTTTTCACATTATATACTTCTAGGACCAATAATAAGCCAGCACTTTTACCTTTGGCTACCCTCATTTGACCTTGAAGGATAGGCCTAAGATCAAATCTGATCACATCATAAAATTCCCAGCCCATAATGTCCTATAGGTTGGTTCCACGTGCCAAACCTATAGGGCCAATAACAAAGGAGAAATAGGCACCTTGTGGTACTTGGGCACTTCATGGATGACCTTGAATGAAGAGTTTCAAGGTCAAATGCCTGTCAGCTTGTAGAGGACATGTAGATCTGTTATATATATCACCTATGAGGAAATCTAACCTTTTACTTATGAGAACCGGACAGTAGAAAAAGATACACATTTTTCATAAAAATGCCCGTGGCGGCCATCTTGCTTTTCAAAAATGAGGCCGATTTCATTGATTTATTTGTTGTTTTACGTCGCGCTCAACAGCCAGGGTCATATTGCGACAGGTAGTTTACAGGTGGAGGAAACCAGTGCATACTAGTTGGTCAAGATTCTGCACTGTAAACTATCGGGCATCGGCAAGTAACTAGTCCCAGAAAAGCTCATCTCCCAATGAAGATATCCTGCAAATTTGATTAAGCTATCTCATGTAGTTTCCTGCTGAGAACGTTAACCTCAAAAATGTCTCTAGGCACGGCAGCGTAGTGAATGCTAAACAAAGGTATCCACTGGAAGCATCCATGGGACATAATTAAAATTTTTTTATTATTATTATTTTTTTGGGGGGGGGGGGGGGAATAGAATACTCACAGCTTCTCAAATGAATTTCATTCTAATGCCCATAGTGCTTCCGGAGGTACGATTATATTTCTGAGCATTAAAATCTGCTAGTAGAGATATCAAGTACCACAAAAGTATAATTGCAGAGTAAATGCCACAGGTAATTTTCAACACTAATGGGCATTCCCTGTAATTTTTTCACAATCAGCATGTCTTTTCTTTTTTTAAAATATCTTATGTTTTAGAAGTTTTTTGAGCTCTTTTGTTGTTATTGTTGCAAGTATGGTCCTTTGACAGTGTAACAGTGACTTGCCGAGGATTTATCTCTTTACTGTGTGCTTCAATCTTGGCTTATACTTATACAATCGTCAAATGCTGAACAAGTTTTGAGATTATGACGAAGAACAAATGATGAAACAGATTGGGCAACAAATTTCAGTGGTTCAGTAGCAGTTTGGGTAGGATTAATAACAGGTTTAAAATGTTCCAACTAATCCTCAACAGCATCCCAAACTACATATCCTGATATTAAAAAAAGAGGATGTTTGGAAAAGAACGACCAACCCTTTTACAGAAGCCATTTCCACCACCATTTAATTTTTCTTTCCTGGCCACGTAAAACTTGGGATACTTTCAAGGTCACCCTCGAAGATATTTATCTGGATATACGCAACCAAAACATATCAAAAGCACAATTGTGATATGCAGCTTTTGATTAATTCCCAAACTTCATGGTTTCTGTGTGCAGGTTTGGTCTGATTAAATGTGAATCTGTGCCGGGATGGGCCAACTGGGGATGGTCTCCATTTTGGGGCCACAGAAGAAAGCGCTTATTTACTAAATAGTGCCAGAAAATCAAAATTGCCATTTTTAAGTGCCTTGCAAATAAGGTCAAAACAGGACTGGCCCTCCGTGTAGTATGTGAGCTGGATTTAAACTCATAGTCACAGAGGTCAGGGTCATATGATCACAGCTAAACTTGTTAACCACTAAACCTGAAAAGAAATCTACTGCAATTTTTTTTTTAGGGTTACAGAACTGGCTTCTTCTGCTGTACTGCTGTAAAGGTGGCGAGGACAGGCAGATGGCTGCAGAGAGAAAGTAAATAATAAGCCAACACATTTTTAACGATGCTTCCCACAGCATCTTTTATTAAACATTTCTTTGAGAATTTTTCTTCCAGTTTCAGAAATATCACAGATAAAAAGGTTGGTCTAATGTGTTACACTAATGAACATACACCTTGCCAAGAGTTTTTCTTCCATCGTCATACAGCGTGCTTTTTTTCAACAACATATTCACATATTCGGTAAGAAAAAAAGGTAAACAAGAACCGTATGTACAGTGACTTTACAATTTAACCCTGGGATTAAAACGTAGTACACAAATGTATGAACACTTCATATAAATAGCTCTATCACAATATATAAGGCTTGCCAAAATTCACACTACAAAGACAAAGAGTTTTTTTTTAAACACCAGGAGGGCAGGAATATATATTCATTTCTGTGATTTCCCAAACTGCAAAGAGGCTGCTACCCTCTTTTTGCTCGTTCGGGCAGGACACAAATATCCGACCATGTGCACCCCCCCCCACCCCCCCCCCCCCTGTGCCCACCAAATTGCCTGTTTGCATTTTACAAAGGCAATGTAGAATACTTTACTGTCCAAAGTCAAAGTTTGCCCTCTCTTTCAAAAAGACCAGGTCGTATCGGGGCGGGGCATCTCACATGTAGTCACTACAACAGAGCATGTCCCCCCACACCCAAAACCAAGCTTTGGATAACACATGTTTCCACAGGACTTCTTTTGGCAAAAATACACATATCCCCACGCACTTTGCTCACAGACAAAAACTGTCCCACTTGGGTTTGACTACAAGTAACAAATCAGCAAATTTTCACAACTGAACTTCAACAAATAAACAAAAAAGAAACACAAAAAACAGATAGCGACTTAGAATATATTACAATTCACAGTTTTTATTTCTTTTTTCACACACTCTCAAGTGACACAAACACATGTACAAAGGTTCATTACATTTTGTGATAATAACGTGAGCAAGAGCAATCTGTCAGAAATTCAAAGCTTTCAAATTCAAAGCTTTACATTGTGACCGCCAGTCAGGGCAACACCCCGGGGGGCGCAAGAGCATTTCCCCTTCATTCTAGTACTCTATAAATTTAGTTTTACTTTCTTTGGAATTCATTGTTTTATAAACAGCTTGAAATTCTGTTCTAACGCAATCAGCGTGCAGATGAGAATACAGAATGGAGTCGTCAAGAGATTGGAGGTCAGTTGCCAAATCATTTTGAAATTGCTGGATCACACCACTCGTAACTGTTCATGGACACACACGAAGCCGACAACAGGAAGCACACAGGCTAATTTTACAACTTTAATCTACTGGTGGAGGTATAAGCAAAAACAAAAACCGGTTGTCTGGGGAAACTGGAAAATATATATGAAATTTGGCTTTCTCATACGCTTGTTTCTTTTGCGGCGACAATGTGCATGTACACGTTTGTAAGGGACTATTTTTCCACTCCATATAAATGAATTTTTGTGGGATACACGCCCGATCAAATTTATAGGTTACTTACGGTCTTGATGGAAGTATTAGCCCTATATATATTTAGCCACTGAAGACAATTTTTCTTTTTTTCTTCACGATTCCAAGTCATTTACTGACCAAAAGACAGGAGAGACACAAAAACATTGTATGTATTAAATGCAACAAAGATATTTTTTTTTTTTTTTTGCAAACAAGATTCTTCTAAACAAAACATCTTTTTAAGGGAAAAAAGCAACATCCAGTAGACACAATATTATCACTGAAACGCTGACATTATTAGCCTGTTTTAAAACGAGGCTGAAACCTTGACATTTATACCACAGCTATCAAGGACACAAGAGAACATGTACAATTTTTTTTTTATTCCAGAGAGAACACACACATACACACACATAATGGCAGTGGTTAAAAACAAAAAAAATCACTGGAGAGAAGTCTGCAGGTTTAATCTTTTGGGCTTTTAAAAGAGTACTCGAAAATACTTGTTAAGGAGTCCGGAATTATTGAAATGGTAATACATTATAGAAACTGGACCAAATTTAATTTTCCAGGAAAAAATGGAGAGACAAGAGTACTCGAGTACTCTTTGCAGCCCTCAGTATTTTATTTTTTTTTCTTGCACATTTTTTTTTTTCATCTTTGCACTAACTTAATTTTCCCAAATTACATAAGTTTGAAAGCACAAGCAACCAAAGAGTCACAATCACACTTGTATCGTGTTCATTTCAATGTCAATACTTGCGATTATTAGACATCACTCAATTTTCAATACTTTTCTTTTTTTTATAATTTTTTTTCTTTTTTTTTTTTGTTTCTAAATTTTAGTAGCCAAAACAAAATCCCACTCTAATGATCGCTTATTGCTCACAAATTATCAGCTGGTAGCCGTGAACAAAGTAGGTTACTTCCCAGCTTACAATGTTTTGTTGTGATGCAAAATTGGGTTCTTATAACGGCTGTAACAGCATGCCCGCGGACACAGAAATGGACAAACTGTATCGAGAAATGGAGTCTAGGGAGTCTAAATTAGCTAACCGGGCACTTGTAGACGGTTTGTTTTTCCATAAATATCATACTTGTTTGAAACCCAATATTTTACACACGTTTACCAATGTAATGTTTCTTTTT
This sequence comes from Sabellastarte sp. h YS-2021, assembly GCA_964017235.1. Classification (NCBI taxonomy): domain Eukaryota; kingdom Metazoa; phylum Annelida; class Polychaeta; order Sabellida; family Sabellidae; genus Sabellastarte; species Sabellastarte sp. h YS-2021. Next base: position 6,394,001 of record OZ024940.1, read on the forward strand.
TAAACATTAATCGACTCTATTTACCCTGGAAAAGAAAGTTACCCTTTTTCGCAATACTTTCTTGAATATCATATTGATACTTATAACAGTCCCCAACAGAGCTCAGATCTACTGTAATTCTGGGGATATTTTGGGGATACAAGTAATCAAGACTGTAACTGGAGATGTGGTTATCAGACAACATTCTAACTTAACTTATTTTGGGTTTTAATGTCGCTTTCAACACTGTACAGGTCACATGATGACGGGTAGTTCTGTGGGCAGAGGAAACCAGTACATACTAGGTGAAGATTCTGAACTGTAAACTGCCGGGCATCAGTAAGCAACTAAAAACTTTCCCAGCATTTGTTTATTTTGGTTTTAACATCAATATCTAGTCTAATCAAATACCTCAATATTTAGTCAGATTTATCCATTGAATATTAATTTTCACGTAACTGGACAATTGACGATAAACTTGTTAGCATCATCTGCCAAATTTGCTTCACTGGTACTACTAAAACGCAGCTAGCCAAAATTTGGGCCATTTTCTGCAAAACAAATTAACCAGGCCCGTTTTTTTTTCTAAACTCGCAGCCTTAACCATAATCCATATTACAGCTGTCATTTGGTTTTACTATTCTGTTGGAATCGTCACACCGACAATGTAAATCTCTATAACTTCAGATAGCCCTTAGTAGTGGGTACATTGTTCATCAATGATATTTATCATTTTGGGACAAGGTTGCCGAAATCAATGCATAAAGATGTATATCAATATCGCCATTTCAAGTAAAACTGTAAACTTGTACTGCAAATGTTTGAACTAAATCTTAGATCTGAAGAAACTGTATATTTGTATCTCGCGCTTTTGTAGTTTTGATTTGGTAAATTTCACTTCCTGTTAGCAGTTGGGGACATGCTAGAATAAAAACGTTTTTGATATCCCAGATTCGGACTATTTAGCAGACAATCTCCCCTCCGATATTAACCAATGTTTAAATATTTTTGTTTACAATATCAATATCCACAAAGCCAAGCGATTTACCCACTACCCTTAAGTCGGAGAAAGTATCAGGCTTTTAACTCAAAAGCATAGCAACATCTCACTTGTTTCCTTAAAAAACAGAAGTGCTTCGAGTTTGTATTATCCATGTTTACAACATGTTGAAACAACCCCAAACCTTGAAGGTAGTGAGATTTCCACAGCACAGACACTAGGCACTGGTATCAAACTGGTTCAAAACTTAGAAATATTTTTCATTTTTCCCTTTTTGGGGGTAGTTTGGTCACCGGGTACTTAAATACATGCAGAAACAGTACAAATGAGTAAAACAAGTACTCGTAAAAGTATTACAAATGTTGCTTATTCTGTAAATAACTTGGATGAAACCGTAACTTCAGAAAGGTTCATCTAATTTCTATTGTCAAATTTTTTTCTATCAATGGATATTTAAAATTTTATTTTTGATACGTTTTTTAAATAATCTGCCATTTTTGCTTTAGAGGTACACTTTTAACACAGGTACCTAAATTCGGGCGAGTTTTTGTATTACCGGGCACCGCTAGTTTAAAACCGAGTCACAGCTATCATGAATTAATTTCACCTTAAATTTTTAAATGCACTTTTTTTTCTCTCAATGAAATCCTTGTCAGGTCTTGATCTCTTTGCGTGTCCCCAGAATGCTACAGCCAGACAGTTCAAATCCTATAGCATTATACTGTTACAAGTACACAGAAATAGCACCATTTTTTTTTTTGTATACATATAATAACCAGTCTTGCTCTTTTAACTTTCACTTAAAATTCTGTCCTCCGATCACTTGGAAATATAGCATCGCCAAGATGTAGCATTGTCCTGTTTTCCTTCCTGTCTCTTCTGTTGATTTTCTAACGACTGGCTCGTGACAGTTTTGACACTACGTTCCAACCACAAAGGACAAAAAAAAAAAAAAAAAGAGAATTTCTCCACACTTGCGAACAAAAGTCTCAACTGTTACATATACAACTGAACACTTTCTCCCACAATGGTATCAGTTTAGTCCGTCTTTCAGGCATTCTACTGAGAGTATGACGGAGAACGGCCAGTGAATTCCACACTTTTTTCGGTGAGTGTGTCGTATATTCGCACCCCCTCAAACAACGGGGGTGGAAAGGAGGAAAAAAATCCCGCAAAAACCGATCTCTTCATCCAGGTCACGTCACTTCCATGGCAACCACCTTGTCGGTTAGAATGTTATTGGCACCTTCGTGTTTGTCTCTGAAACGAAAAGAAAAACAACAAAAACGCTAAAACTGGGGGCCATTGCACTGTCGCAAATATCCTTACTGAATAAAGTAGTGTGTAAGCTTGCCTTGCATTTAATATCCATGCTTCACTTTCATTATTATTTCATTATTTATTTGGACCAAAATTTTTGAGATTTATCTGGGCTTTTTCTGTATACAGTATATTTCTGGTGCAATATGCATCCATTCAAACCAGAGACACTACTTCTTCAACAGATGCCTGACCTTATTAGAGGGTGAAAACAGTCAAATTATATAAAATAGAAAACTGCTTCAACCCACTCGTAGTTGCCTTGTCCATTAACACCACCACCGACTGACCACTGTTCAAAAAAGGCTGTTTTTTTTCTTCAGTATCAAGTAAGTTAGGTTTCGATTAAAGTTACAATATTATTTGAGTGTGGCCTAGCTTCAGCTAAAGAGATAGCACTTGTAAAATTGCAAAATGTAACAAGCTCTAAGCTCTGCTTCGTTTTACCGTTTCTATAAATTTCATTGTTTATTCAGAATTAAATGCTATAAACTGCGATTCAAACAAGGAACTCACTTGGTTATCCCATCCGCCTGTGCTGTAGAGCCAATCTTGAGCAGCTGTGTGCCACGCTTGGTGGCCAGCGAGATGGGCAGGGCTATTGACAGTTGGGGGGCTGGGCTAGCCGAGGATGATTGGCAGGTACTGGTGACTAGGACCGCCCCAACGCCCGAGGTGGTGGCATGGCTGCTGACTGAAGGGGTGGAGGAGACGTCTGCGGAGGAGATGGGGTAGTTGAGCTGAAGGACGTTGGCGGCTGGCGAGGTGGAGAACACACCGGGTGGGGCTGTGTGATGGGGTGGGGCAAGGATCAGAGCCGGTGAGGCCGTATTCCCCGGTCCTTTTACTGAAAGAAGAAAAAGGGAGGAAAACGATTGAGAAATTTCAAATATTTGAATATACACCAAATATTCAAAGTTATTTTACTATTAACTTCAAGCTAGGGCCATCACAACTAGCCAACTAATCGACAATGGTTAGAATATTGCTATTTACCGGTTTCATATTTTCCAAGGAATAATCATGCAATGCAGTAAAAGATGGCAGAAGGTCTGAATCTGTAAAATATGTCCATATTGTCACATAAAATAATTTAAAATCCAGACAGCCACGTTTTCTGTACTGCTTAAGCATTCACGTAAAGCCAGAAGTACCATATACCTCTTATATTGGCCACTTCCTGTCTGACATAAACGAAACAGAAGTCGCAGGAAAACAGCAAATTTATTAAATTTTACAGACTACAGACATGTATTTTCATTTTATTTCACAATTTATTGTTTTCATTGCTTTTTCAAATACGAAACTTAAGTTTTTTGGTTGTTTTGTAAATTTGATGGTTTTCTGTGTCGACACGAACAGTACTTTGTGATTAGTCCCTACTTCAAGTCTGAGAAATCCATACTTCTTACCTTGAAAAGCCCCATTCTGAAAGACAACTGGAGAAGCTCGGGCTGTTTCCATGACAACCGCTGCTGTTGTAACTCCTCCCCCTCCCTCTTGCGTTGCCATGCCCACTGCCTCCGCAGGTGCACACACTGCCGAGACTGCAAACTGTGCCTTCTCCGAGTCGAGGGTCATTGTGGCCACGTTGTTGATGCCGGAAACGCAGGCAGGAGTTGGGTAGCTGCACCCCAGGTCGCCAATAACATCTGCCACTTCTTGTTTCAGCAGACTCTCCTGGTTGGATAGAATAATGATATGGCTCTTGCAATACAAGCTCTCATCGAGAGGTGAAAATATTATTCATCCTAATCGATTAATAAGTTATCAAAGCACTAGTCGATGCCAATGTTGCTAAACCGATTAACTGTTTTCTTATATATATCAACCTTTACGGGAGTTTAAGCGACCGTTAAAACTATAAATATTTCGTGTTGTGACCTTACTTGGTATCCGATTAAAGCATTTTATCTGTATTTTATCAAAGTATCAAAATATTATACTATTAGCCATAGTGTAGGGATTGAAATACAATTTCAATATCGATATCAAACTCTATTTTGGCTTTGCATATCGATCGATATTGAAATATCGTTTCACGCCGTAAAATCTGTTATTTTGCACCTACTGATTTTTCAGTTATCATAAATCATTTTGCTAAAATATAAGATATACAAAACTAACCATGAATTTAATACAAGCAGCCTATAAAAGCAATTAAATTTCATGAAAAATCTCACAACAAGTCTTTTTAATGCATAAATATTGATGTTCAAACTACAGGGAACTAATAAATTACAGAACTATTTTGAAAATTTTTCCTGGTGGGTGATGGAAACGATATTGAAATTCCCACTTTTAGTATCGATATTGAAATTTAGAAAGACATATCGATCGATATTGAAATATCGCTATATATGATCCCTTCACTAATTAGCCAATGGTTTTTCATCAATCTGATGAAGTTTTTGGTTTTCTAACATCTCTCGATTCGCCATTTTGTTTTGTTACATCCAGAACACATGTATATGTGACATTTTCAGTATTTCTCATCCAGTCCAATTCTGGGATTTTATGTTTTAGTATGACCCCAATCAAAATGGCCAGTGACAGGAAGTGAAACTCATGAAACCAAAATATGACGGTTTCCAATACAATCGAGATGGTGGTTGGGGCTAATGTCCCATCCCTACTGCCAACAGCAATTCCCTATTTTCTGAATAACAAAAACAATTTTTTACCAACCGAATCTTCATAATGAAAACAGAGCTGCTTCCCTTTAAATTGCATGGACATACAGTTATTACTTGACTACTAATTAAGAGCCAATAAGATGTCCAATCTACGATGATGTGCACAAATACATACAGATATGAATGAGCAAGTTCTCTGCAAGAAAAATGATACTCAAAGGCCCAACACTTTGAAGGATACAGCTGTTTATCTGCTACTTCATCAATTTAATTGGTCTTTACCTGCTGGTCACGTTGCATCTGCAGCAGCTGTTCGCGGTGAGACTCGTACGTCTCCATGGAGAATTCTATGGGTAGCGGCGAGAGGCTGTCATCAAGTACTGATGTGGCAAGGGGCTCCTCCTCTACCGGTGACTTGGGTCGGAAAAATGGACTGCATTGGCCAAATGAAAAAAAGACAAAAGTAAAAATTACAGAGCTTGAATTGACAACGGAATTGTGTAAAGCAGAACCTTCAGTGAACAGACAAATAAAATGGGCAAGTTTTCATCCTGACATGAAAGTCCATTTAATTTTTTGATTTCAACGTTGGTTTATACAGGTGTTATTTCTAAACTGCTATGTTAGTACTTGGATGGCTGACCATCTCAGTTCGGGACCAGCTGTGGGATGTATCTAAGTTGGAATTTCTTTCTGTCACGAGACTTTCGTAAATTCTAGTGCACTACTCGTGTCTCTGATGGCTTTGCGCTCGCGCTAGGGGACCAAAACACCTTTTGGCCTTGTTTTTACAAAGTTTTAAGTATCCACTTACCAGTAGTGGTGGTACGATTGGACTGATCGTTTGTGACAGTATACAATCAAGGTCTGACACAGACATTTTCTAAAAATCCGTTTTTCAGCTTAAAACTCTCCTAATGTACCTCAGTATCCACATATTTGTAACATATTTAAGGCATTTTTTTTTAAATTGACAAGATTTGTCACGAATTTCAAGCTTGTTTATGTTGTGGCTATTTTGGTCGATTCTAAATGTCGGAACATTGTAATAATGGGCTGTTACATCAGTCATACTTACATTTTGCTATCTTTAATGAACTGGAAGTAGTCTTTTGATATACTGCTCTGGTCGTGGGGCGAGGAGGGACTTGAATACTCTAATTCCTCCAACTGGTCATCCCAGTCTGTGAAGCCTCGATCTAGCAGGACCCTGCCAAATTAGAGACACGACAAACTTAGTAATATCATAATATAACTGAATCATACAATATATTTTAGTACTTTACATCTGACCAGTAACTATGGTATTAAAAGGTTTGTAACTTGCAGAAAATTTGAACTTGTACAGGACATTACATACCTTTTATTACAAAACAGAGACTCTTTTTTTTATAAATACAATGTAACCTACAATGTACTGTATTTTATATATTTTGGTAACTTACTGTGCTTTTACAAACTGGAGAAAGTACTTATCTGTCAAATTTGGGTGTACCGATTTATATTCCAAACTTTCTATTAGCAGAGATTACATTTTCTATAGCTAACATTTCTGCCTTCTTACCTGCCACCGCGGCCGTAGCGCCGCCGCACAAAGCCCACGCATCGCTTGGGTTGGGAGAGAGCTGCCAGTGAGTAGCGGTACCGTGCGTCCCCAAACCCTCCCTGATCTCGCCCGAACCAGGGCCAGTTCCCCTGCCCCGCATTGATTGGCTGGAAAATAGAAGAGAGACGGCCAATAAACAATATGGCAGGAGCAAGTAATCAGTGACTGAATGAATCAGTCACACATCTAAGTTGCCATTCATTTTCCTTTTTTTGGAAAATAAAGAGTGATAATCAACAATACATTAAGAGCAAGCAACAACCCACCACACAGAAGTGCCAGTCTTTGATCAGATGCCAATCTTGCTAACCCACTGAGGACCTCTACCTGTTACCTGAATGAGATTATTTCTGCACACATTGAAAATATTTATACTAAACTAAATGTGACCCTTTCTGGAAATAGTAACCTAATTCATAAAACTCACAGCATGATAGAAGCAGCCTGGTTTCCGTTTAAATGCGTAGGGTCCGTCTGGATCGTCTGGCTCCGTCTCATGTTCAGAAACCGGTGACAAATGCTGAAAGTACAAAATTGAAATATATGTAAACCAAAAATCAAAGGAATAGCTTCTCTTATCATTTGGCAGAAGTTCTTCATATATATAAAATATTAGGTTTCAATCTTTATCTCAATAACAAAGGATTCCTCTGCATACAAAATCTCCCAAACGGTCAAAGTTGGTGCTTTATAACATTCAACAGCCAATGTCACCTTGTCCAGGGCATCTACCTCTTGTTCAAGTCAAACCCACACACCGGTGAAAAGTCTCCGATTAGTCCAAACAATTGAAAATTTTGAAAGCTAACTACAGAGAAAATTGAATTTGAAGCATTCCTATTGTTCTATTTTTTATGTTTCGTCCTATTGGTATGTGGCTGTGGTGTGTGTGAAGAATCTTTGCGAATGCACCAAAAAGAACATTAAAAACAAAATTTAAACAGACTGCGGCGACCTACCGGTGAGTTTTCTTCCTCAGAAGTATAAGGTTCCGTCTGCATAATGTCGATTTCTGTGTACTGGGGTAAATGTACAGAGGGGTGACTGGGCGGCTGACTAGGGGGGTTACTCGAGGACATGGACACCTTCTCCCGATCTTTGCGCTTGTTGTAGCGCCTCTTGACCTTCTTTGCGTAGGTTTGTTCTTCCTAAAATAAAAGAAGGGACCAAAACATTACCACATGCTGTACACTGTGTTAAAATCTATGATACAATGGATACTCTACTAACTTGAACGTTGGGACAGCCAGAATATAATACTGAAATAGAAGTCGTAAAGCTGAAGCACTTTTTAGAACAAGCAATCAGTGACCGATCTGAATCGGTCACATATAGAGTTGGTAAAAAAAAAAATAGAAAACTTAAGGCAAGTACAAATGTTGGAAATTGTAAATTTTACATGACGTACAGTTACAAATGTTTTAAGTTACATGAGCTAATAAAACTGAATATTGGGAAAGGTTGTACATGAGAAGTACTTTGTGATGCCACTCGACATGTACAAACTGTGCACTTATCATTTTACAAGTGAAGAGAGAGTTCACCAATGACTGTTGCTTTTAAAACTACATCATTGAAGCAATTTTGTAAACTTTCGACATGAAACATTTTCTGAATTGAAAAAAGCGATATCAGAAGCTCTAATTTTATTTTTTAGAATGAATTTTATGAAATCATAAAAAGGATTTTAAAAGGTTTTAAAACTACATCATTGAAGCAATTTTGTAAACTTTTGACAAAACATTTTCTGAATTGAAAGAAGTGATATCAGAAGCTCTAATATTATTTTTTACAATGAATTTTCTGAAATCCTAAAAAGAACACCTACCCGGTCCGCCCATTTTCTGGCGTTAATATACTCTGTGTATGACTGGATGAACGTGTTTGGTAATGTGTGTCTTTTGGCATTCGCATCTTTGTATGCTGACCCGTCAAAGTCTTGCATTGTGTACCTGGGTCGGGGGAAAAAAGATAAAAAGAAAAATTGAATTTGACTATTGGAGATATTAACACCAATGATTCAACGAGAGCCATGGATTACCTCAAAAATTTATTTATTTATTTGGGGTTTTACGTCGCTTTCAACACTGTACAGGTCATATCAGGACGGGTAGTTGGAAGGGTAGAGGAAACCAGTACACACAGTTCGTTAGGGTTCTGTACTGTAAACTGCCGACCAACGGCAAGCAACTACCAGCTTTCCCACTTGAGGCCGTGCCGGGAATCGAACCCCGGCCTCAGAGGTGGGAGGTGAGAGTGTTACCACTCTGCCACCGTGGCCCCACAGATTACCTCAAAAATGTTACAATTTTCTATTGTGTAACTGGTTAAAGCAGAATTTGATTTGCATTATTATGATTCAAATTTTACATATTCATCTATGCCAGAACAATTTTACACTTCACTTTCTGTCTTGATACCAAGGATTCTTGTAAAAATACGGATATTATATTCAAACCTTTTCATACTTTACATAATATTTCCACAAAACCTGTGAAAACTTTTATATTTTTATTTCATTAAAAGTAATTTTCATCTTTATAAAGACCTCATGAAACTGGAAACCCCCTTTCTCGATAATTTATTAGTACACAAAATTCAACTGATTTACTAGTGATTTTTTTTTACGCAAAATTGAGTAAATTTGTAAAGAACTTGGAAATGACCTTGAAACTCACCTTTTATCTACAATTTCTATTGTCAACTTGAGCAATTCCTTCTTACTCTTCTCTCTCCGTTTCATTAATTCTAATATTGTTCTGAAATATTAGTATAATACCGAAATACAATTTCATAATGTTTAAATGCTTAACAAATATATTTTATTTAAATTGACTTTATTCCAATTGAAATATCACTAATTGTACAAAACGTTATTTTTTGTTTTTGTATCCATGCTAAGAAACTTTTCTTAGATCAGCCATTGAAAAGCTTATTTTTATTTCTACCATATAAAATGCTGACAACCACCTAACCAATTACCTCACTAAAATTTGAACGTGCTAAATAACCACAAGACCCCCAAATTTTCATGGTTTTATCCAAGTCTCGTCTTTATACAAAGTGGGTAAGACGTTCACTCGACTCATTGTTACATTAATGGGCAAGTTGTTGGTCTCAATATCTTTTATTGAGAGCATTTTACTGAAATACCATAACATTTTACAACTGCTATTTCACTTGTCCACACTTTTTATTGGGGGGAAACTTAAAATATCGGAAACATACCCTAAATCCGAAGAAACTGTACACTTTTATTATCCCATATTTTTGTAATCTCGGGGACTTTTATTGCAATACCATCATGTTTGATGCATTATTATTTTGGGGGTGTCTTTTTTTCAGAATCACAGAGCCTCATCATACACTTCATAACCTTTTAAAATTTTTTTTAAAAAATTTTTTTATTTGGGGTTTTACGTCGCTTTCAACACTGTACAGGTCATATCACGACGGGTAGTTGGAAGGGCAGAGGAAACCAGTACATAGAGTTCGCTAGGGTTCTGTACTGTAAACTGCCGACCAACGGCAAGCAACTACCAGCTTTCCCACTTACGGCCATGACGGGGATCGAACCCCGGCCGCAGAGGTGGGAGGCGAGAGTGTTACCACTCTGCCACCGTGGCCCCCATAACCTTTTAAAATGCTCGTCGACTAACAAAGTTGCTTAGATAATAAAGGTTCGAACATAACTTGTTAATTTATCACATAATACTCGGGAAAAACTTCTAAGGCTTTTTTTTTTCCATGTCTCATCGAAATACAAAGTGGCTTGGTTAACAACTGTCCTATGTTAACTGATCAAAAATACAAAGGTGCTTTGATAATAACTCTTCCACTGAACATGTTACAGTAGTGCTGGTATCGTTCATCTATACTGAAATATTTATCGATTCATGCTAAGTATACTGATATCGATAACGTAGGGTACAATATCAATATCAGAAAATAGTATTTAATAGATGCAATTAAGCGGTTTACCATTCAAATAAAATACAAAATTTGAGAAATATATTGGTTTTCCTATCATTTTTGTCAACTTTCAGTTACCGCTAAAGCGGAAACGCCATATTTGTTTACATTTCGGGAAACTACTAAAACTTGTGAACAAGTTTGGAGTTTGGAAGGTCTCTCTCGGAAATCATCCATGACCCAATATTTCAATATCTATCGATACAGAAGGAAAAAATATGGTTCGATATCGATATATATATTATTATTCGATACCAACACTATGTTACAGGATCAAAAATACAAAGTGACTTGGACAATAACTGTTCCACTGAACTCGTTAATTGATGATAGAATACTTGGGGAAAACTTACAAGGCCTTTTTCAAGTCTCGTCGTAATTTTAACATCTTCTCGTATGAAACCTCATCATTTTTCCGGTTCTGTGGAAGAAGAAAAACACACCCTCATGACAATGTACCACAGCAACAGTGAATCTTGTCCATGAGAAAATGTATTTTACATCACACCTCAAACTGACATCTCCATAACAACATACAGACCATGCAACAAATTAAAGGTAATTGCCAATTCATTGTCAATAAGATCTATTTTACTACTGCCTTAGAAGAAGCTTATCTTACTGGATGAAATGTTCGCCAAAACACGACAATGTTTCAACTAGTGCAATATAAATACACGGTATTACACTATTTTCTTCCAAGTTAATTTGATTCATTTGTGGTTTACAGACTGTTTTAACATCTTATACCAGACCAGGGAACTTCAAGACCTTTCTTTTAATTACAATCCTTGACACAGTCAAAGTTGGGGTTTTACGTCCCTTTCAATAGCCAGGGTCATACTGGGACAGGTCCTCAGCATTCCCACATTTGGGACTCGAACCCACAGAGGTGACAACCTACGGTTAGATGCCAAACTTGCTAACCACTATGCCACGGAGAACCTCAATAATCCTCGACAAAGTATGAAAACTATTCTTAAAGGGCTCCCCTGCTATCTAAATGGTCGGTATGCACAATATAACCACCTTTATGCACATCATGAAACTTTTGTGCATCATCTCCACTGGCTTGATGGTAAAAATATTCTTTTCCTACATACATACAGATTTGATTTATGCGCAGAGGCAACCAGTACATACAGTTGGGAAAGGTTCTGCATTGTAAACTCCTGACCAAAAGTATGAAACTACAAACTTTCCCAGAGGGTCTGGGGTTTGAACCGCAGACCTCAGTGGTGGGAGACGAGAGTGTTTCCACTGTGCTACCGTGGCCCCTAAAACTACCCAAATCCACTGTACATTGTGAAACAACTGTGTAAAAAGTTATAAATCTCAAGTCCCTTTAAATAACATAGGCGTACGTGGACAATCTATGTACCACATGGGTTAAGAGATGGGCTTGAACCCATGACCGCTGAGATAGGCAGCCAACGGATTAATGTGTTTTACCACTAGACTACAAAGGTTCCGATTTAGTTAAACTTGGGGGCACCCCACATTCTGCATCAAGGGGGTTCAAACCCACACCCACACAACTGAGACTTGAGAGCAGAGCGATTACATGCCAAATTTTGTTTGCTATTTTGGCCAGCCAAATCACAACAACCGAGATCAATACTGATTATAATATGGTGCAAGAGAACTTCTGAAAACAACACAAACATACAACAAATCCCAATCAAAGAAAGGAAAAATAAAGTTTTTGTAAAAGAGTTAAATACCTGTCTGCTTTGCTATTATGCTAATAAAATCCATAATAGTCCATCGAATTCGTCCATCCTGTTATTTTCTCATCGAAGTAATATATATATATTTTTTTTTTCATTCATCAACCTCCCCACTTGACACGGTGCTTGGGAGGAGTGTGAATTATGTCTAATATTATTGCGACACCTTGACAAGACACGCATATAACAACAATAACAACCGCATCCCATAAAGGGATCACCAAATAGCCAGAGTAGCTATTTCTGGGTCGAGTAGCCTGAGAGTAGGTGCTCTTGTGTAGTGAGACAGCAGTGTAACAACTAACACAAGCAGTACCTTTCTGGTCTGCATCTTTTCGGTCCTCCTGCGGAAGGCCACGTACGGGTTGTTGGAGGTGGAGCCATCCCGCTTTTCAGTTTTCACGCTGGGGATGAGGGCGTGTTGCTGAAACGGGAAACAAAGGATCATAATACAGCTATAAAGAGCTAGTATATACAAAGTATTTCTTAGACTAGTTTATTTTCACATTTTTTTTATTACCAGTTATTTTCATAATTGAAAAATTTGTGATATATGGACCTCACAGTTCCTTACCGGCCTCCCCACCTTATAGCTACATACAAGTACAAAATACCCAACTGGTCGGGGTTCTTTTTTTGCATTATATACTTCACTCTATGGTAGTATCTTTAACATTTACTAGGTCAGGTTTTTGTATGTGGGTAGGGCATCTTCGAAACAAGGACACTTTGATCAAAGCCTGCAACAAGTTCTCATGAAGGAGGGGTGGAAGGGGAGGGGGGGGGGGGACATGGATTGGGTATATGGGCTAATATCCTCACAAAGCTGGTCTGAAACTTGTGCTCGTATGTTAAGTTTTAACTGGAAGTCAAACAATTATAAGGTGGGCCTCCGAGCAATTTTGCTTTAACCTCACTTTCAAAGCACTTGATGATTTTTTTGGAAACCTAAACCACCTGTCATTGTTATTTTCTGGGTGGACAATCGAACCTATCACATGAAGAGGTGAAATGATACCATCAACCAAACTAAGTCTGAACCTCTGAAAGGAGAACTCTTGATAGGTTGATGACACTGTGATGCGCTAGACTACTCACCAATGTTAGCCGTTTGTTCAGCCAATAGTCGTACACAGCTATAATGAGATCGTCATCTTCCTTCAACAGAGCCTTGGCCTCTTGAAGTGTCATCACCTGGCCAACAGAATTAACACACGTTATGTTGTTATAACTAATCAGCTATGAACCCCAACTTTGACCTTTGTTATAACTAATACAGGCTCCACAAGATAAATTTATATTATTTACCTAGTTACTGCAACAGACTTGAAGTGTTTAGTTCGAGAAATCATCATCACAAGAAACAGATGCAAAGACTGGTTCCTACATTTTGTCTAAAATCATTCTCATTTTCATAGTATTATATCCTTGATTTTACCGGTGAAGTGTAATTGATATTTTTTTAGGCCAATTGCACACCCAGATACAAGTCAAGACAAATAATATCAAGAAGACTTACAGTTTGCCCAGACCCCTTTTCAAGTCGGTCCATCATGGTTTCAAATTTGAGGGGGGTCACCTCCAGCTTCTTGGACTGCTTGGACATCCAGGTCTCATCGTCCGAGTCCATGTCGTAGTCTGGAATCTCCTGCTCCATCCCAAACGCTACACAAATACACAGAGACGTACACCCACTGGGTCTACAAAGTTTTCATTCCTGGATGAAACTCCAACAATATCCATGTGTTTCGGATTTTTAAAGGCTCAAATGATTTAGTTCAATTCGGCCACTGAGTAACTGCCTGCATCAGCCATCGAGTAACTGGTTTCACTTTTTCCAATGTAAAGTATTTTTGAGGAAATAATGAAAACATCTGGGCCCGTATTCACTAAATCTATTAGCCAAGTCTTAGGCTTAACTTGTTTATATTTCTGTATACAAAGTTAATCCTAAGACTTTGTTATAAACATTGAAAGCATGGTGGATCTCAAGGTCCTAGCAAAGTAGACAATTTGTGCAAACGTTGTGTAATTTGCAAATAACCGTATCTTATATTTTTGACATGAAACAGATAAAATGCTTTAAACAGAAAATACTGGATTAGGGTGATCCAACACCAAAGAACACATGTGAACTTTACTAGTTCAGAGGCCATACTCACAAACACTACCTAGATAAGGTGACCTTCGATTTATAACGAAGGGAAGGTTTTTCACTTGAGTTTTTCTTAGAATCAGTATTAACCAAACAAGGGTTGAGAATGTTTTATAATTTCTTATTTGACATCTAAACAACACTCAAAATCTAAGGAATGGTCTAATATATCTGTGAACAAGGCCCGACGTCAGGCCTGGGTTTGAATCCACCAACTGTGAGTTGCTCAAAGGTCCTAAGCACATAAAACTTCTCAGGCATCATGCCACTTCACCAAGTTTTATTAAACAGGTGCAAAACTGTTGATCTTTCTAGTTCACAAATATGAAAATACTCACGCTGTACATGAATGTACTGTCTGGGAGGTTTGTAGGGAGTTTCCGGGACATAGAGACTCCGGTACCTCTCGTCCACATTGTTGATCTCCGGCACTGGAATCACCAAGGCTTCTGAGGTACCATACACTTGTTGGGCTGACAATGCTCTCTGGAGATGGTGTTCCTATTATGTAGGCGAAAGAACGAGTAATGTTTTTTTTTTTTTTAAATTAATGAATTACAAAGTGGGGGAATTCCTTTGTACATGTCATGATGAATGTGATTGCAACCTTGGGGCAAATGAAAAGTTAACTAAGCATGTTTGAATTTATGTTGATTCATCAGGTTTCAAAGTCTTTCCCATATACCCCTCAGCTTGGTTCATGTTCTGGAAAAAAGGCTAATACTGATGAGCGCCAAAGGAGTTTTTGTCACTTTTATCATCAAAAAGAGTTAAAACCTACAACTTTTATCTTGTGGCCCCCATGCTTTTAGATCATTTTTTCTTTGACCAAACACCTTAATATTTTATCTTGCATGCGACAGTAAAAATCGCATGTGAGAAAGCAAAAAATACAGCATTTACTGCAGAAATGTCAAAAGATTTGGCTATGGTAATTGTGCATGAATTACCAATACAACTTTGAAACTATCTGCACTCACTAAAGGGAGCCATCTCACATAAAATGTTCACTGAAACTATCATAATGCTTTCTAACACGGGAACAATACTGGATATTCAAAGGATGATAAAGTTATATGAATATATCAGGACATGTTCAACTGTGCAACACAATTAGCACAAATCAGTAAAGTGCAGGTTTGGGGCACTGACTAAACATATACCTGTGACAATTAAGGACATTTTGCAAAACATTCAATGACAAGTGACGTAAGTGTCATTTACAAATAATGGATTGCGTAAATAAATTGTTGGACAAATTGTTCAATCTGGTAAATATAAAAGAATGAGCTTAGAACTGTCAGTACCAATCAAGTACCTTGGGCACAGTATCTATTTGTTTACAAATGTGGGAACTCCGTGACGTCATCGATATTATGGGATGGAAACATTTACACCACAATAAAACACTCGATACAAGAAAAGTAAACTTATCATCACAAAAAATAATTTGGGAATCACACAATATTTAGTACCCCAGAGTATATCATGTATCAACACAACCAATATGCCATTTTAGAGTGTACATCTAAATGCGCAATTAGAGAACGAGGAAGTAGGTGGGAAGCCAGTGTCACGTGACTCATTCACAGGGGATTTCCCCAAGATATTGAAAAAGTGCGAAATAATCCGACCTTAACACTGGGTCGTACGAAAAGATGCTACACAGTCGATACAATGTTCATTTAAGTGTAGGGCCACAATCTTAGGAAATACTGGCAAATTTAAAATTTCGATTCCCCGCCAAATTCAAGATGGCGGCCAATGAAATTTTTCCCCGAGAAAAGGAAATTAATTTATACCGTTTCTTCTTCCTTCTCCATGCCAGTCGGCATTTGAGGAACTGCACGATTAATTGCAGCAAAATCTGGAAGATCTGGAATTTCCTCTATCCTGTAGACGGGCATAGGCTTGGTGGCGTCGAGCGCCCTTGCTCTGAACGATAACTTGCTCATTTTCGTCAGTCCCCGGATATGCAAATGAGGTAGTCCAGCGGTTTACACGCTAATACAGAAGACAAGCTGATCCCTGTCCCCTTGAACCAATTTAATCCGATAGTCTGTGTAATTCCCTATCATATGGTAGCAACTGGATCACCACAGTGCCGGTGAAAACTATCCAAAATGGGATATATTTTCACCAAGTTTCCAGGGTTTTTGCTGTTCCATCATGGCGGACAACCAAGCCCATGAAGAAATCCCACAATGCACCAGTGCATATGCGCGCGCAGCTGTTTTCATTGACATAACAAACCGTGTGTAGAGTTGTTGAATCTCAGTAATTAATGGTCAATTGACACTACAGGTGATCACTTTTGTGAGTTAAAGAGGGATGTACACGGGCCAGAGGCGATGTTAAGTTACGTATGACATAATGTTGATATGTAAGACTCCATAAACAGCCCTTGTCATTTGTTTAGAAAGTGAGAAATTAACAGTTATAAACACGTGTTTTTAAAATGATTTGTTTACATAACTGAGTTAAGATGCATGGGCCCCCAAAGGTGCATGTATATATGGAGAACCAGCAAACATTCAAAATAATAAAATTATTAAAGATAAATTACATAAGCCATATACTCTTTACAGCAAATCATATATGGATTATTATTCTTAATGGCTATATTATTATTATTGTTATTTTTTTTGCACTTTTTTCTCTTCAGAAGAACTTCTAAATAAATGTACAAGATTAGGATTTGAATTTTAAAAATTTTTAAATTAAACTAAATTTAACAATTTAATGTTATTTTTGCTTTTAAATGGAGACATTATTGATAAATTAAGGTACATTTATAAATTCTAATTTTTTTATTCAATAAGGATGATATTTCTTCTCAATAAATGTTTTGTTTGACAAAAATTGTGAGTAATTTATTAAAGTAATCGAGCTATCTATAAAAGCAGAATGATTTCCAAGAAGAAACCTGTTAGAATTAGATATTGCTTTCAAAAACAATTTTCAAAATTAACAGTACAAATCATTAACTTCCAAAAGTAGAAGTTATATTTTTTGTAAAACCTGGTTCAGCAGAAAAATATTTCCATATTTGGTCATTCAGGATTTCAACTTAACAGGGATCAACTGAACCAGATCCAATATATTAAGTAAATTCAAGACAAATAGATTCCCATGAAGTGTGGCTTCAAGTATACAAATATGCTCATTTGAAGGATGTGAATAAAAATTTTATATTGATCATGTTTATGAAAAAGAGCTAGGGGTTATTTATATTGATGCAAAAAAAAAAAAAAAAAAAGCCTTTACCCTCAATAAATATGGTATGCTGGGGGAAAGAGGAGAATAATGTCAGGGAAAGTGTCTGGAATATTGAAAGGATTGATGGTGTAAGCATATCCCATATAATGTGGATTAATTAATTTGAAATTAATAGTTTTTCAGTGCAGTAGTTGTGTATATAATGGTCACTGGTTGGGTACTATATACTCTGTATTGTCAGTATAGATTTTAACAGCTGGGGTACATATAATTTGGGAAAAAAATCATCCACTTTATACCCATGTATATTGTTATGTGCAGGATTCTAACCCATGGCCATAGAGATGAAGGTTAAGTGGTCATTTAAAAAAATTGATAACCACAAGGCTATGGATACCAGACCAACTTGTTTGAAGCATGGCCGGGTGTTTTAAAAGCATCTGTCCATCAATTGAGGAAATTAATTCACAGAAGAACATAAATTCTCGAGGAGACAGATATATCTCTGATGAGAAAATAAAAGACTTTGATTTCATGTTCTGTGTAATTTTATTGAGAACAAACGTCACAAGGCGCTGTGGACGGAATTTCAAAAGTGTAACAAGTTGATGAATAATAAATATACAAAAATAAGTACAAACGTAAACAAAGATAATGATAATAATAATAAATGATGATACAAAATTAACACATACAAGTTAAGGACAGTTAGGGAAGCATCAAATCTCAATACACCATATGAGAAATATTTTGACAGCATTTTTGCAAAGTCCCCTTCCTTTAGAAAATTGATTCAACAGAAATCTACTTTAGAAAGATCTTTTTTACTGTATGTGTTTACTTGAACCTATATATTACAAGATTATTGTACACAAGAGAAACAGATATAACAGTAATTAACATAGCTTTTAGGCAGCAAAAGTCAGTATACATGCAGTTATTTAACAGAAGAAATCTCAACAGGTTTAAAAACATCATCATTTTAAACGAGATACAGCGGATGATATACATTATTTGTGTTTCAATTCACTTTTAAGACACTGTCATATGACCAGAAACCAGCCAATAAACATTTACACGTGCATCTTCAATCACATTTGTAATGTGTGCCACTCAAAGCTGTAACAAAAGACCTTGCCCTTTTCCTGCCCAATTTTGTTTATGGTGTCGGTACAGTTCAACTGGCCCCTCCTGTGACAGCTGAAATCTGACAGTTGGGTTCCCTACATTAATAACAAAAAGAATTCTACTTTTAGAGCGGCATTTTGAGGTCAGCACAATTTGCTTCATCAGCCCACAACCAATAAACATGCAGCTTACAATATTTTTGTACTACTCTTCCTGATTGGACAAATTTAGCTTCTATCATGTACTTTCTGGATGCGCCAAATTAAGGCCTATGCTGATTTTAGTGATTTACGCAACAGGAATCGTTGCTATCAACCCTAATTCAAGCCAAATTTCTGTCTCAAAGAGTTTAATCTGAGAATTAATCCTCAAGAACTTTGAAACAATGTAATATCTAGTGTTAATGAGATTTGTACATACATGCCCAGGTATTCCTTACCCTGAAATATTATACAACATTCATTCTCTTACAAGGAATTCAGAATCTGGGTTTATACACTTTTAAGTGCACATTCAAGTAATTCACTCAGTATTAATGAACTCCTCAGTGTGAATTAGTTGTGTGCCCACTTCAAAGAACAACTAACAGAATATAACTGAAAGACTCTTTTATTTTATACACAGAGACAAATTTTTGCTAATCGTTTCAGCCCTACGAGAATATGATCTGATCTTCCCTAAAATTGAGTCACTTTTTCCTTTGGTCAGGTCCTACCAGCAAACACACAAAAAGTCAGGAAAATTTTGTTCATTACTTTAGGAGTTAATGTGAATATGGTTTTACTTTGGGTGGTATCGTGAATACTGAAAAACAAATGCACCCAAAAATATAACCTGGGGCCATATGCTACAATACTTAGATCATTTCTACCTTGGATTTTAGGTATTACTTTGACTTCAAGTAGGAAATTAAGAAACTGAACATTCCTAACTTTTGTTTCGTAAATACAAAGTGCAAGAGAAACTTAAGTGAAAAACCTTCCCGTACTTAGATCTAAGACCACCTTATCTAAGTATTGTTGTAGAATATGGCCCCAGACGGAGGAATGCCACACTGGAGAGCTCATATGTTTTTCAATGTACCATATGTCCCCAAACTATGCCAGATGCTGTAAACTTTAAATTGTATATATTTAATGTACACTAGACAAATACTTTTGAGGTGCACAGCGACCGTTTGTAATGCCGGGACTAAGTGATCCTCTGAATCAACTGTGCAAACTGATCCACTTCGTCGGCCATGAGGGCTGAGAATTCCCGACTGAGAGTGTGTACTTCTGTAGAGCCACTCTCCAGACTCACAACCTGGAGCGAGAATAATAAAAGCAAAAGAAATACAATAGAAAAATAGAATAGAAGCATTACCAGCTGAAATTACATCAATTGCAATAGAAAACAAGTTGCTCTAGCTTGACAACCTAACCAAAATAAATTCAGAACTTCTTCTGATAGAGTCATATGACCCACTTTGTATATGGAATGCAATCGCAAAAACTCCACAAAACTATATAGAAATGGTTTGAGTTATTGTTCACCTTTTGAGGTTACCTTTTAATGATTACATCATAAGATTAATATAGTTATAACTAGATTTTTAAAACGTACATTACATTACTTCTTCAAACAGACACAGCACATGACAATATCTGAAGTATTTAATACATTCTTATGGAGTAGTTCCAGTGATGATCCTGGACAGTAGACTAGAGTTGTTTTTTGTGGGCAAATCTTGTGATCCAGGGTCTTTGCTCCCAAAATTTATGATATTTTTTTTTTTAAGTAAACTCTCCAGTGTGGTACCATTGCCACCCCCAGACATCCATGTAGTACCTCAGAATTTACTCCCAGATCTTTGCAAATGTACCAGTATGTACCCACATGTATCCCTGGAAGATCTACATAGCTCCTAATGTCACACTCACCATTTGTGGTTTTCTCCCTGGCTGACCAAGCCCTGTAGCGCTGTAATCGTTGGACATCTCGAAACTTGTCACCCTGAAGAAATAAAATCAAATGATTCAACATTAAATACACTGGAGAAGACTGAAGCAGTTAAGAAGAATATTTCTGTAACACTCGAACCTTTTCAAGTGTAACTTGAAGGGGCTAAAAACAAAAGTTGAACTTAACCAAGATTTCAACATAACAGGGAAAATTTAAATGAAAAGAAAAAAATCACATTTAATTCTGTTTTAAAAGAAATTTTATTTACCTGAGTTTAAATTGAAGTTGTTAACATCTGAGTTTTAAAAAAGTCGAAATAAATACAGTTCAATGACGGTAAGCGATCGAAGCCAATTAATTTTGCAGTGAATAAAACCAAATCCTAAGGATATTGGAGGTTCACGTTTTAACAGAATCAATGTGTAGCAGTGGTGAATTAGTCACAGAAAAATAAACGTACCTCTCCTCGGCGATTTGCTCAAACTTCATGGGTACAGCATCGCTCATCGTGAGATCCCAGATATGAAGGCGGGCCTGCGCGTCCAGCACAAAAAACACGCTGGGGCGGCTGCGCGACCACCGCACGCAGGTGATGGGGGCGCCACCGGTCGCATTTGGCCAGATGATAAAAGGGTACTCCCCGTCTGTGTGGTGCAATCGGAGGGTTCCGTCTTCACAACCAGCCTAAGGCAGAAAGTGACAAAGAAAGAGAAAATAGAGGCTATGTGTGTATATGTTAAGGCCAAGCACAAATTTAGATCAACATAAAATACAATACTTTAAGGTTGCTGTTTGACAGGGATGGGTCGGTATCAAAAATATGTACATCGGGAGGTCGCCAATGCAAAACCATACCGTTTCCGAGACTCCGCATTTTGGTACACCCAAACCAAAGATGGACATTTTCCTCTTAACGCCATCCAATAAAAGTCCACAAATGCACAAAATATGAGGTAAATGTGTATAATTTCTTCAGATTTATAATTTACTTCCAATATTTTAAGTTTACCTTCCACTTTTATGAGTTGACAAGCGAGATTGAGGTTATAAACTCTCGTAACTAAAACATGGCAGTTCTGCCCAACGTATCGATATAAAATTCTGCAAATGCTCTGGTGCCTTAGAGTCTGTCATACAATGGGATTAAGTGCTATAAAAGTAACAATTACTTTACAATTGCTCATTGCAATCAATACCCAACACACTTTATTAAAGTGAAAGTGAAAGTTGGGGATTTTACGTCCCGTTCAGCAGCCAGGGTCTTTTTGGGACAGGTCCTCAAGCAATTGTCACTTGTGGGAGTTGAACCCACACAGAGGGTGACAGCCTGTGATTACATGCCAAACCTGCTAACCCACTAGGCCACCGCGGACCCCGGACACACTTTACCTAAATGCTATCAGTTCTGAAGAAGGTTTGGACATACAATAATAAATAAATAAATGAATAATAATAAAAATTCAACTCACCAGGAACACAGACTCTGGGAAGGGGGAGAAGTCAATACTGGTCACCCTCACTGGAGAATCTACCGTGTAACAAAGAACACAACCTTCATGATGTTTTCAAGGTCAATATAGTCGTAACTGTTAGCTACTGTATTTATCAATACCAGCGCCCCCCCCCCCCCCCCAATTTATCAGATGTGACACAAAAACCTATTCCATGTTTGTTATAGTGTCATACCACTTGATGCTGTGCCCAACATTCAACATTACAGAGAAAGGTTTGACCAAATTATAATATCTAACAGACCCACAAGGGTACTTGAGTGAAGGTTTCATATTAGGGGGGTAATATGACCTCAGCACTCAGATGTAATGCTTAAACCTATTCTGTGTTTGTCAGTACCTGATATGCTGTTCAGATTTTTAGTGCTGTACTTTTGACCCTCTTTTGGGGTTAAATTTATCAAAGGGGTCATTGAGTGTATGGGGTTATATCAAGGAGTTATAGGAGCCAAGTACTTAGGTTTAATGATGAAATCAGTTCCAGGTTAGTAAGTGTCACGTATCACACAAGAAAAAATAATAAAAAAAAATTCTGAGTAAAAAAAAAAGGTCTACATTTTATCAGTTGCTGTTAAAAGTGTATTGACAACATTTTTTAACAAGCTGTTCAAACCCCAATTGAACATAACTCAATATCCATTGTATATTTTAAGACTGTGAACCTGGTTTTGTAGGAAGCAAGTATGTGCAGTTTTATAACTTACCCGTTTCTCCCACGTATGTCCTAGGTGGCGCTTTCCCTCCATATCGCACTCCATGGATAACGCAGCCCTGTGAGGGAGAGATATAAATAATGTTTTTTTTTGTCATTTTATTTTGGATTAATATTGCTTTAAACTAGAGATGTGTTATAAAACTATGTGTCCCCTGGAAAGATGATGACCCCTAGGTAGTAAGGCTGCAACCGGGTGGTCGGTATTCGAGAGTGGAGTCGATTCGGGAAGATCTCGAGTGCTTTCTGGTTCACCCGATCGTCGTTAACTACTATAATATGTTATATTGTCGCCCACTTTATCACGTTTTTTAGGACGACAAAGAATGACAACACTGCAAAATGGCAGAATTCTTTGTATATTGGGAAATTTTATATAATACTCCTCATTTTATAACAATATAATAAGTTTTGATTACCTTTCACCACTATTTTATTGCTAGAGACATCGTTTCCGGAAACCACCGTTTTGTTTATGGAGAGGAAAAAAACGTGCATACTAAAACATGTGAACACCAAACTGCGAGACGAATTTGCGTAGCTCGGATACCGGGATGGATTTTAACCACTCGTCACAACCTTACTAGGTAGTAATGCCCCACTCATACTACAGGGCGGTAGGTCCCATGGTATTCGGCGGCAGAACCGCCTCCACGGACGCCACATAACCTTCCGAGATTTGGTCTATCACTCGCACTACAGGCGGTATAATTCATAATTCATGTTTATGGGTGTTCAGTGAAATGCCCCCGTCCTTCGACGACCGTCTGAGGTTTGTATGCGACCTTGTGACACAGTGGCTAAACGTCCCATTTGCCTATACCTGCCTTATGTCGCCGTGTTACACCGAAAGACAACCGAGTCACAACCTTATATACACTGTGGACTACACCTTCAGTCACCATAGCAAGAAATTCATATGCAAATGTTCGTATTCATCTGTACATGCCCACAGTACGAAAATCAGAGGCGGAAATTTTCAACATTTTAAAATTTTCCGTAGGACACGCAAGGTCATGGACGTTTTGCCACTGTGTCAGAAGGTCGCATATGAACCTCGGAGGGTAGTTGAAGGACAGAGGTATTTTGCCAAATGACTCGAACCGCGGGACATACCAGTGTGAATGGGGTACAAGCAATTTACTCGACACCCATGCTAGGGGCAATAATAAGGGCTATATAGGCGCCTAAAGTTTGGGCATGATCTTTTGATCCAGAAATAAGAACCCATGCTCAAATCTCGCAATATCAAAAGACTCCCAGCCCATGATTTCCTGTAGGTTGCTTTGGCACCCTCAGAAACCCACCTGTTCAACTCCAGTTTTCCAACTTGGTCTCCTTCCCTTTTGGTCACACCCATAACCCTGCACCACTGACCTTGACCGACCCTTGACTCTCCTTAAGATAAATGTATTTTGCTAACTAGCGCACTGAGTTCCCCTTTGTGGGGAAGATATTGCGCCTGCAAAGCAGTAGACTAGATTAGATTAGATTAGATACCCCAAACCTCCAGGATCAAGAATTCAAAGCAAGTTACAAGCACTTTTAAACTTGCTATACTACTTGTTTAACCTTAAAGGAACAGGTCCACATGAAATGATTAATATATTGTTGATTTAGATAAAGAAGTTAGGGCATTGATGCTTTTTTTAGTGAAGAATATTGCAAATTTATTAAGTAAATGAAATTTTTATGAGTCAATACATCCTATCCAATGGACAATTGCTTTACCGGTTGGTGTGACTGGTACCACCAAACGCCAGAAAAAAGACGTTTATGTACTACCGGCAGGACCGGTCACACAGTGTGCATTCGCTAGGTGGCGCATCGTACTTCCTTCCCGTCTAGAAAGCATGACGTCATAGCATCTTTTTCGTTTGGCGCGTGGAGTGTGCAGAGGTCACTGCCGGTAGTATATACAGGACGTCTTTTTCTGGCATTTGGCGGGACCGGTCGTGCCGTCCAGTAAAGCAATTGTCCATTGGATAGGATGTATTAACGCAATAAGATTGGTTACTTACAGTGTCCGTAGCAACGTAAAAGTGACTGTTGTTGCTAGGTAACAGCTGCATGTCAAATGCTGTCATGGTTGTTCGCAAGCGAGCGTCTCTGAAAAAAAACAAAACAGAAAAAGCATGAGGAATACTTGCGGTGTAAGAATAACTAGGATTGCGGCCAGTTACTGCGGCCAGTACACTGGTATTCTACCCATTATTTCTCTTTGTGGTTGAAATAAGAAAAACAGCTACAAATATTAAAGAACCGCTCACTGAAAATGTTTGTATTTAAAAGTCTTCAATGCCTGATAAATCACCAAGACAATAAAATCCTATACATTTGGTAAAATATCTGGGTTTTTCTCTTTACTTCATATGGGTTGAAAATTGAGGCAAGTAACTTTAAAATAACTGGTGAAGACATTTCCAGTTATAATTTTTGGCTCTCGTATGGTTGCAGTAAAGATTCAAAGGAATAAAATACTTGATGTCCTACCCAAAAGGACACTAAATATTGGAATTATACTGTGCCGTTATTTTTATATTATTCAGCAAAGAGTAGATACATACCACATTCCAACACAAAATGCATATTTTTGAGCCAAAATAATTTCCAAATAACAATTAAAACTACATAGGATGAACCATGCTGGAAAATGTGGAAAATATTTTCGTTATAGAATGGTAGTTAATTACATTCCAGAGATTCATTATGGTGGCTTCCTTACCTGAGTGGACTTTCAAGCTGTATGGTTGAACTTCTGATGACCTTGATGCGCCCTCCAGGGGAGAGGCCAAGGTCGAATTCAGAGCCTGCAGGGTCGGGTTGGCTGATCTCAGCGACCACCTGGAAAATAGTAGCAGAAGAGCTGCAATGTCAATAATTCAGTGGTTGAGTACTCTAGTACTTTTATAACAATGTTAGATGATGTAAAATAACAATTAGAAGTATCGTGTAATAAATATAGTCATAACATTTACTATTTCTTTTTTATATTTGACTGGCAAAATGTGTTTTGGATGAGGAATTTTTGGAAGGTTGCCAGTAAGTTGTCGATGGAATTTTTCCTTTTTTTCTCTTTATTTGGGGGGTTTTATGTTGCTTTGAACAGTATAAAAGTCATGTCATGAGGGGTAGTTTTGTGGGCACATCAAAACCAGTACATACAGTCGGTGAAGGTTCTGTACTGTAAACTGCCGACCATTGGTAAGCAATTACCAACTTTCCCACAAAAGGTCTGGGGTTTGAACCACCAACCTCAGAGGTGGGAGGCCAGAGTGTTACCACTGCGCCACAGAGGCCCCTCATTTCTCCTTTCAACAATCTGAATTTCATGTCCTGTTCAAGGTATAGGGGTGGCACAAATTTAATTAAAGTCAGAGACATATCTATTAACTCTTTGTTTGTAAAGACCATTTTCTAGGTATTGAAATCCAACTTTTTTTGGTGACTTAAAACACTTAGCTGATCCTCACGAGTGCATTATTATTACTTTTTCTTGGCCATTATTTCTACTGACAGCCTCTTAAATTCTAATTAATTTCCTAATTTATTCTCACCCATAAATGTATCACAGAATTCTCCTCTAGAGTTGCGAGCTGGAAACTCATCCCTTCCCCCTCCCCACTTTCCCCCAGTGACGCAGTTGTACTGAAAAAAAGATGCATAAAACTCATTGTGGAGTGTCTTGAATAATAATGCCCACTTATATATCTGCAAGACATGTGAACATTATGGATAAGTATGCAATATATATGTACTATAAATAGGTTAACCATTTATAAGGCATTATTCCTCTGCTCTGAAGAAAGTGGCTTTTTTATGAATTACAATGTAGTCAAAACTAGAAGTCCTAATTTGATGAAATGACAAACTTATTAACCGCATGGACAGCTCTAAAATGCCAAACGTATTAACCACATGGCAAGGTCCAAAATGCCAAACTTATTAACCATGTGGCCGGGTTTAAAATGCCAAAACTTATTAACCATGTGGCCAGATTTAAAATGCCAAAACCTATTAACCACATGGCAATGTCTAAAATTCCAAACTTATCAACCACATGGTGAGGTCTAAAATGCAAAACTTATTAACTGCGTGGTGAGGTTTAAAATGCCAAAACTTATTAACCACATGGCAAGGTCTAAAATGCCAAAATTTATTAACCACGTGTGGCAAGGTCTAAAATGCCAAACCTTATTGACTACGTGGCAAGATCTAAAATGCCAAACCTTATTGACCATGTGGCAAGATCTAACATGTCAAACATATTAACCACGTGGCAAGGTCTAAAAATACAAAACGTATTAACCACATGGCAAAGTCTAAAATGCCATACTTATTAACCACGTGGCAAGGTAAAAAATGCCAAACTTACAAACCACGTGGCAAGATCTAAAATGCCACACTTATAAACTACATGGCAAGGTCTAAATTGCTGTTAAATACCTGTCGCCGGGCATAACGATGGGTTGTATGGAAACCACAGCACTCTGATGGTTCTCGTACTGAAGAACACCAGCTGAAATGGTGGAACATACATACATACGTGTTCATTAAATGTTCATTCTTCACGTTTTTGGGCATCACTAAACAACCATATATTTTACATTATTTCGGTTTAACTTCTTCAACGGTTCAGGAGACTCTGCAGAGTTTACTGTAGACGTAGAATCGGTTGGGTTAAAAAATGGTTTCAAATAAAATACTTGGATCTTCAAGCAGCATTTCTATTTGGCAAAATATTGATGGGGTAACACCACAGAATGCCGTGACCTCATATTTTTCAATCATATAAGCATACAAATTTGTAGTGTTTATTATTCAACTAGATGTTCCCACGTAAAATACTTGACCTTCAAGTAGCACTGCAATTTTTAAAATCTTGTTAGCCCAACATATACATACCTGAATATCTTAATCTATTTGTAGGGGCGAATTTTGCAGCGGGCTGACTTTAAAATGGGTCGAGTTTGAAACAGGAGGAAATATCTCTAAAACAACTGGTCAAGCACTCGCTCACCTGTACTGTAAGTAGGATAGCGTAGCACAAACGCACCTACCAGACCCACCCACCCACCCACTCCCTCACCTGTACTGTAGGTAGGATAGCGTAGCACCAGTTCTGTATCACAGTCCTTGTAGCTTTTGTGCTGGGAAGAGAACTCCCTCAGATCCCACACGGACAGCGAGCCATCGTGCTAGGTGTGGTAATATTCAGAACATTGTAAAACCATGGTAAGGACAAACTAGGCGACTAAAGAAAAAGTGAAAGCAATTCAGTGACTATCACAATTGTTCAACAGCAGCCAATTCTAATTATTCTGGACAAATATTTGAACACAACTCATTACTGAATAAGTTAATATTAATTGGGGCATCACGTATTGATATTTCAGTATCGACTAACAATGGTTCCATTTTTTTAACAATAATATTGAAAGTGTTAAATTTCAATATCGTCTCCATCTTCCAACAAAGTTCTGTAATTTAGAAAGTAATAAGCATTAAAAATGTTAAGTTACAGCTAACAGAAGCTAGTTTCAGATATATACCACAGACTTTCAATGCTTGATTGCAATGTTCTATAAAAGTTGGGAAGATTCTGATATTTTCACACAAAATAACAAAATTTGTTGGCAAATTAACACAAAGAGTACAAATTTGGCAGCAATTTTTTAATAATAACAGTTATTTCTGTATAACAGAGGATTTCTGTATACCTTTTTTGGACCTTGACAATGACCATTCTACAAAATATACACTCACCATGCCAGAAAATGCGAGACTGGCTCGGCTTGGACTAAAACAGCAGCACCGCGGCCGAGATTCACACACCAACACTCTGAAAGTACATTCACAAACCGTATGACAATACTGCCTCGCCCGTCATTAAAAGGCACTTGCCCTAACTTGGCACAAATTATAAAAATTTTAACTTTTTGGTTAGTTAAATACTTACTTTATCCTCACAAGGATAAGCCCACCCTACCTACCCACATAAATTTGTTTTGCTGGGGACCAAAAATACAATGAAGAGTTCTCGCCAAATATCTGTCGACAACGACCACTGCGCAAGCGCGGACATGCGCAAACAAGTGGTCACCTCTCACAACAAGAATAATTTTTATTAAAAATTCTTGTCGGTTCATACGTCTTGCTCCACAAAACCAAACCAAGCAACTCGTGAGGATAAGGTTAGGCTATTTTACACAATGAAATGTAGAATGAATCAACAGCAAGAATAGAACCCCAGACCCTCCACTTGGCAGTCCAGCACCGTGACCACAGGGCCACCGAAGGCCACATAGACCACAAATTAATACAAATAATGATTCTGCGTTCGAGTTATAACCCCAAGCAGTAGCCATGAAATAACTATTTTGTTTTCCCATCCTGTAATTGAAAGAAATCATGCACTTACTTTTGGGGCTGGTCTGGTTCATTCACATTCCACACACAGACCACACCTTTATTGGCATGTATATCACCCTCTGTGGCCTAGATAAAAGACAGGAGACATACCGTTTGAAGTTACGAAGCCCCGTCCAAATCCATCAAAATTTATATATTTCTTTTGTGTATTGTATAATGTGCATAAAAATATAAATAACTAAATAAAAAATTAAAAAGAAGAAGAGAGAAATATTAAGGTTAAATAGATTAATTCATATTAAAGTCTCAGCAGGCTGGATTACTGACTTATAAGGTGGGTTTGGGGGCTCGGTGGTGTAGCGGTTAGAGTTCTCGCCTCCAACCTCTGAGGCCGCCGGTTCGAATCTCGGGCCGGGCGCTTCATGTTGGAAAGTTGGTAGTTACTTGCCGATGCCCGGTAGTTTACACTGCAGTATGCACTGGTTTCCTCCACCTGTAAACTACCCGTCGCAATATGACCCTGGCTGTTGAACGCGACGTAAAACAAGAAATAAATATAAGGTGGGTTCACTATCACTGAATATGCTCAGGTATAGTTGCACCTTAGAGTTCTATCAGTTGATGGAGGTTTAGTGCTATAAAAGTTCCTATCAGCTTGATATTAGATTAGATCCACTTGTTCACCCACCTGTGTGTTGGTGCTGTGTACAGTCAGCAACAAGTTGGTCTGTACTGGACTGAAGTGACTGTGAATGACAGTGCGTTCTGAAAAAAAAAAAAAAAAAAAAAACAATTCTGTTACATTTGACTGTTTTTTTAGTGCAAACTGTAGAGAGGCTCATGCTTCCAGGAATCACTTTTTTTTTTCTTTTTCGTCTCTGGACTTTCATGAACTGTGGCGTATCTGTCTCTCCACTGAAGTTAAGTGGCAATGGGCTACGTTAGTACTGGGATGGGTGACTGCTTCAGTGCACTACTCGTGTCCCTGATAGC
This sequence comes from Sabellastarte sp. h YS-2021, assembly GCA_964017235.1. Lineage (NCBI taxonomy): Eukaryota > Metazoa > Annelida > Polychaeta > Sabellida > Sabellidae > Sabellastarte > Sabellastarte sp. h YS-2021. Next base: position 6,424,278 of record OZ024940.1, read on the forward strand.
TTTGCAGCTCATGCTAGTAGACCGAAACCCCTTTCAGCGTTGTTTATGTTAGTTTTCAATGCACTGTACCGGTTATAATATGACGGAAAAGTCTACGGCAAGTGGGGATTGAATATTTCTGAATATTTTCAATATTTATGCATACGATTTTATGAACATACATTCAACACTTCAAGTCTAATATGGCGGCTGTCATGGTTTCTCACTACACAGGCAAAGGACAAACGTAAGTGAAAATAGGTGTGCCAGTCTTTACAGTTGGAATATAATATCAGCACTGGTGGCCTATTTGAACTCTACTGGTACATAATTGTTATTTATTTCCTAAATTTGCATATTCAATGCGTATAAAAGCCAGTGGTCAGTTCCTGGTTTGACTAACAAAACCCCACTGCATGGTCAGCTGCATGTATTTCCATTTAAAGGCAGAGCCAAGACTTGAACCCGTGGCCCTGGTGGCGAGAGAGGCCTACATGAAGACAAATTCTATTCTAGTACAGAATAATACTAACCACTCAGAGGTGATAACATACTAGAACCCATGGCCAGTGAGATGGGGACTTTAGAGTAACAGCCACTTACCCCACTGGGTAAGGCTTCAGAATATCCAAAATTGTCCCTTAGAATCCACAAGTTCGGAGGTTAAGCACATGGATACCTGATACACTAAGACAAACTCTTACCCTTCAGAAGGGACAGATGGTCGGTCCTCAGTTCAGCGAAGGCCTCACTGAGGCAGATACTGCTCCTCTGGCGGCTGTCTGCCAGGGCCTCCTGAGCGCGCTCAGCAGCGTCTTCCTCCAGAATGTTTAAGATGAGCGTGCCGGCCCTCTGAATGAACCGACTCAGGCTCAACCCGTCGGTAGCAAGGTACTCTTCAGATTTCTTCTCAAACTCAGGGCCTGAAGGGAGTGGCAACAAAGGCACTAATTAAAAATCAAGAACACACAAAACCTGCCCCCATCAGCCAGTACTGAAGAAACACAAAAACAAAAGAGATCCACACCCTCTTTGGGGAGGAAAGTATTAAAAACTGGTTTAAACTGGAAAAAAAAATGTCAATACATCGGGGGGGGGGGGGGGGGGGGGTAAAAATATTTTTAAAAAAAATAGCCAGCCTCGGCAGGCAAGAACCCCAGCCCGCAGGTACAGCTATACGGCCAACAACATTGAGATTTGGGAAAATCTTAGAAACAACTTCTGTTGTAAGAAGTATAGAGAATCCATAAGATGTTCTACAAAAAATTCACAGGCCAAGATTTCTTACAAGTAGTTTTCATATTTTGAAGCCCAAGAAACAATTATAAGGGAGATATAAGGGCTTTTTGATATGATGACCCTCCTATTTGGCATTAAAAATGTGATATGGTGGCCATTTTGTTTCCAAAACAAGGCAAGCTTTCCTATCCATTTACATTTTGTGCAAATCTGGGTAAATAGCTAGTTGCAATATTTTAGGTTACAGAAAACCTTTTAGAACAAACTTTAAGACCCGAAAATTTTAAAAGTGTTGCCATGGCAACAGTTGCTGCTGGATACCCCCCAAAACCTAATCAGCTGTAGATCCTCTTGAGGTAAACATATCCTGAAAATTTGGGGAAAATCTGTGCACGGGTTTAGTCCGTGGAATACCCACAAACGTTAAGACCTGAAAACTTTAAAAGTGTTGCCATGGCAACAGTTGTTACCGGATACCCCCCAAAAGCTAATCAGCTCTAGATCCTTTTGGGGTAAACATCCCCTGAAAATTAGGTGAAAATCCGTGCAGTGGTTTAGGCTGTGGAACACACACAAGCTTTATGCCCGCCGCCCCCCAGACGATGCAGGGGACGACTATAACCCGAACCTTTATGGGCTGGGGTTAAAAACTTATCAATTCACCATTAATAAATGTTAATTTATTTAAACTATGCCAGATATGTAGAAATTTCTTAAAATTCATTATGCAACAAATTTTCATATTTGTAAAGATAAGTGAGAAATATCCCTGAATAAAACAAAATAAAAAAGTTTATATATATAAATATACAGTCGACTTCAACAATCCTTAGGCTGTAACAATTATTTGAGTGTTTAATGTCTGATCACCAACTATTAAATAAAGATTAATACACTGGTATTCTGTTGACACCAGTAATACCCCTTTTAGAGTACAGACAATATCCCCTGCGGTAGGCAGTGTTTGGTGAAACGTCGCTGTCCTGGAATAACTGCCAGACATCCATTTACAAACTTGCGAGTCAGTGGCCAACCCTCCATTACCTTGCTCCCCCTACAGAAGTTTTAAAATGTTTAAAATTTCCGCTTCTCATTCTGGAACCGTGGTATATAACAGGTGTATATCAAAGTTTTATAGCAGTTACCTCCCACTGGATCTGATTGGTCAGCAGGGTGCTGTGTGTAGAGTTCTCTCGTCTCGACCTCCTCGGTTTGAATCTCTCGCTCTACGTTGTCCTCGGACGTCTGTACGTACGCCTGCAGAATACAACAGGAAAACTTCCGGAATGACATTTACAGAATAAATATATCACGAATGAAGATAATATTATACGAGTGTGGTATATTGTTAATCTTCATGAGAGATAGATTTTCTTCTGTATATGTCTCCAACTCCATTTGTTCCCCTCGATGAAGAGGGACACACAGCTGCTTAATTCCTTGTCAAAGGGTACAATCTCCACGAACCTGTAAAGCATAGAACCTCAGACCTTCTGCTTTCAAGTCCAACACCCTAACCACAACGATTATCACACAATTACTCAGCGGTCTGAGATTTGCAGGGTTTACTTTTGTGAGTCAGAACCTGAGTTGGAGAGTATTTACTTCAATATTTATTTGTGATGGTAGTTTCATTATTTGCTTGCGACCATAACCGTAACATACTAACAGGCACAATTTCATAGTCAGACTAATTTTCCAGATCTGAGATAGGGTAAGGTTATTTTTGTTTGAGTTGTAGAGTCATCAATTGAACATTTAATCATATGCTTTGTAACACAATCCTTACCTGCCTTGTACCTGTACTGCCAAACGACCTCATATAAAGGTCGTACTCACTCACAGGGGGCATGTCAAACAGCTCGAACCTAAAATAGAGGAAGGGAAAGTATGGAAACCGGAAACCCATTTAAGAAACCAGATGAAACAATTTGACAGATATACTGGCAAGGTACAGGATAGCCTGAATACAATTCTCAAATCTCTTCCCTTCAAGGTCACACATCCAAGACCATGAGCTGGACTCAAACTCAGGACCATGGAGGCGAGAGTATATATATTGAGAAATATTAACCATCTAACCTGGCAAAGTAAGTGTCTGGGGGTCATTTATTCATTGTCTTGTTCAGAAAACCCTGAACAGTCATTTTTGAACTTCATCCTCACACCTGATTAAACTTATGACCTACTTAATATTTATTTAGATAAATTAAGGGATGGGTCACAGTAGTATATAATCCATTTTGATATACTGCCAATGCAAAACCGTTTCGATTCCTGATTTCCAAAAGACGACATATTTTAGTACATCCTCAATGAAATACCAGAAAGTGAAGCTCATGAAAATGAAACATGGCAGTTCCAATCGTAGAAACTGCTACAAAAGTGTTAAAATCGACAAAAAATTTGGGATAAACGTTTATAATTTCTTCAAAGTTGGGATCTGTTTCTAATGTTTTAAGTAATCCCACAACTGCTGACAATCAAGATGCCCGTTGTAAAGTGTCATCATGTTCTTCTACTGAAAAGGCCTCAATACTGAGATACTGGCTGGTGATGGATACTGGTAGTACCAAAAATGTGTAGATTGGGAGGTTGCCAATGTAACCCCGCTCTGATTCCGGGACTCCACGTTTACCGACTCTCATCACAAGATATGCACTAGTGTTGGTATCGAGTAATAATATGTATATCGATATCAAACCATATTTTTCCCTTTCGTATCGATCGATATTGAAATATCGGGTCATAGATGTTTTCCGGGAGAGACCTTCCAAACTCTTTCGCAGGTTTTAGTTGTTTCCCGAAACGAAAACAAATATGGCATTTCCGCTTTAGCGGTAAGTGAAAGTTGACAAAAATAATATGAAAACCTTTATATTTTTCAAACATTGTCCTTTATTTGAATGAAAAACACCATAGTTGTACCTGTTAAGTGGTATGTTTCGATATTGATAATGGACCCTACATTATCGATATCAGCGTATTTAGCATAGATCGATAAATATTTCAATATCGATAAACAATACCAGCACTAATATGCACTGACCCATTCCTAAAATACCATAGTTTTAAGCAAGACTTACTTGGCAAAGTCCAGCTCTATCAACTTGCTGAGTTCATTCCCTCTCCGCCTGGCTTTACTTGAGGCCGCACCAGTGATCTGCCTTTGTTTGGCCGACACAAAGTTGATGAAGGAGCGCTGGGCGGGTTGCCTGGACCTAGACTGGTTGTCACGACGACTGTTGTCATAGTAACCATCGTCGTCATCCTCATAGCGACCTCTTCTGTTGTTGCCGGAGTCATAGTCATCGTCGCCATACTGGAAAATAATTTATATTAGAAGCTAAAAGAGTGGAAATTTATCCACTTAATATGGTATTAGCAGTGGGGATACTTGCCATTTTGAAACAATAGGGTGTTTCAAAATGGCCATGGCCGTTTCAAAATAGCCAAATAAATCTGATGGCCATTTCAAACATGGCACAGGTTTTGAAATGGCTTGGCTTCCTGTCAACCTTGGTTTCTTGCAAACACCATCATGTTTTTGTTTTTTTGAGGGGCGAGATAAAAATACGTCTTGGTTTGGAGACAATAATGTCTTTCCCCTACTTCCCCGATATCGGCAGATACCGAAATATGTTTACATTTAACATCAATGTCTCCACAGCTAAACAATGTACTCACTATTACACACATGCTAGTCAATTTGTACAACTCAGTCATCTCACCCGTCTTGCATCCTGTTGGTCTGTTCTTTGTGCATGTCGAGCAAGTCGCTCATTCTCCTCGTCCATGGCGCGTTTGATCTCATCGACCTCACTGTGGCTCTACACGGTAGAAAGAATTCAGTATAAACTCTATTATCAGAACACATGGGGAGAGAAAGACTTTGTCCGGATGATAGAATTCATTTATTTATTTATTTGGGTTTTTAATGTCACTTTCAACACATTGAACACGTCCCTAGTTTCCTGTTATTCTTCAAATACATTTTAATTTGTCACGAGAAAACATCCACCACTGACAATGAAATTTTTTTAAAATGTCAGAGTTGGTCATTGAGGTTTGCTCTTGCCAATATATAGCACTAGTGGGGATACGATAAGGTTATTTGACGCAATGAACAGGGCATGGCAGACGATTTATTTCATTTCATGCATCATACCTTTTGCATATGCAGAGGTTTCAAGTGACCTTTGATGAATTAGTTTGTTTTGTGACGAATGTTTTTTGGTGTAGAGTAAGAAATCTAAAATTCGCCAGGAATCCAAAATTCGCCACCTCTAAAACCTTAGTTAATTTTATGAAGAAAATGATGTTTTTGTCTAAAAATTGGTATTTTTCAGTTCAAACAGCCTTAATTTACTATACAGTCAACAAATCTCACCACAATTCATTTATTTTATCAGTATTTTGACATGTGGCGAATTTCAGATATGTGGCGAATTTTAGATTTCTTACTCTATATAAGTAGTGGCAGACTGTAACTGTTCAAATATTCACCAAATTCACTGACCAAATGTTTCTTTGGTAAAACATCTTATAAGGACCTGATTATTAATACTTATTTAATGGAATTCTACTTTGCAGATTATTATTAACAATCAACTGTATATTACTGTGTAAATTCTAAAATAAACAAATAACTGACCAACACTTCAGAGCAAAGAAGAAAGTAAATAACAGTTATAACTAAAAATATCTAGAAAATAGAATGGTCATAAACAAAAGATGCTTTTTTTGCTTTGGAAGTATATTAAATATATGAAAGCATGACCATTAAAGAGAATTTAAGAACAGAAAAAATTCACAGAAGTTATATTGAACAAATATCTGCATGCATAACATAATCAAACACCTTTTTATGGTCTATAAAGGTTGGATATCTTGAGGTCTGTCTAAGTGAGAAAGTTTACAAAGGTTTATCAAAGACAAATACACAATGAGGTCTATCAAAGTCAAATACCTTTTGAAGATTTATCCAAGTGAAATACCCAATTCAGATCTATTAAAGTCAAATCGAGATCTATCAGAGTCTTATTAAGGCTTATCAAAGTCATATATGCTATTTAGGTTGGCCAAAGTCAAAATACCTTATTACGGTTAAACAAGTCAAATACCCTATTAAGATTTGTCAAAGTCAAATACATTATCAAGAATTATCAGACTCAAATACCTCATGTAGGTCTATCAAAGTCAAATTTATATTAATATCTGATCAAAGTCAAATACCTTATTAAGGTCTATCAAAGTCAAGTACCTTATTAATGTCTATCAAAGTCATATTCTTTATTACAGTCCATCAGATAGAAATACCTTATTAAGACCTTTCAAAGTCAAAAACTTTATTAAGATCTATCAAAGTGAAAAACTGAAATTGGGAGACTGTGTTAATGAAACAGGGAAAGATTATTACAAATATTTCTTCAACTTAATTCTCAGGCCTGTGTGACACTGAAGAATAAAGTGCACCCCCAAACAGAGAGTTAACAAGTAAAATCCAGAGTAGAAAAAGGCAAAGAAAAAAATCCACAGTCAAATTTATATGGAAGAAATAATTACAGCCTGTTTAGGATCCCAGTCCAAGGACATGTAGTAACCCCTCGAGTGGCCCTCATCTTCCTCACCTTCATCCAAACCCTCAAGGTCATTCTACAAACAGCCATTTTGTTTCGTTGGTGTATATTGTAGTAAAAACCTGTAGTAGTGGCACTTAACTTCTTCTGTCAAAATGTTAAATTTTAAGCTAATCAAAACTACAGTTTCCTGTCCATTTTGCACTGTAAAGTCTTGAGGCCATCTTAAACCCTTGAATATCTGAACACTTCAGAGGTTCTTGAGGTTTAACCATCGCAAGGTGGCTGTAGAAAATGGGTATTGCCCTCATATTGTACACGGGATAAGTGTAAACAGTACAACAGCTGGGAAACTCTGTTATTTGACACTTAATCATCTGAATATTCAAGTTTAGAAACTCGTCTAGTTTCCTGTTGTTTCATGGCAAATATTTACCCGACAGTGTCACCTTTAGGCTCACCTATTAATCCCAACCTTTCTCAATGCTTATTACATGATTTCCACACAATTAAAAGTGCAGACTTACTTTGGTGGATGCTGGTTGTGTATTCTTTTGTTCTGCTTCTTCATTTTCTTCATCATCATCCTCAAAGTCATCATCATAGTCCTGGTAAAAACACAAATCCCCCATTATCACTCACCCAGGATTTTGTTGCAAAACAAAACCACATTTGTGCTGATCTTGTATCAAGTGAAATAAGAGGCCCAATGCAAAATTCTTACTGTACATAACTCAGCACACATAACTCCATACAATAATTCACTCATGGGTGTGTTTATTTATTTCTTTATTTGGGGTTTTACATCCAACACTGTACTGGTCATATCACGATGGGTAGTTTGGAAGGGCAGAGGAAACCAGTACATACAGTTAGTCAGGGTTCTGTACTGTAAACTGCCGACCAACGGCAAGCAACTACCAGCTTTCCCATTTGAGGCCGTGGCGGGAACTGATCCCCGATCTCAGAGGTGGGAGGCGAGAGTGTTACAACTCTGTTACCATGGCCCCCACTCTTGGGTGTGATCACACAAGTGAATATTGTTCTTTTTTTGTTTTGTTTTTTCCCAAGCAAAAACTTTCATTGCATCCTTCTGACAATGGAGGAGAGTAATGCATAATACTTGAGATTATGTATGGACCATCGGCAAGTAAGTATCAACTGTCTCACTTAAGTCCAGGTGCCGGATTCACAAACAATGCTTAGATAAGGCCACCTTAGTAAGTAAGGAAAGTGTTTTCCACAATAGCTTTTTCTTCTTCTTGGAATTGGTGTTTACCAAACAAGAATTGGGAATGTTTGTGAAAAAGCTTTCTTACTTGAAATCTAAGTTAGGAATGGTATAAGTACTGTTCCTGAATCCAGCCCCTGGACTGAGATTTGAACCCTGGAACTGCAACGGGAAATGTGAATATCTTGCCATAACACCATCTACACTCAACCATGTGTTTCGACAGGAAAGGATTTGAACTAGACACCAGAGACCTCAAATGATTGAGATACAAAAAAAAAAATCTTACCTCAAAATCATCTTCATAGTCACCATAGTCATCTTCAGCATCTTCTTCTTCAGCCTTTTCAACCATCTGATAATACAGGAAATAAATAAACAAATGAACTTCAAACTTACAAACAGTAAAATTAAAAGAATAAATAAATAAAATAAAATAAGCACTATTCTGATACCTTTGAATCCCTTCTTAAAATTCAGTCAGGCAGAAGCTCCTGTCCATTAAGAGTGAAATTAATAATTTTCTTTCCAAAGAATTTAGTCAACCTTCAGTGAAGCAGACATATTTTCCTGTTAACCCAGAATGAGGGACTCATTCTTATATAAAAAGGAAGAGATTCTCAAAACGTTGGCACAAAAATGACTGAAGGAAACTAGTACCTCTGTTAGATATATATCTGTTCACTCAGATCAAACATCCTTTATAAGGCAACAGTCACCTGTCCAGTTTCATCTACCTTCAACAACCTTCACTGAGCAACTCTGCGATATATGTACTTGAACAAAAACCTTTTTAGAATATAATATCCTTCATTAGATAATTTTTAGTTATTTACTTCTCCTTTTCTACATACATACATGTGTTACCTCCTCTCCTTCATTAGGCAACCATCTCCAGTCCAGTTTTACACTACCTTAGCAACCTTCAACACGTAACGCTTACATAACTGAATACAAAACCTTGCAACACTTAATAACAAACCTTGCAACAATATCAAATAACCTCTACTTGGTCTAGATAACAGTGGTCTTATTCACTTATCCTAACATCTCTAGGATCTACCTCCTCATCTTCTTCACTGCCACCACTGTCCCCCTGTGAATACTGGGTTTCCAGGGAGACGTTCGAAGCCGTCGGACCCGCCAAACCTCTCCAGCCAATGTTCATGTCCAGCTGATCTAATGACTCTGAAACAGCCCTGGCTCGCTTGCTGCCTCCGGTTGTTATGGCAATGCTGCCTTGATGAGCCCCGTTCCTCAGGGCTTCCACGTAAGAGATCTGCAAGGTTTTCTTTTCTCCTGCTTTCCCTCCTCTTACTACATCCGTCTGTCCCTGACCATCCATAGCCTTCGTAACCTTGCTTACTCTGGGAGAAGGAAGTCTGCTACTTGCTGCCTCCAATGGTTTACGTGGACTTCTTATCACCCTGGGCGTATTATTTCTTGTGGCCCTTGTACTGTTAGCTCCAGGTTTCCTAGGACTCAATGCTTTTCCTCCACTACCACTGGCAGCAATTGCCTCCCGCGGAGGCTTCTTATTATTTACTACTCTGTTTAATGCAGTATTACGTCCACCTTTATCCTTTATATTACCACGATAATTACGACTACCACTACTACTGCCAGTTTTTCTTGGGGTGTTACTGTCTGTATTTCTTGGACTTATCCAACTGCCACCGGTTCTGTTGCCATGGCTCCCCAGTGATGACTCAGTTTTCTTACCACTCCCACCACTGGACACTCTACCGTCCAAAGGCTTATTCCCCACAGAGGAACCACTTTTGACACCATAGTTCCCTCCTTTCCCTCTTTCAGTCATCCTACCACTGTTTTCCCGGGGACTTCTAGTTGACCCTGGATTCCTCCCTGGTTGACTAACAGCCCCATGGCCTCTGACAGATCTGCCAGCACTATTCCTTTGCATTAGAATGCCTGGAGATGGTTTGCTGCTTGCTGAGGCCCTAATTCCTGGGGCAGATTTATTCTGCACTTTCCCTCTAGAATATTCACAAGTATTACTCTTCCTTTCAGGTGGATTACCTTCTTTTCTGTTGAAGACTGCAGCCTTATTTTCACGACCTGTTCCAGGGTCGGGTGAAGCTGGTTTCGTAGGCAACTTACTCAGGTCTACTGTTTTCTTAGAAGTTTTCTGTAATGACATATTGGTCCTTGCCAGGTTCCTTGTGTCACCTCCGAGCCTTTTTGTTTCTTTCTTTACGCCATCTAACTCACTGATCCTCCTGATATTCTTACTATCTGATTTTGCCTGTTCATCAAACTCTATTTCATTTGGTGAATCATCTTGGAGACCTTTAATGTTCATTTTTCTTACATACTTGTTTCTTCTATTTGTGGAATGTTCATCTGAGACTATCTTCACCGTTTCATTCATAACATTCTTTCCTATACTATCCAGGGATTTTCTGTCTAAATTTCTAACCTCTTCATTTTTATAATCGTCATCATCCTTATTTTCAAAATCCGTCATAATTTCTTGATCATCTTCTAAATCAATATAGTCTTTGACCTGCCTGTCGGATGAAGCCACTTCAAGTTCCTTCTCCAGTTCATCTAGGGATTTTCGGATCTCCTCTAAGTCTGGCCTTGACCCCCCACCTCCTACTCCATGATCATCACCTTCTTTCATTACCATGGCCGTTCCCTTGGTGGCCAGATCCTGTGTAATGTCTTGCAGTTTTCTTGAATTTATGTGCAGCAGCTGTTGGCTGGGTTCAGCCCTGGCAGCCATGCCATAGTGCGAGCTGAGGCTTACGGCCTTCTCCAAAGCTGCAAACAGGTCATCTTTTAGGCTGCATAGATGTTGGGCCGGTTCTTCTTCTTTAGTTCTACAATTATCTATACTGGATCCTGAGGTCGATGACACACCTGCAATCTTGCTAGCTGACTTCTCACAGGATTCATATTCCGGTTCTTTCTTCATCCCAGGGTCCTTGCCAGTTTGATCATCTGTGTTGGCATTAACCTCACTAAATGATTCAAGGCTGGTTTTGCTGTTGTGTGGGGCCGGGGTGGGGCAAGGGAACCTCTCATACTTTGAATAGCCTGTATATTCATCGTTAAAGGCAAGGTCGTGCAAGTGGGCACAGGTGGGCACCACAATGGCCGACGGTGATTCGTCCCTACTTCTCACATTTATGTCCATGTCGTCTAGACTCTCTGAAGACAGGTTTGTCGACCCGTTACCACTTTCAACATTCCCATTGTTGTCACCACAGGCCAAACAGCCGTGGTTTCGGGCCTCGGAGCTATCTTCAGAATCTGCCTCGAAATCATCCTCCACCAGATAGGTTTCTTCCAGGTACTGTATGTACTCCTTGGTCATCCCGCTGCTTGATGAGGTCAGGGAAAGCTCGTGGATGCTTTTCGAGGCCTTTTTATGCTAGGTGAGGACATATGTTGTTTAAAGAAGAATCTCATATAGCAAACAATATCATAGAGATGGTCAACATAAAATGAGGCTAGACATTTACTTTACAATCACTAGGCTACTAATGTAGACTCTACAGCTCATGTTATTACAATATTACATAATTCATTATTCATTATTCACTCGTCAGCATATATATGTATAAAAATACATACATATTGATACAACCTCTTCTGTACTGAACATTTTGAAGGAGATAATATAGAAATACCAAATAAACTGCAAATAACACAAGTGAATTTTTGTAATGTCAACGTAGATGTAAATGTTATCATTTGTAATAAATATTAAAGAAAAGTTAATTACGTTTATATTTATATATTTACTCTGCATTCTCGCCAGTTTCTGGCCAATCAGAATGTAGACCCTGCACTTTCTATTCTCACCTTTTTGTCACTAATCAAAATAAAATTGGTTGTATATTGGTTGTACTCTCACATTAGTTTTCAGGCCAGTCAGAATATAAAAGGTTGTATTCTGTATTTTAATACTGTGTATTCTCTCTTCTTCTTCTTCTGGCCGGTCAGCAATACAAGGGTAATACTGCATATTCTCTATTCCTTTTCTGTTGGCCATTCAGCAATACAAGGGTAATACTGAGTATTCTCTATTCCTCTTCTGTTGGCCATTCAGCAATACAGGGGTAATACTGAGTATTCTCTATTCCTCTTCTGTTGGCCATTCAGCAATACAGGGGTAATACTGCGTATTCTCTATTCCTTTTCTGTTGGCCATTCAGCAATACAAGGGTAATACTGAGTATTCTCTATTCCTCTTCTGTTGGCCATTCAGCAATACAGGGGTAATACTGAGTATTCTCTATTCTTCTTCTGTTGGCCATTCAGCAATACAGGGGTAATACTGAGTATTCTCTATTCCTCTTCTGTTGGCCATTCAGCAATACAGGGGTAATACTGAGTATTCTCTATTCCTCTTCTGTTGGCCATTCAGCAATACAGGGGGTAATACTGAGTATTCTCTATTCCTCTTCTGTTGGCCATTCAGCAATACAGGGGTAATACTGAGTATTCTCTATTCCTCTTCTGTTGGCCATTCAGCAATACAGGGGTAATACTGAGTATTCTCTATTCCTCTTCTGTTGGCCATTCAGCAATACAGGGGTAATACTGAGTATTCTCTATTCCTCTTCTGTTGGCCATTCAGCAATACAGGGGTAATACTGCGCATTCTCACCTTTTTCTGGTCAGGCTCTTTCTTCCTCTTCTCTCGAACTCGCTCTGCTTCCCGCTGTTTTTCACGTTCCCGCTGTCGTCGATTCTCCTCCTCACGCTCACGTTCCCGCTGCTCTTCCTTCTCCCTGTACAGAACAGATAGAAAATAAACAAGCAATCAGTGACTGATTAATCACACTTTTCTTACTTCTTCCTGTACAGAATATTACAATAAACAAGCAATCAGTGACCGATTAATCACACTGCCCTTCCTTCTTCCTGTACAGAATATTACAATAAACAAGCAATCAGTGACCGATTAATCACACTGCTCTTCCTTCTAACTGTACAACACAGAAACACAACAAACAAGCACTCAGTGACCGATTAATTATGTTTCTCTTCCATCTCTCTGTACAGCATAGAAAGACAATAAACAAGTACTCAGTGACCGATTAATCACACTCCTCTTCCTTCTCCCTCTTGTTTCTCCCTTTACAGGCTGTGATAGGTTAACCGGTGACCCCAAAATGGTCTGAAGCCGAGTACAAAGTTATAGTGAAATACTATTAAAATGTAGTTATAAATGAAGAAACTACTTTGGTTTGGCCTTAGTATTTTGTGACATGCTCCTGCGTGGTATTAGTTTTTTTTTTGCGTAAATTTCTCATTTTCACAGATATTTAACACTTCACTTTCGTAACATTTGTTTACATCCTGCGACATGATTGCTTTCACCACTGATACATACAGCTGGTTATAACTAAAACATAAAACTCAACTAGTAGTCAACTACTAAGCCTACTAGTAGACTAGTACTCTTAATTTGATCGGTTCTTTCCAAATAGATACCATGTTTCATTTTTTTGTTTTTTAAATGAAGTCACAGCCTAAATTAAAAGAAACTTAATAATAATGCACTTTTTAATGTCACTAGTGACTGACCCTACGTTGCTTAACCTTTCACCCCCAGCCAGATATTTAACAGTTTACAGATTTCTTTCCAGGTATCGGAACCAGCTTAACCCAGTTACCTCTCCCTTTGCCGTTTTCTCTCCTCATGTCTGCGTCTTCTCTCCTCGTCTTCGTCACGCCGCCGATGATGTCGCTCATCATTCTGAATAGTAAATACATAAAAATATAAAAGGAAAACCACTTGAGTGGCACATATTATTCAAATCTATCACCAGAAAAATACAAATAAATACAAGTCTGTAAGATGAGAATCGTGTATTTTGTCTTCTCAGGTGATTAAATTTAAAAATTTGTGTGTATACTTCATCTGCCACTGTGGCCTTGTGGGTAACACACTCGCCTAGGAACATAGAGCACGTGGATTCAAACCGAGGTACAGGGAGGTACATAGTGCCTGGGATGACCACTTAAAATTGGAGTCCTCTGTCATTGGGTCCTATCCCTAGCGGCAGGTTAAAGAACCTCAAGGACGTTGATAAATGGTTATCCAGGAGTCTCTGTCTTTGAGTTAGGGGAAAGTCAGTAATCTAAGAGTTGGACTGTACTTGTACAGTTGGATGGATCATATAGCGCTTTGAGTCCTGTAGTACATGGAGATATTGCACCGAGTACAAATACAATACTGCACAAGAATTTTTTTAATCTGTAAAGCTAACTTTTTATTGATATATTTATAATATACTTGTAGGCTGCTTAGTTTTAAACATATCTGCACGGAAAGGTATTAACACACCCGCTTCTCTCTCCTTTCATCGTCATCCCGGTGTTTATGCGGCCTCTCGCCATTTTCCTCTCGATGGCGTCGTTCCCGCTCCTTCCGTCGCCTCCTTTCCTCCTCATCCTGGAATTTATATTATTTATTTATTGTAGGAATAAGTTCCGAGAGAATGTACTTAGTTGGTGAACGAAGGATGGAATAATGGCAGTCTGTAATTTGCCAACTAAGTGTAATCTTGAGGAATTTAAATCTATAATGATAGCTAATTGAATATTTTCTGAAAAAAACATTTGCAATTAAGAGTGAGCTATTTCATCCTTATTACCTCCTCTGAACAACTGTCATTTACTCACGAATAACGGACATCATACAATACACTTAATGGCTGGCCTGAGATTTCCCACACCAAAATTCAAAGGTTTCTCATGGTTTGTATATTTGACTGACATTGGCCGACTGACTACTTCAATCAATGACTGAATGCTTACATCATGGATATATTTTTTACTGTGAGGTAACAATGCTGTCTAATCACATTTATCTGTCTGCATGTTATAAGCTCACCTCATCACCTCTTTTGTGCCTTTTTTCCTAGAAAAAACAAAACAAAAACAAAATACTTTTCAATAAAATAGAAAAAAAAGTAAAATGCTTAAAAAGTTAAAAAGTTTCTACAAGTAGATGAAAAGGTGTCGTTTCTGTGTTGTACAAGCAAAAAAATGCACTTCATAATGTACTCGGATTATATTTAGACCACCTCTCGCTATTTTCCTGCACATTGTCAAGCAGTTGGGTTTGAACACACGACCACACCAGTGTTGGCCCAGTGAGCATTTGTCAAGCACAATAACCACTGGGTACCTGACCATGGTTGTAAAGGCTAATTGAAACTTCATTAATAATTTAATACGGGAGGTATTTTAGTAGAGGTGAAACGATTAGCAAAATTTGCTAACCGGGTAGTCGCTTGCATTAACCGTTGACTAACCGATTAATTGTTTCCGAGGTTTAGCATGTTTGAGAAATACCGAAAACGTCACATGTATTGGTGTTCCGGATGTAAACAAACAAAATGGCGGTTCGCAAGATGCCAGAAAAAGCCAAAAAAAAAATCACCAGATTGTTGGGTAAATTAGATACTAATGAAATATTTTGATATTTGAAAAATAAAATACAGATAAAATACTTTAATTTGATACCTTTTAAGGTGTTAACTCGAAATATTATGTGCATAAAAAACAGTTAACTGAGTTCACAATATTGGCATCGACTAGTGCTTTGACAAGCTAATAATCCATTAGTACGAGTAATCATTTCAGCTCTATATTTTAGTATATCAAACAAGAGGGAAATACAAACTTTGGGGTGTGGAAATTAGTTCATAAAGACAAAGTTTGGGTAACAGACATTTTTTTCTGTGTACGGTCATTTTAAAAAAGAATACGGTTAAACCCTGTTAAGACAATTCTCAAGTGGACAAGAAAAAAATATATTTCTACTTAACCAAGAATTCTAGATAACTGGTCGAATTGTAATTGAAAAATGCTGCAGAAAAAGCCGATATTTACTTCAGTATAGAGAGATTTTTCTGTGGTCGTTATATAGCAATCTCTACAAGCCCATAACAATGCACAAATGAACTAAATGATATTTAACACAGTAAGAAAATTCTGAATGATATTGTAAGATGCAATATATAGTTTTAACTTTTAAATACACAACGTTTTGGTTTCTCTGTGGTGGCTTATCTATCAGCCTCTTCAGCCACATAACAATGCACCAATGAACTAAATCAAATTTAAAAATTACAGTGAGAAAATTCTCAACGATATTGTAACATGTAATATATATACGCAATATTTTGTTATATATACATATTATAGCTGTGCTGCTGTTACCAGGGGCAACAGAGAAGATTCTGAAAAGGAAAAAAAAATCAATATTAGCTAGTTCACACATTCATAGCTGTCTATAGGGTCAGTAAAAGACTGTGAAAATTAGCAGAAGTCCTATATGCAAGAGATATGCAACAGAAGTACGTATGTATATTTTCGCATTGCATTTTCTTTTTTTACCCTCACCCCCAAAGGGGCAGGGTGAGCTTACTGTAATTGTGTCCATTAGCCTGTGTGTCAGTGTGCTTAACTCAATAACTATACTGTCGGATCGGGATTATATTTATTAAGGCTGTGACTTCGTTAGAAAAAACGACACCGGGTATTCCCCTCGAAAGAACCGATCCGAATTCAGGTAACCGTGTTTTAGTTGTCACCCAGTGGAAGTAGCAGAGAAGCAAACATGGCGGATGAAGTAAACAAACTGTTACGAAAAATAATGTTAAATATTGGTATAGATAAGGAATATTATGAGAAAAACTAATGTAAGTTAAAGAAATCTGATAGAATACTAAGGTTTGTCCAAGTATTTCTTTGATTTACGCTATATTTAATATTTTTTCGGTTACCCGCTTCGCCAGTTTGTACCCGGTTTCTTAAAGAATTCAGACCGTATTCGGGTAACCGGGTAACCTATCACAGCCTTAATATTTATTATATTTAAGTCGCCTACCCATGGCTTGGTCTAGGGATGGGTTGGTAGGCCTGGTATCAAGAGCATTTTACTGAAATACTGTGATGAGATTTTAAAACCGCCACTTCGCTTGCCAACACATATAATCGAAGGAAGAGTTAAAACATGAGAAACATACCCAAAATCTGAAAAAAAAATTCTGCATTTGCAGACTTTTATACCCTGTTAAGCAGAACAGATTACAGGTCAAAATATCACACCATCAGCAAATTAGTACTACCTACTGTGGGTGTTAAATGTGTTATTTCACACAGTTATTTTTATTTATTTAATTTTTCACCCTTATATCATCTTCCTCTTCGTAATCTCTGTCCCTGTGTCGTTGGTGACGATCGCGATCGTACTGTAGTTTTACAGGAAAGAATATATCACTGAAGAAGTACACTTAAAAAAAATCACCTTGTGATGGTTAAATTTTAATTAATCTTCTGTTAAATTTTGCTTACAAAGTTTAATAAAATCTTTTTTTTTTTTGTTTAAATGTACATCAATTACCAAGGGTTAAAGCTTATTTTGATCAATTTTAAAAACAGAAAAATTTAATGAGTTAACAGTGTGCAAAGTAAGCTATTTTCATTTTTTTTTTCTTTTTTATTCACACAAATTTATAGATCGAACACCGTCTCAAGCTAGTATATACATGGTAAAACGCACACACAAAAATCCATCAGGCTAAGTTTATTCCATGAAAATAGTTTTTAAAAGGTGTGGCTAGACTATGACTTCATCTCCTTGACTATTTTCACGGACATTGTAAAATATTTAATAACAGAACAAACAACAAACATACGTCTTCATCGCGGTGCTTCCTGTGACGCCTTTCTCGGTCTTCATCCTGAATAAATTATGTCAATGGTATAAGGTCAAGGACAGTGGAACTGTGTCACATAATTCACGTGTGCGATTCATAAATTACCACGTAGAAAGTAACCCAAGTAATTTTTGATCATAATTTACCCATAACAAAATGTGCCTCCATTTTCCCAAATTAACCTACCGTATTTATTCGTATAAACACCCCAGGGGCGATTTATTCTTCAAAATGGGGGGGGGGGGGGGGGGGGGGGGAGACTGTGGGAGTAATGAGCAACATTGAAAGACTTTACAAATGGCATCTCGATGGCCGCTTCCGAGAGATTAATATATTTAAATATCAATGGAAAATATTGTGGGAGGGTATAAAATATGATAAACAAGCCTTAAATCTGAAGAAACTGTCCATTTTTATCTCATATTTTTTTGTAGAAAACTGCCATGTTTGGTTTTGATATTTTTTTTGTTTCCTGTGAACGGTTGTTTCCATTGAGTATGTACCAAAACTAAAACTAGTGTTGTTAACGGTTTTCCGGTATGCGGTATTTCATTTCGTTTGGTAGAAAAAAAAACAAAATCCGCAAAGAATATTTGGGAACCGTTTTTTGAAAACGTTATTATTTTAGGCTTTCTAATGGCTGATACTTCATCAAAACGACAAAAAATATACATATTTTGTTAAATATGCCTCATTTTTATCTTATATTGAGCAAAAGTCATGTTTACATACTTTTTAGTATCTCACGAAAGCCATTTCCAGTTGCAAGTTCTGGTTCATGTACGCCCCGCGAGAAAAAATCACTGCCAGTAACAAGCACACAAAATACTGGATTTTGTTCATTTCAAAGCCTCGGTAACCGGTTTTGATTTCTGTAAACGATGCCACCACTAACTAAAACACATCATTTTTTCTTTTTTTAATCCTGGCATCGCAAAGATGATGTTGGTCTAGAAGTCAATAAAATTCCCTGAAACCTGTTGGGGGCGTTTAACAGGGAGGGGGTGTTTATACCAATAAATACGGTACTTTGTCAACTTTCATGCAACGGACATTGCAAAAATATTTAATAACAGAACAAACGTACATCTTCATCTCGATGCTTCCTGTGACGCCTCTCTCGATCTTCATCCTGAATAACATATATAAAGTCAACCGTGAACATAGAAGTTCAGCCAGGAATTCACCATAACACAGGCAATATGTAGAAGCCAGTAGGGTAAAGCTGTAGCAGAGAACACTTCTGGCTCCACCAAAGGTGGAATTTGATGGCATTTTCTTACCAGAATGAAAACTCGACCTTTTAAGCCTAAAACAAGGCTATTTACTGGTATTTATGCCCCATTCACACTAGTGATTTATCAAATAACCACAGGGATTTATCAAATAACCACAGGGATTTATCAAATAACCACAGGGATTTATCAAATAACCACAGGGATTTATCTAATAACCACAGGGATTTATCTAATAACCACAGGGATTTATCAAATAACCACAGGGATTTATCTAATAACCACAGGGATTTTCTGTGTTGTGTGACATTTTTTTTTGCTATTCAAACTATACTGTTGTTGAAGTATACTTTCATTTAGTGTTGGTATCGAATGATAATATGCACATCGATATCAAACCATATTTTTGCCTTGCGTATCGATCGATATTGAAATATCGGGGTATTAGATGCTTTCCTGGGAGAGACCTTCCAAACTCTTTCGCGAGGTTTAGTATTTCCCGAAACGTAAACAAATATGGCATTTCCGCTTTAGCGATAAGTGAAAGATGACAAAAATAGCAGGAAAACCAATATATTCTTCAAATATTGTCCTTTATTTGAATGAAAAACATGATATTTTTACCTGTTAAGTGGTATGTTTCGATATTGATATTATACTCTACATTATTGATATCGGCAAATGTAGCATGAATCAATAAATTTTCAATATCGATAAACAATACCAGCACTACCCCCATGCCAATATTTTGCAAATATATCAGCATGTCAGGACATGGGTGTTCCAGAGAGTGGACACGATACATATGCTGACCAGTTGCCCTACACAGAGGTAAATGTTTTCTGCAAGAATATATTCAACCAAGTTATGATATAGTAATTCACACTGCAGGCAGTTCTTCCTCCAAGGACGCCACATACCTTCCGAGATTAGGTGTATTATTCACACTACAGGCCCCTGTCCTTCAACTACTGTCCAAGGTTCGTATGGGGCCTTGAGACACCGTTGCCAAATGTCCATTTTCCCCAACTCGCCTTGTTACACCAAAGATGACCAAATCATAACCTTGTATAGACTGTGGACTACACTATAGAAATTTATCTGTGCATGCTCAGATTCGACTATGCATGCCCAAGGTACAAAATTCTGAGACAGAAATTTTAAACATTTTGAAACTTTCGTAGGACACGCAAGGTATTGGACGTTTCACACCTGTGTCAAAAGGTTGCATGCGAACCCACTCGATGGTAAGGACAGGGGCGTTTCAGCCAATGCCTATAACCACAGGTTATACCAGCTATAGTGTAAATGGGGTATTATCAAAGCTGCAATGTTCATTGGCAAACAGGATAAAACCAAGTGGATTACCTCTCCTTCTTTAGGCCTCCTGTGTCGCTTGTCCCTGTCTTCACCCTGCAATGGCAACAGTCCCACATTATGAGGCTGTAACTTCATTAGAACAAGATGACTGGCTATCCATTTGAAAAGAGCCAATCAGAATTGGGGTAACCATGATTTAGTTGTAACCGTTTCACTTTCATTACATTTGTTTACATCATCAGGCATGTTTACTTCTCTGATACTACTAGCTGGTTACACCTCAAATGCTGTTACCCGAATTCGGACCAATTCTTCTACCCGGTCTGGTTTTCAAAGATCCGTTAATATAATTAAATTATGTAAAAAAAAAAAAGTCAGCATTTACACAGCCAAATCTGGTTACTAATATGTTTCACCTATGATATTTATGCAAATAAACCACACTTTAACAGTTGCACCAGAACCTGGTTAATTAATTCACACTCGGTTTCTCAACACACTCTTGCCATTTTTTGAGGTAGCTGACTGGCCGACCCCAGAATTCACAGCCTCTTCTAGAGTCACTGAGCATTTTACACCTGTATACTTTACAAGTGCCAATATCCTATGGTCCAATTTCGCTTTTTTTTCATTACTTTACTAGTTAACCTTTAGTCCAGTACAACTCCTTTTACAGTTGTAAAGACGCCACAAGCACACAGTATGCAAAGGGGCTCGGATAATTTAACCAAAAAAACATGGAAAAAGCCTTACATTTTCCTCTTGGTGCCTTCTGTGTCTTCTCTCTCTGTCATCCTATTTTATAAATAAACATAAACAAAATACACACATCACTTTATATGTAAACTCAAAAGCCCGGTTTCTTCCAATGCAGTGTACCAAATAATATGCCACATATGTGTATAGATTTAAGCTGAATAATCCACTATTTATGCAATATCACCAACAATTAGTCGAGCACACGTCTAATCATCCCACCACTACTAGCAGCATTCTGGATACTATAATCCAGGATAGGAAAAAACAGGTGCGGGAACGATATGCCTGAGAGAAGGTCTCTCAGTGAGTGCTTTCTAGTAATTCAGTGTTTTTACAATCCAGTTTACTGCAACACACAACCAGGTGGCACTTTCTCTAAAACCTCATTCACACCACAGGTAATCCACGTTTGTGGAAATGTCCCTGTCCTTGGATCACCGTCTGATGTCCATAGACGACCTTGCAAGTCAGTGGCAAACCATCCATTACCTTGCAAGTCCTACCGAAGTTTTAAATTATTTGACATTTCCACCTCTGATTTCAGTACCGTGAACATGCGCAGATTATTTCACGCATAAGCGTATGAATTTCTTTCTATGTTAACCGAAGGTGTGGTCCAAAGTGTATATGAGGTTGTGATTCCGTTGTCTTTCGGTGTAATACGGCGACATAAGGTGAGTTAAGGTATTGGTCGTTTCGCCATGTGTTAGTTTGACGGCTACAGAAGGTGAGTTAAGGTTAATGAAGATTGTCTCTTGGTGACCAATGTTTGTAGTACTGTCATCCTACTGTTAAAAAAATGTGTCCAATTAGTGGCCGTCTGTCTGTAGGGTGAACAACTCAGATGAAATGGGGCGGCCTGGGGGCGATTCCACTGCCGAGAAAAACTTCTAACCGTTGGATGTACCGCCTGTACTGTGAATGGCGCATTATTATAAAAAAACTATAAAGTCTCACCTCTTCTTCTCTTGGTTTCCTGTGTTTTCGGTCTTCTCCCTGACAAAACACAAAGAGCAAAATTCAGTGAGGATGACTCAAGCCATTTAACAAAGATTATAACATGACACGGATGTGTCCGCAAATCTGATTGGCTAATCGAAGAAGTATTTCATGGGTAAAATCAGCACAACCTGTGGTTTCCTATTATCGCTCATTATGGCTGTCTCGACAGTAATCCATTTTTGGCCTAAAAAGTAAATAAATAATGTTTATAAAATTTAAACACTTCTCATGTTAGAATACGAATAGGAATAACTCCCCCCCCCCCCCCCAAACCATGGTGTACACAGAAGCTTACCATGGTTAGAGGCAATAAACCCCTCAGGCTTCTCCTCCTCACACCATGGTAAACTTCTGTGCATACCATGGTTTGTCTGGGGTTATTCCTCTTAGTGCTGGGACGAGTTGACTGAAACTCGAGTTGTAACTCGATGGGCAATAATTAGGGGTAACATCGATCTGCGCAAGTGAAACTCGAGTTTTTGAAAACATCAATATTTTCACCATCTAAGGCTGACACTTCATCAAAACAACATACATATCCGAAATTTTCCAAAATATATTCCATTTTTACTTTATTCTGGGTAAAATCAATGAAGATTTAACATAAATTATAGCGCAAAAGCCATTTCCAGGTCAAAGTTTTGGCTCATCTACGGCTATGTAAAATATTTTCCCACATTATTGGCTAACAAACGAAATACTTTATCCTGAAAATTACTTGAGTTTAACCCAAGTTCAACTCGCTTCTAACAGGTGATGCTCGATCTGCCATTTTAGCTGGCGATCCCACCACTAATTCCTATAGTGACAAGGGGTCGGACCAATTTGAAAATCGAAAACATGCTTTTGAGGCTTTGAAATGAACATAACTTGTACCTTTGTCAGTGACATGGTGAAACCTACCTGCGATCATACAAGACCCATAACTTAAAACATGAAATGTCTTTGCAAAATATTTGTAAATTAAAAATCTCCATATTTACCTAACACAAAGTAATATCCAGAGATATTTTACAGTACACATATATAAAGTAATAATCTGAGATATCTTACAGTAAACTGAAGATATACAATATCATGCAACCCTAAAAATTTCACTTGAAAACTGCCCTTTTTCATATGCCATAGATACTTCACCTTAAACAGAATTCTGCTTAACGCTGTTCTTTACTTAATACTTCAATTGGTCTGATCAATCGTCCTCATAAAGTGAGAACAGATTTAATGTAAACTTCCTGAAATTTTTTGAAAGTTTCTGACCTTGCACTGTGGTTATTGGAGAGAAACTGACAGGTTAGTGTGAATTAAGAATGCTGTATTTTATCTCTTCAAGATATTGAGATTTTATTACTAAATATCAAGATACTTATAAACCTAGAAAATTATAGTAAATTTACCATGAGACAAAGATGCACGAATTACCAATGATACATCAAACATCGAGTTAAATAAAGGAAGAACTTTTTAAAGAAGATTAAATGTTCATAAACAAAAAACAAAAAAAATGTTATAATTATGTTAATTTCCAGTGAAAAATATATGAAACTAAAAAGAAAAAGTAAATATTTAAAATAATTACTACTTGCACAAATCAAAAAATAATAAGATCAACTTTAATAACTTGTTAGTCTAGGTGAGCAGTTTTATGTAAATCTATTAAACACTTCAATGTCAAGAAAGTATTTTATTTTATACATGATCATGGTGGCTCTGAAACTGAACAAAATCCAGTATTTTCACTGTTTTGTATGCTTGTCAATGATATAGTGAAATGTAACTGCGCCACAATTTAAAAGAAGAATTGTTCTTGTGAAATATTTTGAAGTTCATAGATTTACTATTTAATAAAAATAAAGTAAAAATCTGAGATATTTTCTCAAATTTATATATATTTTACTGCTTTGACCAGGGTATCAGCCGGTATAAAACCTAAAATAATGGCGTTTTCAAAATCTGGTGAGGTTTAGTCATTTCTACTGAAAGAAAACTAAAAGCAGAATAAGTGTACCAGTGACACCATTAGAATGCGGTCTTCCCTATACTGTGTAGTACACGAGTGTATCTCACGACATACAGACTAAAATAGGAGCTACTGTTACACCCTGTTAGTCTAGGAGACTACTTTTAATGGAAGTTAGTACACTTCAGCTTCAGGAGATGACATTATTTATTATGTTTACATGATCTCGGTCCTCGACATGCCGTCTGTGTGACCTGTCTCTGTCATCGGTTTGTTCATCTGTGTCCTAGTAAAAATTTTCAATTGGAAACTTTCAAAAGGATCCTTTCCTTCATTTAAGCTTACTTGAAGTGTCATTGAATAAACAAGAGCTATTGTCAACAGTGCTGAAGGTGGCACGCCAAAGAATCACGTTCCAGTTGGCTGAATATTGGGACCGATATGAACAAGATATAGTTACAAAAGTGTCTATCAACAAGTGAACTTTTACACCAATCTACAGTTGACAATATTATTGTCACAATAATGTTCCCTTTTATGAACTAACACTTGGACCACATAAGTTTACTTATCACTTAGTAAAGCACAGACTGGGGTAGCAAAATATATTTACAATCATTACTAAAGTTTTTATTTTCAACACATTGTATAGGTCATACCACGACGGGTAGTTTTATGGTAGGAGGAAACCAGTACATACAGTTGGTCAAGGTTCTGTACTGTAAACTGCCAACCAACGGCAAGCAACTACCAGCTTTCCCACTTGAGGTCGGGCCGGGATACAAACTCCGATCTCAGAGGTGGGAGGTGAGAGTGTTACGACTCTGCTACCATGGCCCACATGATTACTAAAGATAAGCTACAATATGCTACTTGTCAAGCAATAAACACACATGGCTTTTGATCAATTAATTTAGGGTTCACAAAGGGAAACTTGGGATATCAGAAACTGATAATAAATCTTAAGAAATTATAACCCTTTATTCTAAGTTCTAGCCTTGATAAAGTTTAGAGTTTCTTTGTACTTAAGGAAAACTTTAAGTTTACATTACAAAGTTGCAGTTCACATAATGTACTCTTACATATACTGATTTTTACATTAGTATACTGCTAGTCTGGTGAGCTTGTATGTCCTAAAATATACAAGAGCTTTATGAATACCATATATATGTGCATGTTTAAAAAGGACTTGGTACAATTTTGAGCCTTCAGCAAGGCTGCTACTATTGAGATTAAAAGGAACAGCCTACTTAATTATAAAGTCCATTTTCTGTTGGGCCTATTCTACTGGGATAAATACAAGAATGCAACTTTTTTATTTTATTTATTTTTTTTTTTTTTTGGATGAAAAATGAGAATTTTGGCTGAAGCAACAGGCTGACACAGAAAATATGTTACCTGTACGAGTGAAAATAATGCATGAAAAGGCCTCACCTCATGTCGATTAGATCGGTGCCTGTCTTTCCTGTCTACCTCCCCGTTTTCTCTGTCATGATGCCTTCGTTCCCTCCGATCATCATCTGAAAACAATTGAACGATGACAAACTTTTTATGTGGATTTACAACCCTTTGCATTGTAATATAAACACAGTGTAGCATCATGGTTGTTCATTGAAAATTTTAAACAAGCCATCATTTTACAGATACCTTACTTTCCTATAAATAACAAAATATTCAGATTGTTTTGTATTTTTTGTTTTTTTTATACAATATATATGCCACCATGTTTATTGGGCATTTAGTACCTTCACTTAAATGTTGAGAAGAACTGAAATTCCTATCTATTTTAAACAAAAACAGGAATGTCTTTGTTTTTTTTCTGGGTGGGGGGTGTAAATCTGTTAAGATTGTATCAATATTAGTGATCAAAGAACATGCGCGCAAAGTTTCCAAAATCTACAACTATATAGTCAAAACTACCTACTTTGTGGTTTCAGCCGGGCTGAATCAGCCCCTACACAAATGTGACAATTATGTTTATGCCAGTGAATTTCAAGGAATGTCCAGATGAAACACAATCCCTGGTATTTACCCCTTTCCGTAAAGTCACTAGGTGTGGGATCCTAGCAGGGTCACTTTCTTTACCTCTGGGCCAAAATATGGTCATTAATTCTTGCCTATGAAACCAATCGCACTGTTTGTGAGAATTGATGAAAGTATAGACTTGATATTGTAAGGTTAGGAGATATTACAATTCACCTAGATACAATTCATTATTATTATATAAACTAAGTAAAACAAACCATCCCTCCTCCTTCTGTGTCTGTCTTCATCCTCTCTCCTTCTACTTTTCTCTCTATCCCTGTCCCTGTCTTTGTCTCTACTCTTTTTTCTGTCATCTTTAGTTCCCTGTTACACACACACACACAAAAAAAGCAAATTTCGGTAAGGTCTTACGTCCTATTCAACAGCTAGGATCATACTGGTCTTCAGCATTGGCCCTTGTGAAAGATATGAAAAAGACCAGAGTCACAGCTATGATCAGAGAGGTGACGGTAAAAAAGATGAATATGTGTGAAAATATTGAAGAAAATCTAGGAATTTCTTCATATTTATTGTGTTTATAATATTTTGAATGTGTATCTTTTTTCGCTCTCTCACTCTCTCTTTATAAGTCCTTCATTTTAACCAAGTTTTATCACCCTACAAACAAGTCAACTGCACTTAAAATTAAAAAATTCAAGCTTATGACTTAAAAAAAAATCTTCTGGAATATTAGATAAAGCAAAAATTACCTTCAATGATTTTTCTAGCTCATCATGTTTCCAAGTGTCATCAAAATCACGATGCTGAAAAGACATATACACCATATAACAATTACCAGGCAGAAGTGATATTGACAATATATCAAACTGGAATTTTTCCTAAAATGTCAATAATGGCTAAATGTAATCCACTACACTCTGTCTTGAACATTTTGTGACTTTTATTTTTGAACAATAGAGTGGCAGTGATTTTTGAAAAACATATAGTATGTAAGATTGTCAACATTACATTTGTACAACATCAACTGTAATTGTGTTAATTTTAAATCTGTTGGAAACATAAAAACAGGAATTCTTTTTGGCTGGAAATGGAAAACTGGTTTGTCTAGTTAATGATTCTTTTGGTTTTAAAACCAACATGCTGTAATAAATTTGTGAAACAAATCATTACTTTCATTATTAAATAACAACTGTTATAAATTTGTGAAAACAATTATTGCTTTCATTATAAAATATGGTTATTATACAAATAATCTGCAAATCTTTCAAATTTAAACAGTGTAAAAACAAAATTGCACAAACTAAATAACAAAATAAACTTAAACAATGCTTATATCATGACATTTGGTTGTTTTAGATTACTTTTATACCCTTTTAACCATTTTTAATGTGATAATTTCTGAAGACCGTTTACACCGTGGACGGTGAATCAGACAGGACAGAGGAGTTGGACACCAATGTAAATTGTACTACATTTCTTTTTAAAAGCATGAATACATATGTAAACACATTCATACTTCTTGTGTTTTATATTGTTGTTGAATGTCTCTAATTCTTTTCAACACTGATATTCAATACAAATGTATCTGACACTATTTATATCTGTGTCCGACTCCACTGTCCTGTCCGATTCGATTTACGTGCAACTCGCTGTCATAGGAAGTCGCTAACGGAAACTCGCTGACACAACTCGCTGACAAGAAATATATATGTGCATATATATACAAGTTATCTTATTTGCTTATGGCCGTGAGTTCTGTAGTTTAAAGTATTTGAAATTCGTTGAGACGTCCATTTTATAAAATATTGTTAGGAAATGCCAGGGGAAATCCGTGACCTCATATCTTCTCATGAATATTAATGACTTGGGTGCTATGGCCGTGAGTTCTGTCATTTAAAGTATTTAATCTTTGACGAGACGTCCATTTTATAAAATATTGTTAGGAAATGCAAGGTGAAACCCGTGACCTCATATCTTCTCATGAATATTAATGACTTGGGTGCTGTTGCCGTGATTTCTGTAGTTTAAAGTCTTCGTCTATGCTTCCATTTTATAAAATATTGTTAGGAAACTAGTATAACGTTTGTTTAATCTGCCATATCTAATTTGCATATTGTCAGCGAGTTGTGTCAGCGAGTTAGTGTCAGCGACTTCTCTTGTCAGCGAGTTGCACGTACACCTCCGATTCACCATCCACGGGTGTATCTCTATGACCGTTTATCTTTGTGACAACCCATGTACCATTGATTACTATAAGTTGAAATCCATAAACTCACAAGCCACATACAAAAAATATGTCTACATGGAATAAATGTGTAAATCGAGGCACTGGGCCAAATAAATTGCCATCACTGTGATACTGCTGAACATATTCAGTTGCATGAATCACCGAGGCCTTTGTTCAAGGACAACAAAAATAACGTTCTGGGTGATTATTCCAATAGAATGCATTATTCAGAATGGTTTAAGATGTGAATTATAGTCCTTAATTTTGAGATTCTGTCAGTGTACCACTGGATCTCCACTGACACTCTCTATGGCATCATTAGCAACGCCAGCTGAAAGCATCGCAAGGGCGTAAACAGAAGAGCCCAAAACAAACAAATGGTGGTAATATATCCAAAAATGCTTATTACCTTCCCTGAAGGCATTTGTAAGCCTAGATTTTATCGGAAAGTAAATTTATTGGAGTTTTACAACTTGTTTTCCTATCCTCGTTCAAACAGACATATTTTCGCTCAGGTATGTGACCTACTGCACATGCGCAAAACTTACAATATATATTCCTTTTCAAAAACAAACGTTAAACAGTTCCCGGAAAAATGCTTCTCATGAACCAGAGTTCGGGAGTTATAAAAATTACAAAATGCAACAAATTATATTGACCACATTTCACACCAGTTTCAGATGACAATATAAAGACATAAGCAAATATCTGGGCCGGGATTCACAAAAGGTCTTAAGCAAAAAATTGTCATAACTTTAAGAGAAAAGTCTTAACTGTGCAAGAATTTTGTCATGAAGTTGAGACTTTTTTTGCTTAGACAAAATGGGATTCACAAAAGGTCTTAGACAAAAATTTGTTTTAGATTTTGTCATAACTTTAAGACCTCTGCAGGGCAGACTTAAGTCATTTTTAAAATATTCCATTGCATGTATTTACATTTTACCCTTTGTTATGCCAACAAAAATATACTATAGAGATCTATACTTCATATAAAAGTAATTTCTGTGGATTGTAATAGAAATTTACATCATTTAATTACCTATAAATTTCCACATTTTACCTTCTTGTGGTAAAAATATTGTTATAAAAATGGCTGACTCACAATAAAACACAAAGACTACTCTTTTTACATAATTTTACAAAAAAAAGTAACAAATCTGGTTTATAATTTTAAAGAGCATGTTTGGTGTATTTATTGATGAAAAATGTTTTTTTTTTACTGAGATTTGTTAATTTGAATTTAAAGTAGTCAAGACTTTTTGCACGAATTTTATCTCAGCTAAGATTTTGCTAAGCACTTTTTGTGAATCCCAATTTAAGAGAAATCTCAGCTAAGACAAAAGTCATAACTTTAAGACTGGTCTAAGCAAAAAAATTGCCTAAGACTTAAGACCTTTTGTGAATCCCGGCCCAGAATTTAATATTTTATATGAAATAAAACGTACATGCATTATACCACAAAATAAAATGTGTGGAAGATTAAAATGAGCTATGGGCTTCATCAATCTCCTACACTAAATGTTTTACATGTGTATCATGGGTATTTATTATAATAGAACATATAAGCTCATGTACACACTTTAAAAGCTTAGATTGGGTGGATGGTATCACCAATACAAAAACAGGCTTGCCAACTGATAGCAGTAAAATGGCATTAAAATTGTATTTCCTTGACAAATTAAAATGCTTAATATGTTTAGTTTCTTTTACCACTGTACAACGTTTATGACAAAAAACAACATGTTAAATATTATAATTATTATGTTATTCCTATCATTCTATACAATACGTATACAATTATTCAAACATTGTTATTCCCTTGTACAAATTGTAAAACGAAACAATTGCCATAAATGTTAAAAATAAAAATTCTGGTACATTCATAAACAATTTTACAAAGACAGTCATTCTTGTGAAAGACATACACCAAATTACTATCAGTTTAGTATAAATTTGCTGATAATATTCATAATAAATCATGAAAGACCATAAGTTATAGCTTCAGAGATAACTCTGATCTTTACCCCCTGTTGGTGGGTATAAATGTTGCTGTCGACTGATCAATTACTCATTATCCCTTTCAGAGGTCGAAGTTTGTATTATGATAGAAATGTTAATCATGAAGAAGTCAGATTTGTTGTTTATTTTGAAATCTGTGTAGAAATGGATAAAAGGATATGTAACAATGTTGTCAACTATCGTAATTGCATTTACTTTGATAAACATAGCTGTCGGTAAGTGTTTTAAGATTTGTTTCATCTTTAAAATAAGTCTGAGATGGTTATTATTTTTAAAATGTCATATTTTCGCTCTGCTTGCAGTACGGTCACTTGTTTATTCGCCCTCAGTTACAATCGTCCAATGGTTTACACAACCGATATTTTCAAAATCTTAAACAATACATGTAAAGAGAAGTTTGGGCTGGAAGTTAACTTAATTTTTTTTTCTGAGAGATAGTTATTTCTCGTTTTTTTTTTTGTTTTTTTTTTGGGGGGGGGTGGGGGGGGGGGGTGGGTGGGGTGGGGTGGGGGGGGGGGGGGTGTTACAGTGCAGTACACATAGCATAATGTAGGTTCCCATATTTCCTACATTTTGAAATCTCATGTTTTTCACTACTTGAAACCTTCTGATATTGTTCTATAATTTGGGAAAAAAACTTTTATCTTTTCATTAACAATTTGTCATGCTGTTGTGTGCACTGTTGATTTTGACAGTTGTTGATTGTGTTTGGTTGATGTATAGCCTCATAGTTGATTATGTAAATAAGTGCTAACTAATTAATTAGTTTTAGTTAAACTTGGGTGATTAATATTTGGTTTTCCCCCCTTTTTCAAAAGAGAGATTAAGTGTATACAAATGCAGAGAGGTTAAATAAGAATTCAGAATTTATTTAGGACA
The DNA here is from genome assembly GCA_964017235.1 of Sabellastarte sp. h YS-2021. Lineage (NCBI taxonomy): Eukaryota > Metazoa > Annelida > Polychaeta > Sabellida > Sabellidae > Sabellastarte > Sabellastarte sp. h YS-2021. The sequence continues at coordinate 6,455,406 of OZ024940.1, forward strand.
TGTGTAGAAACTTAATTATAATTATTCAATGTTTTCACTGATATATTGTGTATATTTTACAGTATCTTTTAACATTTTGCTTCATGATCAAAGCATATATTAGTATATAGCTATCCATGAATTAAGTATTAAGTACATGTATGTTTGGTCAAGTACTTATACTGGCATAGGAATTGTCAGAAATTAAAGATGTGGAGCTTTGGCTCTTGTCCACAATCAGTTGCACTACAGCCCTGCATTAGCTCAGTAGTGTTTCAACTTCAAGTGTAGCAAAATAATTTGTTAGAACTTCCCATATTTAAAGGAGTCATGCATATCCAGCCTGTCTTTTAATCACTGACATACTGTAATAAATAAAGTATATGCTTGATACACATGGAAAATTGGATTTAGATATTTAATATAATGTTTGGATAACCGCATAGTTCTTGCAAAAATAACCACCCCCCCCACCCCCCACCCCACCCCCCCACCCCCCAAAAAAAATTAAAAGTAGAATAGACAACTGTCCTATATATCCTGCAGTTTTCTGTGTAAATCACAAGGTTTTAATATAATATGTTTGGATAACCGCATAGTTCTTGTAAAAAATAACAACCCCCCCCCCCCCCCCCCCCCCCCCCAAAAAAAAAAAAAAAAAAATTAAAAGCAGAACAGACATCTGTCCTATAATCCTGCAGTTTTCTGTTTTCTATGCCTTACAGTCTACAATTACAAGGATCCAGTACTATAAAAATCTGGCTATTATATCAATTTGTCAGTTAAAATTACTCCTGCATTTTCTCATTTATATTATAGCCCAATACAGTGAATCAAGCGCGGTTGTTGGTGACGAGGCGAAGCTAAAATGCCGTATTGATATTGAGGGTACTGTGGATGTAAGTATGTGTTATGAAGCCTGAAACTGCATTTTGTGTTTAAATTGTACGTGTCAAGACATATTTATCAATGGTAAAGGCCTTGCAAAAAATGATTTAAATGGTTGGTTGGAATCTGCCAGTCTTTAATAGAAGCTCTTAATTTGGTCAAAGTGCAATGCCTCAGACCAAACAGGTTTATGTAGTTGAAAAAGTAAACCTGAGGGTTGTATTAGACTTAAGTCTACTATCAGTGGGATAAGTTTCCCCAAAGGATCACTGGAGGAATCTAAAACTCTAAAACTTCAGCTCAATGCTGAAACTGAATGTGGGGCGATGCTGCATTCAGAAATCAGGGGAAAGGTTATTGATATATTCATATTAAAATATCCCAGCTGACAAATTTCACTGAATCAAAAGTACAGGCCCAGTTTCAGACCTACAACCCACTTAGTAGGTTACTAAGTGCTATTAGGCCACTAAGCCTATACTATCTATTTCTCTGAGATTGTATTCACTATGGTAATTAGGAGATGTACTAGCATACTATCTTCTATATTAAGTAGGCCTTTGTGAAACTGAGCCCCAGTTAACTCTGTTAAGTTGAATCTAAATGGATTAGAGAAAAAGTTATAAGGAACCAGTAATTTCAGATAACGTGACAAACTTCAGTGAAACAGGTGCTCTAGGAATCTGATATTTATTTTTTACTTATTCTGCTTTCTGCTTAAGAAAGGTAAACATAAATTGGTTATGGGGGAATGCTAAAGTGAATGGGGAGACCGAGTTTTAGTTTTCTTTATCACTAGTGCTGCACCGCAGTTTTCTGTGTCGGAACCCTTTGTCCAAATTGAACAGGTCAGATGTGATTGGTGTAATGAATTCAAATCAGACCTTTAAAGTAACCTAAAAATGACTGCATATCCAACAAAATGATGACGGAAATGATATAAATCATATACTATGCTCTATCGATGATTGTATTCACTACTTTAGACCAAATATCAATTCAGAGAATGCTACCAAACCTGGACATTGACTTCCAGATGAAGCTCGGGACAAAAAAAAAAAAAAAAAAATTCAACTTTTCCAATCAATGTTTTGTTCTTCATTTCAAGCAATTTGTGGTCTGCATTTTGATTGCAAACTTGCAGCACAATATGTCAGTCAAGGATAAAAAGACACATCATTTTAGACATTGATGCACAGGCCCTTATGTTCCTTTTTCTAGGTGATGTGGTTGGACCCCGAAAATGACCTCCTCACAATAAATGAAGATGTAAAAACAGAAGACGACCGCATCAGTATTGACCACCCTTACAGGCGGGAGTGGATTCTGATGATCGACAATGTCCACCGGACAGACGCCGGCAACTATACCTGTACGATCGGGACAGGGATGAACAAAGTGGTGGGCCTGGCCATTCACTGTAAGTTTCATTTCAAGACTGTTCAACCCGATATTTAGCATAATTCACCTCAGGAACCGCCTGTCCCAGTTAATTTCCTTGGTGTTTACATTAGGGGTGTGACGAGTACAAATAATTGGGGTCGATTACTCGCCGATAAAAACTCGACTCGACATTGAGCCCTCGCGAGGTTTAGTGTCCACCCCAAACAGGAAACAACATCCAATATGGCGGCTCCCTTAAACAAAAAAAATATAAAGATAAAAGCTTTGAATCGCTTAAATTAGTTATTGTCAGCACATAATATCAATGACATTATGTTCAAAATGGTGGATTATGCGATTTAATGTAAGTAATGTGTGTTATTTATGTTTTATTAACTAAAAAACGTTACTAGTTCTGTAGGTTGTTATATATATATACACACGAGCATTCGACCTTGAGAACTGGGGTCGAATTTTCGTGAAATTGGCCTCGCTCGTCGAGTGTCAATTGCTTGGTCGCACCCCTAATTCACATATTGATTTTATATCTTTTAAGTGATTTGTTGCAGCAGAAAAGCTTCTAGGTTTATGTGTATATTTTAAATTTTTTAATACCAAGACCAGCAAATATAGTAGTGGTTGTAATTGTAGTTCATATACTAGGGCATCTAACTTTAATAGTTATGAAAGTGAAGTATTTTGAAATATTAACAGTAGAATCACCCAGATAAATTTGTCCAGAATAAGATTATACTCCACATTTTTACAATTTTAGGTACTTAGGTACTCTGAGGTACTTATTTACTGGGCTATGTTGTACTTTTCTTGTAGATCGACTGATAACATCTGTCTGTTACAATATCTTTATGTGCAAACTCAAAGTTTTACTTCTGCTACAGATCGATTTGCTGATGTAACTATTCCTAACTGTCATGATATATGGCCTATACAATGTGTTTAAAGCGACTTTAAACACCAAATAAATAAATAAATCATCAGCTTTACGAACATTCACTCATTCTGCAGTTTCATTTCACCTTATTTACATGGTGTGTTTTACGTATTCAATCAGATCCACCCACCATGGAGACGGTATCACCGGATGTGTCTGTGGTGGCAGGAAGTGACATCAGCATCAAATGTACAGCATCTGGCAAGCCCCAGCCGAAGATCAACTGGTACAGGCATACGCTGGAAAATGAACGTGAATGTAAGTATATATACAAACTATAATGTTGTGCATGGTCATTGCAGGTGTGCATATCGGGTAACGAAGGAAAGCCTTTAATCGGAAAGTGTTAAATTTAAAAACATGTCAGCCAGTTGCAGAGTAGCATGTTTTAGGAAGCATGTCAAGACTCCCCTCTTCAAACCAAGTTTCTCCACCCAGTATTTGCCCTTTCTCACACCCACAGCCCTGAATTATCTACTCAGTATGGCCCTCAATTGTGACAACCCTCGATTATTTATCAGTATGGCCCTCAATTGTGACAACCCTGGATTATTTACACAGTATGGCCCTCAATTGTCACAACCCTGGATTATTTACTCAGTATGGCCCTCAATTGTGACAACCCTGGATTATTTACTCAGTATGGCCCTCAATTGTGACAACCCTGGATTATTTACTCAGTATGGCCCTCAATTGTGACAACCCTGGATTATTTACTCAGTATGTTCCTCAATTGTGACTTTTGGCCACTGTTCTGCTGGTTTGGTATTTTCGAGTTTCCCCTTGTAGGCAAATGTTGTGCCTGCAAAACAGTTGATTAGGTTAGATTTAGGTCATAATTTGATCAATATTGTTCATTTGAGGGGGGGGGGGGGGGGGGTCAGAGCCAGTTTCTCGCTCAGCTGAAGATTTGACGTGAACTAATAAGCCAGAACAGTCTGAGATGACATATACTTCATGTAAAGCCCCCCTGAGTAGAATGTATATATATGTATGTATTCTTTCTCCGCCAACGGCATTTTCGGAATGTATTGGAAAACAAACCAAGAGGCTGATCAGTTTGAGAAATCTAGCTGAGAAAGAAACTGTTATCAGCTAACAAATTGATAGAATGTCATTCCTTATTTGGGTGGTTAACTAAACACAAATATCCATCACCTAATCGGAGGGACAAAGAAATATACAGACAATGTATCAAAAATTAAAGCAGTTGAAAACCCATCTTCCCTTTTATGGACATAAATAGATGTTTCATGTAAATGCTAGCACTCGCTAACCAATTGTGTCCAGTGGATTGGAAATGCAGTTATTGATGTAACATGAAGATTTTCCAGCTGTGTGGAGAACTGATTTAAGATCAATAGATTTAGGTGGGGAGGTAGGGGGGAATGTATACAAAGTAGTATACTCTGTGTAGCTAGAACATCCAGTATCCACAGATTTTGGTTTGATTCATGGCAATTGTCGCTCTGTATAGCTAGAACCTCCAATATTAGTTGATAAAAAAGATTCCATGTGAAAATGATATTCTACTTACAAGACTTCTGCATAAAGGGTGTCAGGCTGTACATAGAACAATACAATCTCAGTGATCTGAAACTGCTGGGAGGGTGAGATTTTATTCGGATAACAGAATGTTCATAAAATGAAAGAGACAGTTTAGTGAAAAACTCGGTGGCAATACAAATTAGGAAGAGTTTAAACAAGGCCAAAAATCGAATATTTTGGATCACAGAAGGTTAGATGAAAGAATTTATGATTTATTTTTTGAAAACAAAAAAAACTTTGATTAACTTGAGCATTCTAACTCAGATACCCTAAATGTTCTGTATACAAAAGGATGTTGCCTTTTTATTTACATTTGATACGGAAAGGGGGAGGGGGGCCACATGTCATAAAACTATCAACTTTAAGTATTTAAAACATGATGTACACAGAAGAAAATGTTTTTTCCAGATATGCTCTTCCTGTTAAGGTTTTTAACTGTATAAATTTAGAATGCTGGCAACTTTTACAGTCATAGTTTATGCAGCCAGAGGTTTGTCAATAAAAAAAGGGAGACGGCTGAAAAAAGAAATGAGGGGCCGTGTGACCTAGTGCCAATGTAATTATTGTAATAATGAAAGATAAACAAAAGATTTATGAGAGCTTGTGGCACAAAAAAAGATAACCATCTCTTTGTGTACATACGCATGGCTTATGACATCCAACGGCCAATTTGCGACAGAGATTTTTCCCCTCCTTCTCATTTATGTTTGGTTGTTTACATGTGTCCGATTCTGATTTGCGACACCCGACTTGTGACAGCGATTTTTTCACTCTGTGAGGGAAATAATCGGATGACAAATTAATTTAGATGTATGTTCACAAAATATGGAGAATGATCGGAAAATAATCGCCATAGCAAATCGGCCATCGGATGTCGTAAGCCGCATACATGTGTACATACACTTAGTATATACTTCCTAGTATGTAAATGTTTAGCTTTTGAAACTTTTTTTGGTGATAAAGGCACAATGTTCGCAAATAAATATTTACCAAATATTGTCAACAAAACATTGAGTTTGAGAAAATTACACATGTGAAAAAGTTTGCCAATTTCATATACTGCGGTAAACTTTATATGGTACATAAACAGATATTAACGTGGGCTATTTTTGGTTCCAACACTCAGGAGTGTCACAGTATTTAATGACCTCTTTACAGCTGATAGATCCAAGTGCTTATTTTTGTCCTCAGTTTGATTGTCGTAGTTGTTGAATAGACAATAGTAATCTGAGGGGTTCTTCAACAGGGGCAGTAAAACATCTTGTCATCTTTTTTTCACAATAGGCAAAAAGTTGACTTGAATGGAACAAGCTCCCTCAAGCCATTAGAACCTATGGAAAGTATCTCTGGATTCAGAAACAGTTGAAACCGTATCTTTTCAGATTAGCCTATCCTCCACCGTAGGCTATCTTCCCTATGGGACACTAATATGGATAGTCATACTGACCTCTTTTTGGACTGGACTATTCCTTTTGGGACATCATCGCCTTAGAGGATGTTTACATCAATTTTGGCACTTTATAAAAGCCACCCACCCAACTACTCACTCAAAAGGTCACTCACTCACTCACCCACCCACCCAGTGGCAAAACATCACTCAGTGTATCATCATCCCACATGTTCGATTTAAACCCAAGGCCACTAAGGTGGGAGTCAAGTGAATAAACATCAAACTTGTTAACCAGTCGTCGACCAGTGATACATCCAAGATAAGAACCCACATTAAGATAATGGACTTGGGGCTAATCAAGTGACACTTGAGAAATTTCACTTAAATATCACTAGTGAGTTTATGCAAATACAAAAGAAACTCTCTAATGGAAACTAAATGTAAGGGAAATGAATCACTGGCAAATTAGCTGCTTAATCTTTATGCTAGATGACAATAAAATGGGTGCGATCTACAAAAGATGAGCGTAACCCTTTAACATTGAACAGGTATATTTTTCACAGGATGTTTATTTCAACGAAAATGAAAATTAATTCTAAGTGAAATTTTAACAGTAGAAGACTAATATATCTACTTATTGTACAAGGCAGACACTTCCCATCTCAGGAAGAAGTTTCTTTGTTGATAGATCTTTCTTATGTGTCAGAGCTGCATCATTACCACTCACCTAACCACACTGAACTGCATGGATTCTTACATGGCAATGACTGTAGTCAAGATAACATTAAAAACAATCATTATTTCTCCAGTCCTGGTAAAACATGAAGCCTTTGCATCAAATTAAATGATACAGTTTCAAAATGCACTGGGTGTTTTCTAAGATAACTATATGCAGAAGCACGGCTGATGGATTAGTTGTTAGAAATTATTCATTCCAAGTGGGATTTGATTTGTACTTCTCACTGCTTAATCTTGACGGAGTTTTTTAGAAAAAGTCATTCAGTGATATCCTTTTGCTACATAATTAGCATAAAGATAAGACAAAAACGTGATAAAAAGATTCAGAAAAGACGATTGCCTTTGTAAGAAGAATTTCAATAAGGGGTCACCCAGTGCTGAACGTATCCAGAAAGAATGGTTGGAATTAAATCTCTCATGAGAATACTTATCTGAAGGAAAAGGATCTCAATTGTATTTATAGCTCATTGTTAACTTTCCTTCGTAGATATCTTTACAATAAAGTTTTCCTCGGCCCTCTTTTGAAAGCGTTAGTCATCATGCCCACTTGAGGTTAAACTCGCACAGGTCTCGCAGTTACACCCACGGGCACAGCGATAAACGGACACAAAGATAAACAGTCTTCAAAGATTTTTAGGATCTGAGTGGTTTAAACAACCAAATCTCACAAAAAAACAAAACCACATGCTTTGTTTAATTGTATTTTTGGTATTTAGTTTGTGTTATTTTGGACCCACATACCAACAAATGTCCAAATTTTAATTTTCACCATTATTTTGTACATACCTTTATGCCCCGGTCACACTAGAGGCGGTACGTCCCGCGGTTAGAGGTTTTACTCAGTGGCGGAACCGCCTACAAGGACGCCACATACCGTCCATGATTTGGTGTATCAATCACACCACAGGTAGTATAGTTCGCAGTTATAGGTGTTGAGTGAAACACCCCGTCCTTCAACTACCGTGTGAGGTTTGTATGCCAGCCTGGCGAAACATCCATGTACCTCCACTCGCCTCATGTCACCGTATGACACCAAAAACGACCAAGTCACAACCTTATATACAGTTATACACCGTGGACCACACCTTTAGGTACCAAAGGAGAGAATTCCTCGGTGCATACTTGCCTTCATCTGCGCATGCTCACGGCGAGATGGTCAGAGGCGGAAATTGTAAACATTTTAAAACTTCCCTGCGACGCTCAAGGATTGGGACGGTGGGCCACTGACTCGCAAGTTTGCAAATGGACCGCGGGCAATTATCGAAGGAAAAGGACGTTTCACCAATCGAGTATTACCGCGGGTCATTCAGCCTGTAGTGTGACTGTTGTATAAGAGCTTTACCAAATGTGCAATAAAGAAATAAAAGCTTGGTCCCTATTGGCAACAGATACATCAGCTTGCTGATCACATGCATGAGAGATGTGGGGGAAGTGTTATATATCTGTTATAAAAACACACACACAAAAAAAAAAAAAAAAAAAAACCCAGGCCAAAAACTGTATCAAGACAACTGCTCTATGACTGCTTTTGATTTCTTTCTCAAACTGAGTGTTAGCATTTTGTCGATGTGTAATACAATTTGCCATCACAGAAAATTTGCCACAGACATAGAAGATATATTCCAAGTCAGTAAAAAGTGCAAGTAAAGAGTGGTGGAATAATACATGTATTTAGAAACAGAGGGACAAAGTAAACCAGTGTTATCCTTCAATTATTATCGGAATATTCAATTTTATGACCTCATTTCCACCCTGCCCAAATTTATCACATTTTTGTTTAATACCGAAATACTTTTTCTATTTTATGAACCTTTTGCTATTCGAACAGAATCTAACTGTCACAATATGTTTGGAAAACAGGTTTCACTGTTTGACAATTTATTTATTGGTTGATTTACATCAAGCCTGGGTACCACTCATCAAAAGAAAGGCGAGAAAACATAGTGAGTTTTCAATTGTTTACAAGCAGTTTTTTGAAGAGAAAGTATTACTAAAAAATGTCAGCAGCCATGTTGATATATGTTTATCATACTTGAATCACAAGGTTTTGACTTTCACAGGCCTAGAAAAAGATTGTTATTGTTTACATTTACAAGATCTGAATCTAGACAGTACAGACCTTTAATTAAATAATGAAATAAACGTTATTATCTAGAATTGCTGTTTTAAGTGGGAAAACACCCTATTATCTGGCTTTCTACTATCCAAATATTCAAATTTATGATCTCATTTCAAGTTTCCCGAATAAACCTTGGTATCTGGCAACGCTGTTTATGTGGACAAATAAGTTGAAGCCTCTATTATCCAACCTTCTATTATCCGAATATTTAAATATATGATCTCATCTCAAGTCTCCCAAATTTTGTATCTCCCTATTGTTTTATACTAAACTAAAAAACCTCCTCGGTGTTATGAGTCTTATACATGTAGAACCTCTATTATCCGACCCTCTTGGGGGAGTAACAATTAGGTCGGATAATAGAATGGTCGGATAATAGAAAGCCTAAAATAACAGGCTTAAATGGAGTTGGGAGAGTGGGTTTTGAGGTTGGATAATTGAAAATTCGGATAATAGAAGGTCGGATAATAGAGGTTCTACTGTACTACTATCCCAACCAAAGTCTTATTCTTCAGGCCTATTTGGATAACAGAATTTGCTCTGTATTTTTCTTCCACTCAGGCTTCTAACTTAACAGGATTCATCTGCTCAATAGTCAAAACATGGTCCCAGTTATTGTATTAAGTGTTCTATCGTTTTTGCAAAATTAAGTTCAAAATAGGGCCATTATCATTGAAAGTCTTTGCACAGGACATATATGCTGTGTTTCAACTGTTCTGATCAGCAACACCCGATCGCCGAGAGTAGTATTTTCACAATACCTAAAATGAAATGTCTGTGTATAACTAAAACTTTGCATTTTGGGGGGCATTTTGTAAATGTGTAATGGGTTTGTTCCTTTGCCATCACTTATTTCTCGAAAGATTTTGATAACTATTGCACTGCTGTCCTCAGCATGATACGGGGAACGATTGTCAAACCTAATGTGAATTAAGATATGCATGTACCTTTTTGTTATCAAAAGGTACAGCCTGATCCCTCATTTGAAAAATGTATTACCCCCAGGCATTTGGTTACAGACCTCACAGAAAGTGTATTGTTATTTACTGACCATAGATTTCAGCCAATTTTTTTCACTACTTGGAGGGAGAACTGGGATTAGTCTGGTCAAATGTGGGGAAACTCAATTAAATTAGTGCAAGAGATAAAATCACCATCAGCAATCAGACGCTTGAGGTTGGTACTGGGGAAACAGTCACTTAAATATATTCACCTACTCCAGCATTCCTATTTGTATAAAGTTTTTAAACTTCTAATTTAGGAAGCATTTTATTGTCATATGAAACATCAAAAATTGAGAGCTGTTATTATCATTTGAAGTGTATGTACAGGATATGTTCTTAATTGAAGCGGCTACAATAAAATTTCACAACTTTTGCTGAAAATAAGTAAAATTATGCTATAGACTTTAACATTACAGAACTTGATTGTAGTTATGCCTAGCTTCCATTTTAAACAGCTAGTAAACTCTGCGTAATTAAAGCCTCCAATATCTGCAGGATTTGCAGATTTGGTTCCAGTTTTATAGCTAACTTCCATTACATACAGTAGACTCTGTATAACTAGAACCTGAAATATTGAAAGGAATTGGTTCTAGTTATGGCTAGCTTCCAAAGAATATAGTAGACTCTGTATAACTAGAACTTGCATGTCCACAGACTTTGGTTCTATAGTTATAGCTAACATCTGCTTATAGCTAGAAATTACAATAATATTTCTGTTGTTTTCTATAGGTTACACAAACACCTAAATTAAACTTGTGGCAAAAAGGTCAAAAAGGACAAACTACTGCTGTGGGAATAATATCAGGATACACTAAGGGGAAAGAATCTTTTGGAATGACATGACTAAAATATGCTCAAACAGGATATACTAGTATATAGTACACACTCAGTTGTGACGCAGGTTTTTCCGAAAAAAAAAGCAACAACTCTCAGTCTTTGCATCTTGTTTTGGCCAGCCCAGAGTAGGAGTTTTTGTCAGAGCCAGGTAACCTGGCTGTAAGGCTCTTCCGTTTGTTTCCTGGATAAAGGTTTACATAAAAGACTGCTTTGATTTAGATTTAACATCAATTTCAACATATTGTACAGGGTCATATCATCATTGATACTCAGATTTTACCTCTTATCCACCATAGACTCTTTACAAGTCCTGCAACTCCATAATGATGGCCTAATTTGTCCCTGGATTTAGAAATTAGAATTTGTACTTATTATGACCTAGAGTCTGTTTTTTTAAGTGTATAGATTAAGTGCAATGGAACTTGGTCAGACTGCACATAAAGTTATCAACAGCAGAGCCTTGGTTTAAGGCTAGAACCTCTGCAGCAATTTTTCCATTTTATCCTCTGTCCATGCATCTAATATCATATCCTGTATTTCTCACCAGTGATCCTAGTTGGACCACCTGAAAATCTAACAGTTTACTGAGAAACCGGAAATAACAGTAAAATTGGTGTGAATGAGATATTCCCTTTGCAGTTGGGAGATATACATGGATATAGATAAGACTAACATTCCTTCAGCCACACACACAATTACACACATTCATGGCAGTAAACTGTGAACAATATTGTGATAACTATTTCTTTCATCTTCCTGAAAGGTACTTCTCAGCAACATCTGAAATTCATAATAAGGGAAGTGTGTCCCTTGAGCCTGCTAGAACCTGTCACAAGTTTTTTTTTTATTTTTTCAACTCCAACAAACCAACAAATATGGCAATTTATTATGAGAATAATTTCAATTAGATCTTACAAAGCACCATTCCAGTCACAAAATGAAAAAGTAAAAAGCGAACTGAAAAGGTGTTTCTTCGCAGTTTTATAAGCAGAAGTCAGAAAAGAGCAGTATCTCGTGCTTTTTAGTTTCCATTTCTGTTGTGTCATCAAGTTACCTGTGTGACTGCTACATACAGGGGTCCTGCAGGTTGGTAAGCAGAGGGCAAGAACTGAAAGCAGTCTAGTGCATCACTCTTTCATTCTTATTAAAGATTTAAAAATTAAGCTCATTTGTAGATATTGCATTGCCTTGCAGTAGAATCTCCCCCTCATTTGACCTTTCAATGTATCCCAAATATTTATGCCCTCATTTCTACTCTCCCAAATTTCTCCGGCCTGTTGTTTCAGACTCAATTGTTTCTTCTGTGTCATGACTGTTTCAATAGCAGCACAGATTTTAAGGCATCAACATGACCATAGTCTTTAGTCCGTGGACAGGCATGAGTTCTCTTACAGGTGGAGGTTTTCCCATTTATATTTCTCTCTTCATTCAGGAAGAAGTTGGAAACCTGTCTCTTTGCAAAAGCTTGCCCACCCTAGTTTTTCTGGTCTTGTTTCAGTCTTTCTCTGTGCCGCCAACCCCTGCAGTGTTTCTGATTTAATGCTTATGATCTCAGATTCTGGCATACTGCTCCTTAGAGTCTGTCAATAGATGGAGATTTAGCGCTATAAAAGTACTATTAGAATTTCGAATTGAGTTTATCTAGTTGTCTGTAATTAATGGACAAGTCTCTTTGTTTTTCTTCCCACAGTGGTGGTGCGGGACCAGTCCTCGCTCCAGCTACGCAACGTCACCAAGGACATAGCTGGCACCTATGAATGTGAAGCGGACAATGGAGTATCTCCCATGGCCAGCGGCCATATCCAGGTCCACGTACAGTGTAAGAGGCATTTGATTCTGTTGGGTTAACGTAATAACTATTTTGATCAAATTGGAATGTGGTAATTTTGTGTGCACAATTTGTAACAACACTCCTGGGTGGTATTTTGATCACCAGGTTTGAATAACTTAATTGTTCTTCTAACACACCAGGTATCTCTCTTGAAAATAGTATGAAAAGGAAACCCATCTTTTATAAATCATGTAAAAGTTAAAAGAACCTCACAGTATAGTTTCACTCTGTTGTTTCATACATGTTTCCCCGTCTTGCCAATCGTTGCCCTGCTCCTACCCACAGTTTCACTTTCATTTTCTAGTTACGGTGTCATAATATGGTTTTGCTGTTTATAGTCTTGCCCATCCTGACCCTACCCTACCACAGTTTCACCCAGCACCCGGGTCGGGACACCCTGCTCCAATGTCTAGTCACTGCCAACCCCCTCACCGGCCACTACTGGATGAAAGATGGCCAACGCCTCCAAGACTCGGCTAAATACCGCATCCAGAACATAGAGGTCAGCCAGTACACTACCAGGTAAGTACCCACCACTGAACGTAGCTAGGTCAAAGTCTGATTGTAACATGACACAGATGTGTCCGTGACTTTGATTGGCTAAACGATGAAACACTTCAAGGGTAAAATACAGCATAACCCGATAGCTCCCTATTATCACTCATAATAGCTGTCTCAACAGTAATTTATTCTTGTCATAAAATTGTAAATAATAAATGATATTTTTAAAATTTCAACACGTGTAATGTTAGAATAGGAATAACTCCCTCTAAAACCATGGTATACGCATAATTTTACCATGGTTTAAAGCAATAAAGACCTCGGGCTTCGTCTTCAGGATTTAAAACCTCAAACCTTGGTAAAATTCTGTGTATACCATGGTTTTAGAGGGGTTATTCCTGTAATATACTATTTACTTTCTGCATTCATATTCCATGAAAATACCAGGCCACTGCAAAGGATTCTAGCAGCATAGGTTTGCTCTAGTTTCACCTAAGTATTTCTATGTTCATTCACCCTGACCAACTTTCAGATGCCTTAAGAAGTATTAAACCCCGTTATTCCTTCATTAAATTTTCCAGCCTGGGAGTGTATGTGATGGGGCTGACAGACGAGGATTTTGGCAAGTATGTCTGCGTGGCTGAGAATGACTTTGGCTCCGTCAACGAGAGTCTCGAGATTTTTGGTATGTGTGATAAACTCTACTCATAATTTTGTAGCTGTATATGTACATCATGGTAGTTTATGCTTGTGTACACACAACAGATAATTAGATTCTCTCAGTCTGATTGTAAATATATTTAAATATATAAATAATTTGTAACAGGTGCAGTATGAGAGAAGAATATTCTCAAAATTCCTGGCTGAACATCTTGGACATGTAAAGACTAAAAGACACATTGATATTAATGGTGAATATAATAAAAAAGTATTTGAAAAGTGCCAAATTGATATAGACACCTGACAAGGCGCTTAAGTGACTTAAGTTACTTATAAAATGTCACTGCCATCAGTTTGTTACACATGTCTGCCAAAATATTATTTAGCTTTTGCACAGAACTAGTGAATTGTTGAAATTTGACCCACTTCATGCTAGCCTGTGTAAATGGTAGGGGTAGTGTGGACTGTGTGGTAGTACTGGTATCGTCAGTACAGTAAATAAATTATTGCTAAGTTCAACTACCGGTTTTACGCTTACACTTCAATGTAAAGTAACCTTACTTACCTTACATATAAGATGAATAATTACTGCAAATTTTATGGTAAAATGTTTATTGTTACAACAGCTATAATGAGCGATAATAGAAGTTATAGATATATGCTGTATTTTACCCATGAAGTATTTCGTTGTTTAGCCAATGAAATTCACGGACACATCTGTGTCATGTTAGAATTCCTGTTTTACAGTATGGAAAACTATTTGGTTCTCATGTTTTGTTAAATAAGTGACGGTTAACTGGTAACAGACCGGGAAGTACAAGACATGAAACCAGAAGGAAAAAGATCGCTACCGCAACACCACTAGTAAATGGTTACATTAAAATAATCTTATTGTACTTATTTTTGCAGAGGCTAAGCACAAGGGTTCTGCCGAAGTAGTAGAAAAGCCACAAGACGTGATCTCGAAACTCGGCCAGACCATCAGAATCAACTGCACGATCGCCGGCGAGACCAGCCGCGACAATCTCATATGGTGGCGCCGCACAGTGGCGGGATACGAAAAACTGTTTGAGTCGAACCCTGCCAACCCTTTGTCTTCATTTTCTAGTCGTAAAGTGAATAGCAGAGACAGTTATAGTAACAATGCTGATGACATTAATAACAATCAAAATAACAGGGAGACGTACACTCATGTAACCCCAGGGACTGATAGACCCAGCAATGGCGGCAAGGACATAGAACTTGACAAATGGGGGTTTATTGAGATAAAACATCGTGGTGCCCAGCATAAGCGACTGCAGGACAGAGTCGAAGTTCAAGGTCATTATAACCTGGTCTTAAAGGAGGCGGAAGTCGGGGACGGAGGGATTTACGTGTGTGAGCTGGTAGGCCACCAGAACTACTCGGCACAGGTGACGCTTGTGGGTAAGTGAATCACACCATACTACCTATATTTGAACATTTGGTTCTATCAGTTGGACCTTACTATCTGTATTTGAGTTTTTGGCTTAATCAAATGGACATAACTTCCGATATTTAAGTGTCCAGTTCAATGAATTGGACATTACTACCTATGTTTGAGTGTGACAGTTGTGGGTAAGCGAATCACACCATACTACCTATATTTGAACATTTGGTTCTATCAGTTGGACCTTACTATCTGTATTTGAGTTTTTGGCTTAATCAAATGGACATAATTTCCGATATTTAAGTGTCCAGTTCAATGAATTGGACATTACTACTTATGTTTGAGTGTGACAGTTGTGGGTAAGTAAGTCAGTCAATACTACCTATATTTGAACGTGGTTCGATCAGTTGGACCTTACTACCTGTATTTGAGTGTTCGGTTTAATCAAATGGAGATTTCTACCTATATTTGAGTGTCCAGTTCAAGAAATTGGAGATTACTACCTATGTTTGAGTGTCCGCTTCAATGAATTGGACATTACACCTATATCTGAGTGTCCAGTTCAATGAATTGGACATTACTACCTATGTTTGAGTGTCCAGTTCAATGAATTGGACATTACTACCTATGTTAGAGTGTCTTGTTCTATGAAATGGACATTAAATATACCTATATTTGAGTGTTTGGCTCAATGAATTATTGTCATCACATATTTTCCTTTTAACCCACAGACACTGTGACCTGCAATGATATCCAGATCCTTATTTGTCCCTGGATTTCGAGATTAGAATTTATACTTGTTACAACTTAGAGACTGCCTTTTAGTGGAAATTAAGTGCAGTGGAAGTTGGTTAGACTTCACATGAAGTTATCAACAGCAGATGTTGTTCTTTCACACTGAAAGAGCTCTTCTATTTTATGTGACCTTGTATGCTTTTTTGATGAAAACC
This sequence comes from Sabellastarte sp. h YS-2021, assembly GCA_964017235.1. Lineage (NCBI taxonomy): Eukaryota > Metazoa > Annelida > Polychaeta > Sabellida > Sabellidae > Sabellastarte > Sabellastarte sp. h YS-2021. The sequence continues at coordinate 6,471,594 of OZ024940.1, forward strand.
TCTCTTCTCAACATCCAGAAAACACCACCTGCACTTGCAACAACACCGACATCCTTCAGGGCGAGATGCTCAACATCTCCTGTTCCCTCCGTTACCACGGCAACGACGACAACAACAACTGGGTGGTCTCCTGGCAACACGAGGACCGGCAGATGTCTAGTATCCACCGAGATGAGGTCGGGCTGCTGAGACGAGTCGTGTCCTTTCGTGCCTGGGATACGGACTCAGGAAAATATACCTGTGAGGTTAGGAGTGGCGACGGGAGGTTTAATGACACCTGTGAGACAGTAATGGAAGTCAGAGGTTTGTGCATGAGTTTTTTTCCAAGTACAGTATGCTTCATATAAATGGAAGATAATCCTAAAAGCCAGAATACCAGATACTTGTTATTTGTTCACCAACAGTAACATTTGAACACCGTTTTAATTATTTCTCCACATTTGGCCACTTTATAATCTTTCTGATGAATTAAACTTGTGCTATCTTAATTTTCACCAGAACCGCCCCTAGCAAGCATGCCAGGTCTAAAGCCCACACAGGCACCATCTATGGGCATAAGAAGAAACCTGGGGCAACTGGTACTGAGATAAGGTGACCTTAGATCTAAGTAAGGGAGGGTTTTTCTTGCACTTTATATTCACGATACAAAGGTTTCATCATTTCTCACTTGAAATCTAAGTTAGAAATGATCTAAGCATTGTAGAATACATCCCCAGTTTTGGAAACCATCTGATAATTAAATCTTTTGATATCCTATTTTCACTAGAACCACCCCCAGAAACCATGCCACCAGTACCGCCCACCGGGGCCCCATCTACAGGCATCAGAACCAACCTCTCCATGACCGGGATTGTGCTGGGAGGGGCGTTAGTGGTCATCACCCTAGTCTTACTGATGATACTGGGTTGCACTGTGAAATACTACAGGAATGAACTGGCCAAATACAAGTAAGTGAATGATTCTGGGTTGCGCGGTCAATTATTACCTGGGCAAAGTATAAGTAAGTACATGATAATGGGTTCAACTGTGAATTATTACAGCGACGAACTTGCAAGACGTAAGTAAGTTCACAGTTGTACTATTATATAGGAATAAACTGGAAATCTCCAGGGTAGTAGAACTTCAACTTCAATTTGCATCTTACAGCTGTCTTTAACCCTTTTTCTACCAGGACTGTCCACCGCTGTCGATGGTCATGTATATTTTGCTGTACTATGCCGATTAGGTGCGTTTATAGTTAACCTTAGTGTAGCTGAATAGAAATCCTCCTGTTAATCTGAATGTGAAGCCTTGTCAGCATTTGTGTAACCTCCAACCCATCTCACACCATTGTCCTTTTACATTTGTCTCCCAGTAAAACCTGATTTCCTTTGTTGTAGATCCCACCAAACTGATATGATTTAATAATCTTTGATTTTCACATTCATTTGGCTTTTATGGGCAAGTCTATATTGTACAGTCTAATTCCTTGTGTCTGACACCAAACCTTACACCTTATACTACTATCTGAACTAAGGCTGCAAGCGAGCCCGAAAATGCGCCTCGATTCCTCGTTTTAGAAGATTCGGCTCGGAATCGGTTAATCGCTTGATTATCGCCCATGAAATAAATTGCTTCATATTTTGACCTATCATGCCTTATAAAAAGGTTACAAACCACACAACAGGAAAGAATTTTGATAATTTATTGAATTTTGGGAAAATGACGAATTTAAATGCAAAATATAAGAAACTTTAACCATCTTTATATTGCGAGATTTGAGGCTTCTTCGAAATACGTTATAATAAAATGCCATCTTATAAAACGTCAGACAAAGAATTAAAGTTTGCAAATACTTAAAATATAAAATATTGAAACGGAAATGCCTTATATTAGTAAAATATATAAATATATTCATATATTTAAGGAAAAAAATAGAATTTTGTAGTAGATTTTACGTCTATGTTTAGTTGTTTTCAAAGACCCGGTTCACTTTTCTTGCCTCGAGTATTTAACTGAATTGTTTCGTTTCCGAGTAACCGAAGAATCGTTGCAGCCCTAATCTGAACTTTTGTTATCCAAAATTTCAGTTTTATCACCTCATCTCCTGAATGTGTAAATCCCTTGCGCTCTATACCAAACTACTACCTCTTCTATTCTGCAACCCTTGTTATCTGACCGAAATCTGGCCCTCCCCACACAGTCAGAAAATAGAGGTTCTGTTGTATTCAGTCAAAAATACTGTGACATCACACCAGAGTGACATCACAATCACCCCAGTAAGTACTGCTTACTTGTGTAAAAAATTATCGATTTAGGGGACCTTCAACAAAGGTTCCCTAGATTTACTATCACATTCTGATCATTCAGATGTGATGGCCTTTGCATGTAGATGTTTTTGGTGAAAAAACAACCTTACTTTAATATTTATTTGTACCTTGTCAAATGTTTGCTTATGTGACCTGATAGCTGTCTGAATATATATGTTGGCTTGCTTTTTGTGTTAAATTTTATGTATTTTTTCTGTGTAACGCTTTTGGCATTAATATTCATATCCGGAAAGCTACGAGAATCAGTATTGAAATATTGAAACATCACCCCTTCCCAACTTCAAACTTTATTATAAAACCCTTCAAATTGATATAAATTGGTGTATGTCTAAGTTATATTGCCATATATCTACTTGTGCCACTTAACAGTTATCTGAAAGAGAGGTGTATTAGCTTGTTTGTTTTTTTTGTGTGAGAATATTTTTTAAATGTTTGTTACTTAATTGCTGAAATATATTGCTTGCTTTGTCTCATTTGTCTAACTGGTATGTGTTTTTCTGTCCTCCATTGTTACCACAAAAGGCTTTTAGAGAAACCTGCTATGGCTGAATCCTCACCCGAGGAAGATTGTGAGTTTAAATCGCCACCAATATGTACATTATCTGGACATTCAAAGCAAGAGGACATTTTTAGTGATTTTAATAAAGCATATGACAACATTGGGTATATACCCGATAGTCCAGAGCAGCATAATCTGTGTCCAGAGATTGTACAACAGGTTTGTTCAGAAATCGAATGACAGGAAAAGAAGATTTTATTGCGTTAATACATCCTATCCAATGGACAATTGCTTTACCGGTCGGCGCGACCGGTCCCGCCAAACGCCAGAAAAAGACGTCCTGTATATACTACCGGCAGGACCGGTCACAGAGTGTGCATTCGCCAGGTGGCGCATCGTACTTCATTTCCTGTTTACCTCTTGACGTCATAGCATCTTTTTCGTTTGGCGCGAAAGAGTGTGCAGAAGATTTTCTTCAGAGATACGCTTTTGAATTTTTACAACGAACTCTTCCAAGTTCTTGTTTTTTTATTAGTACGGAATAATTCTACAACGTTCCTGATCATTATGTCGTCTCCTGGACAGAAACGAGGTTCTTGCGGGCACGTTATGGCCCTTTTCGACAACCATAAGAAATGCGCGCGTTGTCGTGACAAGGGGGTGGGAGACGACCCGTGTGTAAAGAAGTTGGACTGTAGTATCTGTAAGGCGTTTACGCCTGCTCAGATCCACCAGTTAGCAACCCCGACCTACAAGGAAAGGAAAGAACGCTCTAGCCAGAAGAAATCTGAAGATTTGACAAGTACGTCTCCCAAGCTTGTTGATCCATCTGAGGTTTCACTGCTGGGTCCGGTCAATTCAGGGACGCAGTCTCCTGTTGATTCTACACCCAAGCACAAGAAGAAGCGTTCTGATGGTTCCCCAAGGTCTACTAAACGGAAGCACAGCAGTAAGCCTACTTCTGACGACCTCAAGTCCCTTGATGACAAGTGGAGTGAGAGATTTTCCCGTCTGGAAGCAATGCTGATTAACCAGTCATTTTCTGTCCCTGTGAGACCGGTGAATTCTGCTTCTGTGGTGCCCAGAGAACACCCCTTCTTTGATCCGGGTGCTTCTACAAGTGTTATGTTTTCTGAGGGCACTAGTGACGTTGCTACGCAGTTGACGGCTACCCAACCTCCGCTGGGGGTTCCTGGTACACAAGCTGTGAAGGAAGTGAATGAGAGTGCTACCCACCCTGTTCAGGGCCCCGGTACCTCTGAGACTGTTGCCACCCAACCTTTACTGGTTCCCGGTACAGGGACTGCCACCCAGCCTCCACAGGCTCCCGGTGCGGGTCCTGAGGTTCTGCCTTCCGGTTATAAAACTACGCTATCTAACCAGTCGCCTCCCATTGGTCAGAATTCTGAGGTTGCTAGGGAATCTGACAGCGAGGCTGAGGTGGATCCGGAACCGGCTTCTCCGGCTAGTGTTCACTACCAGGGTGATGTACCGGAAACTAACACTGACCAGGATCTATCTGAAGATGCCAATTACCGGGAAACCTTGAGAGGGGTGAGGAGTTTCATGGGCTGGCATCAAATCCCGGATTATGACACCTCAGCTGCATCTATGGATGACAATCCCTTTGCCGGTGCTAGAGTGAAGACTACCGGAAAAGTGTCAGTAAAATTGCCGGTGGATGAATGGCTTTGTAAAAAGCTGGAGAAACTGAATATAACCATTGCTGAAGGTTATCCATCCAGGAATACAGAAACCAGTGGTCTACTGCGTGACCAATTTGTCAAGACACCCCGTACTTCAAAGTGGTACGACATGCAAGCTGTTAAGAAGGATGCGTCTACCCAGGCTGTTGGTGACTGGTCTCCGGAACCGGCAAAGCTTAACAGTATGTTTTCTAGAGTTGCAAGACGCAGTTTACCTTCTGCTCCAGCTTCCAGGACCTTCAGCCAGGACACCCTTAGAAGGTGGGAGAGGTCATTCAGAGAACAATCAGTGATGTGTAACCACGCTGCTGGCCTCTCTAGATGCCTCACCAAGGTACAGGACTCCATGGTCACCCAGTTAAAATCCCTCAGGTTCGATTCCTCAAAGGGTAAAAGTGCTGAGAAACAACAAGCTGTTGAAGAGTTGGAATATCTGGTTACGTTTAACCGGTCAATTTCACAGGCTATGCAGCGTACCATGCAGGATTTGTCAGAGGGAGTCTTTATCAGCATGGCTAATCTCACCCTGGCTCGGCGGGACAGTTATTTAGAGTTCATAAGGGGTGGGATTAAACCGGACACCTTGTCTGCCTTACGTACGTCTCCAGTTCACCAACTATCACTCTTCCCGGACAGCTTACTGGTCAAAGCTGAAGAGGAAATCTTACGTAGTGAAGAGAGGCGTTCTGCTGGTACCACACCAAGGAAACCTGGACGTTTTCATCCATACGTCTCCTCCAATCGAACCCCTCACCAGCCGGACCGGAAGCCCACTACTCCTGCATGGAAGCAGATTAGAGACCGGCAAACTGCTCAGAAAGGTGGTGGTAAAGCCTCAAACTTCATCCAGAAGCCGGCCAGGGGATTTAAAAAGCATAAATGACAATCACTGTTTTGCAAATGTGGTCGGATTGGTGAACTCTGTAAATGTATCCGACAAGATGGAGGGCTTGTACCCACCACCACCAGTGACAAACAAGAGCGAGACTGTGTTTCCACATGTAAACTCTTTTGTTGCAAGTGTTCCTTTTGCCAACGGGTCACCGCAAAAGAAAGGTGTAAATCCCGATTATTGTCAATCTATCAGAGAAATAAACCATGTGAAAGATGTTTCCTGTGTAGATCACTTGAGTTTTGTAAAAATTGTCACAAATGTCCCAACTGTTGTCACAAATCTTCCTGTAGGGGCAAGACTTCAGCAGTTTTGGGAGAAGTGGGAAACTCTGGGTGCCAGTCCAAAAGTTATCAGAATACTGAGAGAGGGCTACACCCTTCCCTTCCGGTTCAGACCCACCCTAACCAGGTCACCAATGGTCATCAGCAAATATGTAAACCCCCAAAGACAGTCCCTCCTTTTGGAGGCACTGACTCAGCTAACAAACAAGAATGCAGTAGAACCGGTAACAAATCAGACCTCCCTAGGGTTTTACAACCGGTTATTTTTGGTTCCCAAACCCAACAACAGGTGGAGACCTATCTTGGACCTGAGCACTTTGAACACCTTTTTAAACACAGAGTCGTTCAAGATGGAGACCCCAGAGACAATAAGAACCTCCCTACAGGCAGGGGAGTGGGTCACATCCATAGATTTCAAAGACGCTTACTTCCACATACCAATTCACAGTCAGTCAAGGAAGTACATGCGTTTTCACATTCAGGGCCAATCCTACCAGTTCAAGGCCCTGCCCTTTGGTCTTTCCACTGCACCCATGGAGTTCACAGTGGTGGCCAAAGAGGTCAAGCTCATGGCTTTACGACAGGGTATAAGAATCCACCAGTACCTAGACGACTGGCTGGTGAGGGCCTCTACCCTCCACACCTGTCTCCAGCATACTCAAACCCTGGTCACTCTTTGTCAGGAACTAGGGTGGCTGGTGAACAAGGAAAAGTCAGAACTGGCACCCAAACAGGTCTTCAACTTCGTAGGTTACCAGTTCGACCTGGAAGAAGGCAAGGTCAGACCAACAGAAGAACGTTGGCAGGCTTTGACAGACAAGATCAGATCAATGATGTCGGATCCGGTTTGTCCGGTCCGGAAATTCATGTCCCTCATAGGTCTCCTCACAGCAACAGAAAAACAAGTCCACTTAGGGCGACTCCACATGAGACCCATACAGTGGCACTTGAAAAACAACTGGAGGGTCCCAGAATCACTGGAAAAGGTGATACCGGTCCCCAAGTCCCTCCATCCTCATCTAAGGTGGTGGCTGGAGGAAAGCAATGTGCTACTAGGTCAACCATTACACCCTCTAAAACATGCTCTGCAGATCTTTACAGACGCATCAAACGAAGGGTGGGGCGCTCACTTGGACGACCATACTGCAAGGGGAACCTGGTCCCTTCCAGAAAGCAAGTTGCACATAAACCACTTAGAGCTAAAAGCAGTTTTTCTAGCTCTAAAGGAGTTTCGAACCCTGGTCTGCAACAAGACTGTGTTGATAGCTACAGACAACACAACAGTGGTTGCCTATATCAACAAAGAAGGGGGGATGAAGTCGGGGTCACTGTGTGCCCTACTGTGGAGAATCCTGTCCTGGTGCACCAGACAACAGGTAACCCTCAGGGCACGTCACATCCCCGGCCGGCTGAACGTGATAGCAGACAAGCTATCCAGACTTGGCCAGACCATTCAAACAGAGTGGTCACTTCATCCAGCAGTATTCCAAGCTGTATGCGCAAGGTGGCACCAGCCAAAAGTGGACCTGTTTGCCACCAGGTTCAACAACAAACTACCCCAGTTTGTGTCACCGGTGCCAGACCCCCAGGCTTGGGCAGTGGATGCACTCAGCCTCTCCTGGGAGGACCTGGACCCATACGCCTTCCCACCGGCAGCCATCTTGGGCAAAGTGGTGGAGAAGCTCCAGGACTACCCCTGCAACAGAATAATCCTGATTGCCCCAGGGTGGCCCAACATGCCCTGGTTTTGGGACCTGGTAGCAATGTCAAGCCAGATCCCACTCTGTCTGCCCAGCATGCCAAACCTTGTGTCTCAGCCATTCAGCCAGGTCCTTCACAGGAACCTGTCGAATCTGAACCTACATGCCTGGCTCCTAGAGCCTCAGCAATCAAGGAGCAAGGCTTCTCTGAGGCAGTGGCAGCACGAATTGAGGCTCCTCAAAGAAGATCAACCAGATCTGTCTATGAGGCAAAGTGGACCATTTTTACAAAGTGGTGCCTCAGTAATCAGGTGGACTTCAGGGCACCACCTCTGAAAGCCATTGCTGACTTCCTCCTGCACTTGTTCCAGGACAAGAAGTTACAACCAGGCACTATTGATGGCTACAGATCAGCCATTGCTGACAAACTGGGCAATTCCACCATTAATGTCAGCAAAGATGAGAATCTCACTCGTCTCCTGGATAGTTTCCATAGAGACAGACCTAAGGGCAGGAGGGGCATCCCCTCCTGGAACCTTTCACTGGTTTTACATCAGCTCACAAAGGCTCCTTTTGAACCCCTGAAAGAGTCCTCCTTGAAACATTTAACTTTCAAGACTGTTTTCCTGCTGGCTTTGGGTTCAGGTAAACGCAGGAGTGAGATCCATGCTTGGTTACATAAGAACATCAGACACCAGTCAGACTGGTCTAAGGTGTCTTTGTACCCCTCACCCAGCTTCCTATCCAAGAATCAGCTGGCTAAGGAAGGTCCAGATAGTGTGGCACCAGTGGTCATCCCAGCCCTGGCACCATCTCTGGATAGGTCACTCAAGGGTGACAGGTCCCTATGTCCAGTTAGAGCCCTGCGTTACTACTTGGACAGGACTGCAGACCTCAGGCAGAATAAGGAGTTAGTCTTTGTCTCCTTCAAGAAGGGTTTTGATAAAGACATCTCGCCTGCCACCATCTCCTCATGGATCAAACAGACTGTGGTTCTGTGCTATGAGCTCTCTGACCAGGAGGCCCTCACCTTACATCAGGTTAAAGCCCATGATGTTAGGGCCTTTGCTGCTTCTAAGGCTTTCCAATCAGGGATCTCCTTAGATCAGATCTTGTCAGCCTGCCACTGGAAATCTCACAACACCTTCACCCAATTTTATTTGAAGGATGTTGCCTGGGCTGATTCAGAGCTTTTCCACCTGGGACCTGTAGTGGCTGCCCAGCAGGTGCACCACCAGGCCCAGAAGTGAGGAGATGTTGTATATATGTAAATATGTACATATTGTAAATATGCTAGATATGTACATAATGTAAATATGTTGGATGTACATATATGTTCAAAAAAAAAAAAAAAAAAAACTGTGACTTGCTTCCTTTGGGAAGTTTATTTCTTCTGGGACTGAACTCAGCCCCTCTCTCTCCCTATCTTTCCAACTCAGACCACTCTGAAAGGAAAGAAAAAAGGGGGGGGGGCAACATCGGTAGGCTCCCGGTTAACCGGTGAGTTAGTGACCGACCCTGACCTTTCAGGGTTCTCTGACCCTAGGTCAAATGGGCCTGTTTAAAAATTGTTGTTATGAGTTCACATAAGTCCCTAGCTGCTTACCCGCCTGCCAAGCGGTAGTTATTCAGCAATTGTCCATTGGATAGGATGTATTAACGCAATAAAATTGCAAATTTAATAAGTAAATTAAATTTTTATAAGTTAATACCCTATCCAATGGACAGGCAAGGCCCACCCAACCGGCCCCGCTATCAGCTTACTAGGGGTCTTACTAGGATTAGACACGAAAAAGATGCTATGACGTCAAGAGGTAAACAGGAAATGAAGTACGATGCGCCACCTGGCGAATGCACACTCTGTGACCGGTCCTGCCGGTAGTATATACAGGACGTCTTTTTCTGGCGTTTGGCGGGACCGGTCGCGCCGACCGGTAAAGCAATTGTCCATTGGATAGGGTATTAACTTATAAAAATTTAATTTACTTATTAAATTTGCAATTTTGTCAAAATAAATCCTGTAAAATAAATAGATCTAGACTTGATTTGTGTAACTTCAAATGAGTAGTCTATGTTTAATCAGTGTAACCATTTTGCAGTATAAAAGGAAAACCTCTGTATATCTGAGCATTTGTTATTTCACTTAAATCTAGTTACTTCTTTATATGATTATTGAACTTAAACAAGAGCCTAACAAGTGCTATGATAGGTAAACAGCCAATATAGCCAAAAGCAAAAAAAAAAAAAAAAAAAAAAAAACTTTGATAGACCTTAAAAAGGTATTGGACATTGGTAGATAAACTACTGTGCTAAAGCTAGTGTTTATTAGCTGACTTCTTCTAGAGCTACATTCCCAAAAGTCTATGGCTACAATTGTAATAAAAAGTTACGCTTGCAATTTGACTTAAAACTTTGGTGAGTATGTCCCCATATTTGCAATTTTGGATAAAGGGGAATTCCCCCCCCCCCCCCCCCCCTTCCAAAAAAATAAATAAATTAAAAAAAAAGTCCAAACTTTTGCTATCAGTAAAAAAGACTCTGTCTGTGCCACATTGTTCAGATAATAGAGGATGTTCTTTTATATTCGTTGATTAATTAGTTGTCTTGCTTGTAGAGAGCCGACTTGATCCTGATGCCACAAAGTGATTACTAGTTGGTGTACATACTAAGCCTTTGTATCCTAATTCAGTTAATTATGGGATGGTGCAAAAAGGTGAACGGCTGAACCCCTTTTGAGTCGAATCTCAGTGCATCAGAAAATTTATTCTGATACCTAAAATTCAAGAAATTCCTCATAACTAGATAAATGTCGAAAGTGAAAAAGGCCCTTTAAGAACTCAATATTCAGTCCTCCTGCAGCCCAAATTTTACGTAGCATAGTTCCACTCAAAAGGATTTTCGCTGTCTAGTTTCAACCCAACTAATCTAACCAAGATCAGTCGTCAGCCACAAAAATAAGAAATTTGAATTTCATTACAGTGGGAGAAATTTCTAGAAATGAAACTCACCCAAATGTTTTCTTGTGTAAATTGTGTGACTTTCTTATCAAACTTACGATAGTTTTCATAAGTTTTCCTTGATAATATGAAATGTTACAAGAGTTTCACTGAGATTTGGCCTTCTGTTTCTCTAAGGTGTGGTTTCAAAGGCAATTTGAATTTCTTGTGTCTGACTCTGATAAAAAACGATGTACAAACTTCAATAACTTGTACATATACTTTAATGTGCTGATCAGTTTGAGGGGTGGGGTGGGGGTGGGGGTGTGTGTGTGTGTGTGTGTGTGCAAATTTGTATAATAGAACCTCAATTAATGCCCAGTGGACCACTCTAATATCCACTGGAATTGGTTTTAGTTGCAGTAAACTTCAATGGTCATCTTGTAGCCACAACAAGACCGAAAAGTGTGCGCTGCAAAGCCATCAGAGGGACAAGTAGTGCACTAGAATTTTATGAAAGTCTGGCGACAAAAACAAATTCTGAGTCAGATACATCCTGTACCTGACCTACACAGATATAGATTTGTGTATACAACTTAGGAGCCCAATCCTAATCTGTTCTTTTTCCACAAAAATTCATGAAAATTTGTTGTTGTTTTTTTTTAGTGTGACAATAGTTATAGTTCAGTGGGGTTTTCCAAACATTTTGTCAAGGCTATATCTGAATGGCTAGATTTTGTACAGAAACCATCAGGCACCACCCTACTCCATCCCCATAGACCAAATCGAAGAAAATTTAATAAATAAAACTAAAATTATGAAAATCATAATACTTTTAGAAGTTAGGTTACAAGAGCATCTTCTTAAAGGATGGTTTTTGTATATTTTGCAACTAATCTCTATCTTCGAGTAATGTAATGCATATTGTAAATGGCAGGAATGAATATTATGGAATATTTGTATTGTCTATTAAATAACAGAATTTAGTAGTTTACCAAAGCTACTTAATATATCTTTAGAAGCTATTTAAGATACATTTAGGTGTGCTACTGAAACATAATATATTGGTGTATTTACTTATTTCTTCAGTTTAACCCAAAGATCCCTTAACCCTAGAACTAAGGGACCAAAACAGTACTTTTGCTTCCACAAAAGTGTGTTATATTTCAATGTAAAAAGACTTGATATTTATTTCTCTTTAAAAGGGTTTTCTTCCTTACAGAAATTCTACTTAAATTTGGTTTAACTTTATATTCATTTGTTTATTTTATTTTTCATGCTTGTTTGTTTTCTTTAAATAAAGTTAAATTCATTTATTAACCATCTCAGATACATTGATTCAAGTTTAGGTGCACTTCCAATGCGTAAAATGACCAACATATGTTTATTTTTGTTTATTTGTGTGTATTTGTTTACTTCCAGGACCCAGTCTCCCAGTCGCTATGGCAACGGGGCCACCAGCGTGGAGATGGAGTCGCTCAGGAAGACAAACCAGCGGGACAGTGGCAGCAGCCTACCAGAGGAGGTGGGTTCAAGCCCATCTGGTGTTTGGTGGAGCTGAAAGCCCCACATTTCTACCCCGGGGTATACTGTCAGGGGGTGGGGGTGGGGGGATCCTAATTGAACCAGGGTATTACATTAAGAGAGGATTATATGATCAGATACTACTGTGTAATCGAGGCCATAGCAGTCAAATGATTGACAAGTATGGCATTTAAATACTCGGCTCTAGGATTTATGGTCGTGGGTTCAAATCCAAATCATGGGGAATTGAGGGCCTGTCGAGCTCTAGGCCCAGAGATTTTGTAAAAGCCTTTGACAGCATTATTAAAATGGTGATTAGAGGGATTGATTTTGGCTGCAGTTTATAGCAAAGTTCATTTGTGAAAAGCAATCTTGTCTTTCTTTTACCTTCAGTTTGAAGCACTTGGATTATAAAGATTTCATGAAAGTATTTGACAGCTGTAATAAGTTTGTAATAACCAAAATTGTGTTTACCTTCAATTTGAAGCTCTAGCATTATAAAGATATCTTGAAAGCATTTGACAGTCACAATAAATTGTGGTCAGATAAACTATTTTGGTTATCTATTTATAGCCGAAGTCACTTGCGACAACGTATATTTGTGTATATTTCACCTTCAATTCGAAGCTGTTACATAAAGATTTTATAAAAGCATTTGACAGCACTAATAAATTGTGGTTAGATACAATATTTTGGGCCACAGTATACAGGCACAGGATTTGATTTAGAGGGCTTCCCTAATGCTGATAAAATGAAGTGTTGATAATGGCTTTCTGAGTGTGTATGTATATAAACATTTATAGGGATCTTGTCATCTAACCACTTCAGTTTCCTATTGCTTTATGACTTTGCTACTCCACCGGTATATGGGTGTTCAAATCTCCACATACAGGTATCCTACTTAACTTAGTATCCAACTGTCATGATACACTTGATTTATAGCTTTCCTGGTTATTTCCTGATTTATAGCTTTAGGTTTCAAAGGAATGTCTCTGTTTTGTATTTACAATGACAGATTTATTTTATGACAGTTTAAGCTGCTGATAAGTGCTTATACCTGTCAGATCTCGAGCACCCTGAAACAAGGGAACCACAGTAAAAGGTGCACTGTAATTTGTAACTTTCGTCAATTGTTTTACAAGCTTTCAAAACTGGTGTGCATGTTTTCATGTTGTCTTTTATAATGTCACATAGATTTATGGTACTATTGTCCATTTAATCTGCTGATAAGTGATCATACTTGTCAGATTTTAAGGACCCTAAAACGAGTAATTTATGGCACAAGGTTTTCTATTTGTATTGTTTTCTAAGCTTTTGTACCACAATTTTATATCAGTTTTGTCATAATGTCGCTCAGATTTATGACAGTGTTGTGATAATTACAGGAAATAATTTTTAACTGTAACCACTGCTTTTACTGACTAAATACTTTGAAACTGGTCATAGTTAGTGAAATTTGAGACGTGGGGGGAAACCTTATTTTCTAACAAGTGTTAGAGATATCTTTATGGATTTTTCCAGCTATTTCAAGGCATTTATCTCTTGATATATTTGAAGGAATTCTGCTTCAATTCTGCTGATAAGTGGTCATACTTGTTAGATTTCAAGAACCCCCCAAAAACTCTTGGCTGCACTACAAAGTTTTCACTTGATTACAGAGCTGTTTGTAATTGTATCAATCTTTTTACAATATCACATAGATTTATGGCAGTATTTTTTTTTTGCAAAATAAAATATATTTTGAACTTCATTATTGTCTTGTAGAGTACAAAATGTCTGCATTTGTGGGCACGCTACAGTCCATTCTTTTTGTTTTTTTTCTTTGCTGTCCTGCTGTTTTTCCACTGTTACAGCTACTCATTCTATTTCCTGTTTCTACTTATTGATAATGATTACTGTTCTTATTAATAGTATTAATTAGTGTTAATTCATCTGCATTTTGCTCCACGTTCAGTAAGCATTATTTTTTTTTATTTTGCAGGTGTAGATAGCAATACTCATGGCACTACAGCCCCGCTTTTTATCAACCTGGAACATTTCAGTGATGGGCATTTCGTCTGACCAAGGCTCGCAGGAGAATTCCCAATAGTGTAGTAACGGCTTGAAGAAAAGCATCTGTGAAAATCGAACCCAGTTTATATGCTGAATCTCACAGGAATTGGATAATACTTTCTCTTTAAACAAGATAACCCTGAAAATACTCTTTAGATTAAATGGTTGACACTACATTAAACGTGTGTTCAAGTTAACAGAGTTTTGCATAGGGTGAAATTTTTTTTAAGACTAGATGTTAAATTCTACTAATGCAGGACTTGTAGTTCTGTCTAGAGTGTGACGATTTTTCTAGTTGAAAGCAATTTAAAGTTTAGCTATTCTAATTAGAGCTAGACATTTTAGTCTACTTAAAAGGGGTTTAAAGTTAACTTGTTAAACTCAGAAGCAGATATTTTAGTCATCTTAAAAAGTACCTTGTGTTAACTTAAGTTATTCTTAGAGCAAGTAATGCTGTTATGTACCATGGTATGAGGAAGCAGCGAGGGAAAATCCTCCTTAAATTACTCTGAGTTGTGGGAGCTTTCGTGATAAGTTTGTGATTTTTCTGGACGATGTAATCCACTTGTGTAATCTCTTGACAGAGGTTTTGTTGGGTTTGCTTGTAGACCTCCCAGATAACAGTCTGCTGGTGGGCCAATGGTGGGCCACCAGCGGTAAATCCATTGGCCCACCGGAGGCTGCCACTGGTGGGCTACCGTCTTTTTGTCCGGTGGGCCAACGTTGGCCCACCAGTGGCATCCACCGGTGACAAAATCTGCCGACCATACGCTGTTGGGCCACCGGTCTGGGCTGTTCTCCTTTCTAAACTTATTGAGGATCTAGCAATTTTAAAAGTCAGAGAGCCGACATGAATCTCACAAACTGTGACGAAGGTTTTCAGATTTCCACAGCTGTGTAGTGGTAACTGTGTGCTGTGAGTTGGTAAAAAAAAGACAGATAAACTAGTGAATATCCTCTGTTCTATGCACCAAATCAAAACTGTACATTTATTCTCATGATGTTTGTACTCTCTTGTAGTTTTGGGCTGGGCTTTCAAGAGGTGATGGCAGTTGTTTTATTAAATACAGTGTAATTTCAGTCTTCTGTACATACTGGGGCAGGTACAAATCAATATACACATACAAATTTAGGAGAGGGTGGAAATGGGTTCATGAGATTGAATCATTGGATAATAGAAATTGAGATAATCGAGGTTAAACTGTATAGTAATATTTATCTCAGAAGTCTCCTTATACTAGTGTTGGGACGATTAGACGAATGGTCGATTATTCGTCGGTGACAGTGTACAAAGATGGTCGGTCATTGTTGATTTCTAATAATCAAATTTTCAGCTTAAATCTTACCTTTCCTGCTGGGCCTCAATATCCACGTATTTTTAACATATTTTAGGTATTTTTACTTAATAAACTGTCGGTTTTGTCTTGAATTTCGAGTTTGTTTATATCTGCCGCCATATTTACAGGAAATGGTTACTTTTGGTAGATTCTAAATGTCGGAACACCGTAATTCTTACCGGATTGACCTATACTTTATCCCGGAAAGTGTTTATTTATTTATGATCAACAATGGAGTAAAATAATCGATTGGGGGGTCGATAATCGGTCGGAAAAATAAAATGGGCGAATAATCAAACCTGAAAGTTGGATGAGAGTCCCAACACTACTTAATACTATTTATAATTTTGTTGATAAGGTTATATTTAAGAAGTATGTAGACACTAAGTTTTATTGTGGCGTGTTGGGGAAAGATATGATCACTTTATTTTTTACCGTGACAAAATAATTGTGGTTTTTCTATGTGCATTATCTTTTTTGTGTATAGCATTTATAATTATTAGTCAAAGTGCTTAATACCTATTTATACAAGTGTATTTTGTTTTATCCAAAATATTGTGTTTGTAGTTTTGTAAAATAATATTTTAGGTTTTATGGATTACAGTCTACTCCCGCCTATCTGAACTCCCCCTAACAGAAAATTTGACTTAATTGTACTTTTCTGATGTCCCCCTCCCCTTGAGGCATAAATTATTATTTATTATGTATTTATACTCAGCGCAATATCTCCATATACTACAGGACTCAAAGCGCTATTTAACCAATCCAACTGTACAGGTACAGCCCCAACTCACAAGTAACTGACATTCCCCTAACTGGGGGATAGAGGCTCAAGGATGACCATTTATCAACGTCCTTGAGGTTCTTTAACCTGCTACTGGGGATAGGACCCAATGACAGAGGACCGCCATTTTAAGTGGTCATCCGAGCCACTATGTATCTGATTGAACCCACGTCCTCTGAGTTCCTAGACAAGTGTGTTACCCACTAGACCACAGTGTCTTACCTGTAGCTTCAGATAGGCGAGAGTAAGCTGTATCCAATGTTATGCTCATTTGTTTTTGTATTTCTTTCAACAACACCTTAATAAGTAAGTCTATACTTATGTTACATCTAGTCGGTACTGAAAATAGTCCTATATGTTGTTGATATATGAAGATTTTAAAAGTTTACAGTCAGTATTTGGTCTCTTTTTAACCTCTAAATAATTCCTAATGTTGTGCCTAACTTTCTAACCCGTCAAACTTGTAATATATTCTATACTCAACTTTATGTATATATTGTATTTAGAAATTGTCAGTCATTTCAAAATGTGCAGAACGTACAAATTTCTCCCAAAATACCTCTGGGTGGTAAAAGAAAATTGTTGGAAGATCCTTTCAGTTAAAAATAAATGTAGACAGTTTGTTGACCTGACCATATTCTCAGAGAAAAGTGCTTGAACCTGTTCGAGAATTTCGACAAGAGGAATGAATGATCGTAAATACTCTTCAATCTCTCCGTTTTTGGCTTTGGCTTGAGGTACTGTAAAACGAGAAATGTTCGCAGCTATTAAAGTTCGTGGTTTTCCCTTTAAAACGAAATTGGCACTATTAAAGTTCGTCCGACAATTCCCGTTTTTTGAGCGATAATTCCTGTCTATGGGTGTATACTAGTACTAAACTAAATTTTGGGCGATTTATTTTCGTGCTTTTTCCGCGATTGTGAAATTCGCCAAATAAATCGTCGGCGAACATTTATCGTTTTACAGTAATCTTGGGATCCCTTGAGATCAGGGGCCGTATTCTTCAACAATACTTAGCTAAGGTCACCTTAGATCCAAGTTAGGAATGGTTTTCTGCTTACCAAAGTAGTACTTAGATTTTGTATTCATCAACCTATACTTTGTTAAGTATAACTTAGATTCTAAGTTAACAAAACTCCCTACACTTTGTACTGTAGCTGTAAACTTGGAAAGCAGTATAGTTAGGAAGAGTCTTATTCCACAACAATTCTTACTTAAGGTGTCCTTTGTTTTTTACTGAATCATCTCCTTGGTTAAAAAGTGGTGAAAAGCTCATTTTCTTGACAAAAAAAAATGCTGTTTTTAATATTGTGTCGAAGATTAATATCAATAAAAGATTTTGTGCAATAATTGCGTATTTAAAAAACATTCTATCCTCTAAGGTACCTCGGCAGATAACTTGAAATCTAAGTAGAAGTCTAAGGTGACCTTAGAGTTAAGAATGTTGATGTATACCATTTTGATTCAAGTCAGTAAAAACTTGAGAACAACTTAGAATCCAAGTTGGGAACAGTCTTAAGTATTGTTGAAGAATACAACCCCAGATTTGACTGGACTCTACTGTAAATGCATAGCTACAGATCCTTGTATATGATATCAAATGCGCTTTAATGTTATTGAGTGGAATCTCAGATGGAAAAATTTCACTAGAAATCAGTTTCAGCAATTAACATAATGACATTGGCTCATAACATGAAACTTAAAGCTATATCAGAGCAAGAAATATGAAATTCTATGGGAAATTGCTGCCTTTAAAATAAATAAAAAAGTATCAAAATGGGAGCCAGTTTTCCATCTGTTGACCTAATGTAGTCGCAAAAATCATACATTTGAAAAGAATTTTCCCACAAGTGTAAAAAACAGAAGGAGGGTTTCCACGCTGGCGAATTTCCCACACTCTAGCAATTTTTTTTAAAATCTGCATTAAGTTGGGACTGTCAATCGGTGAAAATTCTTTCTCATGACTTTCTCTATATTCTTTTCTCATGAACCAAAAGCTGTCCTATTCTTTTGTTTACAGGCTTATTTCTAATTTACTTAAGAAGAGTTGTTTAGTTTTATTTTATATCAACATGTAAACATTACACTATTTTCAGAAGATTTTCTATTACTAGTATAACCTGTGCTAGTTGAGTTTAGATACAATTAGAATCAGTTTTGAAACACCAACATTAAAAAAATAAACAATTAAACTATATTTTGTGTTAGTGTGCAAGTGGAATTTAACCATAAGAACCAAATCCTGTGGATATTGGAGGTTCTTGTTATACAGAGTCTACTGTATATAGTGGAAGTTAGCCATAACTAGAACCAAATCCTGTGGATATTGGAGGTTCTAGTTATACACAGTCGACTGTACATAGTGGAAGTTAGCCATAACTAGAACCAAATCCTGTGGATACTGGAGGTGAAATAAATGTGTAAGGTGTTCATCGAATTGTAAGGTGTAAACAGGACCAGTGGTTGTTACGATCACAGTATCAGAGAAATGTAGTAAATGAATTCTATTATGTTTGTACAGATGATACTTTTGTTGATATAGGTCAAATTGTACCAGATGCAAATCCTAGGTTCTAGTTATGCACAGAGTGTAAAGCTTAAATTACTAGTCAGTAAAGCTATAGCTAGCTTGTGACCTTTGTGAATTGTTTATTTATGAATGGTGCATTGTTTTGTCAAATAAGCAGAAGAGTACTTTGAAAGAATCTTGTATTCAGTGAAATCTATTAAATTTATTTTTAAAATGTTTGTATTTACTACGATTTTTTTGTCGAGATAGTATATGCAAAAGAAAGTTGATGTGGTTGGTTATTATTGAGTGGAATGGCATATTGATCTGCTGGTGTTGATTACAAAGGACATATAAACTTGTTTCCCTGATTCTGATTGGTTATAAACTTGTTAGCTCTGCTCCGATTGGCTAAAGCTCCCAGTTCAAACTAAAGATTATGGAAGGCAGTTTCTGGATCAAAAATAATCAGGTTTGTTATGAAAAATACTAAAAAAAAATTTTTGGTCATTTGTGTAACTCGAACCATTGTATAGTTTATATATCTGAAGTGTCAAAAATCTACCTCTAATGAATGTAGTACCCAAGCCGGCAGTAATACTCCTACCATATTTGGTCGTATATTTTTTCCACATGTGCAAACTATAAAGAGATGTATATGATAGTCTATATTTAAAAAGCAACTAAGTGCACATGTACAAGCCGATTTCATGTTTTTTAATTTCCGAGTATATATATTCATGCAATATGTGTGTTCATTTTTTTTCAAACAGTGTCGTAAAACTTCTATTCTTCTGAAGAAAACCTACATGTTACAATTTTATACATTTAGCAATGTTTATTTTTGCTTTTAAAGTATATTCTTGTTGCCGATTATATCTAGCTTTCTTTGGATACTGTACAGTTTTAATACATTCTCTTTTGGAAAATATCTTGTCTTTTTATTTTGTGGCATTCTAACCAGTTTGGACCCTACATTCCCAGTTCAGATCCTTTCGAAGTGCAAGTTTTCATGTGTCCTTGTTAAATTGCACTTCTGTGGCATTTTGGGGTGTTACCAACAAGAATCAACAAACCCAACTGGCTGGGGAGGTATTCTATATTCCCAGAGTGCGAGTGAAATCCTCTCTTATTTCTTTTCATGGCCAAACCTGTTAGTGTTGTTTTTCTGGGGCCGATTTCACAAAGGGACTTCAACTTTGCGACTTCAACTTAGCAAAGTTTTTAGCTAAGTCAGGGACTTAAATCTAAGACTTTGGTCTTAACTAAGTCTGGGACTTTAATGGATTTCGCAAATGGTGACTTAGCTAAGTCCAAGCTTATCATATAACCACAGTGGTTTTCTGTGTCATGTGACCTTTTATTTCTATTCAACATATAATATTGGTGATATATATCCTTCATTTGATGGATTTTATCAAAGGATAAGTGCTGTTTTGAAATGGAAAACCTTGTTACCACATATAAATTTCCCGAAGAGGTGTTCTGTATAATTATACTTTATTTACAGCCCTTTCAAATTTTGAAGTGAAGAAAAGTTTATGGCAGCCATATTTAAGTCCTCTTTACAAAATTTAAGCCCACTACCTCCCAGACTTAAAGTTAAGTCCACTGACTTAGCAGTTTCATGGACTTAGCTGCTTTGTGAAATCCACTAAGTCTAAGACCACAGACTTAGCATTCTGTTGACAATCCCTTTGTGAAATCGGCCCCAGGTGTCCACTGGTGTTTTAGTGCAGAAGTTTGACCACCAAATCGTATGCACTGGTTTCCTCCATCGTCTCGGCCACCCATCACAATACGACCCTTTATAAGGTTTTGCTGAATGACCAAATCTTTTCAAATTTTGGGCGGCAGGGATTCAGACGAAGGTCGTACAATTTTGGTTCACATGCAGTTAAAATAGCATATATATTAATGAGAAAAGTAAAGAAAAAATAAGAAAAGTAATGATTAGACAGTACTGTACATTCAGCCAAAACTCTCGCTTCATTCAGGAAGAAGTTAAAAACCTACTTCTTTGCAAAAGCATACCCACCCTAGTTTTCTGGTCTTGTCTTGGTCTTTTTCCGTGGCACCAACCCCTGCAATGTTTTCGATTTAATGCTTATGATCTCTGATTTCTGACCTTGTGCGCCTTAGAATCCGTCAAAAGATGGAGATTAAGCGCTGTCAAAAGTACTACAGTAGAACCTATATTAATCTGACCCTCTATTATCTGAATTTTCAATTATCTGACCTCAAAACCGACTCTCCCAACTTTATTTAAACCTGTTATTTTAGGCTTTCTATTATCCGACCTTTCTATTATCCAATGTAGTTGTTACTCCCTCAAAGGGGTCAGATAATAGAGGTTCCACAGTATTTGAATCACTGGAGTACAGAAGTAATATTCCTTGAACCCTGTAGATAAATATAAATATATTTAGCTACTTTTTCCAAGTTCCCAGCATGTTTCCTTTGCCTCTGTTGATTTCTTTTCTATTCTTTTTTCTTGAAATCCACCATCTTGGTTTATTGCATGCCCTCCTGCTTTTACAAACCTTCCAGCGTCCTCTCGCATCAACAAGAAAGCTATCAAATAGAAAGTACACCTCGATTATCCTACCACGTTTGGCAGACCAAATTTGGTTTGGTTGGATGGCAGATCAAATTTGGTTTGGTTGGATAACAGAATAGTCATAACAGAAGAGGTATTTGTTAGCATAAAACAACCAGGGAAGTATAAATTTGTGAGAGCAGAAATGAATCCACATGTCAAGATACATAGAATATCATTTGAACAGTATGTACTTGTTTCCTCTGCCCACAAAACTGAAACTACCTGTTGTGATATGACCTTACAGTGTTGAAAATGACGTAAAACCCCAAACAAATAAATAAAATAAATAAATATAATTTAAAGATCAATTATTTATAGGAGTACAAATATTTTGGGGGAGGGCATCATAGTTATTTATACATGAACATTATGACTCGGATTTTCATGGTAAATGATCTACATGAGAACATTGTGATTTTTCTTTCCTTATTTTCAAACTGAAAGCATTAAGGTCATTTTTTTACAGAAAAAAAATGGGGTCTTTGATTAAAATTGTAGATATTCTATAGAACATTATGTTCAATCAATGTATGATTTCTTTCAGTCAATATACTTTTTGAGCAAAAAATAGACTATTTACTAAATGTCTTTGCACATAAAATATAAGCCTTTGTGGCTTTTAGTAAGAAATTTTTTTTTTTTTGCAAGTCATTCTACACTGAAGACTAAAGGGGCCCTTTTGTATTATTACCGGTGATTTATTTTGCAAGTCATTCTATAATGAATAATGAAAAACCCTTTCATACTACAGCAGAGCCTTTAGTTATTTAAAGTTTTATTATCCAAATATTGAATTTCTAGAACTTACCTTGGCTCTCTCAAATTTCATAGCACTAGATATTTAAATGTGTATTACCCCCAAATTACTTTTCTCCTTTATACTTGGGAAACATATTTGTACAATGAAGATGAAAAGCTGGGTTCTTTATGTCCCACAAAACAACTGGCATCCTATTTGCAAACAGTATTTCCTAAATACTGCGACGGAAGTTTTATGGGCAGAGGAAACCAGTATATACAGTTTGTCAAGGTTCTGTACTGTAAACTGCCGAGCATTGGTAAGCAACTACCAACTTTCCCACATAGGGTTCGGGGTTTGAACGTGGAAGGCGAGTGTGTTTTGTGGTTACTGCTACCACAGTTTTTACAGAAGCAAAACTTATTTGCTGAAGGATAAAGCTTAAACCTATTGCATTCAGAATATAATCATAATGATTATAATGACAGTAAAAACTCTTGCAAATTCCTGGGGTTGACAGATTGCCTGCGATTGTCCCTGCACTGTCATGATGGAGAGCTCGTCTTGGTTGAAGTTTTCAGAGAGAGAATATAAATTAAAATGCTGTGATTTAAATTTTTCCCCTTTTCGTTATGTGAAAAAAACTTAAAAAAAAATATATATACATATATAAAAAAAAAAGAAAGATGGATCAACATGGGGGGTGAACCGAAGACCTTAGGATCACAAATCCAAAACTCTACACACAGAGCTACAGTGACAGCTGTTTATTTAGGTGTCTGATTGGTACATCTCAATTGTAAATATTAAATCAACAGGATTTCTTCTTCATGATTTTCTATTGTCATTATTGCATTTATATGTAACCTACAAATATTTTATTTATATTGTTAGTAGAAAGGTACTCTTACTGCACTTCTGCTAGTTTTATTGTGTAAAAATCCAAAGAGAAATGGTGCAGAAATTGAAAGTTAAACATGATATATACGACGAAGAGAAGCAGATATCCATGTACATTAGCCAATTGAAAATATGACGAACTCTGTCCTGACTTCAATTTTCATTCAAATTTCACCAAATTTGGAATTCGTTTGTACCCCATGAAAAATCTGCAGACCAAATTTGATTGATGCTATAGTTTTTGAGTTATAAGAGCAAAAAGGTGTACAGACAGAAAGAAGAAAGGAAACCGATTGCAATAACCCTCTCATATCATCAAGTGTTAACAAAAAATTGTGTTAATCCCACCATCACTCGATGAGATTAACATGTGTTTGTAACTTTAGACATTTTCACCAACGATAATGTTGACTACTTGCCTCTGTAAATTGGCAGAGGCCTAAATTTGGCACAGCAGTGAAAGAATAAATTTACTGCCTTGCTATCAATTATCGCCGGGTACCAATTATCACCAGGCAGAATTCAAATGTGTATATTTAACTTGGCATAAAGTAGAACTGTCTCCAGCGTGAATGGAACTAATGCAGCAAAAAAGGCTTTCCAAGTACTGTATGTGGTCAGTACTGAAATGTGAATATTTTTTTGACTGGTGGTGATAATTGGTTACATCTTGCAACATCACTGATAAAACAAAAAAAAATTTTATCCACTTAATTACCGGCATCCTAATAATGGATACTGCCTTGCTACCAATTATCGCCGGTTACCAATCATCGCGGGTCAGAATTTAAATAGACATATCTTGACCAAAAGTCCATCCCAAGTTTAGTAAATAAGGTAAAACTATTTCCAAAGTGAGTATGCTAAATAAACAGTGAAAAGCTTTCAAAAATGTGTAGCCATAACTGAAATATGAATGTTTTAGATATTGGCTGGCGATAAAAGGTAGCAAGGCAGTAATCAGCATTTCTCAACAAGTGCCGATTTTTGTTTAATGGGATGTAAAACCCCAACTTTGCCTGGGAAAAAGTCGATATCTTTTCAATCAAAAACCATCTCTCTCAGAAACCATAGTAAAAGGCCGTAATTTATTGTCAATTGTGAACATACACACAATGGTACTTTATAATTTAAGTTACAAGTATTTTTCAGATAAATCTGCAAAATATATACATCATTACATGTATTATATATTTTTTTTTTTTTTATTCACACAAACATATGACCAATATGTACATAAAATAGTAGTCCTTGGTAAATTTCCAGAATTTCTTGTGGTTTCTCTGAGCCGAGGGTTTGTTTTCAGTACAAAAAAAAAAACAAAAACATATCTGTGTGAGGATGCTCCGTAAGCTGTTTTTGGAATGGGTTAACCAGTTACCCATCGTAACCGGTTATGTGCCAAGTTCATTTGCTGATTTCGAGTAAAACTTAAATTACTGTTCATCAAAAAAAGCAATTGAAAGGAAGAATTAATGGAATATAAAAACATGGTTGGTGGGAAGTTCTATTCACACTTTGGGCTTGTGTCAATGTATATTTATTTTAACCACAAGACCTACTTCATACAATTCACGCCTCCCACCTCTGAGGCCGGGGTTTGATCCCCGTCACGGCCTCAAGTGGGAAAGCTGGTAGTTGCTTGCGGTTGGTCGGCAGTTTACAGTACAGAACCCTAACGAACTATATGTACTGGTTTCCTCTGCCCTTCCACCTACCCGTCGTGATATGACCTGTACAGTGTTGAAAGTGACGTAAAACCCCAAATAAATAAATAAATCATACAATTCACAAAGAGACCCAGCTTATCTCTTGGAATCCTGGGTGAAAAATTAATAATTATAATTAATAAAACAGGGAAACAGAAGAATAATATTTAATAACTTGAACTGAAACACCATTTATTGCAACCCTTATGGTACTAAAACAGACTTAATTACAAGACTTTCACTAAAACAGACTTTATTTCAATATACCGGGGCTAAACAGACTTTATAAATGTTTAGTCGGTGGGGCTATAGTGTACTATAGTTCAACCAAAGTTGTGAGGTCAGAGGTCAAAGTGCATTTACAATCAGTCAGCATAACTGTGAGATTTAGTGCTGTATAATCAGATATATACGAAAAAAAATTGTCCTCTTGAAGATAAATATATAATAAAATATTCCTGTGCTCTGCACACGCACAATATTGTCATCTTTATTTTTGATTAGGGCAGGGTCGGTAGCATATTTAAAAAAATTGTCATCTTGAAGATAAATATATAATAAAATATTCCTGTGCTCTGCACACGCACAATATTGTCATCTTTATTTTTGATTAGGGCAGAGTCGGTAGCATATTTTTCATTTCGGTATCCCGCCAGTGTAAAAACGTACTGATTCTGGGATGCCAAAAGAAGAAATTGTGTTCTTGTATATCCAAAATCGAATAGGCCCACCAACCGAAAGTAGGATTCGAAATATATAAAAATATGGGATAAAAATTTGTAATTTCTTGAGATTTGAGGTTTGTTTCTAATACTTTACGTTTTCTCACAATATTATACACTGACATTCGAAATACCGGTGTTGAAGTGAATTGGTCTCGATACCGAGATACTGGTGTTACCGATCCTGCCCTATTTGTGATAGATTTTTTTTGTCATTTGAGAAGCTTATACCTATTGTACATAATAATCATAAAATATTTATGTTCAAAATCACAAATCATACCCAACAAAAAAATAAAAAGACCAATGTTTTTCTTCCATTTAAAGGAAGTTCCCAAGCCAAGCTATTCTACAATATGTTTCACAGATAGTGTACGTCTATTCAAGAACTTTAAGTTCAGGTTGTGTTTTCTTGTAAGCCATTATGCCGGGCTGCTGGCCCGTGCGTTCCTTCAGTTTAACAAGACACTCGTGGGTACAGAGCTGTTGCTCGTAACCCAAAACGTACAGCACCTCGCAGACGGCCAGAAAGTGGACATCTGCCCAGGACAGCTGCGAAAAAGAAATAAAAAAAAAAACAGTTCAGCATTGAATCTGCAAAACTGAATAAAATGTCGTGGATGATTTTCAGACTGTCAAGGTAAATTTTCTTGCCCCCCTGCCCCCCCCCCCACCCCATGTTTTATGTAAATCCCCGCTATATGTTTAATTTTGTATAGTTAGGTGTTGAAGCATAAATTAAAGGAGGTCCTCGGTGGCCTAGTGGTTAGCAAGTTTGGCATCTAATCACAGGCTGTCACCTCTGTGGGTTCCAGTCCCACAAGTGGCAATCCTGAGGATCTGTCCCAATATGACCCTGGCTGTTGAATGAGAACCCCAACTTTTGACTTTTTGACTTTCTTGAAGCATAAATTAAATGAGTACTCGTTGAAGATCTGAGTAATAGATTAGCTAACACGATTACACAAAGCTCAGCAATTGTTTGGTTTTGAATACTGACTGAAAAGTACAGGAATGAGCCGAGTATCCCCAAGTACTGCAATTTCCAGTAAGGGCGATCCTAATTTCTTAAAACAAGGAATACATTAAGAAATATATGAAAGGAAAACCGAGTATTTAAAAGCCAAGAATAGATGATAAAGCTCATATTTGTGATGTATGTAATGGCACAATGTTCAACAATGAATTTGAAATATTTCTTCAAGAGATGTACTCAAAAGTTGTTGACAGAAAACATGTCATTTTCTTTGTGGCTTTTTTACGATGATTAAGCCAAATGTAGGTATGGATTCGTCTCCGTCTGAAAACCCTACTTGTGCATGCTTTACTGAATCACTTGAATGTTTACCGAGTCTTACATGACACAGTCAGTAGAAAGACACCAAAACTGTATTGCACATACAAAAAAAAAAGCATGAGGACTTTTTAGTACCCTCAACTGGTTCTAAATTGGTTAGGTTTGTATTGGAAAAGATTGCAGATACAAACTTAATTTATGTTCCTACACTCACAATGTTTTTCAAGTGAGATGTATGTGGCATTTTCTCAACTGATTAAAAAGGTCCTCACTGGCCTAGTGGTTAGCAAGTTTGGCATCTAATCATAGGCTGTTACCTCTGTGGGTTCGAGTCCCACAAGTGGCAATGCTGAGGACCTGTCCCAATATGACCCTGGCTGTTGAACGGGACGTTAAACCCCAACTTTGCAAAAAAACTGGGTCAAAGAGAGGAGAAAAAACAATACTTATACTAAAAACACACTTAATTACATGAAATGCAGTGAAACAGGCTTAATCAAAACACCTGTACCTTGGGGGGGGGGGGGGTCAAACAAGCGTAATGAACTCTAACATTTATTGATTTATACAACTGACGTAGTTGATTGGCCACTCAAACGACATGGTTTGATGGTCAAATTGACTTCCTTAAAGACCCAGCTGACATGATGGAGAGGATTGACTGGCTGATTGATTTGGTTGATGACCCGGCCCAGTTGACATGATTGACGGCCCAAACTGGTTTTGGTTGACGGCCCAAACTGGTTTTGGTTGACGGCCCAACTGATTTTGGTTGATGGCCCAACTGATTTTGGTTGATGGCCCAACTGATTTTGGTCGATGGCCCAGTTGACGTGGTTGATGGCCCAGTTGACGTGGTTGACGGCCCAACTGATTTTGGTTGACGGCCCAGTTGACATGGTTGACAGACCAACTGATTTTGGTTGACGGCCCAGTTGACATGGTTGACAGGCCCAACTGATTTTGGTTGACGGCCCAGTTGACGTGGTTGATGGCCCAACTGATTTTGGTTGACGGCCCAGTTGACGTGGTTGATGGCCCAACTGATTTTGGTTGATGGCCCAGTTGACGTGGTTGACAGACCAACTGATTTTGGTTGATGGCCCAGTTGACGTGGTTGACGGACCAACTGATTTTGGTTGACGGCCCAGTTGACATGGTTGACAGACCAACTGATTTTGGTTGATGGCCCAGTTGACGTGGTTGACGGACCAACTGATTTTGGTTGACGGCCCAGTTGACGTGGTTGACGGACCAACTGATTTTGGTTGACGGCCCAGTTGACATGGTTGACAGGCCCAACTGATTTTGGTTGACGGCCCAGTTGACGTGGTTGATGGCCCAACTGATTTTGGTTGACGGCCCAGTTGACGTGGTTGATGGCCCAACTGATTTTGGTTGATGGCCCAGTTGACGTGGTTGACAGACCAACTGATTTTGGTTGATGGCCCAGTTGACGTGGTTGACGGACCAACTGATTTTGGTTGACGGCCCAGTTGACATGGTTGACAGACCAACTGATTTTGGTTGATGGCCCAGTTGACGTGGTTGACGGACCAACTGATTTTGGTTGACGGCCCAGTTGACATGGTTGACAGACCAACTGATTTTGGTTGATGGCCCAGTTGACGTGGTTGACGGACCAACTGATTTTGGTTGACGGCCCAGTTGACGTGGTTGACGGACCAACTGATTTTGGTTGACGGCCCAGTTGACATGGTTGACAGGCCCAACTGATTTTGGTTGATGGCCCAGTTGACATGGTTGACAGGCCCAACTGATTTTGGTTGATGGCCCAGTTGACATGATTGACGGCCCAACTGATTTTTGGTTGACATGATTGATGGCCCAACTGATTTTGGTTGACAGCCTGTGTCCATACTACTGGTCAATCAACCACTTGACCAACCAACATCCTTCCCTCTGTCCATCCTACTGGTTGACTCTGGTCCTGATTGGCTGACTGACTGGCTGGCTGAAACTGGTGGGTGGGATGGGGATTTGAACCACTGACCTCAGAATAGCAACTCCTGCACCATACCCACTAGGCTATCCTGGTTCACGATGGTCAGGAACACTTCTAATATACTTGAGTTATTGATTGAATGAATGTCCAACAAGCAACAACCAACTTCTTCTCACCTTATTGTTGACCAAGAAATCCATTGATCCCAGGACTTTTGATAAAATTTCCATCACTTTTGGGATTTGTTCTTCCACAAACTTCTTCTTTTTCTTCTCCTGTAGAAGTACAATTATACAAAGTTTATTGGTACAAACAGTAAACCAGTGTGCTGGTGCCATAATGGGTAAACTAACATGAGGAAAATATGCATCCTAGTGCTTACTTTTCGGTCTTTGATGCAAAAAAGAAACGGTGTGCTGGAGCAGAGCACCAGTCATTTTCAAAATCTTCTAGAGAAATTAGTGAATATTGTCTTGAAACAACATGTGGGCTTTGCAGTAAATATCTCCGTATTTTATCAGACTTGGTCATATTTTTATGATTCACCACAAGCCGTATAAGGCCTTTACAAGGGGTACACAAACAGTGCCCTAATTTATTTTATTTTATTTTTTTATTTATTTTTTTTTGCATTTACTGACACCGCTTATTATGCATAATAAGCGTTACAATCTCGTCAACAAGTGCTTTTGCAACCATATAACCTACAAATATATTACACATATCATTAGAAAGGTATTATACAGAGTCTGTTCTCATTTTTGGTGCATCAAAATCCATGCAGAAATAATGGAGAAATCTCATGCTAACTGAAGGTTATATATCCGCGGGTGCCCCTATAGATAGCTACTGAAAAAAGAATCGCAGGTTTTGTAAAGAAAAAATTACAATATATCTTACATTTCTTTTTTGCCGTAACATTTGTGAGAAATATATATTTTCAATTCTTTCTTTAAATATAGAATTGGTTACAAAAGTCTGTATGAAATTTTAAAAAACATAAAACATTCTTCATTAGACGTATACGAAACAATATATTACTTATAAAGATGAACAATACACACTTGTACATAATATTGTCTTCTTCCTCTATGATATATTATTTTTGTATATGTCATTTTGGGAAGTTGTCTTTTGCGATCAAAAGAATCTAGCCATCAGCTACTTACTTAAATACATGAATTTTAAACATTTTTTTCATCCCGATCTACTGCCATCATTTCCATGTATTTTATTTTAATAATTTTTTTATTATTGTTTTATCTGACTGACCTTCTCCTCTTCATCTTTACAGTAGTGGACGCTGATTGCCGTTTCTCGCAACTCATTGATGATTTCCACGTAGGAGTCGATCACACTTTGCTCAATCATATCTGTCCCATACAGACCTGTGGGCCCCCGCCCAAAAAAAAAAAAAAAAAAAATTAATCAAATAACTTTTCAAAGATTTTAAATACAAAACTACAAGTAATTCTACAATCAAACGGATTCTACCTGATGTGGTAGTAGGGCCGTCACTTTATTGATTTATTTGGGGTTTTACGTCGCTTTCAACACTCTACAGGTCATATCATGACGGGTAGTTGGAAGGACAGAGGAAACCAGTACATACAGTTGGTCAAGGTTCTGTACTGTAACGGCAAGCGACTACTGGCTAATCGACAACTGTTAGAATAGTGCTATGTACCGGTTACATATTTTTAAGTAAGAATAATCGCTTAAAGCAGTAGAAGATGGCAGATCGAAGGTCTGAATCTGTAAAATATGTCCATATATTGTCACGCTTTTTAAAATATGAAACTTAAGATATTTGGTTCTTTAAATTTATAAATTTCACAGTTATTCGGTGTCGACACGAATAGTACTTACCGATTAGTCGACATGAAATATTTGGAGTCGTGACGTCCCTATGTTGTAGTTTTGCAAAAGTTTCAAATTGGCAACAAATGTAAACTAAATAATAAATTAATTCAGACCGAGAACCAACCAGGGGCCTGTAAATGGAAGCATTCGTAAAATAGCAAGCTAACTAATATATTTAATGACAATGCAACAACAGTTTTACTAAAAAATTCAGGAAGTAAATAGAAGCAATCTTTGAGTAGTCGTTACACTGTCGTTAGTCGTTATATACATTGTCGTTGCAGATTTCCTCCAGATCATAAAATGTTAATTGAAATGTCTCACTTACTGTAAAAATTTAGGTAAACTACATATCATCTTACTGTACAACACTCCAATAACTTTGTTTTGTCAAAAAAAAATACTGCCTTGCTACCAATTATCGCCGGGTACCAATTATCGCCAGACAGAATTCAAATAGACATAACTTGACCAAGAGTACATCCCAAGTCTAGCAAACAAGATGCAACAATTTCCCAAGTGAATAGAACAAATACGCACGAAAGAGCATTCTAAACATGTGGCCATTACTGAAATATAAATATTTAATTTATGGGCGGCGATAGTTGGTACCCGGCGATAATTGGTAGCAAGGCAGTAACTTCATATGTATTTTGGATGTTATAGAATAACAATAACTTCATATTTATTTGGGATGTAAAGAAATGATGATTTCCATAACTAATACTTAATGGCAGGGTCTGAGTTATCTAAATTTGAGGGTTTTTTACAAAATATTTAACCAATAGTAAACTAAGATGTTCATTTACACAAGACTTTGCCAACTTTGAGGTAACCAAGAGCTAACAAATTCATAAGCAGAGCCCAGGATAGTCAAACAATGATTTATACAGAGAATTGGTCAAATTTTGGGCACCAGTTTTGTGATAGTTTAAACAAAATGGAATTTTCATAAGGTTCCCTTTTAGTTCAGCTGGTGAATGAGTCATGCTTTTGTTTAATTCTGTTTGTAATCCAAAGGCCCCAGGTTCAATTCCCGGCAGAGGCAAGACAATACATATATATATATTTCTTTTACATCTTTATTTGCCTTTTACACTAAATGTAAACATGATATAAATAGCTTTCAAAAACATCAATAAATAAAGATAGGTACATTTTGTTAAGTACTAAACATGTTACTTTGGTGTGTACAGTGATGTACACTTGTGATTTCCATCATCAACAACATTTAACTGTTAAAAGATCGTTAATTCTAACCTTTAATACAACATTAATTCTTACTGTCAAAAAATCTTAATGTTGTAAGGGACAGATTACATAGGGTTATAAAAACAAAAAGGAAAAAACATTTACATGACAGAGAACCTCAGTTTTCCCCATCTCAACCGTGTAATGTTTTAAGACCTGAGGACAGGTCTTGCTTGAAGGGAGATATATGTATACTTAACCTGAAAAGAAATACAAGTTTTGTAAAGAATAAATTACGAAATAGATAGTGTTTCTTAGTATACATTACACATTTCTTATTTATATGTAATTTATTCTTTATAAAACCTGCATTTTTGGGGTGAAGTATAATATTCTTGCATATATAAGCTAAGTGTATGTTTGCCTTCTAGCTCAGCTGGTTAAACAGACTTGTATATAACCTAAAGGTCTGGGGTTCGAATCTCAGCAGCGACAAGACTTTTTTTTTTTTTAATCATACAATTTATAGGTTAAAATAATCGTTCAGAACATAACTTGATTTTAAAAATTGTTTTACATCTTTTTATTTGCTCATAAGACTGTGTCAAGTAGTATAGGGATTGGTGCTCGATCTTTCAATATCGATCGATCATCCCACAGAACTGCCGATATCAACACATACTACTAGTATTTCAATATCGAAATAACATACACCAAACAGACAAAAAAATTTTAAAATGCTTATTTTACAGCTTAAATGTATATTTATTGCATAAAATATTTAAAAAGACACAGTTTCAACAAATACAAAACGGTGTCAAGTCTGCCGCCATCTTTGTTTACATTGTCAGTGACCTACTTCCGGTTTCACGGAAGAGAGCTAGTACACAGGAAAGCATAAAAGACCTGTTTTATGTAACTTTTGTTACTTTTCTTTATATTTTCTATTGCAGAAATGTATTTTTGGTGGATAAATAGCATGTTTTATTATTTCTTGAATTAATATGTTCACGTTTTTAAAGAACCTGTATTATCGCTCACGGCTTACGTTACCGGTCCCGATATTGAAATATCGATCGATCCACTACCCTAAATTTTCATTCGATATCGATCCTCAACATGGCACTCGATCCCTACACTAGTGTCAAGCCATCTGATTGGCTTAAACCCTCTACCTGATAGTTTGGCTGCCAGTCGGCCTGCTGCCAAGCTCTGTCCAACCATTTCTCCATCCACTTCTAGAACCGGCATTGTACCAAATGGTGTCTCTATTGCAAAAGAAAACAAAGGTCGAAATCATAGTTTTATGTCCCTTTATTAATCAAGGTCAAGGTTACAATTACTGTGGCTAGAAACGGGTCATATTTCAGAAATCATTCCCACCATAGCTTCTTACTACCGAACACCGGACCACCTCTCTGGGAACGACTCGGAACATGTCTAATGTCTTATGACTTATGCCTTATGAATTGGATGGTGTGCCTTAGAATCCGTTGATACGGAGATTAAGCACGTGGACAACTGATTGATTGATTGATTGACCCTCAGCAACAAAAGTGTGAGCTTAGGTCAAAGATAGTTTTGAAATTTTTCTTACAAATAGTACCTTCCCATATCACGGTCCCAGACTCTGGCCAATTTTGAAAACATAACTAAATTTTTCTTTAATCATATATGATGGGAAGCAAAATCGGGAGGGCTGGCAAAATTTGGCAGAATATCAAACATGTAGGATATTTTTTGGAGAAATTTGTAAATTGATCTCCCACCTTCTAAAGTCAGGATCTTAGGCCCTAGCTAGCTTGATGATATTTAGTCAAATCATACAAGGTATGGTTTATAAGGGGTCATAAAATTTTGCCAATAATTTTCCCAAGACAAATCAATATAAATAGTAATGCAGTATATTCTAAGCAGAATTTTTTTTTTCAGAATCACCATTGAAGTGTATTTTATTTCAATTTATTCCAGTGAGGAGCTAAATAACTAATTTAGCCTGTATCTGGAAATTATGCAACCACTTGCATGAACACATTCTACTTTTCTGGCATCCAGAGATCCACCATTTTGTTTGCAATGTTTTTACACTGGCGGCACATACACATCTGTACGAAAGCCTGGAACCGCCATCAAAATTCAAAATATGAAATACCCTATTCGGAATTCCAAATACGTATTTGGAATTCCGAATAGCGTATTTGGAATTCCAAATACATATTTGGAATTCCGAATAGGGTATTAGGAATTCCGAATAGCGTATTTGGAATTCCGAATAGGGTATTTGGAATTCCGAATAGCGTATTTGGAATTCCGAATAGCGTATTTGGAATTCCGAATAGCGTATTTGGAATTCCGAATAGCGTATTTGGAATTCCGAATAGCGTATTTGGAATTCCGAATACATATTTGGAATTCCGAATAGGGTATTAGGAATTCCGAATAGCGTATTTGGAATTCCGAATAGGGTATTTGGAATTCCGAATAGCGTATTTGGAATTCCGAATAGCGTATTTGGAATTCCGAATAGCGTATTTGGAATTCCGAATAGCGTATTTGGAATTCCGAATAGCGTATTTGGAATTCCGAATAGCGTATTTGGAATTCCGAATAGCGTATTTGGAATTCCGAATAGCGTATTTGGAATTCCGAATAGCGTATTTGGAATTCCGAATAGCGTATTTGGAATTCCGAATAGCGTATTTGGAATTCCAAATAGCGTATTTGGAATTCCGAATAGCGTATTTGGAATTCCAAATAGCGTATTTGGAATTCCAAATACGTATTTGGAATTCCGAATAGCGTATTTGGAATTCCGAATAGCGTATTTGGAATTCCGAATAGCGTATTTGGAATTCCAAATAGCGTATTTGGAATTCCGAATACGTATTTGGAATTCCGAATAGCGTATTTGGAATTCCGAATAGCGTATTTGGAATTCCGAATAGCGTATTTGGAATTCCGAATAGCGTATTTGGAATTCCGATTTGGAATTCCGAATAGCGTATTTGGAATTCCAAATAGTGTATTTGGAATTCCAAATAGTGTATTTGGAATTCCGAATAGTGTATTTAGAATTCCAAATACAGATTTGGAATTCCAAATACACTATTTGGAATTCTGAATAGCGTATTTGGAATTCCAAATACTGTATTTGGAATTCCAAATAGCATATTTCATATTTTGAATTTGGATGGCGGTTCCAGGCTTTCGTACATCGGGCATTTTTGGATGTTGTCAAGTCAATTTATTTATTTAGTTGGGGTTTTACGTCTCTTTCAACACTGTACAGGTCATATCATGACGGGTAGTTTTGTGGGCATAGAGGAAACCAGTACATACAGTTGGTCAAAGATCTGTACTGTCAACTGTTGACCATCGGTAAGCAACTACCAACTTTCCCACACAGGGTCCAGGGTTTGAATCGCCGACCTGAGGTGGGAGGCCAGTGTGTTAATAAAAAATTACCACTTGGTCACCATGGCCTCCCGAGTAATAGCTATCAGCTATATAGCCTTTCTTATCGGCTTTAATAAAATTCAATAAACTATACACTGGAAACAGTCGACTGGTTATTCGACAGCTACATGGCGACCAAACTGAGCTTATTGCTTTAAGCCTTACTACTTATTTTTACTGTTAGGTGATTTGAGATAATCTTATTCTCTGAGTTTTCCTCTTGGAAAACAACCTACTGGGTTTGAGCTCTGGCCACTGTTCACCTTTTACTCTGACATCTTCATATTTCAGACCTTTCACAGCAAACAAATACCTGCCGAGAGAAAACAATAAGATAGAGTAGAAAACCTTTAATCTAATAACAGGACACATGAGTATAGTGTCCGTGAATCTGATTGGCTGAAAACTATGGTCTAAATTGTCATGGATTATGGCTATTGACCCTCCCCCCCCCCCCCCCCCCCCCCCCCCCTCTCTTTCACATTACTGAAAGCGCCATTTTTTTTTGCTTCAAAGGACAGTTGTAAACAGTGAAAATTATTCATAGATGAAGGGGACCTTATTCTTTCCATAAACAGAAGTGCATTAGTGATGTTTGATTTACCGAACTCATTTCCACTTTCCCAAATTTGTATTTGATTTATACTTAATACTAAAATGCCTCCTGTATTTTTGAGCCATCTATTATTGTCACACTCCTTCTCATCTGCCATGATTCTCACAATACAGCCTGCCGTGATTCGAAAGACAAAAGCATTTAAAATTCAATGAAAGTGGGACTTTGTAAATTCCAGAGTTTTTGCATGCAGAATATGATCCACTTCTTTCCCGAAATTTTTTTCCTTTGGTCAGGCGATATGCATATAAACAAGGCCGAAAGGGGTTTCGTTCTACTGGCATGAGCCACAAAGCCACCACAGACACAAGTAGTGCACTGAAGCGGTCACCTATCCCAGTACTAACGTACCCCATTGCCACTTCAGTGAACAGACGGATACTCATCACACTATGCCACAATTCATGAAAGTCTGGAGACAAAAAAAAGTGATTCCTAGAAGCGTGAGCCTCGCTAGAGCTTGTGCTTAAAAAGATTCAGAAAGATCCACTCACTATTTAAGTCTCTCAAAGTCTGGTCAAACCATAATCAATCAATATTTACCTGATGTGTTCAGCTCGGCCGGGAATATCAAAGTAATAGAGTTGGATTCTTGAGCCAGGTTTCTGCTCCATCTTTCACTGGTGACCTTGACCTAAAATGAAGTACAAATAGCTTTCTTCATTCAGCAAGACCGTCGGACCATCATAAAATGTCAGGTACAAGTGACCCTTGCTAAGTTGAATGTAAAGAAACCAAAAATGTGAACACTTCCACTAAAAAGGATTTTCAGATAACAGGATAACTTGCAATGGCACCTCCAAAAGAGCCAGTATTTACTTGTGTACTTGCGGAGGTCAAATTTACCTTACAGGGTTTCCTTTTATATGCCTGTGGTGATATAGACAGCATTTTGTCCGAGAGGGCACTTTTCAAGGGGGCATTCTTCCACATCCTAACCTACTCCGTGTGTGCCAAAGCAACATATACCCCAAAAAACATCGGATGGGGGTGGGGGGGTCGATGTTGGCATAGTGATTACCACACTCCCCTCCCAACAATTATGACCTGGGTTTGAACGACAACCTGACCTGGAGTGGCAAGGATACCATCTCTCCTTGGTTTTCAGTGCAGAATGTTGACCAACTAGTATGCACTACTTTCCTCCATCCTTTAGAACTACACTTGTGTACAATGTGTTGACAGGGATGTAAGGCCCATAGCAATCAATCAATAAAAGACATATACATCTTGTTACAGCATTAAAAAAAAATAAATAAAAAAATAATAGGAACTCTGTTATACTGATGTTACACTTTATGAACTTACTTAAATTCTACCAAATTCGTATTTTCCTACCGCTTTACACACACAAAAAAAAAAAAATCTCAACATGGTCAGATAATAGAAATTCTATTCTGGCATAGAAACTAAATGAGTACATTGTAACCTAAATTATCTGACTTTCTATTTTCCAAATACTCCATTGTATGAACGTGATTCTATATGCCGCCCAAAATTTACATAAATTTTTTTTACTAAAATACCAGTTCTATATTTTGACCTTTCCATAGTCCTACCAATAAGTCACTCAACATATCTGGATAACAGAATGTTCAGAGGTATTTAATCTAGAATTAGGTTCAATTGTCATTGATTTTCATGACTTCACAGTCTCAATTTATGAAGCCTAATAATTATTTTGCTGAACAATTTGATCAGCAAATGCTTTGTTATACAAAATTAAATTATAACACATGCACAGCACTTACACGTCAAAATATAAATGTTGTTCCTCCTTCTAACACCTTTGCTAGAATCTGGCAGATTTTTATAATATATCCTTCAAAGGCACTTTATTTTGTACAGTTTGAAAAATATGAATGATACTACTGGGCATAATAAGCCCCCCCCCCCCCCCCCCCCCCCCCCCCCAAAGATAATAAGTCAAGTATTAAGAATACCCAACTTCTCACAATGTATACTTTTAAGACTATTTGGTATTTCTCTGTTTATCAAATCAATAGGGTAGTTTCTTCTCCACAAAACAGGTTTCTGCCTGTCCCTGCAATCAAGCTGGCACTCCAGAAACAAACCTTGTGGGGGACATATTGCCGTAAATTATATAATAGGTGTCTTTACCAAAAGACACATGCTTTTTCTTGTGACTAGATGCAATGTGAAAAGTTCTTATAAAGGCTTTTTAAGACCAAGGTGTTTTAACTTTGAAGACTTGTTTATTCTGAAGCATTGTTACATATACATCAGATACATTGTATCTTGTATTTTAGATTTATATAAATCACGTGAAAATAAGAGATTCCTGACGAATTGGGTTATTAACAGAATCTTGCTTCTTATTTCCAAAAAAAAAAAAAAAAAAATCATTTCATATTACAGGTGTGCCAATTTCATACAGAACTAAAATATATTTGAATGTTATATTAGAGTACATGAATATCTATCATCTGGCCAATATTATAAGACATGGGTGCATTTTACTCATTTCTTCTCAAATAATATATTATTGCCACCATGGTCAAATACAAACCTCTCAGTTGCTTAAGGCACAATGAACTTCTAATCAAGGCAAAGTCAAAGTTGGGGGTTTTATGTCTTAATTTCCAATAGCCTGGGTGAAATTGGGACAGGGTCCCCCTCAGTATAATGACACTTATTGGAATCAAACCCACACTGAGGTGACACCCTGTGATTAGATGCCAAACTTGCTAAGTTGCTACACCACTAGGCCACTGAGGAGCTTTATCTTATTAAGGTAGAGTAAGAAATCTAAAATTCCCCACATATCTGAAATTCGCCACATATGAAAATACTAATAAAATAAATGAATTGTGGTGAGATTTGTTGAATGTATAGTAAACTTAGGCTTTTTGAACTGAAAAATACTAATTTTTAGACAAAAACATCATTGTCTTCATTAAATTAACTAAGGTTTTAGAGGTGGCGAATTTTAGATTCCTGCCGAATTTTAGATTTCTTACTCTAAATATCAAAGCAAATTATACTACTTATAAATGTGTTTGTGGTAACTTTAGTAAGATATATAATAGCCACCCAGTTTAAATAGATACCTCCCGGTCATTTTAGAATGGTGGTTAACAAATTCTCATAAAATAAAGTTATTATCTATGATGACTTGTTTATTTTGTACTTCTTTAAGCCATAGAATAGTCCTCAAGGTAGAAATTCAAGTAGTTTTTTATCCGGTTGAAGTAACTGTGGAAAATGGCTGAAAAGCCAATTCTCTGTGCAAGGTTTGAAACAAGTATTTAAGTGGCTTTGGGTTTCAGATGAACAGACTTCCACATTTATTAGTATAAATACATGCTACGTGAGGTTTTTTCTTGGTCAACTCAAATGAATATGTGCTCATGTAGTGTGTCAATTGTACATAAAGTTTCTTTAAGTGTGTTTTTATAATTGTATTTTATAAAATGCTTTCTGAAATTTCTGTGGTAACTGCCCTGGGACAAGGCATTTTTGCAAGGAGGGGTGGGGGTGGTATATAACAATGTCACAGTTTAATGCTTTTGTATAAAAATTATAACTCTTGCGGTGCCGACTGCCTGGCAGCCTGCATGCCTCTCAGACTGGCTATTTTCAGTGACATCTATTGAATTTTGATAAAACAGTCGGGTTATATCATATTTTGGCCATTTGTAAAGCAATATTTGAACTATACTGCAATAAATTAAACAGAATGGCAAGGGCTGTTGAAACATTTTATGGTTCCAACTGTCATGTAGGGTATACTCAGAAGTTAAAAATGTTTCGTAATATTTCTTTTGATTTCAAAAAATGACAGTCCAAAGATGTCCAGCTTTAGTTTCACCAGAACATCTGCAAAAGCTAGACATATCCATCTTTAGCACTAGTTTTTAAGAGGTATTTTGAATTCAAACCCCAAACCCTATGTGGGTAAGTTGGTAGTCACCTACCGATGGTCGGCAATTTACAGTACAGAACCTTGACCAACTGTATGTGGTGGTTTTCTGTGCCCACAAAACTACCCATTGTAATATGACCTGTACAGCATTGAAAGCAACATAAAACCCCAAATAAATAAATTAAATCCAATTGTGAGTTTTTATGTACCATTAAATATGTGCATCATTTCTCAAGGGAAGACTAATGTGGCCAGTGGTTTGATGACCTGATTCTAAGTTAGAATTTCCAACATCTATAGTCACAGGTTCAAGTCCAGGTGATGGCAATTTGTGTTATGCATTGATTTGACCAGAACTTTTGAAATTAATGCCTTTGACTCGTGAATAAAAAATTGGACTGAGTAATCCATTTGACAAGAACTAATCCCAAATCCAAGAAACTGTATTTTAGATGTGACCAACTCCAGGTAACTGTATTTTAGGTGTGACCAACTCCAGGTAACTGTATTTTAGGTGTGACCGACTCCAGGTAATTGTATCTTAGGTGTGACCAACTCTAGGTAATTGTATTTTAGATGTGACCAACTCCAGCTAACTGTATTTTAGGTGTGACCAACTCCAGGTAATTGTATTTTAGATGTGACCAAATCCAGGAAACTGTATTTTAGGTGTGACCATTTCCAGGTAACTGTATTTTAGGTGTGACCAACTCCAGGTAACTGTACTTTAGGTGTGACCAACTCTACATTTTATTACTTCTGATCTATCTTGAATCTGTAGGAAATTTTCAGGACTTTTATCAGGTTTAAGGTAGCCTAATCGGGTTAGCAGGTTCGGCATCTAATGACAGGATGTCACCTCTGTGCAGGTTTGACTTCCACAAGTGGCAAATGTTGAGGGCCTGTCCGCTTCTGACCCTGGCTGTTGAATGGGACGTAAAATCCCTAAATTTGAGTGTCAGGATTTTTATCACACAATTTAAACTGTGTCTCTCGCTCTCTG
This sequence comes from Sabellastarte sp. h YS-2021, assembly GCA_964017235.1. NCBI lineage: Eukaryota > Metazoa > Annelida > Polychaeta > Sabellida > Sabellidae > Sabellastarte > Sabellastarte sp. h YS-2021. The sequence goes on from OZ024940.1 coordinate 6,512,076, forward strand.
GTGGGACTCGATTGCTGTAGAGATGGGAATACAAGTATGGCTTGTCGACAGGTTGCTCTAAAGGATAATTCCCAGCTGCCCAGCTGTCAGCAGATCAATCGAACATATTGGTTAATTTTGGGTCCATATTCACAAAAGGGATCAAGCTAAAGTTGAGCCGAAAACCAGCTCACATTTAGTATAAATTTTTCTCCAAGTTGGTGTCTACTAAAATTCATTAAATAGATGAGGCTGTGCAGTGTTTATTCTCATAGCCACCCATGTCCAACTTTTGCAAATATTTGGTCCTATGACCCATGGGCACTACAAAGACCTGGGATAGTACATATGAGAATATTTTGAAATTTGAACTCAAGGACCGTATTTGGTACTATTTTGTGGGTTAGGTATTGTGGCAATTTCATTAAGCACTTATGACACTTGGAGTTTAGAAAACACGAAAAAAAATTAGATGTCCAACTGATAGCTTAAATATTTTATTCTGTTTAAAAACACAACAAACAGCTTCAAACAATAACAACAGACACAAAACAAATACACTTGTATATGAACACAGATTTGTGTATTTATAGAGAGATTTATGTCTAATCTGTGGTCTTCATCAACACAACCTTATCTATCCAAAATTCTTATCTTATCTTATCTAATTCACCAACACACCTATGTGTGCATCTGTCTCTTTCTCTCTCTAATGATTTTTTTTTTCCTTTCTCTCAAAACTGACTCTCTGGCCTCTTCTTCCTCCAGTCCGCTATCTGTGGATGCTCCTCCACCCGCTTGTAGAGTTTCTGGAGAGATTCATACTTGGCCAGGGCGTCTTTTTGCCCGGAACCGACCACGATCTCCATTACTGTATAGAAGTGGATGTCTGCCCAGGATATCTGAGTAATAGAATAGGGAAAACTTACTGAATGACAAATACAAAATAGATTTATACCACAAATAAAGGGGGCAATATCAGCACTAATATTACATGGTTCATCTTCTTTTAACCAGATATATGTCCAATGAGGTATTTTTAACTTTTTTTTATTTAACTTGTATTTACTTTTTATAGAAAGTCATTATTTTATATGACCTCATCTAATTCTAACGATTCAGGGCTTTTATGAATCCGACATCAGGAAACAGCCTGAATTCAAGTGCAAAGTTGTGAAGTGGGTAACGTAAAAACTATTAAAATCTAGTTTAAATCAATAAACAACTTTGGTAAGCCTTAGTACTTTGTGAGATTTATCTACCGGGTTCTAGCTCTTTACATAATTTTCCTCATTTTTCACAGATATTCAACTTTCTATATTTGCAAACATTTGTTTCCATCTTCCACCATATTTGCTTCACTTACTCCAGTTGGCTATAACTAAAATATGGCTGCTTAAATTTGGATCGATTATTTCCAAATGGATACATGATGCGGTTTTCTGAGGAAAGTTCAAAGTTGGGGTTTTACGTCCCGTTAAACAGCCAGGGTCATATTGGGACAGGTCCTCAGTATTGCCACTTGTGGGAGTCGAACCCACACACAAAGGTGACAGCCTGTGATTAGATTATTATTATTATTATGTATTTATACTCAGCGCAATATCTCCATATACTATAGGACTCCAAGTGCTATTTAACCCATCCGACTGTACAGGTACAGCCCCAACTCACAAGTAACTGACATTCCCCTAACTGGAAGATAGAGGCTCAAGGATGACCATTTATCAACGTCCTTGAGGTTCTTTAACCTGCCACTGGGGAAAGGACCCAATGACAGAGGACCGCCATTAGATGCCAAACTTGCTAACCACTAGGCCACCGTAGGCCTCCCGTTTTTCTAACGAAGTCACATATGGATATAAATGGATATAAAAATGGATAAAATCCACAAATGGATATAAAACAACTAAAACTGTCTTGATATGAAGCTTTTGACATCCTTTTGACACACTTACAGATTCTCCGAGAATATATTTGTTTTTTCCAAGTCTTTCGGTCACGTAGTCGAGCTTTTTCGGCAACATCTCTGCAAAGGCCTTCGCTTTGGCTTCCTGTAAAGATTTGGGCAGACTTTCTGTCATACAGAGAAGTACACACAGACTTAATGTATTGGGGGACTAAACTTGACAATTTGGAGCACTTGTTTCACAGTTTTCATGTTCAAGACAAAACACTGCGTCCAGATATGAACATTACAACTGGTGTATGATTAAAAATTCCTTAGTTTACCGCACACCATTTTGCATTGTAACTTATCATGTACCACAACTTGCAACTTGTCTCAATTTGGTACTACATAGTAGGGATGTGTTGGTAGGCGCAGTGTCTCAGTATTGAGAGCATTTTACTGAAACACGGTGACAAGATTTTACAACTGCCATCATTCAGATTAAGAATTACCATATTTTACCATATACCACTTGGTGTTGTAACTTGGCACGTGCCTCAACCTGGCACTAAATAGAATAAAGAAAACTAATTGACAGTTGGCTGACCTTGACACAGGGTAATGGTGGTTGAAGTAAATAAAATAATTCTGGACGGAATTTCCGAGAGTAGATTCCGGAGTTATGTGCCAAATTGGAGCACTTATTTTACTCACAAACTGCGGAATATGGGGAATTTGGAACAATACATTTGCTGTTAAAACGTGATTTTCACAGCAGAAGGTCACATTTTAATATTCTGGGAACGGTATAGTTACTTAAAATAACAGCCTTTCACAAAGCAGGATTACCTTGACTCTGTATTCTACACTGAAGATGTAACCGATTCAAAAATAACTGACTTTTAGTGAGGTTTACTTCTGACAATTAATGACCTCAGTATCAAAGTAACAGTGAAGACGGAAAACTATACACCAACCTTGGCACTGTCGTCCCCTTTGAAAAATGCCAAGCCAAAGCTTTCTTCCCGGATGTCGTTCACCGAGTCAACCACCTCATCCACCAACGTCTCCTCCGCCAGTGTCTTCCCATACAACTCTACGGCGACAAAGAAAACAGATACATTGGTGGCAATTGACCTGGTAGGACGATTATTAAATTTGTTCTGCGTGCCATCCCTTAGCAGAGATTAGGCGCTATAAAAGTACAGAAGAGACCATAAATTAATCATCGAGTACTGGTTACCTGACAGGGTTCCCACAGACTTTTGATAACTGGATTCAAGGTTTTTTCAAGGATTTTAAAAGTCAACAACAACAATTCTCAAGGATATATTTTAAGGCACGGCCTCCTTTACCTCCCCTTCTAGCCATCTCTTCCTCCCACAAAATTTTAAATGATTTTAACATTTTATAAAAGCATTCAACAATGCTATTTGTCAAAGATTATGGAAAAAGGCCATATATAATTCAAGGATATTCACTTTAATTTTCTCTTAGATCATACTTGCTTTGCCGGAAAAAACTAGATGATGCAGATGCAGAAGTTGGGCAATAACAAATTCAAGGACTTTTCAATGATTTTATTCAATTTTGGCCAAATTCAAGGACTTTCAAGGCCTTGAAAATGAAGCATTTTTTTCAAGGATTTTCAAGGATGTGGGAACCCTGAGAGGCATTTTTTTCAAGGATTTTCAAGGATGTGGGAACCCTGAGAGGATAGAATCAAGTAGAGTTGCAGGTGGTTTTAATATTCTAAAACCATTTGATGGTTTCCAAAAACAGGCAATAACAGTTTGTTAGCAGGTTCAGAAATTGTATGAAAGTGTACAGCTTCATCAAGCTGGTGAATTTATGTTATAATATAGGAATAACAGCTGACAAACCGTGGTATATGCAGAATTTTACCATGGTTTGAGGTAGTGTTGTTAACGGTTTTCCGGTATGCGGAATATCGTTTCGTTTTAGTAGAAAAAACGAAATCCGCAAAGAATATTTGGGAACCGGTTATTGTAAAAGTTATTATTTTAGGCTTTCTAATGGCTGATACTTCATAGAAACGACAAAAAATATACACATTTTGTAAACTATGTCCCAGTTTTACTTTTTATTAAGTAAAAATCATTTTTACGTACTTAATAATATCTCGCGAAAGCCACTTCCATTTGCAAGTTATCGCTCATGTACGCCTGCGAATAATTTTCAATGCACAGAACAAATATATGAAATACCGGATTTCGTTTCGTTTCAAAGCCCCGGTAACCGGTTTTGATTTCTGTAAACGATGCCATCACTAGTTTGAGGTTATAAATCCCGAAGGCGAAGCCTGGGGGTTTTATTGCCTCAAACTATGGTAAAATTCAACTAAAACTATTGCAGATAGCCAATTTTTCTCAAATAACTCATTCACCTACTTTTGGGAGAGCTTTCACTTGGTGAAGTTTCAGAATCATAGCTAATTACTCACCTACTCAAAATGAGTAAATGTGAATTATCTCTAAAAGTACTCCAGATAGCCAATTTTTCTCAAATAACTCATTCACCTACTTTTGGGAGAACTTTCACTTGGTGAAGTTTCAGACCCATAGCTAATGACTCACCTACTCAAGATGAGTAAATGCGAATTATCTGTAAAAGTATTTCAGATAGCCAATTTTTCTCAAATAACTCCTTCATCTACTTTTGGGAGAGCTTTCACATGGTGAAGTTTCAGACCCATAGATAATTACTCACCTACTGAAAATGAGTAAATGCGAATTATCGCTAAAAGTATTGCAGATAGCCAATTTTTCTCAAATAACTCATTCACCATAGTTTTGAGGATGTCATTCCTATTCTAACATGACAAAATATTTTTCTGATATTAATAATTATAAGTTTGATGATGAAATGATTTTTATGAAGGCTGTTTCGTCCATTAGTCTTGTGGAGGGTTGTTATCAGAACAGCCAACATGTATATATGGGTTTTACCATAGCTCTCGACCAATCAGAATCGCGGATACACACGTGTTATGTTAGAATTTCTGCTATTAAATGTTAAGAAGATTAAAACAATAAGTTATTACATCAGATATCTAGCTTTTTATAACCTCTATCGGGGGTTTTTTAAACATATATCACACAAAAATTTACATTTAATTTTAAAATGAAAACTGATTATATCGACTTTTTCATAGAAAAAAAATGGAGGTCCATGGTGGCCTAGTGGTTAGGAAGTTTGGCAATCTAATCACAGGCTGTCACCTCTGTGTGGGGTTCGAGTCCCACAAGTGGTAATACTGAGGACCTGTCCCAATATGACCCTGGCTGTTGAACGGGATGTAAAACTCCAACTTTGAACTTCATCAAAAAAATGAAAGGTTTCAAAGGAAATGCTCTGTGCAGGATCGTATCTTCTACCAATGCACCAAATCTACCAAATTTCAGGTTAGTATCAAAACTCACGAGATACCATGTATCCCACACTCTAGGAACAACACTGTTGGATGCCAAACTAGCTTACCCCTAGGCCAACAGGGACTTCTTGTAACTGTGTACAACAAAACTCACTTGTTTTTTTAGCCACCAGCCTGCCTACTGCAAGACTCTGTCCGAATGTCTTCCCTTCAAGCTCCAACATTGGCAGTGATTTACAGGGAGTGTCTGAAAAATAATGTCAAATTAGACGACAAATTAGTGATGAGAAAATACTGTAAAAACTCTGTTAACTAACTTTCTCTTATATGGATATTTGATTCTATGAACTCATTTCCGTCCTCAGTAATTTATGTTTCTATTTTATCTTCTGTTCACATGAAATGCCTTTTTTTTTAGTTTTTTAAGGCCAAAACGCTTAATCATACTAACCGAACATTGTTAGGTTAACAAAGCGCTAGTCCATGCAAATATTGTTGAACTGGTTAACTGTTTCCTGATGCATATTACCTCATCTGGGATTTTATGCAATCGTTAAAATTGTAAATATATTGAGTTAAGACCTAAAATGGCATCAGATTAAAGCATTTCATCTGTGTTTTATGTTATGTTATGTCATGTCACTTGCTAATTCCCCAACTTTCTGGGTGAAATTTATACTTTTCTGGCACCTAGCTCATGAGCCGCCATATTGTTTGTTGACATTTTGGACAGGCTTTGTAAACCACATGCTAAACAACAGAAACAGTAAACCGGTCAGTTGACAGTTAATGCAAGCTACCCAGCCAGCACAGTGTGGATAATCCTTAAAATTGGGATCAAATTTCCATGAACTTTGAACTCATTTAGTGAGCATTTGACGACTTGTTTGCATTTTGATGTGACTAGTGTTGGTATCGAATAATAATACATATATCGATATCAAACCATATTTTGCTTTCTGTATCGATCAATATTGAAATATCGGGTCATGGATGTTTTCCAAGAGACAGCTTCCAAACACTTTCGCAAGTTTTAGTAGTTTCCCGAAACGTAAACAAATATGGCATTTCCGCTTTAACGGTAAGTGAAATTTGACAAAAAATGATAGGAAAACCAATATATTTCTCAAATTTTATATTTTATTTAAATGGAAAACAGCTTAATTGCATCTATTAAGTACTATGTTCCGATATTGATATTGTACCCTACATTATCGATATCAGTACATTTAGCATGGATCGATAAATATTTCAATATCGATAAACAATACCAGCACTAGTTGTGAGTCTTCAACTTAAAAACAAATGGTTCAGAATCGGCGATCTTTGAAACAGCTTTAGAACATCCTGAGTGAAAAATAAGGTATACCTACTTGGTTTCAGTTTGGACCAGTCGTCAGATTTAACCCTGATGTCCTCGTAGGGTAATTTGGCCACAGCAAACATATACCTGAAGAAATCCAATACAAGTAAATACTGAATCATTCCTGCTGTAAACAATTCTGGTACAGTAAGGAATCTAATATTCGCCACATACCTGAAATTCGCCACATGTGGAAATATTAATAAAATAATAAATAAATTGAGGTGAGATTTGTTGAATGAACTGAAAAATACAAATTTTAAGGACAAAACACCATTTTCTTCATAAAATTAACTAAGGTTTTAGAGGTGGCGAATTTTAGATTCCTGGTGAATTTTATATTTCTTACTCTAGTTCTGAGAAAGCTGCAATTTATAGTCTTCTTATTTAATTTCAAATATTATTCTGAGAAAATAGTGTATAAAGTAGAAATGCTAGCTACTGTAACAGAAAAAATTTCGCAAACAAAAAATTATAAGAAACTCATTAATTTTTTTAGTTTCTACTTAACATCTTAATATCACAGGGAATAGATTTTCACTGTCAAAGCTGATTAGCTAACATAACTAAAACTATTGTCCATCGAAATTTCCTTAAAAATACCTTTAAAAGTTGCTACAAAATTGCTACACAATTTCTAATTCTAATTAGGGATGGGACGGTAGCGAAAATGTGGTCTCGGTACTTCGTTTTATACATTCCGCTTTGCAGGTGCTATGGAAAAATTTAATATCTTAGCCCTTTTTACAAGTTAAAAACGCAAGAAAAACAGTGGATTTTGAGATTTCAACAGTTTATTTATTAGCAATCTGTACCATTTGTGTATGTTTAGGGTATAATAGATGAAATATTTCGAAATACCGTCAGGAAAATGTACTACCGATCGGCAAAGGAAATGCTACCATAACAACACTACCGGTACTACTGTCTCATCCCTAATTCTAATGAACTTTTTATAGGCTCTTCATCTGTCATGAGGTCATACTACTCTAAGGTTTATAGACCAAAGCATAAAATACAAATCAAACATCCATGGACACATGGTCAGCATGGAGGAAATATACGCCAAAGAAGAATTGGAAAAAAAAAAAACAGCTCGGGTGGGGATGCTTTTGCAGAATGGGGTGGAGCAGGCCCATAGTGTTTGGATGGTGGTCCTAGCTTGGCCTTACCTTATGTGTTCACAGCGGCCCCTGCCCTCAAAGTACGTAAGCTTCATCTTCTGCTCACCGGCGGGCTTTTTGGTCGTGGCTGCGGTAGTCTTCCCAGCTGGGGCAGCCTTGGACTTAACAGGGGTCTTTGAAGACATCTTCAGTTGCTTATTGATAGAATCTTTGAACAAAATACAATGAAAAACTCCATTAGCCCACCTTCGGTTATGAACAGGAGTCAACTCTCTAACAAAAAAAAACAAAAAAAAAAAACATTAAAAAAAAAACCAAAAAAAAAAACATACATTATCCTTAATAGTGTATACTAAAATACTTCTCATTAGCTTCTAATGTATGAACAAACTCTCACTCACCCTCTCAACTTATTCAGATAACAGAAGCTAGACAATATCCGACACTAACCGAAACTGTACACTGGACAATAGGACCAGTAGCTTTCAATATCACAAAGTCCTTTAGATTTTATGGGAGTCATTATTTATGAGAGATAAACCATCACTTAAACTACTTTACAGAAGATCTATAAGTGAAACTGTTGAATGAATTAGTATTCTCTTCGATCCTTCGAGATACCATGCAATATATATACCACAATTCTTACAACCTACCTTTCTGCTTGAAACAGATTACCTGTGCAATTTTTTTTTAAAACAGATATGTCTGGTATTATCCCAACGAGCAAAATTATCTCGATCCAACAATATATATTATACTTGTTTTAATTTCTAAAATTTAATTTGCAAATATTCTCAATTTTTGTCAATCGCCTTTTAAACCCAAGTCATTCAAATGGCTCCAATAAGAAAAACAAATACATACAAGAAACAGTTGGCAATAATACCTTATCAATAGGTTACACTGGGCAATCTCCCTGGTTGGAAAATAAGTGACAAACTGTCTCGTTGGTCCTTTATATAGAAGATGGTCATATTGGGCAAACTTCTAAAAACTGCCGAGTCACTTTCCCCACTTTTACACCAGAGTGGTGTCCAGAAAACGTTGCCTGACATCATGTAAACAAAAGCCTCCCCCTGTCAACAGAAGAAGGTAAACAATACAGTAAACAAAGAAACTGCTACCACCTCTATAAAATCTGCCACATCTTAAAGGGAAAGGTTTTAATTCTGGGATGAAAATCCTATTTAAATTTTCACTTTGAGTACATTTATCCATAAACAGTCATCTGACCCATCTGGTTGCTGAGGCATTACATACTTACCTGTTCGACTTGGAGGTCCTCCATAAACCTTGCCACATACCACGATGCATTTGAAGGTTTGTGACACTTGCCACCTATATGTTGGGATATTTACTTTGGCATCACATTTTACAAAGGATTGAGTGATTTTGGATTCCTGATGATCTTAAAGCCTTTCAAGTCTTGGACTTAAATTAGAACGTGAAGAAATTTAAAATGGAAGAAATAAAATTACTACAAATAAGCTTTAGTATAAAGGAATATCAGGTGCTTTGAGAGCATTTTTCCTTTGTAATTTTTCCACATTATATAGAATGCCTGGCTAAGAAGTGTTCACCAGAACCCTAGAGATTCAACTAAGCTGGGTTTGATTGTCAACAGGTTACTTATTCCATTATCATTAATGTGTTAGTCAGCTGTACAATATGCAAGATTCTCAGCCAGGGATTTATTTACCCTTTTTTCAGAAAAGGTTAAAATTTTGTTTTATAAACTTTAAAAGTGTAGCAGTTGGTTTTACTATCACCCGCTAATTATTTTATTTATTTTAACAGAAAGCTTACATTTTATTCAAAAAAAAAATTTAGTTTCATGATGAAATTAAATTTTTTTTTGGACTAAACTGTTATACTTTCATCAATGAAACTTACAGAGAGGGCATCAATCTTGATTCTTTAGAATCTCCAAATACTATGATCAGTTAAAAATGTTCAGGCAATGTGTCGCATATGATTACATATTTGCCCTAAATAACCTCTACTTGGTCATAAATTCTCCCAGGACTTATGACTTTGTCTATATGGCTTAGATAGGACAAAAGAATCCAAGAGTTAAAAAAAAAAGATGAGAATAACTTTGTTTCAAAAAAATTCTCATAAAGTATTATTTTAAATACAGTTTTTCCCCGCAAGTAATATCTTCTTGCTTGTTTCAAGTAAAACCTTAACTTCTACTATCTGCCTGCAGCTAATCTATCTAGTTTACCATCATTATTTTCAGAGGTGTAAAAACAATCTCATGAAGTAATTAGCAAATCTTATTTCTCACTAGCTCTAGTCAACAATAAATTACTTTCCTCTTTGACATTTCCCAAGGTACCACCGAAATGAAATGACTTTTTACGCATAATTGAGGCTTTAGCAAAGTTTATCAAACAAACATCAATAGTGTGTGACTGTGTGTGTGTGTATTTTCTATTTAATCGTTTCAATGGACTCGATGTGTAAAAGTCAATTGATAAGTTCAAATCACCTGACAAACGAGTTGTGAATGTATGCACACAAGGAGTTTTAAGAGATCTGACAAGTGACAAATAAAGAAATATGACACCGTATCTGAAATTCGCCACTTTGGAATCTCCTTTATTTTAAATTACAGGGTGGGGGTGGGGGGGGTGGGGGGGGGGGGGGTGCGCATTTTTATCAAGTTTTTAATATATTCTGACAAGTTTAGGCCACTTACTCTAGAAAATTCATACACTTTTGCTGATTAATGCTTTATTTTAATTCCATACTCCAACGACGGGGAATTTCGCATACTGTGGCAAATATCGTAGTTTTGATGTGAAGGACTGCTTGACACAAAAGGCCAAGGAATCTTTAAAGGCTCTTGAGGATAAATAATACACGGCTTGTGTAGTGGTACTAATCACTGGTTAATTGCTATATTGACATATTAATGCCCAATACAAACAACCATCCAGTGATCAAAAGGTAAAGGCAGGTTGCACTGTAATTGTTTTTAAAGCATACTTGTAATTTTTTGTTGAGAGTTTGAAAAATAACACTTATACCATTGAATACAGAATGAGTTGGTCTCACTGAAATAGTCTCTACTGTGGCTGATACTGTGCTATAGGTTGTCACGGTGACAGAGAACTCGCCTCGGTTCAAACAGTAATCTGTAGTTCGTTGCTGGGGTTACCTAATAATATGAACCAAAAGCATATGTCATTGAAATTTTGGAACAAATTACATATATATCACCCGGTATATTCACAATTTCCTTGACAGCAATTTATTGTAATTTAGAAAAAAAAAGATTTTCTGAATGAATATTTTTTTCCATATCTAAGGCCATGTGAAAACAGCCAGTGTCGTTAAATATGTCTGTGACTTTATTTTATTTCATAATAATTTCATTTTACATATGAGTAACGTGGTTTTCTTCAGCTAAGAGTCGTAAAGTATCACTAATAACCCAGGTTAAGGTCATGTAAAAAGTGGATTGTACAATAAACTCTAAATTGAGCCATGACTATTAAGTAAATATGGCTGAGATTACAGACGCTTACTAGTCACTTAGTTGTCTGTCGTTACAGTTAGTTGTGTAACTGTGTACTTAAGACATAAAAAAAAATATAGCCAGAGGGATTGAAGAATGGCTTTTAACTATATTTATATTGGCCTTCATAAAACATATTTTCCCCGCACAATTTCTGTTTGTTGTTCATTAATAGTTTACATGCATGTATAGATTAGAATGGCATTAGAACTGGCAAAGGTTGACATAACTAAGAGTTCAAGATACTCTTCACTATTTTAGCTACCTTTTAAATCACAAATTGTGTATTCATAGTAGAATGATCTTTTCTAATACCAAGGTTCCTTCAAAAGTAGAGCATACCCCTTTGTACTGAGTAGACACGTATAATTTATTTCAGATATCGAATCTAATCCAATCTTAATCTACTACTTTCCACGTGCAATATCTTCCCTACAATTGGGAAATCAATGTAGGGAATCAGCCTTGAATTAGCAAAAGAGTTGACAAAAGGGAGATCTAGGCTATAGTAATCCAGGATTGTGGGTTTGAACGGAGGAAAGAATACTATGGCATTATTATAATTTATGAATATTCATATATGTACTGCTTAGGCAGTGAAGCTTGTCACAAAATGCAAATGCCAAATGTGTGTGAATTTGGCTGGCTGAACAGTACCATTGGTTTTAAATGTGCCAACGTTCAGCATTACCCATTTTAGATAAAAAATGCATAATTAATGACAATACTCCAGAAATATGCACGAAATAACCTTTCATTGCATGCATTTAACACTCACTGATGTTTAGTAAACGTTTTGTGCTGTAAACGTCAGAAACAAATTCCTTCACTTCCGGGTCGTTACGCTTACGTAGGGGGGTGGTGATACATATGTTATTTAAAGTGTGGCCAGAAACTTTGCTATTGTGCTCACAGTAAATATTGGACATATTCAGTCAACATACGTCAGAGTTAGTATATGATGACTTGCTTTTTTTACATTTGTTTATAAACATTTGTTTTCGCAGAATCACCATGACCTTGCAATTTGGGGGGAGTACTAATTCAACAATTACGAATCCTTAATTGAACAAACCGTAAAATGAGCACGTTAAAATTTCACCCCGATTTCGCAATAAACATCTCTGGGTAGATTTAATGAACTGTACCCCCTAAACTATCAAGTACTAATTTTGTTTTTCATACTAAATTTAATGGTGATTTTAATGATATGGTGAGTCAGCACTTTTTCAGATATTTGAAGAAAAGGAAAATTATCCCCATGCAAATTTAATACAAAATAAAACAGCTTGTTTTAGCTTTAAAGGATTGCACTCAATAATTTTTTTTTAAAACAATGTAACAAAATTATTACTTACATTTGTTTGCAAACCATGAAAAAGGTTCCTATTGTGTAGATATGGGTAGCAAAATTGATGTTTCTTATATTGAGGTGTACAAAGGTGAAAACATCCATAAATCATTCTCAAATCATAAATGAATATATATTTGGTATATATATGTGCCCATGTGTGTGCGACAGGTTAACAAAAAAAATGGTATTATATTACTGGCTGAATAAATACGTGCATATTGGCTTAATATTGAAATTTGCTACACCACTCCAAGTCAGACTACAGATACAGTATTGCCTGGGTCAGTTTTAGCTTCTGCACAAATTCTGATGTTTACTATCCACCAATAAATTGGCACAAACAAGGTTTAACTGCACCTTACATTATATTTAACCATTAAAAATGGCCAACTTTCCAATCCGCTGGGCTTCAGAATAAACAAAATGGATCCAGTTTGGGGAGGGGGGATTATATATAATATTAGGCTGATCTGAGCTTGAAATTAGAATAAATCTTGAAAAATATTTAACAAGGCTTCTTGTAAAATGCTTTCAGATCCCATCCCTTCACCTGAAGACCTGAGAAATATACCCAATTATAGCCAAGGTTACAAGGATTGCCATCTGTATTTTGTTAAGTCCACACTGAATATGCTTGTGCATTTTCTTTAGGAGTTGTATTTCCAGGGTCTTGAGTTTGTGCCCTGTTAGACCATCCCTCCTCAACTTTTAAGGTGATGCAGGGAACCCATATATCCAATTTAAGGTAGAGACAAAATTACCCCAACCCAAGCTATTTGATGACCCATTGATCAATTAGAACTCATAAGTCGTAAAATTGGCTCATTGTAAACCATTCATAATTTGATGATGAAATAATGAAGGTAATTATTTCAGTAAAGTATGTAGCTCATTTGGTCTTTGCTTTTGGTTGCTTCTCTTTGATGAAAAAAAACTTTGGCAAATTTGTTATCTCCCGCCTGCAGCCGAAGGCTGTGGTCAGGAAATTATAAAACGCCTTCGGTACGTGAGTCACGTTTTTGCATAAACCTTAATATCTCATTCATTTATGAAGATATCTTCACCAAATTTGCAGGGAATGTTTATGGCTATAAAAACCTCTGAAAAATTTTAGCCTCATTTGGAAAAACAAAATGGCCGCCATAGCTAATTGTTTGAAAATCATAAAGGTGCTCTAAATCTTGAAATATTCCAGCTAGCTTCATCAAATTTCCACAAAAGCTATATGGCTAGAAAAGCTAGCCTAAAAGTAATTTTGGCCTAGTTCAAAATGGCCGCCACATCACGTTTAATGTCAAATGGGGTTATCCTATTAAAAAGGCCTTATATCTCCTCAAATATTGCTCCTAGAGGTTCAAAACGTGAAAACTTGTAGGAAGTCACGGCCTGGGAATCTTTTCCAGGTGTTGAATTTATCCTTTGACCCCTGGTTCAAGGTTAAATGGGGCCATCACACTAAAATGTCCTTATTTCACCCTTATTATTGGTGCTATGGCTTCAGAATATAGACATACAATCCAAAGTTCTGGCCTTCAAATGTTTTGCCCGGGAAAAATTTGGCCTCATTTTGAAAAACAAAATGGCTGCCATAGCCAACTTTTTAAAAATCATTAAAGTTGTTCTAAATCTCAAAATATTCCAGCTAGTTTCATCATATTTGCACAAAAGATATATGGCTAGAAAAGCTAGCCTGATAGTAATTTTGACCTAGTTCTAAAAGGATAATGGCTGCCACATCACGTTTAATCAAATAGGGTTATTCTATTAAAAAGCCCTTATATCTCCCCTAATATTGCTCTTAGAGGTTCAGAATGTGAAAACAACTTGTAGGAAGTCATGGCCGGGGAATCTTTTACAGGTGTTGAATTTGTCCTTTTGACCCCTGCTTGAAGGTTAAATGGGGTCATTGCACTAAAATGTCCTTATTTCACCCTTATTATTGGTGCTATGGCTTCAGAATATAAAGACAGACCATCAAAAGTCCTGACCTTCAAATGTTTTGCTGGAGAAAAATTTTGGCCTTATTTCGAAAAACAAAATGGCCGCCATAACCAATTATTTAAAAATCATTAAGATGCTCTAAAATTTGAAATATTGCAGCTAGGTTCATCAAATATGCACAAAATATACATGGCTAGGAAAGTTTGACCCCTTCTTCAATGTCAGGTTGGGTTATCTTACTACAAAGGCCTTATATCTCCTTTAGTTCTCCATTATTACTGATTCTAAGGCAGGAGATAACTGCTGTTGCCTTGTTTTATATAGTTTGGTTCTTGTCACATTTTTGAAATGCTTTATGCAAGTGGGCTGGTTCCCACATTAGTTGGGTGTTTATCAGAAAATGTTTTGTGTGTTTTGTAACAATTGAATTTTTAAATTGTTTGATTACTTAATATATTATGAAGTTTATGTTGACATGTAAAGGCTTAGATCCTGGAGACGTTGAATTTATATGTAAACACAACTGCATTTTGGTATGTTTCTTGATGTAGTCTAGGAGGCAATGTTTCTTCATGCTGTAGAGAGGTAATGTTTCTTCAAGGTGATGAATTTTCTTGATAAGAGGTAATGTTTCTTGATGAGGGGTAATATTTCTTCATGCTAGAGGGGTAATGTTTCTTCAAGTTGATGAATTTTCTTGCTAAGAGGTAATGTTGTTTTGATGAGGGGTAATATTTCTTCAAGCTCTAGAGGGGCAATGTTTCTTGATGAGGGATAATGTTTCTGGATTTTGTACAGGAGGTAAAAAATACCATTGAGAACAAAAACAAGAAAAACTTATGCAAAACTTACATGTTATTAAAAATATTTATTATTGCAGAAACAATTGTCTATAATAAACTATTTCATACTTTTCTGTATGAAAAAAAAAACAAACTAAAAAGATTAACAATAAATAGTAAAAAAAATGAAACAAAACATTTTAAAAGGTGTATGATAAACTAGTCTTTAATTATGAACAATGAAACTCCTTATACAATGTAATTAACACTACAGAACTCTATATGCTATGTTGTAGACATGAGAGGAAACAACAAAATCAACAAAACATTATAAAAAAAAAAAATCTATAAAGCCATTTTTGGAAGAACCAAAACTCAACATCTTGAACAAAAGCCCTTATTCAATATGTGATATATTTATTTGGGTTTCAACGCCGTCTTCAACACTGTATAGGTCATATCATGATGGGCAGTTTTATGGGCAGAGAAAACCAGTAAATACAGTATTTACCTCATTAGAAACACTCAGGCTTCGCCTTTGTGTTACTAACATCGCTATTCATTGTAAAACCCCACATAACGCCACACTAGTCGTGTGTTATTCCTTAAATAAAAGAATTTCCAGAGAATTTTACTGTCGGACAGATGATATGCAACACCTCAGAAGCTATTTGGGTTTGTTGATTCTTACAAATTTATATCACATATAAATAAAGTATAAAGTATAACTTTATGAGAAATAATAAAAAAATCACTGTCATGATATTAAATATACTGTTTTCACCACTGCAAATCTGACCAAATTAAATAAATGAAGAATGCAATGATCGTAAATGACTTGAATGAAAGCCCTGTACAGCACTGTGCACCTTAAATTTAATCCCCCTGGCTATTTTAAAATATACTAATGAAATCTAATTCGTACACCTTGACACACCATAATATATATGGTTGCAGACATCTTGAAGGTGAAAGGAACAAGTGTAATCTCATTACCTTGATAATATAATTATAAGAAACCCTTACCCTGAAACTAAAACATAACCCCCAATGACCCAAGGAGGAAGCTTTGGGGACAAACCATTTTTAAGATGAAACTTTCTAAACTAACACATTTACACAACAAGAGGACTCAGTAGTTTCACAATAATATATGGCCTACAAGATAGGTTTTTATCAAAATTCACCAGTGGAGGCCTAGAAGTTGGTCTTCGGCCTTTTGCTGATGTAAGATGCAATGCCCGGGTTGCTCCCTACGCGTTTGTTCAGGGCCAGAAGCCTGGGGTGGTCCGCCAAGAGCTGTTCCACGGGGATGTAGTTGCCCACGACCTCCAGCACGGCATAGAAGTGGATGTCTGCCCAGGTGATCTGAAGGATTGTGAAAACATACAACACAACCTTTAATAATATGTTTACTAATATCTTAGTAGCTAGGTCAAGGTCTTTTTGCACCAAGGTCAAAATGAGGTCAAACTGTTGCAATGTATATCCTCAATAAAAGGACAATTTTTGCAACATGCTGATGTGTTTTGGTACTCAGTTTCTGCAACTCAGTTTATGTAAGTTTTTTCCAAAGTTAATTTGTAGAACATAAAAAAACTTCAATTTTCCTCTATGGTTGTACTAGGGGTGCGACCGAGCAGTCGACACTCGCCAAGCGAGGCAAATTTCATGAAAATTCGATCCCAATTTTAAGAGTCGACTACTCGTGTGCATATAATGACCTATTGAAGCGGTTACGTTTTTTTAGGAAATAAAAAATAAATAACATACCTTGCTGGCATTAAATTGCATAATCCACCATTTTTAACATAATATTAAGTATATTATACGACGAAATCAGCTAATTCAAGCAATTCAAAGCTTTTATCTTTATATTTTTGTTGTTTACGGGAGCCGCCATACTGGATGTTGGTTCCTGTAATGGTGGATACTAAACTTCGCGAGGGCTTGATGTCGAGTCGACTTTGTCTGCGAGCAATCGACCCGAATTATTTGTACTCGTCACACCCCTACGTTGTACTAACCTTTCCGCCCACAAAGTAGCTGTTATCACCCAGAAATTTGTCCAGTTTCGTCAGAGTGGGCGTGATGGTTTCATCCTTCAGGGCCTGAAGGGCTTCTTCCTATTAATTAACAAAATTTACAATATATCATCGCCATTCAACTTAACAGGGTCGGTCTGGTTAAGAAATACAGTAGATTTTGTTTCACTAGAACCTTGAAGTATCCATATGATTTGGTTCTTATTAGTTTATTAAAAATATGCAAAAGACTTTCATTGCAGGGACTCGAAACTTTGACTCTGTTTGTGTTTGTTCACCTTTTTCACACTGATTAATAGTCTTTTTGGAATGCTTATATATATATATATGTTGGACCTAGTTACCTATACATTGTGATTTTTAACACAAGTCAGTTGCAGTGAATTTTTGAAGATTTGAAAATTAATGAAATCAACCATCAGTTAATCCACAAGTTGACACCTACGTGACCCTCTTTATCTTTCCCAGGGATGGCAATTAAGGCCTCTCTGAGGTCGTTGCAGGTCTCGGCTACAGAATCCACCCGGCCTTGTTCAATGGGTCCAGAGCCATACAAGCCTGAAACAGAAGCACAGCGTGTGGCATTTTTTGTTAGATATTAAGTACACAAGTGGACCAAAAGGTTCTACCAAGAGGGTTTGATCTCAGGTTTTAGCTCTCACAAAACAGAGTCTAGTACAATATATATAAATCCACAGCTGGTTGTCAGTGACAACACTCGTACTTTTTCAGGAAGTTTAAAATACCACATGCACAAAAGGTGAAACAATAATAGCAGTGACAGCAGACATAAGTTAATTTATACCAGGAATTTCCGCACGGGAATTTTCCAAGTTTGGGGGCTCCGATTTGAAGCAGAAGTTATATTAACGGCCTTTAGAAAACACTGTAAAAGTCTGATGGCTTGGAGTTGTCGTGGTTAAAGTCTGTGGGTAACTTGAATTTGTGTCAATGAACATTTTAATCAATAGAAAATACACGTCATTACACGTAAAACAAACCTCTATCGCCTCTTTCAGAAAGAAGCTTAAATTCTACCTCTACACCAAGGTATACCCACCTTAGTCCCAATCTCTGCCAGACATTCTCTGTGGGACTTAATAATGTTTCCATCCCTGGATACTGAAACTGGTTGACCGTTAATGTGCTGTTGTGCTTTTGAATCCCCTTTATAAATGGGAGATTAAGCACTATAAAAGGCCCACTGGAATGACACTTAAAACTAGGGATGGGTCGGTATGAAAAATATGTACATCGGGAGGTCGCCAATGCAAAACCGTACCGATTCCGGGATTCCGCGTTTTAGTACATCCCAAACAAACATGGACGTTTCCTCTTCACGACATCACAATAAAAGTGATCAAATGTGCGAAATACTACATAAAAGCTTATAATTTCTTCAGATTTCTTGTTTGTTCCCAATATTTTAAGTTTTCCTTCCATTATATGAGCTGACAAGCGAAATTGAGGTTATAAATTGTCGTAACCTAAACATGGCAGTTCTGCTCAACGTAATCGAAAGTACTATATACAGTTTGCAAATGCATGAAAATTGGGGAGAAAAGCTTATAATTTCTTCAGATTTTGTGTATGTTTCTAATATTTTAACTCTTCCTTCCATTATATGTGCTAACAAGTGAAGTGGTGGTTGTAAAATCTCGTCACGGTATTTCAGTAAAATGCTCTCGATACCGAGATACCGGAACTACCGACCCATCCCTACTTAAAACTAGTATTAAAAAAATGTTGTGCCAATTTATAGGGGGAAGCAGACTTCAAGCAGTAAGCTAATCCTTCTATCAATGGCCAGGACATAGTTGTCTTCACATAACAGAAATAACACATTTAGTGCTTGCCTTTTAAACCCAGACTTACCAGTGATCTTGGCTGCCACTCGGCCACAAGTCAAACTGCTTCCTATCAGTTTACCGTCGATCTCCAGCACAGGCATAGAACCAAATGGGGTTTCTATTGAAATAAAAGCAAACGAGCCGAATTATTTGTACTCGTCACACCCCTAGGTAAAACACAAATAGTGAACCTCGGACGGTAGTTGAAGGACAGGGGCGGTTTGCCAAATGCCTTAACTGCGGGACGTACCACCTGGGGTAAACATCTACTGTATACTGGATTAGGTTCTAGTTATGGCTAACTTCCACAATATACAGTAGACTCTGTATAACTGGAACGTCCAATATCCACAGGCTGTGGCTGGAACTGTGGCTAACTTCCACCATATACAGTAAACTATAGCTAAAACTTCCAATATGCCGAGGATTTGGTTCTGGTGATGGCTAAACTTCCACTTTATGCAGAAGACTAGAACCTCTATGCAAAATTAGAACCTTGAATGCACATAAAAATTACTTCTAGTTACGCCTAACTTCCACTATATGCAGTAGACTTTGTATCACCAGGACCACAAATATCAAAAGAATTACATAATATGTACTCGTTATGGCTAACTTCAAAATACAACAAAAATTCAGTATTTCCCAATGTTAAGAGATTCAAACTCGGTGCCTTCTTATTCAATTTTGACCAACACACAGAATATACTGTTAAGATTACAAATAAAAGTTACTTTTCACAATAATATACCGATACAGTTTACCCCAAAGAGGGTACCCATTTTAAACTGCCACTGTATTGAAACGGCTGGATTTTGGCGGTTAAAGATTTAGACAGAAGAAAGGCTCACTGGGCTTGAACTTCTGCCATTCTTCCCACTTATATCGGCGGTCATCAAAAGCTCTTCCACCGGCAGCAAACAGATATCTGGAGAGAGAGAAATAAGTGATAAATTATTAGCCATGAAATTCCTTGCAAAAAAAGACCAATGAACAGTTAAATAATTCTCCTAAGATTAACATATTTCCTCTGAAATAGCCATCTCCTGGCGTGAGGCTTGCTTATCTGTTAATGATTTTGGCCTGGGGATTCGTTACACCCTTTTCACACATCAGCACACCCTTAGAAGATGGCCACATCAATTTGTCAATATTTTAATTATTATTATTACTATTAATTTTATTAATATTAATTATAATCCTACTTTGCACTGTCCCATCTACTGGGGCTTGAGCTGTTGAATGCCACCACTGTAATCGTACAGTTGACCTACTTTCAGTGCTGAGAAGGGAACTTAACCTTTGACCTACCTGATATGCTCTGCCCTGCCCCGGACATTGAAGTAGTGCAGGGTGATATGGGACTTGATCATGGATTTCGCAGTCATGCTGGATCAGTGGGGATCTGGTATATAAAACATTTAAAATGCAAGATATTCTGTAATATATCCATTTATGAAACTTGTGTCTCTTTTTTGAGTAAGTACATGTATATTTAAAAAGTTTTCTTTAGTCTTTAGTTTTTAAACTAAGAACCAATTAACATTTTCCTGTGATTTTATATGGTATGAAGCTACGTTAATAATACAAAAATTAGTATTTATATATAGAAATATATAGACATATACCTATACTTTTTTTTCACTGACGGGAACTTGTCAATACACTTGGCTCTGTCAGAGAAGTGAAATGAAGAAATCCCGTACAATACACCAGAACCTCCAACCTTCTATTATGCCAATGTTTTATATTTTATGACCTAGTTTCCGCCCTCTCCAAAATCTGTATTTCTCTATTGTTTGATACTAAACCACCAGTTCTATTTTACGACTCTCCTGTCATCCAACCGAAATCATACTGTGAAAATATGGTCAGAAAAGTTCTAGTAATGGAATAAATAAATCTTATTACACATTTACTTTTTGAGAAACATGGTAATACTTTGATTAATTGGCCTTTGTTGTTGCAAATTGTATTTATTTTATTGTTTTATTGACAAGATTTATTTTTTTATTATGAAACATGGTAATATTTTTGATGAATAGACCATTGTTGCTGCACATTTTATTTATCTTGTTTAAGTGACAAGATTTAATTTGCTAATAATAAAAAAACAATTGCTACACTTACTTGTAGATCAAGATATTCCTGGACCAGTGTCGGCCCAGTAGATAAAACGAGTATGTGTATATTTGCTTATGAACCGGAAACACTGAAAAATTAGCCGACCCCTGAAAATTCTCCACACGACTGAGAGATAGAGTTTGAAATATTTTGTGAATACCGGGTCATTTATCGGTTTTACTGTAACAATCTTAAGCAAAGTAAACTGAACAAAGTATTGACTGTTGCCGAATGAAGCCAGAAAGTATTTACTTTTAGAGTATGGAGACACGTTAGAGTTTACCAGTATGGGCAAGAAGGGAGCTTTATTTACACTGTTAAGCTACTTATTCTCTTTGGTGGGGGGTGGTTGTATAGTCAATATCATTTGTTGACAATATCTCAGATAGCCCAGCCACTTGTGCAAAGTTTGTTCTTTATTGTAGCTCAAGATTAAAACAGTAAATGGTGGTTTAAATAGATTAATGGATATAATACACAATGGTTTAGTTCTGTCTCTATTATTCAACAAAATAAGCTCTTTAAATACTTTCAGTATTTTTCCTTTCTTTCACTTCCATGTCCTTTGTTCAGTTTAAATTAATGGTCTTGTATTATTTAATGCATCCAAATTAAAATACCATAAACTAATATTATAAAGAGACTTACTGGTGGTTTCCTTGTGTACGATTACATCTATGTTTTCCAGATTATACAGGATTTCTGTTTAATAAAAAAGAGGTCAGAAATTTCAGATACAAAAGTGCTTGATGGATTAATTCAGAATTCAAACACCTTTATTAAATCAGAATTACAGTTACTTTGGAAACACTGATTTGTGCATCCATATTTATATCTGGTTTACATTATTTTTCAAGTCTTCACAGAAATTTTAATTTTGAATTATTTTTTAGATCTTCATGCGAACTACAAAATATATACATAAAGGAGAGCATAATGAAATAGTGTTTAAAATGTGCCACTATGTACTTGTTAAGAGTTTAGCCATAAAAAAAAATATTTGTCAAAAAGCTTACTTCATGTCACAAGTCCTCATACAGAACATAGGGTTTATATATATATATATACATATATACACTACAAGAGATAGTTTAACGCCATATATTACAACACAACTATTGAGGGAAATCCATAGAAATATTTAATGCTCAACCATTTGTGGCCACAGAATGCTCACACTGGACCCATGCTTAAATTGAAAGATGAAATGAAAGTTTTTGCAGAATATCACAATGCACTCATTAAGGTTTGTCCATAGATGCATTATTAATTTCTCGGCTCCATTTTCACCCCCCCCCCCCCCCCAAGTAGAAATTTCTAATCTATTTCAGTGTATTATCTACATATTTATGGGAGAATTTCCCAAGCGTTGTTAGACTGCTTTGAATTTAAACTCGCTTGTTAATTTTAACAAAAATACCATAATACTTACGAGCACTTTCCTTTTATGCCAGGTTCGTTGTCCAGATCAGCACAAGATACCAAGTTAAAGATGTCACAAATTTCTGATGCTCAAGTGCTTTGATGATTTATTCAGATTTTAAGCCAATTTATTTAATTTTTGTAAAATAGCACTTTGCAATTTTTTTTAACATAAAGCCTACCCATACAGATGTTAATCTGTTGAGCAGTATCCCCAAGGTCAGAAAAGTACTTTTACTTAACCAAGTACTTTCATTTAACCAATTATTCTAGATAACAGGTGGAATTTCAACAAAGGTCCCATTTGTTTTTGACAGAAAAAAAAAGTCTTTACAGTCTTAAGATTGGACCAATCAAGTAAAAGCGGTGTTGATGTGATATTTATTTTATTACCCTGCGATCTCTATTTGATAAAATATACAAGATTTCTGAAGAAAGAAGATCGTGTAATGCACTTACAACTATATAACTTAAACTAAACTGAAAAAATAACAATGAAAAGTTCTTATACATAGATTTAGCATGCACTTAAACATAGCAAATGGATCCCTTAATTACTTTAGTACTATATAAAACTAAAATATTATGATATGTAATGCTTTCATAAACAATACAATTAAATTCAAAATTAAAACATAAAAAAACAAGAAAAAACAATCTTGACAAAATCCTTATCGTAAAAATAAACAAAACACTCTGAGTTAACAATACACTTCAAACTTTAACAAAAAAAAAACATAACATATTACAGAAGAATATGCCATTTTTGTTCAATACTCAAATTTTGGAAGAAAAACAAAATGAATTTCAAAAATATGATAAGTGAAAATGGCTACAATTGTAAATCCGAGCAAATTAATTTCGGTGAATTTGACCTTTAGCTAATTTCCACTAGAAGCTGCAGACTATACAGACCAGAACATCCAATACCCACAGG
Source organism: Sabellastarte sp. h YS-2021 (assembly GCA_964017235.1). NCBI lineage: Eukaryota > Metazoa > Annelida > Polychaeta > Sabellida > Sabellidae > Sabellastarte > Sabellastarte sp. h YS-2021. The sequence continues at coordinate 6,535,811 of OZ024940.1, forward strand.
ATTTGGTTCTAGTTATGGCCGACTTCCACTATATACTGTAGTGGGTGAACGATTAGATGTCTGCTCGATTAATCGTTGACAGTGTACAATCGCGGTCGGTCATTAACGTTTTCTAATGATCGACTATTCAGCTTAAGTCTTACCTTTCACAATTTATCGCAATATCCACATATTTTACACATTTTTACTTAATAAATTAACACATTTGTCCCGACTTTCGAGTTTGTTTATGTCTACCGCCATATTTACAGGAAGTGGGTCTTTTTGATATATTCTAAATATCGGAACACCGTTATTTTTACCCGGTGAGTCTGTACGTTATTTTTACCCGACGAGTCTGAACTTTATCCCGGAAAGTGTTTCATGATATAATGGCCAACAATGCAGTAAAAAGTCGATTCTGGTCGTTTATTAGTTGGACAAAATGGACGATTAATCGACCCTGGAAATAGGGGGGGCGATTCCCAGCACTAATATATAGGGGGCTCGGTGGTGTAGCGGTTAGAGTTCTCACCTCCAACCTCTGTGGCCGCCGGTTCGAATCTTGGGCCGGGCGCTTCATGTTGGAAAGTTGGTAGTTACTTGCCGATGCGCGGTGGTTTACAGTGCACTATGCACTGGTTTCCTCCACCTGTAAACTACCCATCGCAATATGACCCTGGCTGTTGAACGCGACGTAAAACAACAAATAAATCAAACCAGCACTAATATATTGGAGACACTCTATTAACTAGAACCTCCAATAGCCACATGACTCGATTTCAGTTACAGCTACTTTCCATTTACACCAACAAAAATTTCGGATTTTCTGTAAAACGAATTCTACTAATACAGAGTCTACTGTACTTCCCGACGGAAGCACAAAACAAAAGTTAAGCGACACTTTGTCTTCCCAATGCAATAACAAAATGACAATATTTAATTGACCAAAATAACAATTTTCTACAGCACAAAACGGCTTTTGCCAGCAAAAGCACAGAGTATGGGGTGAAAATGTTTTAGCATAAACCACATCTTTGGTAATTTTGATTGAGATCTGTAGCAAGCTTCAGAGTAATCCTTTTGCCAAATTAATTGATAAAAAAATAAACAGGGACAAAAATATTTGCCCATTAAAAAGGAAAACATAATACCATTATCACACGTCAAAGATTTTGGCAGCAGACCTCAAAACAGCGCTTGTAAACCGCCTTTCAAAGGTACTGTTAAAGAAACTTAAGAGTACCAGCCTTACTGGTACAAAATTCAGTTTACCATATGTATACAGCAACCAAACAGAAGTGTGGAATGTATCCAAAGTCTTTTGGATTTTGAGCAACAGGAAAACATATGTGGGGGGACGAAATGTCCCCCTGACTGGCGAAAAAAGCAAAGAGAACCATACTGATTCAGTGTAGAATGACCCTCCATGTAGCAGGAGTATGGAAGTTATGCAGAGTTTCTTTTGCATTTTGAGCAACAGGAAAACATATATTATGTGGGCAGGGGACGAAGCATCCCCCAGACCGGTGATCAATGCAAACAGAACCATACTGATGCAGTGTAGCCTGACCCTCCACATAACAGGAGTATGGAAGGTATGCACAGTCTACTGCACCTTGAGCAACAGGAAAACATATGTGGGGGTACAAAACAACTTCCAGACCGGTGATCGATGCAAACAATACCTTACTGAGGCCATTTAGACTGACTTTCAGCTGAATTACTTACCTGTTGAGTAGGGGAAGCCTAACTTCCCTAAATACCTTGATACAGGTAGACATGTTTTGAGCAACAGGAAAACATATGTGGGAGGGTGTGCAATGTCCCTTAGACCAGTGATCGATGCAAACAAAACCATACCAATGCGATTTAGACTGACCCTCAGCCAAATTATTGATATGGTTTACAGGGGAAGCCTGGCTTCCCAATAGCAACAGATAATTTTGACAGATTAAGTTAATAGCATCACCTCATCAGGGTGTTTACATTACTTTATGACCTGATACAGGTACACATGGTTATCACAGCAGACTAATTGTATATTAAATCACAAACTTCACCAACAATACAATAGTTACACAGCCATTTTATATGAAGCATCCGAACTGGGTCACAGACCCCATTTTTAAAAATAATTTACGTTTTAAATAACTTTATGTTTTATGATAATTAAATATATGCACACAGGTTTATCACAGGTGAGGTAGACATATTATATCATCTCAAAAATAAGAAGAAAAATTAAACGTTTTATACCAATCCCTGTGTGTATAAAACTCATCAGAACTCGGTGACTGGCCTCTTGTTCCGCCAGGCGGCAATGGCCTCCAGGTTTTCCACATCGTCATAGAGACGCTTGAGCTCTGGGTACGGAGACAGGATGTCCGCCATCTGGCCGACTGTGACCAGAAACTCCAACACGGTGTAGAAGTGAATGTCTGCCCAGGAAACCTGATTAACATAAATTATGTAAATACATTGGTCAGGTGATGTAATTATCATAATCTGTATGCAATTTGGCCAGCCATCACTAGAAACTCCAGTAAATGCGTAACCATGAAAAATTATTTACATAAACTGTGTAAATACATTCGTCAGGTGATGTCATTAACATATTTTATGCAAATTCTGGCCAAAATGCCATAACTGCTGAAGTAGAAGCACATAAATAAAATCCGATTAACATAAATTATGTAAATACACTGGTCAGGTGATGATGCCAACATGCTCTATACAGATTTTGGAAAGCCAATATTTGAAACTCAAATACTGTTTACCTGGATGAAAAACTATATATCTGGATGAAGAAAGCAATGTTACATGATAATAATAATAAAACGAAAAAATTTAATACTAGAAGCTACAATGGATATTTAGTGTACACGTTATATTATGAAAAATAAATGATCAAGTACACACCTTGCAAAGACAAAAGAGATGAAAAAAAAACTTAGCCAAACAAAAAACACAGAAAATTACCTTGTCTCCAATAAAGTACTTCTTTTCTCCCAGAAGCTTGGTCAGTACAGACAGTGAGGCGGGTGCAAAGCTCTCTGTAAATTTCTCCTTCTTCTGAGCCTACGTTTGTTACAAAGACACAAAAACATTTTATTATTTTTTTTGGTGGAAAAAATTTCCAGATCCCTTAATAAATGAATGGGTGAATAACTGGATGGGTTAGTGAGTAACTCAATTTCTCCGTTACCTTTTCTTCCTCGGTTCCAGAAAACATTGAAATGGCTGTCTCCCTCATATCCGTCACTGTGTCTACAATGGAGTCTACGCAAGCCTGCTCCTGTATGCCACAGCCGTACAAATCTGGAATGCAGAAACCAGTTTAACCTTGTAAAGGATTCTGAAATCAGCAATTTAGTCATTCTTTGTTAAATTTTATATCTACTTTATTTATGGTCACACGATTCTGAAGTACAGGAGATTTGACGGTCTTTGTTAATTTTATATCTACTACATTTATGGTCAAGTGGAGAGAAAACTCTTTTTAATTGTTCTATTTATAAGCTAAGTTTATCAGTCAATGGTGGAAGTACAAGGTAAAAGTACATATAATCATCAGGTGCAGGGAATCGCCTCCAATTTTCATGGTTGATTATTTGTCCATTTTTCCGAGCGATGATCGACCCATAATCGATTATTTTACTCCCTTATTGTTTATTTTTTAAGAAACACTTTCCGGGATAAAGTATAGGTCAATCTGGTAAGAATAAGGGTGTCCCGACATTTAGAATCTACTGAAAGCATCCACTTCCTGTAAATATGGCGGTATAGACTTAAACAAACTCGAAATGCATGACAAATCTGTGATTTATTAAGTAAAAATTCGTAATATATACAGAAAATATGTGGATATTGAGATAAATCAGGAAAGGTAAGATTTAAGCTGAATATTCGATCATTAGAAAACATTAATGACCGACTGCGATTCTACACTGTCACCGACGATTAATCGACAATATGTCTAATCGCCACACCACTAGTGCCAAGTGGAGAAAACTCACTGGCTTGCCTGGCTATCATTCTGCCCAATGCAATGCTCTGTCCATACATCTTCCCATTAACTTCTATCACTGGCAGGGTGCCATATGGTGTCTCTGGAATAAAATGGTAACTGACTGATTCTGCAATCAAATTTCAGTTCGCATTTTAGACATGTACAAACTACTTTACTGTTATGGATCCCACACCCCAGTCTGTTAAATTTATACAGAATAAAATATGTCCAGCATAAAAATACAAGCATACAATTGTAATAATTTTCACTGAAGTCTGCATACATGTTATTAACATTATTAAAAATTAATATTTCAGTGTGACATTTACAATTTTCAATATTCAAAATATCTTCAAGACTATATTAGTCATTTGCATCTGGTAGAATTAAGATTCAGACAAAATGTGTGTTGTATGTCTTCAATTTTTCTGGTGATTTCTTTGAAATGTATATAAATGAGGTCATTGTGAGGATAAAGCTGCCCAGCTTTGCATCCAGTAATCTGGAGATTCACAACAAAAATGCAGATTGTTTGTCCTCTCTGATTTTATTTATTTTTTTTTTTTTTTCATTTCTTTTAAAACAAATGTACAGTCAACAGTGTTTTCATTACGGTGGAGACAAGCAAAGTAAGTGGTATTAAAATTAGGGATGGGTCGGTAGTTCCGGTATCTCGGTATCGAGAGCATTTTACAGATTTTAAAACCGCCACTTCACTTCAGCCTTGTCAACATATATAATGGAAGGAAGAGTTAAAATATTAGAAACATACCCAAAATCTGAAGAAATTATAAGCTTTTATCCCCATATTTTCGTCCATTTGCAGACTTTTATAGCGAAACGTTGAGAACTGCCATGTTTTGGTTACGACACTTTATAATTTAAATCTCGCTTGACAACACATAAAATGGAAGGAAAACTTAAAATATTGGGAACAAACAAGAAATCTGAAGAAATTATGCAGGTTTCTCTCATACTTTGCTAACTTTGGGCATTTGGGGACTTTAATTGCGATGTCGTTAAGAGGAAACGTCCATGTTTCATTGGGGTGTACTAAAACGCGGAGTCCCGGAATCGGTACGGTTTTGCACTGGCGACCTCCCGATGTACACATTTTTGGTACCGACCCATCCCTAGTTAAAATCTGACATCTTATAAAATTTGTGCAGTTAAACCTCTATTATTTGACTCTGTTATCCGTATTTTCAATTATCCAAACCTCAAAACTACTCCCCCCAACTCCATTAAACCTGTTATTTTAGCCTTCCTGTTATCCGACCCTTCTATTATACAAGCTAATTGTTACTTCCCCAAGTGGGTCAAATAACAGAGGTTCTAATTGACTAATTACCTCTGCTGATCATTTATTAATCAGATTATGTGATGGAATATCTCAACTTACTTGGCTTCAAGTCTGTCCACTCTTCCTTTGAGATCCTGACGTCATCATAGTCAATGCCGCCCATCGCCAGAAGGTATCTGAAAAACAACGACACTTATTATGTTTGTGAAAACTTTAGACAATCTAAAATATGGCTAATTACGGACTTTTCAAGTACTAGTTGAAGAACAGATCGACAAAATTGAGTCCATATTAAGATGGCATGTACATTGGGTCAAATCACGACTGGTAGTTGTCTATTGGCAGGGATGGAGGAGAGCAATGCATACTGTTTTGCCAAGATTCTGTGTTGAAAAAAAAATCATCTTGCTCTGGGAGGAAACTACTGATCTTTCCACGTCAGATTACACCAAGATTGCCGCCCAGGACCTGATTGTTTAATTGATGGATTTACTGTCATGCCCAGTACCTCGTTTCGGTTATATTGTGGCGGGACTGCTATTAAAGCAATCATCGGTGTCACTATGTACCCGCCCTTACCTGGCCCAGAACTCAAGACGGTGACCGATCAAGAACTAACCAAGCCCAGTGCTGCTTAACTTCAGTGATCAGATGGGAACTAGTCAAGCTACACCAAATAAGCCTGAGAGGTGTTAAAGAGTTTAAAATACTTGTGGAATAGTGCCCAAGAGAAAATTAACTTCACTGTCCTAATTCTTTTGATTGGTATCACTTTCACAAAGAATTTTGTCAAGTCCTGTCATAAGTTCTAGTTTATAGGGTAGGGTGAAGCAGCCATAGACATAAATGAGTACATTATGAGCTGAAAAAACGTTGCTACTATCAACCAATCTCATATCAGCTGCAAAACTTATACGAGTACCTTATATGTTCACAACGTCCTCTTGCATCAAAGTAGATGAGTTTCATCTTATCGTCTGCTGTTTGTTGTTGCTGCTGCTGTTCCATGTCTGGTATTGATTCTGAAATACAAGCCACAGGTTATATTGAGTAGTTTCTTGAGAAACCAGAATTCCATAGAAGTTCATACCTTTGAATGCAAAGTCAAAACTAGTGTTTTTACGACCCGCTAAACAGCTAGTCATATTGGGATAGCCCCTCAAGATTTTGCCACTTGTCACAACCTGCAATTAGATGAAAAAACTTGCTAACCCCTAGACCATGGAGAACCTTGACACCTTTGGAGAACACTGTCACTTGGCCGAACACTGTCACTATATAAATATACATATATATAATATACATGATAGAATAACATAGAATGAAATGCAAACTTTAAAGTTACACACACCGCTATTGTTTGAGAATATTAGATGAATTTAGGCAACTATACCCAGTAAACATTACAAATGTTTATAAACCTTTAGTAAACCTATAAACGTTTTTTAAACCAAATATAAACCTAAATATTGACAATTATTCAATATTAAGGGTTTATAAATGTTTCAGAAACATTTTTAAAAATGTTTTTAAACCTTTACAAAGGGTTAAAAATATCTAAACCTCACTTTCAGTTGGGATGATGACATCAGCACAGCCATTTTGAGAGAAACTGGAGAAATATTTCTGTAAGTATATCTTGCTGTATCACTGTTGTTTGAAGCCATCATTATATTCCAAGTAGAGATATAAAAGTATATAATATCATCAAATTATATACTTCTATATATCTACTTAGAATGTAATGATGGCTTCAAACAACAGTGATACAGCAAGATATACTTACAGAAATATTTCTCCAGATTTTAAACACGTGTACAAACGTTTATGTATATATGTTTATAAACGTTTATAGGCAAACATTTAGGGACCCATCATTTTAAACCTAATATAAACCGTTGATAGTTAGGTTTCTAAACGTTTGCAATGTTTACCGGGTACACCAGGTTTCTGTTGCCATGTCAGTCTGTTTCACACTGACAGGGGGCTAAGTGGTGCAGGGGCTACACACTTACCCCCCCCCCCCCCGGGAGGCCAGTGGTTCAAACCTCGAACCCAACCCTAAGTTGGTAGTTACTGATGCCCAGCAGCACAATCCCAACCAACTAATATGTACTGGTTTCTTCTGCCTTTAAAATTACCCATTATGATATAACCTACACAATGTTTTGGAAGCAATGTTAAAGCAAAATAAATTTACTTAAATATGTCAACCTGGCATGTAGCTGTTTGCTTATAAACCACATGCGTGTCCAAACGGCTCCGAAAAGTGTCCAGAACCTCCAGAAAACTCACATTAACGTTATTACAACCGAGACCCTGTGGTTAGAAACACCCTCAGGAAATATTGTGAGGTTGACACAACTGGTATACTGATCATTTCTGCCTGACAAACAATATTTTGGGCAGCCGTAATACAGACAATTATACACGATGAACCACTGATATGGCAATGACAGTGCTGCTTAGAGTCCACTACTCAGTGGAGATTAAGCGTTATAAAAGTCAAATTAGAATTAGAATTCCCTGCATAAGTTGGCCGCAGTCATAAGTTGGCCGCCCTCACCACAGCTTCACAGGGTTTTAACACGAGTGGCCTACTACACTTTGAAACCATGTATTATTGTTAAACTTATTATATGCAACAGTTTTCATTAGTGTACCATAACCTATTTCTCTTTGTGGAGCCTGTAGATGAGCCGTGGCCAACTTATGACTGCGGCCAACTTATGCAGGGTAGCAGTAAAGCCATTGGGTAGACAATACACACTACAATACAGACCCTTTCAATTTTTTCCCTAACGTCCCTTATAAGAGTGCATTTTGAAATGCGCCAATTTTCCCTTTTTCAAAGTCATATGTTTACAATTTCAAATATTTACCTGTAACCTTTTGTTGTCATTTGAAAATGTAGTTTAACACACACATTCTACTATAACCCCGCCAGAAACACAACTAGACGAATCGTGCACGCGTTGACTTATTTTTTTAGCGCCCGTTTGCGTTTTTGACGTAAAAAAGTGCACGTTTGCGTGGAGTATTTAGAGTTATCGGGATTTATTACACAAAAGCAATATGGTAAAAATAATTATTTATTTACCCTGATATATGAAAAGAGAAGAGAACCGTTTTCAAAATAAATTTAATCACAATAATATATTCAAGTGCCTTATATAACAGTTTTGAATTGCCATTTGCTTTCTTCAAAACTGTAATGTGTAGTTAGCTTTTGATTAAGAGAATACTGATCATGTTACCAGAACTGTGGAAATCTCAATTTGTCATGATAAAAATGCTTATTGAGCAATCATGCATGGTCACTACAACAATTATATGGACACCCTCACATATTTCCCATGTTTATTTCCAAATCAAAGCTCAGTTTTTAAATATTGGCGTATAATTTAATTGCAATGGTGGCTCAAACTGATCTACCACAAGACAAAAACAATAATAAAAAAAAGTAATCAATATTAATAAATGTAAATCTGACTTACCTATATGTTAATACTACATATGATATTTCCCCAGATACAGACTGTGTAGTGGTATACAAGGTAAAGAGGTCAAATAAACTACAAAAATATTCTCTATACTTAAAGTCAATACTTATTTTCTCTTAGTTCAACATTCTGTGTTTGTCTCGTCAATAACCCAAGGATGAATATGAAATATGGCTTGCAAAAGACCATAGATTAATCTGAGGATATTTCTATGTGTAAAATATGTATTTGCTTTTCCCTAATATTGGAAATAACAGTGGTAATTTTTGTTTCATACAAAATAACATCATCATGTATGTCCTATACAACAGAAGCTATATTGATATTTGATTTTACATTCAAAACTTATTTTGTACAATTGAAATAATATATTTGAAATATTGTCCAATTCTTGAGTATAACATATGTTAAGGTGTTGTTTCATAATTTGCTATGTAATTAATATGCTTTGTAATTTCACTTTTATTCATCAGTTTGCATGCCAGTGCAGCTTATAAACAGTGAACATATCCATACACAAAAATTGAAATTATCACATCAATCATAAACTATATACAAACTGACACATTTCTTTGTTATAATTTGTTGTATTTAATAAGCAATTCAAGGGTATCTGTCACTTCTTAATGGTCATCATTATATTTCCCTCTATAAGTTGGCATAATTAAGAATGATCTTTTATATGTCTGTAAATGTCACACAAGATAACTTTAATGTCAACTCAAGATGTTATAGATGGACCTCCTAAAGGTTTTAAAAAAACAAATGTGTTTTTTTTAATGAGATTACAATGGCTGCAGAAATGTCTTGAGACAGGGGGACTCCTGAAAAAAATTATTTATGAATTGATAAAAAATTACACATTTCGAAAAGCTTTGGAAATGTTGTTGGTTTCCGATAGTTTTAGATTCTCTGTCTATGAATATTTGATCACTGGTTTAATCATTAAAGTCTACAGAGTTACCTATGCTGTCATTGAAAAGAAGGATAATTATGAGTAAATTCTATTGGGATTTTTATAGATTTCGGAACTGATGTAAAGGTAAATGTTATTAATTTTATTTCTCTAATTTCACATTACTTTTGTTTGCTTAAACTGTATATATTAATTACACGCTAAGATATGAAACAATCTCGTTCATATTGTTTCCATCATTTCTGATTTAAATTACTAATCAATACACCTTAAAGTCTTAGACTGTTTACAACTTTTTACGAGTTTCAGTTGTAAGCATACATGTTGCCTTCAAATTTGGAAGTTGGTAGCTGTTTTCCAGTGTCCAGTGGTTATCAGTACAGGATCTTGACCAACTATTGTGATTTACCTTCCTCCAGTGATCCAGTGTAATGTAACAACTAACCTATTCATCAAAGGTTTTCTTCTTCATAATTTGGATTGCCCAGCATCTCCAAAGTTAATGATTGTGCTTCCCCAATAACGACATGGAAGAGAATAATTTTGTTGTGCTCTCACAGAGCTTAAGGGCTATACCAGTTTGATTATAGTAGATAATCTGACGTTAAATGATCATGTTGAAATTAGAATGTTCCAAAACATCTCTTTGGTTCTTTCTTGTAGACCAGTGCATTGTGAAAGATCTGATCATTTTTAACACAGCTACACAAAAATTGATGCTCAGTGATGGTTTCCATTCACATTATGTGTAGCAGTAAAAGTGTAAACTGTAACAATGTTTTCGGAAAAATTTAATTAAATTTGATTTGACCTTGAGTTGGAATGACTTGTTTACAAACCACACAATATTCAGCTATAGCGTAAATAACTTTTGATATCATTTCACAGAAAGCTTTACAATTAATTTCTCCTTGGACATATCAGAGCCTATGTACACTTGATCGTGTGACATCACAAGTAAAACAATATTTTTCATCCATATAACCAGCTTTCAATTAATAGGCCATATCTCTTTATATTATCAAAGCAAAAAATGGACAAAATCCAGAGGTCAAAAATATACAGGACAAAATCCCAGAAAACTATTTCTACTAAGCAAAAAAACTCTGGAACTATTTTAGGGGGGTTGACATAATCCTAGATACAGAAATACATAACACAAAAAATAGTTCATTGCGCCAAATTACCAATGCTACCTATAGTACCTGTTTAAACCCCAGTATTACCGACAAGTGTTATAGTCAACAGTTTCTTGCAAGTAGTCAGTAGTTGACCAAAAGATGCCTGAGTGGCCTCTCAGTTACAAAGTTTGATAAATGAGCATTTGCCTTCCACCATAGTAGAAATGGGTTCTAATTGAGCTCTGATGAAATACTGTTGTATTAGCTGTTAAGACATAGAAACACTACTAGACATGACCTGCCAAAAATGTTTTGAAAATAGCTCTAATACCCCTTTCACACTACAGGCAGTATCAACTGCAATAATCCACGTTTGGAGAAACATCCCTGTCCTTGGATCACCGTCTGATGTCTGTATGCGATGTTGCCAGTCAGTAATGAACTGTCCATTACATTGTGTGTCCTTCCAAAATTTTTAAATATTTGAATTTTCCGCCTCTGATTTTGATACCATGAGCATGTGTAGACTATTTCGCGCATGTGCATATGAATTTCTTGCTATGGTAATTAACCAAAGGTGTGGTCCACAGGGTACATAAGATTGTGATACGGTCATCTTTCAGTGTAATACGGCGGCATAAGGTGAGTAAAGGTATTAGTCGTTTTGCCACATTCTGCTTCCGCGGTTTCGTCTCCGAGAAAAACTTCTAAAGGCAGGATGTTCATCAGTAGTGTGAAAGGGGCATAAACCAAATGTATTCTGATTTACATATGCAAGAAATGGTATGTTATGTTGAACTGTGTCTTGCTTTAGGATCAGTTTATAATTTTTTATTTTAGAAAACTCTGAACAGTTAAATGAGAAACCGGCATTGATGTATGGTGATATATGTGTTGCATATTGCCTTTAGAATTTCATCTATTTGATTGTCACCATTACTAAGGATTCCATCAAGCAAGCTGCAAACCAAACAAAGTCACTGCAAGTCACAATGGGACATAAAATATTGCAAGTAATTTGTTTGCATAGCTTCAACCAACAGCTGTCAAAAAATAAGAGGCCAGATCCTATTTCCTCAAAATAGAATTGAGTAAATTTCAAAGAATAGCTCACAATTGATACACTGAGAAGTCTTGGAGTCATTAACAATGGCTGTAAATGGACAGTCTTTGTGGCAATTTTCCATCAAAGATCTATTTGGCCCATTTCTTGTAAACCTTATAATATCAATACAATATCTGCCTTTGTTTACTTTAGCATCAAAGGGTATCATAAAAAGACCCACTCATTTATCGTCGTCAGCAAATGACTTGAAATATTGCTGGAGCCCCTTTGTTGCATTTGATGCTATTCACTCAGTCATAAAGAAAGGGTAACAGGTGAGCAGCACTAGGGAAGATCCTGCTAATTGCAGCCTTTTGAACGTAAGCACATATATCTGTGACCTCAGAAGCTTTGGATTGTTTTTGCAACAGTAAATCAGGGATAGTGATCGAGGTTTCCAAGAGTCTTAAATATCCCATATTTGAAGTAAAGCAAACTCAAATTCCTTACACTGAAAGCAAGTTGATTTCAAACACTATCTGAACTTGAGTAACAGGGCATAAGACATTTGTCTCTTGCTTTGATCTTTTCAAGTCTGACAGACTTTTGGTGTATCCATAATTTTGGGTGTGATCGCCAGCACTAAAGTAGACTTAAAGTGAAATCAAAATCAGGTTTGATTTATTACTTGGGTATGGTACATCTTGATAATTGGACTGACTGATTTCTTTGCGCACAACAAGGCAGTATAACTTGAAAAGAGTGTTTATACACTTGCAAGACATTGAAAACATTGGATTATTTTTGCTTTTTTTTGTAAATCTTAAATGTGGAAATAATATATGTGCAAACTTCTGAACTAGAAAATCGTCAGAATTTGATTCTGGCTGTACATCAAAATCTTAAGTTGATTTTTGACTCACCTTAGCAGATAGAGGTGTGGTCTTGCAGTGGGTTGACTGAGTGGGTGACTAACAGCCATTTAATAGACCCTGTGACACTGTGATACATTGGATCAGAAATCAAACTGCTCATTAATGCAACCTGCGACTGAAGAAAAACTATGCAAAATCAGCTATATAAAGACTGTTTAGATGGTTTGAGGCATTGTCTCGACCAAAAGAAGATGTGAGTAGGATGTGTGAATGTTGGTACTTTTCTTTGTGTGGTCAAGTGGACACTCTGATTTTACCTTATACAGAGTAAGTAGGTTTTAATAGATGTAGAGTGTATGATTCATCTTGTTAACCTCAAGGTGACTGTGAGCCAAAATATACCTTTTACATGAACGAATAATTTTTTTTAATTGTTATATATAAGTTAAATAGACTTATTTATTTTTGCACACAATGTTACAAGGTGTTGGGACTTAACAAAGTCAAACATATGTACAATGTTTAAATGGTACTAATACATCCTATGAAGTCATACAAAATTGTAAATCATTCATGAAAATATTGTCATGTTTCTCATCACTTGGATGCAATCTGCTATGTCACAAACCTCAAGAGTGTGTTCGAAATCAAATTTTATTAGTTTAAACTAGTACTGACATTAAATCAAAGCAGCTGTTAATATCTAAATTTATTTTGAGTTGTTGCCTGACTTGACATCAAGACTATCTACAGACCAAACGACCTGTGAAAATAAATAATACAGCATATTTAATCATTTTGTTCACTCTAGTTTTTCCACTTGATTTATTTATATATTTGGGGTTTTTCGTCGCTTTCAACACTGTACAGGTCATATCACGACGGGTAGTTAGAAGGGCAGAGGAAACCAGTACATAGAGTTCGCTAGGGTTCTGTACTGTAAACTGCCGACCAACGGCAAGCAACTACCAGCTTCCCCACTTGAGGCCATGACGGGGATCGAACCCCGGCCTCAGAGGTGGGAAGCGAGAGTGTTACCACTCTGCCACCGTGGCCCCCAGTTTTTCACTTGAATGGGGATTCCAAGATGGACCTGATTTTGCAAATTTGACTGTTTTCATTTAGAAATCTCATCTCCAATCACCAGCCAGGGTGAATATATATTATGCTTTTGAACATACTCGTTTGTTATTTAAGTGTTAGTAAAATTATTAGCAGTCTTCTTATAAAACCTCTGTGTGTTGCAGAAATTAAACGGTGTAAAACTCATATTAGATTACATTATTTATCACCCAATTTACCCAATTATGTAGCCTATTCAACCAACAATTAATATTACTTGGTTTTTTTTCTTTTAGGTTTCATTTTAGTGACTTGATGTGACCTATCTCGTTGTTTTGGATTTTTAAGAGTTTTAGTAAGCACCTTCCTGGTAATGTGGATTTCTTTTTGTTCTCTTGACTAGTATTGTGTTGGCTTTTGCATTACAAGGTAAGGAACAGGGTAAGTGAACATGTGTTAATGTTGTCATTGTCAATGTTGATGCAAGGTTGTCCTGTGATTGTGTATTTGCGTGTACTGTCTCGTATCTAGAGGGGAAAAAATAGGACAAACATTACACATTCAAAAAAGTTATTGGGAAATTATAACTTGCTTTATGGTTTTAAATCACATCAAACAAACTAATTCTAGCTAAATCCACCCACTTCAATAAAATTTCTTTTGAAAGTTCCAATTTTGAAAAATAAATGGCAAGAAAAAAAATTTTAGTTTTATAGAGGTATTAGGATTGTAAAGTGTGACATTGTGAAATGGTGTGTTGTCCTTGTGCTTTCAAGTGTGTATATCTTCTGACCTCATGACCTTGAGAAGGTTTCAGGCCAGCGAGTCTTCGTCGGTGTGCAAAAATTGGCAAAGTATCTTGTCCTGTTCTGTCCTGTGTTGTGTACATCAAATTAAGACAATGTCATCTACTATTGATGGAGTTCTATATACTTTTTAGGAGTGAAACCACAGGTGTCTAATGATTGCCTGGACTGCATGTGTGCTGTAAGTAACTCTAGTTACCAGTATTTCTACACTAACAAAAACTGAAATCTAGGTTACTTTTGCCTTAAGTTGGCACATATATCAAGAAAGCTATGAAGTCAATTGGTGACCGACGAATGATACAAAAGATTGTAATATGGATACATGTTTATGTACATTAAAAGGAACAATCTTCAGATGAGAAGGAGCCATCACCTGGATGCAAGATGGGGAAGTGGTGGGAAGGCGATGGCAAATGCGGTGGATCCGGTTGCATTGAGGACCGTCAGCACTGTAGATGTGGACCTTACTTGATCACTGAACAGCAGTTTGAGGATTGTAAAGGCTTGGTCAACCTGCCATTTGATGGTATGTCACCTGATGTCAAATGTATTTGCTTCGTATACTGTAATATTTTATTTACTAGGTACAGATGTAAATTCTGAGTTAGTTTTGGCATTCTGACGTATTCTTGGCAAAAAAAATTGTACAATATGTAAAATGAACTAGTCTATATGATAGACAAACTCGGTAAAGATTCAAAACAGTAAACAATGCTTTGGAGCTGAGGAGATTGGACAAAGAGTCAAAGATGGGTGTCTACTTCTAGTTCAAAGGTACCATATCTGCACAGATCCTCAGTAATGCCCAGATTTTTCCATAAGCTTGATTGGAAGTAAGAAATTTTACAACTTTAGATTTGATGGTCGAACTGAAAACACATTTCTAAGTGTTAGATTTTGTTCTTGTACACAGATTACATGACATGTGCCTGGAACAACGACTGCACCAGAATGTGCCTGAAGGCCTACATGGCTGAATATGCCCTTCAATGCACCGGCAAGTCAAAGGCTGAAGAGGTGACCTGTGGCGACTTTGCCCGGATGCTCTATGGTGGCAAGAACCTGGGTTGCAAAAATGTCAGGAAGACTGGAGGTTTTGCCCGAGCTGTTACTAAATGCGTTGAACGGATTGGCAGCAAATGAAGCTAGCAACCTTCAACTTAAATATCAGTCAGAATAGGCTATTGTTGTTTCCTTTGCGAAAGAAACTTGTAACACTTAATACTTATTGTAATACATAAAAAAACTATTTCACTAGAATAAAACAGTGTTACTGGAAAAGTTTTGATATTGTTTACTTGTCCAAGAACCAATGTCACTTTCAAAATTGCAATAACAAAAATGTCGAAACTAGAAGGAGATCATTGATAGAATCGATCAAAAGATACTTTACAATATGCAGTGTACAACAAGGTTAAAACAAATGGCCCCTGGATAAGGCCTGACTTCACCTACCTGCGAACATGTCTGTCATGATCTGAGCAATATATTTTAAGGTGAAGAACCTACATACAAATTCCAAAACAAAGCCAAAAGCAATAAACAATGAACCAGTAACACAAAGGTTATCAAAAAAGAGTCAGTCACCCACAAAGGATATTAAATCAGTCTAACTCCTATTTTCAAAATCTGTTCCAATCATGCACACAAAAATAAATTTACATTTTTTTTAAATTTTATATTAATGTCATATATATTCTGTCATACAACTTTTAAAAACGATAACTAATTTGATCCTGAAATATAAAAAAAGATACCACAACTTTTATGTATAAGAAGATTAATGCAAACTATAAAAACTAATAAAAACAGGACACAGATAACACATGGAAAATGCGGGGCGGCAGGTATTACAAATGGACTATGCCAGCAAAATGGGTCAAAATATAGCCTTGACCTTTTGCAATTCACAGGGAGATGCTAGGTTGTCAAGAGGTTGGAGACACTAAAATAGACACAGCTCCCCTATGAAAAAGTGAACTTTATCGGTAACATATATTCAAAATGGTCTTACTTGTCTAGTGGGTGACACACCTGCCTAGGAAGACAGAGGACCTAGGTTCGATTTTCAGGTGGAAGTCTAAAGAACTACAGGGACGTTGAGGAACAGTAATCCCTGAGACTCTTTCAGTTTGGGAAATGTTTATCACTAGCCCTGGCTTCCCCTTTGCAGTCGGAATGGGTCAAATAGCACTTTCAGTCTTGTAGTAAGCAAGATATTGTGCAATAAATACAATGCCCCTAGAAGTAATGCAACTGATCATAGTTTACAGCTTGGATTTCTCAACTGCTCTGGTGGCCTTCAAACCTCCAGTATCAAGGCATCAGAGCCCTATGGTTGGCAAATTAGGAATCTTGTCATTTAGCTCTCACCTTTAAGGACGTCTCTTAATAGAATCCATTTTTTACAGAATGATAAACAACTCTTAACCAAAATTAATGAAAGATTATGTTTGGATTGTTGAAGGCTCATAAAACAGAAGGGATATGACCTTGACTGATAAAGGGGATGTAGAATTCTAACCTTTGCCCAAGCTTCGTTGTCATAGGTTTGGGCCTAAGCCACAGGACACAATTCAAGGCACAGAACCTCATCTTTGTCAACTAGTATCTACTACTCTACTTCATCCATCTAAATGCCGAGAATCTACTTATTCTGATGGCTGCTTAAGGTGATGACACGTTGGCTTACTGGTGTTCAGAGTGACATTTAATCTTAAATGAATTAATATTTAGACCTCTCCTCGACCAAAAATATAAGCTTTGTCATGCCAGAAATTTATATCCTATAGATGATCATTTAGCATTTCAACTGCGAGTTTAATAGGTGGTGTCTTGCATTGTTGCAAACCACTGACATTTGTCTGAAAACTAAAGATAAATTAACATATATACAACAGCCATTCTGGACAAATAAGGGCATTTAGAAAGAATGACATAAAGATAGTAAACGTTAAAGAAAACTGTTCAGACAAATTGTATCCCTAACATAAATATACAAAGATAAAATGAAATGTTTGGTCAACCTTCACTTCAATTCAGTCCTTTAATGAGGAGTTTGTGGAGGAGGATGCCAGTACTGACTAACCTCTCAACATATCTCTACACACTTTCTAACAATGCTGATTGAAATTATATTCAATTTAATTTATATTCAATCCAGCACAAAAACATGTGAAAACATAGCTGTTCACCAGTAAAATAGAAGTTATGAACGAGGGCACATTGAAATAAAATCATAATGACATCTTAAATGATTCACCATAAATCCACAAAATGATAAGGGTGTCAAGAATACACAAGATTGAAGCAGGCTGACGTGACAAATATTCATAGAGCCCTGTTATAGGTTTATCTGTAAAAATTCCACAATATGGGATAAATAGGTGATACAAAGTTCCCAATTATGTCGGGGTTTTTTGGCACCTGAGTTACAGGGTATGTTTTTTGTACACTTTTATCAAAAATTGTTATGACAATATTCATTTTCAGGCACAGAATGTCATACTCGTGTAAATGATTCAGTTATGAATAAACTATGTCTTGAAATGTAAAACATTTTCATGTACAGACTACCCAATGAATGACCATTAGGGAAAGGTATTCTCCAGAATGAAAGAGCTTTAGTAATCCCCCACATACCTGGTCAATAGATTGACCATACTTAATCCATCAATACTTTATCTCATGCTAATCCATTGATCCTATTGGTCAAGTTTGGACCCGACTTTTTATGAAATAAATAATAGATATGGTTATAGGTGGAAAGAGAAGAAGGATGTATGTGTGTGTGGGGAGATCCTTAATGCCATAATAATTGATCTAGAATATCAGTACTAGTATTTATTGGCATGAAATAGCTCTTAAACATTGCTTTGTTGTCAGAACTGACCACCAGAAGTGCTGGACATATTTCACTGACTTTGGCGTAGGTGAGAATATATATATCTTTGTGTTTGATAGTTAATGTTGTATATATGTAATTTATATAGTTTTGGAATAACAACTTAAACAAAAGTGTTCATGTGAAGTCACTTATTAGTTAGACTAGTTGATGTTGCGTATATACATATGAAACATTTTCCTGAAAGATTTCTATGCAAAGTTTTAATTATATTCTTTTATTTTAGATGGTTAAAATAATTATAAATCTTTAAATTGGCATAAATATTTTTGTGCAGTATATAGACCTTCTTAATTTGTCAAGTAAAATACGTTTTCTCAAATGGATATTAAAGTCTTTGAATTATGAGATTTCTTTGATGTTAATCCATTAACAATGTACTCATATTTAACACACAGTATACTCGTGTATTACAGGTAACCATGTCAAGAATCACAGTGGTTGCTCTGGTTGCCTCCTTGGCTTTTTCCTTTGTTGGTAGGTAAACAGTTTCAAATGCATTAGACAGTGTGATTGTTACAGAGTCTGGCGAACATTTTAAAGTGGCAATGCCTCTTAAAGAGTGGGGTTTCCCAGGTGTTACTGTTTACAATATCCAAGTTTTCGTTTATATTCAACATCACTCAAGGGGTGGATTCTATTCCAACTCTCAGGCCCACAAATTAGAAAGGTTGGTAGTTGCTTGTCAGTGCCTGAGGTTTTTCAGTGCAGAATGTTGTCCAACTAGTATGCACAGTTTTCCTCCATCCCCACAACTACTAATTGTGATAAACACAAAATGCATTATGGTATCCCATCGTGCACAGAACTTTTTAACTCCTTGAGACAAGGGTAAGAGATATAATAGTTGTTTTTAACTTTCACATCTTTAAGCTAACCGCTTGCTGGCACCTTTTGGCACTAATGGAACAGGGAATCTGCATGCTTTTGTGTCATTTACTGTGAATTTCTTTCAACTAAAATATGCATGGACGTAAGCCCCACTCATATATAAATGTACTTTAAACAAAACATGCTTTACTAATTGACCTTTTACATAGTACTATTTAATTGTTGGTAATTTGGTTGTCATTTCGCACATGCTATTGGCAGCCCAAAGATGCCACAAAAACAATCAAAGAAAATGTTACAAAGCCAAAAAAACGAGAAAAAATCCTTTCACCATTCAGCAGTGTAATATTAGTGAAATATGCCTGTATACAGGGGTCGTCAATGACCAATTGGTTCACAAGTTTAGCATTCAATCACTTGACTTTCAATTCTGTGGTCGTAGGTTTGAATCCAGCTATGTGGCGTGTACTGAATGCATGGCGAACTATTACCTTATCTTTTGAATGTGACAAACCCCCAACTCTGGCCTTTATCTATTCAGATATATAACCTAGCCGAGTTGGGTTACCAGCACAAGCATAATCCTGATGTTTCATATCTTCACTAGTATTTATGAAAACATTATATCGTTTTACAGCTTTGGAGGCCAGGGAGATCCACGATGTAAACCGTTTAATGGTGAGTTAATTGTCCTATTTGATTGGCCCAGTCTTGACCACATTGTTCTTCTGTTATCCATTATATTTGTCTTTAGCTTAGCTGCCAAATTTTGATTTTACGTCTTTTTTTAATTTATTGTATTTCTTTTAAACTCTGCCAGAATTATAATCCATTAGTTTTTTAGAGAGAGCACTGTTTGTTTGAGCAGTTTGCTGTCAACATTTCATTTAACTTACACTAGACGCTAACTTAATCTAATAGCACATTTATAGCTCTTAATCTATGTTCTATTAGATTTAAGGCATGGAAACAGAACCACTTTTTAAAAAATTGTCAGCCAGTTACCAACTGTGAGCCACAAACCAGAAGGATACTTAAGTATAAAAAGAGGTATTTGTTCCCCCCAATATTTCTATATCTTTTTGTTTTAGGAAAAGCACCTGGGAAGGTGGGATGACATTCTTCAATGTGTGGATGATATCATACTTGAAATAGATCCAGATCAACAAGTATGTGTATTATTATAAATGTTGTTTTCATTCTGTTTATGTAGTGTTATTGCTCATTCTGTAATGTGATCTTGTATGTAATGTAATCAATGAAATGGAGTGTAGATTTACAAAATATAAATACAGTAAGTGTAGTACTTGGCTTGTTAATTGTGCAAATGACTGAAATCAACATTTACAGAGAAGTAAGCAAGTGTTGACCACTGACGCATGCAATGGGTAGAGTTGTAGGTAATTATAACACTGCATATTAATTGACTCTATTGTATGTTTACACTCGGTGCAATATCTCGTGAGCCACATGATTCAAAAGTGCTGTTTTCACCTATCCGGATCACATAAGCATACAGCCCCCAGTAACTTTCATTCCTCTAAGTGAAAGACAAATTCTTGAGGATGACCTTTTATCAACATCCCTGGGGATCTTTAACCTGCTACCTGGGATAGGACCCAATTTGTAATTTTCATTGCCACCCCTATGTATCTGCTTGTACCTGGGATTGAACCCAGCTTCTCTGTATATTTAGGCAAGTGTGTTACCCACTAGGCCAGGGTGGCAGATAAAATGAAAAACAGCAGGTACTGTTAACCCCCCAGGCATTGACAATAACCCACTGTGCAACCTTAGTCATTCAACCAACAAAGCACCAGAGTGCAATTGTTTAGTATTTTTAGGTTAAAGAGCTGCACTTTCACCAAAAAGTGAGACTATTGGCCAAACTCACCGATGAAAATATTCACCATGCTTTCAAGGTAAGCCTTCTGTTAATTTACCATGAGATGGTGTTCTATGGTTAAAAACCTTGTTCTACAGTTAAAATACTTCATTACCTTTGGAAAATGTGTCTATTTCATATGCATAGACTTAAATGTTTGCTAAAATACACTTCTCACATGTACAGTGTGAAATGGTGGCAATCTATTACTTTAAAACATTGATCAGTTATGCAGTGCTTATTGTCTTTATAGAGATAACTTTATACTTTCAGTAGTAAATCTTATACTACAATAAATGCTACCACACTTCTCTTCTTCATGCAGTAATTTTTAAAGGTTACAATAAAAAGTTACTGCACTTGTATAAATACTTGGGGTATTATTGTAGACAGCCACCTTGTAATGATCTTTTAATTCTCCATTTTTACAGCAAGTCCAAGCTGAATGTTCATCAGCAGGCAATTAGAGCCTTTTAATCAACACGGAAGGGATTTGGGTCACAAGGAACACTGATGGTGTCAATTTCCAAGGATATGAAAAACATTATTTTGACAGTGGCTTAATTTTTAACAAACATATACACAGGAATGCACATGTTTATAACTTTCATATTTTTGTAACTCTTGATAATGCATGGAATTAAATGAAGTCACTATTCTAATTAGATTTTTAAAATACTTTTCACATAAAAACAGAGTTTTACAACAGTGAATGCTTTTCATAATTCTGAGACATTGTTTGCAAG
Organism: Sabellastarte sp. h YS-2021; assembly: GCA_964017235.1. NCBI lineage: Eukaryota > Metazoa > Annelida > Polychaeta > Sabellida > Sabellidae > Sabellastarte > Sabellastarte sp. h YS-2021. The sequence continues at coordinate 6,557,802 of OZ024940.1, forward strand.
ATTTACAACACCATAAATCGAAAGCTGTATATATACTTAACCTTTTTGGTGTGAAATTTGAATACAATGTAACCAGTTTTATTTTGAATTTGAGTTTTAAATATGTATGAATAAACCAAATGAAATGCACTTACTTGTCTATGTTTCTCTTTCTCCTCCAAAAACCAGACCATCTGCAAAAAAATATGAAACTTCTCAGTCTGCTGAAAGAGGTCCTCAGAGGCCTAGTAAGTTTGGCATCTAATCACACAGTCACCTCTGTGGCTTCGACCCCAACAAGTGGCAATGCTGAAGATCTTTCCTTTTATGACCCTGGCTGTTGAGCGGAAAGTAAAACCCTAACTCAATAAAGTCTCAATACAAAAGTGAATTCAACATATACAAGAGGTGGACCTTCTTGTGGACAGGACTGTGCAACCGACAGACAGTAAAAAAGCTAAATGTCCATTGTACTGTCCTGTCCATAAGACTGTCTATCCCTGTATCCAAACTAATTAGGAAGATATTACATCAGAAAAAGTGATTGATTTGTGCTTTGCTTTCAAGACATTTGGAAGGTTATATCATGACGGATAATTGTGAGAACAGAAGGAAAAAAGTGTCAAGATTCTACATTTTGAACCACCACAGTTAAAAAACTGTAGTTTATTTCAGTGTCATGAAGTATTTGTAGGTAAAAAATATTCATTAAGTGTCATTCTGGCTCGGGAATAAACCAGCCAGATAGAAAAAAAACGTTTTAAAGCATTCTATCTTGTGTTCAAACAAGATATGCACACAGATGTTAATTATATTAATTAATGACATAAATATAGAAAAATTTATGTGTATAGATGTTCATTTTATTTGACATTTGTATGAGTGTAATCTAATTTCCTTTCTAGAGGATATCAAGACAGCTGTATTGAATGTGTTCTGACTATAGAACTTCCTATATCCAATTTTTCATTATCTGAATTTTTGAAAATATATAAATATTAATCTTGTATGTTCTTTTGATGGCTATTCCTGATATTAAAGATGTTGTAGGCCCCAATCGCTAAGTGGTTACAAAGATTTGCAATTAACCCTTTGGCTCCAACCTGTGTGGTGGCCACGGTGGCAGAGTGGTAACACTCTCGCCTCCCACCTCTGAGGCTGGGGTTCGATCCCCGCACGGGCTCAAGTGGGAAAGCTGGTAGTTGCTTGCCGTTGGTCGGCAGTTTACAGTACACAACCCTAGCGAACTCTATGTACTGGTTTCCTCTGCCTTTCCAACTACCCGTCGTGATATGACCTGTACAGTGTTGAAAGCGACGTAAAACCCCAAATAAACAAATAAACCAACCTGTGTGGTTAATTTATTTGTGATTTAATATCGCTTTCAACACTGTATAGGTCATATTACGACGGGTAGTTTTATGGGTAGAGGAAACAGTACACACAGTAGTTCAAGGTTCTGTACTGTAAACTGACGACCATCAGTAAAAACAACCTACCGTCTTTTCCACATGAGGTTCAAGGTTTGAAACACCGACCTCATAGGTGGGAGGCAAGTGTGTTACCACTGTGCCACCATGGCTACCTGTGCGGTTGGTGATTCGAGTCCAAATTTTTACATTATGAACGATGATCTTATAACAGCAACTTCAGACAACATTTCAAAATGGCCTCCAATTGCTAGAAGATTATTATTATTATTATTATTTGCAAATACAATAAACTTTAGACTTTCACTCAGTCATTTTGGCTTTTGTAATATATGGGTACTGTATGACTTTTGGAGAAACAGCCATGCAGCCCTTTCTCAGAGACTATCCCCCTTACTCTAGAATGCTTGTGGTATAATAAACTCCTGTAAGTTTCCAATTTAAATTTAACTGTTCAGGTAACTGATGGATAGAAATACAAAGACTTAGAGTAAGTCTAAATAAACTATGATTTGGTTGGATTTGGTCTGATTTTGTCACTTTTTTTAGTTTTGAACCTATAAAGAGGTGACTGCCTGTTATTAGATGCCAAACTTGTAAACCACTACACCACTGTGGCCCTCGACATCTGTCAAAACAAGAAGTAGCAATCCAGAGAAGTTCCTTAAGGTTTCTCATTATAGTGCTTCAATTTATATAAATCAAAAGTTCAATTCAATAATTGTTTCTCATATGATGCTCCAAAAACTCTGGAATGATATGCCATGGGAAATTCAAACTACTCCTACCTTTTTATTGTTTCAAAAGAAGTTGACTTAAAAGCTATTTGTTTCAGAAGTCTTTCCCTCCGTATACGTTTTGACTACCAAATACTTATGGTCTCTTTGGTTACAACCCTTGCCATATCTCATACCTTTTGTTCTTTGCTTAATATTGTAGATGGTATGTGTTAGAATACACTAGGGTGTGGATTAAGCGCTTGGCTATCTGATATCTGAGGATTAAGAATTTACTGAGGATTTCTAATGGCCTAGCTAAAATGGAACTATGTCATATTTACAAAACACATTGATTTTGCATTAATATATTGATCCTTTTTCTTTCTTAAATACTTGCAGAGAAATAGTTTTATTGAACAAATCGACCCACTTTATGAATTTTATCTGGATGTTTTTCAAAGATTTTGTCCAATCAATAGCAGTTGTAAATAACAAGTTATGTGGAATTGCTTGTAAGGAAATCTCTGATGCTTTTTTTTCTGTATTTCTATGAAATATCATGTTTCTGTGTAATTTTTGTTTTACACAACACTAAAAAAGCCCCACAAAAATTGATCCACTTCATGCTAACCCACTTAGTATGATCATAATTGACATGGAACATATACACATCAAATGAATACGCATGCATTTTAATGTCAGTTGGGTCACTTTTTTTAAGTTAGGTAGTGGTAGAAACTGATATTTATCTGCATTAAATAACAAATTACACTTTAAACCAAATGGTCATGTATTTTTAACACTAGTTTAATCTGTTAATTTTTAACTTTGCCCATAAATTAAGCATTGAAATACGCAGCTGTTTGGAATAATAATTATAAGTCAAGGTTTTTGGTATTTTTTTATTTTTTGCAACATCTGATGGTATAACAGAACAAACTCTTATCCCACTTGGTGTCAAGAACTTGTTTTGATTTTGCAAACATAAGGTTAAGAGCCAACTGATAATGCATGTTAACCAATAGTGTTTGAGGTAATTGAAAATGTGTTAGTTTTATGATTGTTTTACCTATTTCCAGTTTATTACTAAAAGTGTACAGTCTTTTTTAACTGTAACATTTGAAACATTTTAGTACACTTTTCTTGTTCTGAGATTGGGGTTTGCTTCCCGCCCTGACCTCAAGTGGGAAAGCTGGTAGTTGCGTGCCGTTGGTCAGCAGTTTAAAGTACAGAACCCTAACGAACTGTATGTACTGGTTTCCTCTGCCCTTCCAACTACCCGTCGTGATATGACCTGTACAATGTTGAAAGCGACGTAAACCCCAAATAAATAAATAAATTGTTCCACAAAATCATCTTTATTTTCAAAACCACTTCTTTTTAAGAATATATAGCTTCTGTTGATATTTTTGCACAAAAACATGCTGATCTTAACACCATTTAGACCAGAAAGTGGAATGGACCAGATTCTGGTTCATAAAGGGCATACATATATTTACATATCCTGTCTTCTGCACGACTTTTACAATATATTTAAGTCCTGTATTTACATTTTGTGATTAACATTCCAGTGATAAGTTTTGTTGATATTTTGATCAAGAGTGGGGGTTTTCAATTTGAACATAAAATATCTGAAACAGATATTTCCGGAAGTTTCTGTTGTACAGCCAGGCATGTCCAGTTTTCGGAGGATTTGTGTTTTAGTAATACTCTACATATTTGTCGCCATCTAGCGACAGGAAGTTAAACATATTTCGACCTTACAAGAGGAAAGAAAACGTTTGACAAACAAATAATGAAGGTGTCTAATTATCTCATGGAGGGCATGACTGTTAAGTCATTGCAGAAACACCCGTCGGTAGGTTGCCCTTTTATGGCTCAATTTCTGAGGTTAATGTTACTGATTCCCAGTTAACTGCACTCCTGGGAAACTTGGCACAGTTTCGACATAAAAACCTTAAAATTGTCGCCTGAAATAAGTTCCTCAAAACAGAAACTAAACCACCTTGAGTTCGTAAGATTTGTATATTTTCATAAAAATTTTGTGCCTGAAAGAACATACATTTCTTAACCTTAATTACCTTGGAGCTAATTAACAGTTTCTTGTTACATAAATAATGTAAAAGAAAAAAAATGAAATGCTATGCATAAAAATGAAATTGTAAAGGGGCTTAGTTGTCCATATTTCATTCCTTAATTCCCCTTTACTGCACTTGGATTTGAGAGAGTGTTAGATTGTTTGAGATTAGATTGTTTAGACTGTTTTCTATTTAAAGTAAGTCTGCATTTTTATTTGTGCTTTGGTTCATCTTTACCATAAATGCCTGTTTGTTCTAACTGTATTTAGATTTATAGTGACATCTTGGTGAGGATACAGACTAATATAAATGTTTTGTTTGTCTTTGTTTCAGTTGATCCCTCTTTGGGTAGTGTTGGGATTTGGCTGTGGCCTGGCAACGTTTTACACCCTTCGATTGGCCACCAGAAACCCTGATGTTGCGTGAGTTTTCTGAAACTATCTCTTCAGTGTGTGTGACTAGGCCTGAGAAACAGGCCGAGGTGCGGGTATTGTGAAAGCTGAGATTATGATAGGTTACGCAGTTCCAGAGTACAGAGTAGTGCTATTAAAGTTTAAATGCATAAACTCCTTGGGTAAAATGTGTGATTTGTAGTTGAGCTGAGGTGGTAGCTTATTTTCCATTTCAAGGCACTTAACATATGCCAGTAATAATATTTTAAAGGAAGTGGCTAACGAACAGGGACCCGGTCAATAGAAGACGTTACTATCGAACGGGTCACGTTTATTCTTTGCACAGATCTGCATGTAAGCATTCTTCATCTTGTCCTTTAATTTCATTGGTTCCTTACCTAATTGGTTTACTAAGTGGGTACTAATTGCTGAAATTGTCAGTATGGCTACCCTAACTCTGTATGTTTCTCAATTAGCCTTTTAATTTCATTGGTGGATTATCTGAATTAACGAATACTTGCTACACAAAATGTAGTAAATTGCATTCTGACATGATTACTGGGGGGGGGGGGGATTAAATTAGCAATTCAGACATTAACAAATTCTGACGTGATTACTGGAGCCGTATTCTATAACAGTACTTAGATAAGGTGACCTTAGATCCAAGTAAGGGATGATTTTCACTTTAAATTTTCTTGCACCTTGTATTCACAGGTAAATTATCAAATACTCAGTTGTAAAATAATACAGGGAACCCGATCGATAGGTAGCGTTTCTAATGATCAGGGACCGGGTCGATAGACTCTTGCTATTTTAAAACAGTATTTCAGTAGATGGTCTTGATTCTGTGACACTGGTGATACTGTCTCGTCTCTAATATGTAGTCAGATTTATTGAGGTTTTGATATTTTTTTTTTCATTTTGGCAGATGGTTAGCATTTTTATATTTTGATAAATCTGTTTACTCTAGGGCTGCAACGATTCTTCGGTTCCTTTGAAACGAAATGATTCAGTTCAATACTCAAGGCAAGAAAAGTGAACCAGGTCTACGAAAAACAATTAAACATAGACATAAAATCTACTGCAAAATTAATTTTATTTTTTAAATATATGCATATATTTATATATTTTACTAATATAATGCATTTCCGTTTCAGTATTTTATATTTTAAGTATTTGCAAACTTTAATTCTTTGTGTAACAATGTTTTATAAGACGGCATTTTATTATAACGTATTTCGAAGACGCCTCTAATCTCGCAATATAAAGATGGTTAAAGTTTCCTATATTTTGCATTATAAATGCATCTTTTTCCCAAAATTCAATAAATTATCACAATTCTTTCCTGTTGTGTGCCTTGTAACCATTTTATAAGGCGTGATATGTCAAAATATGATGCACTTTATTTCGTGGGCGATAATCAAGTGATTAACCGAGTCCGAGTCGATTCTTCTAAAACGAGGAATCGAGGCGCATTTTCGGGCTCGCTTGCAGCCCTAGTTTACTCCAACTGCCATATTGTTTTATTGTTAAACTTGTTGCCTGACATCAGTCGTCAGCTGCATATTTTGTGTCTTATCTTCGGTATCTGTCTGTTTTGCAGTTGGAACAAGAGCAGCAACCCCTACCCATGGCAGAGGTTTCAACCCACTACCCAGTACAAGGTACGGTTTAGAACAGATTTCTAGTCGATTACATAGACATATATTTTCTTATTGAGAAAAAAAATTTTGATCTACTTTATAAGTTTTGCTCTATGTGACTGGTTTTGAGCTGTTATAAAGTTACTCTAAAGAGTTTTAGGTGAGCTAATGATATTATTAGTTACATAAGGGTTATGCGTATGGATGAGACAGTGGCATATTTTCCTTGCCAGTATCCCACTGTTGTAGGGCTGTTCGCAATTTGGAATCCTGAAAACTTGTGTTGTCTCAACTAAATAACGCTATTAACAGGGTGAGTTGATGACAATAAAGTAGTCTTATCTCTGTTACGAAAAAAAGTTTATTGTAAGCATAAATGTCGGAGAAGAGGTTAGAATTTCTTCATATTTGTTGTACATGTGTATTATTTTAAGTTTTCCCAGCACTTTATGTGCTTACAGTCAACAAACAGATTATATTTTATTTTGGTATTTTAGTAAAATGGTCTTTATACCTGCATTGCCATTTAGTCCAAAGTTATGAACCAATTTGAAGTGGTGCTATATGAATGTGTAATTCTGTGTTTGTAACCCACAAAGTCCATTTCTTGTTCATTGGATCATCAATGGTCAGAGTGGTTGACGTGCTTTTAAATAGAATTGTCCCTTAAAAGGTAGTAAACCTCAACTTCTTAATGGAACCAAAACTGATGGTCTAAATATCTTTTAAACATTTTTGTTTTGGAAAAATATACGTACATGGAGTGTCATAAAATTTAAGACATTTTTCTGAAATTCCCAAGTGTCTATGTTCTTCGTGGATATAATATTTTCGGTATGTTTAGAATATTTTGTTCATGTATAACCTGACAACGTGTAAATCACAACCCCTAAAATTAAAGTGAGCTATAATTTCACAAATTCGCTATTAGAAATGATATAGATTTATGTGGTTTATCATTGGTTATCCAGGATCAGCCTCGTCTTAAGTATCATCGTGGCCAGCTTTCAGGGGGGTCAGTTATTTTTTTATTCTGTTGATACACACACACCTTGGAGTCTTGGATTGTTTACCCTGGATGCTCCAGTCGATTAGCTTAACCTTGAAGAGCCAGCTCAAGTACCTACAGGAACTTACAACTTAGATTGTCTGACCTTAGGACTGCTGGCAAGGTTGCCGTGTTTTACACAGGTAAAATACTAGCGAGACGAAATAAGACATAGTAGCCACGAGTATCTTCGAGTTGGTTGTTAAGTTTGAACTGCATGAATAGTTAGACTTAGTGGGTGTGCCACATGTTTTCAATGCATGCAAAGTTTGATTCAATCAGTTCATAATAGTTAAGCCCTTTATACTTGGGATCTTGATGTTCATTTGTTGAGCTTCTGGTCAGATTCCTAATTCAAATCAACTGTACATGGCCCTCCTTGCTTTCTCTTTATTGCAACAGTATGGAATCTTTGCAGACTTGCAGTTGACCTTTTTCGAGTGGAAAACGTTTTGGTAAAATCCCATTTGAAGCAGAAGTCAATATCACCATTTAAATGATTTGAATTTTACCCTGCTATATAGAATCTTTGTTTAAGTGGAACTGTTTCTCGGATTGCTTGAGTTTCCCTAAAATAAAGACTTTTATTCCTCCTATCTCTGCTGTCTTGGGTTGAATCTCTGCAAATTAGAGAAACCTGCAGAGGGTTCACTGACTGCGTGGCTAGCAAGCTTTTCATTTAAACACCGTACTCTTCCCCGAGTGGTCATGGGTTTGAATTCAGCCCATGCCGACATGAGATGTCTTGATATGACCTTAGCTATGGAAGTGTACCTGAAAGTTCAAAGTTGGGGCTTTTGCATCCCACCCAACAGCCAGGGTCATATTGGGACAGGCCCTCAGCTTTGTCACCTGTGGGAGTCAACCCCCCCCCCCACACACACACACACACACACAGAGAGGTGACTGCCTGTGATTAGATGCCAAACCTACCAATCTACTAGGTCACTGAGGATCTCAAATAGTGTACCAGATAGAGCTGAAACAGTTATTCCTACTAATCGATTATTAGGTTATCAAAGCACTAGTCGATACCAATATTGCTAAACCGATTAACTGTTTTCTTATGTAATACACCCCTAATGGGAATTATGTGATTGTGAAAACTTTAAATATTTCGAGTTAAGACCTTAAAATGTATCAAATTAAAGCATTTTATCTGTATTTAATTTTTTTAAATATCACAATATTATACTATTAGCGAATTACCCACCAGTCTAATGAAGTTTTTGCTTTTCAGGCATTTCGCAATCCGCCATCCAGAACAGATGTCGTTTTCAGTATTTCCCAAACATGCTAAACCTCCGAAACAGTTAATCAGTTAGTCGACGGTTAATGCAGCCGACTACCCGGCTAGTAAATTTTGCTAATCATTTCAGCTCTCGCAACTGGAAAGTTACAGGTGTTGAAAGGGTTGGTGGTTTCTGGTGCCAGGTGTGAGAATAATGTGAGGTTGTGTTTATTACACATATTATAATATTGTCACAGTTGTCCCCATTATTTATGATGCTCTGTAGCCAACTCTAGATACGTCCCCAATTCATTGGTCACTGATTGCTTGTTGTATTCTGTTATATGTTTCTCTTTGGGTTTTTTTTTTTTTTCAGTTTTACTCAATTGGGAGGGAGTACACGAAGCTGGAACAGGACCCAGAAAAGCCCTCTCTGTAAAATGAAGATCTAGAAAAGCTGACCAGACTTTCCGAGTGTGTGTGATAAAAGAGTGAATGACTCTATAAAAAGTACTTTATAAAAAAAAATTGCTTGCGAGGGAACCTTTTGCCTGATTTTTTTAAAAGGAAGCACAACACAGTTTGATAGTGTGGGATGTGATGTTAAAGGCACATTTTAAATGGTTTACTTTACGAGAGTCTGGAAGACATACCTACTGGTCCTCTGTTTTGTGTGTGGACAACCCAGGCAATATATTTTCTGCACCATTTGTCTCCAGATCATATATTGTCACAGGGGTTTGCACTAGTGGTGGGAACGGTAAACCGGTAACTGGTTTTTCGTTCGTTTCTAGCCAAAAAAACAAAATTCGCAAAGAATATTTGGGAACCGGTAATTGAAAAACGTCATCATTTTACACCACCTAATGGCTGATACTTCTTCAAAACGACAAAAACTATATATATTATGAAAAATATGTCACATTTTTACATTTTATTGAGCAAAAATCATCTTTACATACTTAATAATATCTTGCGAAAGCCATTTCCAGTTTCGAGTTCTGCCTCATGTACGCTGTGTGGATTATTTTACTGCACATTATAAGGCATACAAAATACCGGATTTCGTTTCGTTTCAAAGCCCCGGTAACCGGTTTTGATTTCTGCAAACGGTCCCACCACTAGTTTGCACATATTTATTGAAGTTAAGATATGATGCACTTGAAAGAATGCGTTTACAATGTTTTCAAAGATCTTGCCAGCACCACTCGAAATTAAGTACTCACAAATGCACTCAGTGACCTTGTATACCTCTTGTACACATCGTTTGTATGTCAAACTTTGAAGTTTATTGGTGCACCAATGATTGTAGTTGACAGCTTTTATCGCTATATTGCCATCGGGATTGGTAAAGATGTCCCTTGCTTGTGTACTTTTTGGCTTGAAGCAGATGTCAGTAAAAACATCAATTTGGGCTTTGCTTTTATTGTGCCGCTCTATGGATGATTCTGTCGTTAAAAAGTGTTAATTTATGCACTGTTGTGCTTGTGTGTAAATGAATTCGACATTGTAACCAAGGTTAGGAAAAATAAATAAAATGGAAAAGCTTTCATATGTGTGCTTGGCTAATTTGTTATTTACCCAGTTTAAAAGTGCTGTTGCTTATATTTTGTGACTGGGTTGCCATGGTCTGTTTATGCCCCAAATTGGGGGTCAGTTTTCCTTCAGAAGAGATGTTTGAATTTTGAATAAGAATTCTCTGTCCCCGTATATTTTTTTGATGCAAAGATTAAGTGCTATGCAAGTACGATTAGATTATATTGTAAACCATCGGTTGTTGACAAGTCAGTGCCACTTTTCGACAATAGGTCCCATACCTTGATTTCAACTTGTGACCTTGGCCATGAGAGTCAGGTGTATCTTCCACCCTTTTGAAGGGTCCAATAAGTCTACATCTGTGTAACATTGATGAAAACTCAAGAAAACTAGTTTGAAATCTGGCAGTAGATATTTTATTTGCGGTCTTGACATAACATCTTAGGTACATTGTATGTAAGATTTTGGAAGACTAAATATTTTCAAAAGATCTCGTATGTAAGAAGTCGCAACAAAGTTACTTACATCTGAAATCACAGACTGATGGCCCCCATAAAACTTACATGCACAGTCTTGTCCAAGAATTCTTTGGAATCAAACTAGTCTTTCTACCTAGGCTCCCTAGTTAACCTTACACAGTTTTCTTTTGCAAGAGTATTTATACTCCATTATCAACATAGAACAAAACACAAGCACTAGTTAATACCCATTCCTTATGTTTGTTTACCAAATTTGGTGGCCATAAAATTGCCCTTTAAACATAAATCAATCTTCAAGTTTACATCAGTCTTTGAACAAATTCTTCTTGGACTGAATTGATAATTCATACATCTGAAAACATATAAACTTTGTCACTCTACTTCTTAGAGCAAGTTTTCTGTGGATGATGTACACACAGTTTCTTTTTGGACAGATCTAAGTCGTTGGCAGAGTTAAAATAAGTCCTCCAATGCATCTAATAGAGTAATATCAATATAATACAAGCCTACAAAATGAATGACCCCTGACACCATAAATTCTGAAAATAAAATGCAAGGAAAAGCAATCAATAAACTTAGGAAATCATCGGCTAAATATAAATGTAAAGAAAAAAAAAGTCACTAAATTTTGATTGTGTTGAGGGATGTGGCTTGAATCTTGTATAAAGCTTTGCCCTTTGCAGTTATCAAGTACTTAAAAACTCTCATTGAAAATGCAAGGAATTCTGGGGAAATTGTGTAATGTTTATTATAATAAACCTGTGTAGAAACAGAATTCTGGGAAATAAATATTTTAAAAATAAACATAGAAACAAAGAATTACCCAGAAATATAATATATACTATCATCACAAAATACAACTATGTTCTAACGCTATGCATAAATATCAATGCTTTAAAACATTAATAAGTACATTCTATTGGTTCTATCCATCTAAGTATGCAGGAGAACCCCTATTATCCGAACCCTTCATTATCAGAAAACCCACTCTCCCAACTCCATTTCAAGCTGGTATTTTTGGCTTTCTATTATCCAACCTAATTGTTGCTTCCCTATAAGGTCAGATAATAGAGTGTCCATTGTATTTACTGTAAGATGTATTCCGATTAGAATATTGAGTAAATTGGTGTGTGGGTGTACAGTACTCCATAGACTTAATGAGTTTCTGAGGGTGATGAGAGAATGATTTACTTCTACATAACACAGTGTGGGTTTAACTTATTTTTTTTAACTGCGCACAATCATTTTTTTCTCCAAAGTAAGACAAAATGGTATTGTATATTGACATAAATTTTCATATGATATTTCAGTCACCCACAACCTCAAGTGAAAATGTACATTAAATAAAATACCTTTACCGTACAAATGCAAATCAAAATGTCAAGGTCATTAAAATATAAAACAAAAAATATTTGTAAAATAATGATCACAGATCTGACAGTCCAGCACCTCCAGCATTAATAAAAGGGTGTAAAATTTAATGTCAATTTTCCTGTCACAGATTAAATTGACAAGCTTGATTTACCTTCAGCTGAAACCTTTGTAGATGAAAATGTACCAGCAAACTAACATGAATGTTCAGTTGTATCTTGTAGTATTTACAAAGCACTTGTCCAATTAACTGACAGAAAAAAAATAACACTAAAATATGATAAGTTACAGGATATAATACTAGTTCTAACATGACATGGATGTGTCCGTGAATTTGATTGGCTAAACGACAAAATACTTAATGGGTAAAATACAGCACAACCCTGTAGCTCCCTATTATCACTCAATATGGTTGTCTCGACAATAATTATTTCTTGTCATAAAAATGTAAATGATAAATGATGTTTATGAAATTTAAGCAGTAGTCATGTTAGAATAGGAATAACCCCCACCAAAACCGTGGTATACGCAGAATTTTACCATGGTTTGAGGCAATAAACCCCTCAGGCTTCACCTTCAGGGCTTATAACCTCAAACCATGGTAAAATTCTAAGCATACTATGGTTTGGTCGGGGGTTCAACACCCCACCATGTACAGAGTATGAATACAAAATACAGACTACATTTGAAACTTGACACTGGAGCCGCCCATTGAGATCAGATGTACAATAATAAGGGGAGGATTTCCTTACTGTCAAATTTCATATACTGTAAAACGATAAATGTTCGCCGACGATTTATTTGGCGAATTTCGCAATCGCGGGAAAAGCACGAAAATAAATCGCCCGAAATTTAGTTTAGTACTAGTATACACCCATATACGGGAATTATCGCTCAAAAAACGGGAACTGTCAGACGAACTTTAATAGTGCCAATATCATTTTAAAGGGAAAACCACGAACTTTAATAGCTGCGAACATTTCTCGTTTTACAGTACTAGTTTTGCATCTACAAGATATCAAAGTCAAACCTATATATTTTACAAACATTACACCGACAGAATAACAGGTCAAAATCACCCTTTTATAACATTTAACTACATATAAAATAAGAAAAAACCCCAACTAAAATGTCTTTTAAAAATACACCTATATCGTATGAAGATAAAATCAACTCTGGTGGATTTGGAAGGACATTCAAAATCACAGATAAATATACTACAATGTTGTTTACATTATAATCTAATAATGTTAAAATGAGCCCTGATAGATGTATCGGTAATTGAAAAATCACAGACATGGAAAATACTATGTCATCATGGATAATATCCCATTCTGGTAAAAATTAGCACTGATGGATATACAAGTAGGTAAAACATCACAAATACATCATGTATGTATAATATTCTATTAAATTAATTTATACAAAATTGTATCACAAAATTTGATTGAAATAATTGCATAAGAAGCCCACAAGGATTGGAAGTACCCGTTATCAACTTTGTACAAATATCACAGAATTATTTATAATTACTTTCAAATCAATAAATCACACACGCACATAAACTTAGGTTAGACAAGACCTCTAGGGGAGCACAAAACTCCGCCCACAAATCTTGTCAGTTATGAGAGACACACGATTGGCAGCACAAATTATGGATTAAAAAAAACTTACACAAGAAATCTGAAGAAATGATAGCATTTCATCTGGCAGTTTTAGCAGATTTGTCAGGTGTCACTGATTATGGTCACATGGTGGGTCCATTTACGAAAATTAATAGTTTTTTGGTAGTTTTTAAGCTTGTCACTGGTATGGTTGAACTATGATCATAAATGAGCCATAATTTAAAACGAAAACATTTCCACAAGATATTCATTTTGAAGTTAATACTGTTCATTTTTTTATTTTAATTTTTCCACATGCAGAGTGGTTTGCATTGGCAGGGTAATTTTTCTAAAACCTGTACATTCTCCCCAAAACTTCTACTCTTCCAACTGCCACCAAATTTAAACCAGTTAATTATCTACACCAAGTGCCTCTGGAGTTCAATCAACATTAGTTCAGTCGATTTCATGTGTAATTGTACCAGCTAACAGGCATATAAATAAACAGTGAGTAAAACACTGACTACTTGATCACATATGTTGGATGAAGCACAGAGAAATGTCAAAAACAAAGGAATATATAACTTAGATTCATTTCCAGTTGTCAAATAGATGCATAAATAGGATTTCTAATGAATTTGCAGCTGTAAAATACATGGATAAATAGCATTTCTAAGGAACTTGCAGTTGTAAAGTACACACATACATAGGATTTCTAAGGAACTTGCAAGTTGTAAAAAATACTTGCAAAAAATAGGATTTCTAAGTAATTATATTCAAAAGGATTTTGCACGTGTCCAATTACACAAGAAAACGTACACACTACCAACTTTTTCTGGGTGTTTTAATATCACAAATACATTACAATAACCTGATAAATATGCTGAATAAATAAAATGGAAAAGTTTAAACTTCACTGTGCACCGAAGACACAACCACTATACAACTCTGATCAGCAGAATTATTCTTTAAGTAGAAGTCAAAATATCTGTGAGATCATTTTAGGGATTGGGTCGGTAAGCCCGGTATCCAGGGGCGGATTTCATGCAAGGTCTCAGACTTAGCCCAGTATCAGGCTGAGCCACTGGCTCAAATCTGAGCCTTTTGGCTCAGCTAAGTCTTTGTCTCAAATGGTTTTCACAGAAGGGGTCTCAGTTGAGACCAAGCTTATCAAATAACCACAGTGGTTTTTCTGTGTCATGTGACCATTTTTTGTGGTCAAAATATTCTACTGATGACATATATGTTCCTTGTTTGACACATAATATCTCTGGTCAAATACCATTTTGCAATGGGAAACCTTGTAAACATGTAAAAACACCCAAAGACTACTTCAGGGGGTTGTTTTATATACTTGTACCCTATTTTCAGCCATTTCAAATTTTGAAGTGAAGAAAGAATTATGGCGGCCATATTTTAGCCATTGTTTACAAAACTTAAGCCCACTTTCAACCAGTCTCAATATTTGAGCCAGTGGCTCAGCCAAAGCTGAGACTGAGACCTTTTGTGAAATCCATTAAGGCTGAGCCCATGGGCTCAAGTAAAATATTCCAATAATTTGAGACAAAAGTCTCAAATTTGAGCCTGAGACCAGGCTAAGACCTTTCGTGAAATCCGCCCCAGAGCGATTTTACTGAAATACCATGATGAGATTTTACAACAGCCACTTCGCTTGTGAACACATACAATGGAAGGAAGAGTTAAAGTATTAGAAATCTACCCAACATCTGAACCAATTATAAGCTTTCATCCCATATTTTTGGGGCATTTGCAGACTGTTATAGTGATTGTGTTAACCAGAACTGTCATATTTTGGTAACAACAATTTATACCCTCAACCTCGCTTGTCAGATCATAAAATTTAAGGAAAACTTTAAAGATTGGCGACAAACCAGAAACCTGAACAAATTATAAGCTTTTTATCTTATATTTTGTGCATTTGGCCACTTTTAATGGTCTTTTAATGCGATACTGTTAAGAGGAAACGTCCATGTTTCATTGGGGGGGGTACTAAAACGCGGTACAGTTTTGCACGGGCAACCCCTGATGTACACATATTTGGTACCGACCCATCCCTAGATTATTTTCAGTAAAATTTTTATCCACTGTCTCACAATCCTGGTTTAGTGGAAGTCTCGTCCCAGTTCCTTCAAGTCAAACATTTAACCCTTTCGCTACTGAAGGAAAATTATTCCACCGGACTGTAGCCATATGACGTCATATCACGTCAGAAACGCCAATGAAGTAAAATAATAACTCACTACCTTATGCACTTTATTTGCGGTGTTTTTCGGCATATTTCATTAGGAATTGATGAAAGTCGAATGGGAAATTTTGTGGGAATTCCCCAAATAAAAATAACCATGAGTAAACAATAGGTAAATGCGGTAAATACGGCAATATATACAGAAACCAGTAAAAATAGGTGAAGTGGTGAATTTTTTTAAAAAATATAGCATAACTTTCATATAAAATACTTAAAAAATCAGTTTAATACTGATACACCAAAGAAAACGTATAACAGTACACTGAAGGGAGAGAAGAAATATTTATTATTGGCGTATGGTCCCCTGTAATACACATTGATGTCGACTGCTAGTCGACATACATGGTAGCGAAAGGGTTAAATTGAAACTCATAATTGCCAGGAATTTCAGATACGTGGGTAAAACTTCAAATGAACAAAGTGCTCGAAAGTTCTCGGGTGTTATAGCTCCTCTTTTCTGCTTTTATCACCCGTCTGGTTTCTACCACCTGTACGTTTGGTGACGACTCCCTCCGGTGAATCTGCACTGGCGTCTGTCGACACGTCATCTGTAACGTGAAACAGCAAGAGTCTTTATTGAGGCTATTTAGGATATATTAAGGGTATAAGAGCAAAAACTGGTTTATTAATTTATAAAATGGCTGGCTATAATGAAAATACCATCTGAAAACCAACTACAAATCTTGAGCACTATCTTCATTATCTCAGCACACTGACGTGTCAGGTTTTGCTTGATTAACTTACAGGCTTAAATAATACAATGAACATTTTCATATCAATAAAACAATAAGGAAATAAAAATAGGGGGTGGGGGGGGGGGGGGGGGGGGGTGGGTATATATTGTGTAGGATCAAGGAAATCTATCTATTTAATGTCCTATGTGCATATTCATAGTGGAATTTTTTTGGGCTAGTTCTCCAATTACACAAAATTACCTTCATTATCCTCCTCATTTGCATATTCATCATCCTCCTCATCTACATATTCATCAGGCTCCTCCCCTTCTTCCCATTCTTCTTCATCATCCTCCTCTTCATATTCATCATCCTCCTCTTCATATTCATCATCCTCCTCTTCATATTCATCATCATACTCATCCTCATATTTTTTTTGCTGCAATTCTTTCATACCAGTTACAATGGCATTCACCGTGCCCCATCGCTGCTGTTCAACATCGTCGGTCGTGCACATCTCTTAAAAAAAAGACAGAAAATATTGTGTGTATCAGATGATAGTGAATTACATTTACAACTCTATAAGTAAAGTAGGGAAATTGCTCCTCTAAATACTAGATTAACATTGAAAAGAGATTTATGATTTTTGGAACTTTTGACACTTAGCATCTACTGAGCACAGCCACTTGCCTGAAATATTGTAGAAAATACAAACAAAACAGTAACTTCTGACAAAGTAATGTTAATCAGTGAAAACTGCATAAAATAATTCAAAGACATTTGGGTATTTATAGAAAAGTAAGATTTATGTTGTAGTACAGTAGAACCTCTATTATCCACCCCTCTTGGGGGAGTAACAATTAGGTTGTATAACAGAAATGTCGGATAATTAGGTTGGATAATAGAAAGCCTACAATAACAGGCTTAAATGGAGTTGTGAGAATGGGTTTGAGGTTGGATAATTGAAAGTTTGGATAATAGAGGGTCGGATAATACAGGTTCTACTGTATTTTTGTGTGTTTAAAATGAATCAATGATCGCTCTATGAGCTGCCTATGCTGAATTGTCATCCAGGAATCTGTGGATGTCATAAATTGTTGATAAACTATTGTTTAGAGAGAAAAATAAAAGAGTTATGAATTCCGTTAGCCTTACTGGCAATGTCCACACAGAGCTTCTCCTCTATGTTCCTTTCCTTGTTCTGGAAGAGTTCAATAATGGCGTCCTCGTGTTCTTCCACTAAAGTGTCACACTTTAATCATATAAATAATACACTATTTATATGGAGGTAAGAATTCATGGTGTACCAGGTGTGAACAAAAGTAAATGTGATAAATGATAAACTACATGTATAAATTCTAATTACAATTTAACTATGGCATTTTCATGTTCTTCCATTCAAGTGTCAAATATAAATAAATCTGTTATCGAATTAATACATAAATAAAATACTAATAATCTAATAATCAGGTCCATCTCCTTAAATTTAAATGAACCATTATGCAGGGCTCACACTTGGAGGAATATATCCAAGAATGAATAACCTGGTTAAAACGACAAAGAATTACAACTATTTTTAAGACTTTCAAGCTTTTTAATATCGGCAAAACTATTTTAAAAGTTATAATTAGTGCATAGAATTCTGGGTTAAAAGTGCCAAAAACAGTTATTTTAGTAGTTATAACTATGATCTGGAAATGCAAGGTAAACAGACTTGAAATAATTAGTTTTCAAACTATTTATACATTAAACATCATATTTATACACTGCACATTATATTTATACCTTTTACATCAACACTAATTATAGGTAGATAAACTGACAAAGATGGGGGAGCAACAAATAAACAGATACTCACGGAGAAACGCAGCTGTTTGGTTGTATCTTCGCTGATCATAACATTTGTTAGTGAAATTGCCTCTCCAGTCCTACCTGAGAAAATAAAATAGAAAACTTACCTTAGCAAACAGACATTTTTTGTCTCAACTGAATATAATCATTCTTTTCTCCGTTTGTTAGCATATTAATCAACCCTGTATTAACATATTCACCAGGCTGAGCTCACTTTTGTATATTTTTAAAACAAACCATTATATTTCTTGCATCTTATTTCTACCAGAACAGACTTTTAGTAAAAACATAAGAAATGGTGGAAGCTCACTTGAAGTGCGCACAAAGGTCTTGCGGCTGGTTTTGGGGTTGGTCTGGATGTGATAGTCGTACATGGTAGAACAAATGCCCTCCATCAGTTCAATCATGTGCACCTCTGACCTCTTGAAGGGTACCTACACAGTAACAAAAGTCAACCTGTGGCAATTGCAAGTTATATTACTGGTGCAATATCTACATAAAAGTGAGAAATATGAACCAAATAATATACTGAAAATACTACATTGCATTACTCTCTCAAGCAAGTACTTGGTAAGCACTCTGGATAGTATTTTTTAAAATCCATTATTTACTTACTTTACTAAGTTATAATAGAACATGTCTGCTTTCACATGTGTGCCACTCTCAGAATCACTATTAGAAGAGTCAACCATGGAGATTACTAATACTGTGAATATACCAGATTTTATTTGTCAATAATGCCCCATTTTTACAAATGCATGGCGTACCATTACTATCATAATCCAAAAAGGCAAACAGATTTTTTTTTTCAAGTTTTCCTTTTACCTGCACTGCTCCCTTTTGACGTCCCCGTTCATCCAGTCTGAAGCTGCCCACCTGGATGGTTTTCTTTTCGTCAGTTGCACCCAGTTGCCAACCCATCTCTTCCACCATGCAGAGGCAGGCTACAATACAAGGTATCAGAAACATCATTAAAGGATTCACATAACAGCAAATGTATAATATACCTATTCTGCCACTGTGGCCTAGCGGGTAGCACACTTGTCTAGGAACTCAGAGGACGTGGGTTCAAACCCAGGTACAGGCAGATACATAGTGGCTCGGATGACCACTTAAAATGGCGGTCCCCCTGTCATTGGGTCCTATCCCCAGTGGCAGGCTAAAGAACCTCAAGGACGTTGAAAAATGGTCATCCTTGAGTCTCTGTCTTCCAGTTAGGGGAATGTCCCTTACTTGTGAGTTGGGGCTGTACCTGTGCAGTCGGATAGGTTTAATAGCGCTTTGAGTCCTGTAGTATATGGAGATATTGTGCTGAGTATAAATACACAATACATTACATTACACTATTCTGAAATGAGTTAAAAAAAAAAAATTGAAATTATACTGTTGATCAAAAGGTCTACAGTACACTTAACTAACTATACACAAATGCTTTCATTAGTTTCATGGTACTGTGTAATCTATTTTTTTTTTTTTTATGTTGGGAGGAACTGAGTTGTCTGGACAATTTTTAGAGAGAGAGAGAGAAAAAATAAAAGCTATATATGATAGTGGGGTGGACATGAGTAGCAATTTTTTTACTGGACTACCCTTTCCCTTTTACACTTTAAAGTGTCCTTTGTTTGGTGGGCAGCAGAAAAATGTGCTGTTTTTTAAGTGCGAGCCTTGATAGAGCGTAGCGTGATGAGTATTTGTCTGGTCACTGAAGTTAAGTGGCAATGGGCTATGTTAGTACTTGGATGGGTGACCATCTGAGTTCTAAACCACCTGTGGGATGTGTGAGTTGGACTTTACCTGACTTTCATAAATTCTTGTGCACTACTCGTGTCTCTGATGGCTTTGCCCGCATACTTGGGGACCATAACACCTTTCGGCCGTGATCGTTAACCTTAATGAACTTGAGCCATTTTACACTGTATATGACTTTTATAAAACTTGAAATGATAAAGTGGAAAAGGGTTCTCTACTCATACACAATGTGTACCCTTTATGGCAATAATATAGCATACTTCTAACAGTTTTCAAAAAATGAAATGACAAAAAAAAAATAAATAAATAAAATGAGGTTTTACCTCCACAATACATGAAGCGGTCTCTTTCTCCAGTCACAGTATTCAAGGGTACATACAATGCAATCAAGGCAAGTTTCGTGAACCAAATGACCTTCATGACTTGCTGTGGGGATCGAGAAATACTTTGTCCACTCTAAAACTAATAAAAGCAATACATTTTGAATCAATGAAATTGTTTGTGTGGTATACATATATATATATCTTAAAAATGCACATTTTAAATTATATATAAAATAACACCCTGTGAATTTTTTACCAGTACTGTAGAATGTAAACAAATAAATAAAAATACAAAACATTTATGCAAGTTTTAAATACTGAATACAACTTTAACGGTGTACCGGTATTTCAAATTTTATATGAAAAAAAAGTGAATTTAAAAACTCTGACCTGTAAATTTATTGCAAGTGGTTAAAATGGTTATCACCACAAGTTGATAAAAGTTACATATATATCATTGAAAAGAGGATGTTTAGTCTATGTTTTATTAAACATATGGTTTCAAGGTACCCCTGCATGGACATGCAGAACTGGGCTCAACTGCATGTTAAGCTGTACACACTTTAGGGCTGTGCAATTAAACAATTTAGTGAATGCCATTTATGTTGCACGTGAGAAGTAATTTACCTTTACCTTACCTAATGGTACTGTGAATTGTGGTTGTTACCTTGTAGTTAACTCGTTTTGAGGGGATTTTACAAAAATTTCACACTTTTCTGCACAAACCTGGAAATGATTTGTCCTGACACCAGAAAATAGTAGAATATCCATGCGGCTGAAAATGAAATAACGCACCAACTCAAACGTTGTAGTGTAAATTAAGATATCCATAAAACAAACACCTGTAGGGTTTTAAATACCTCTAACATAAAAATAATACCATATAAAAAGAATTTCTAATGCATTATCAGGTTCTTATTACAGATCTATTATTTACACAGAAACTTAATTACATCAAAAGAGATTTTTTTTGTGATTGGTTCAGTGTGGTGTAATTACATATTTTTATTTTGTATGTTATTTTATAATCTGACTGCAGTCACTGTTAAAATAGATCTGTGTGTAATGTTCATCCCATAGCCCATGCAGAAGTGAATACCAATATCATTAATTCAACCCATTTTAATCTATTCTTGACATGCATTAAAATATTTCATATGTTCATCTGTGTGTATGGTGAATTTGGCCCTAACTTTTCAATTTTATGTCCATCACTGTAACAAAACACTGATTCCTTTAAATATCCCTCGACGGGTCTTGTTAGTTTGACTTCAAATACACAACTGATAGACATGGTCTATTTCTGGGATGTTACAGTGTGACAGTGGTATTACACTCACCTCCCACCTCTGAGGTATGCGGTTCAAACCCCAGACCCTATGTGGGAAAGTTGGTAATTGCTGACTGATGGTCAGCAGTTTACAGTACAGAACCTTGACCAACTGTATGTACTGGTTTCCACTACCCATAAAGCTGCCAGATGTGATATGACTTCTACAGTGTTGAAATCGACATTAAAACCCAAATAAATTTCTGGCATGCCATGGTCATTGCACATGATTTCTTTTTATAAGAGGAAATGTGTGACAATTAGGATCAGACATTGCACACTGCAGGTACAATGGACTTTGTGCACCTCTGACCCAGATTCCAATAATTTGTGTTTAAATATTCTGTCATATAGAAGTTTATCATGCTTTTTATGCTGAAATAGCGTTAAAGTTGATCAATAAATGGGTTTTTGAGTTCAGAAAGTTGACAGATTTTTTATTAAATATATCAATTGTGCATTTCTAATGGTTACTATGTCCGGTTGTACGACTTTTGCTTCTCATCAACGTTTTAGGTACAACTACTTACTTTAGTAGCAACCTTAGTTTTTGTTTAACCGTTTTCTCCTAATCAAGCAAGCAGACGATCTGAAATGTTTGTGTTTTTAAAAACGTATAATATTCATTAATTATTTTATAGTTAAGAATAATTTTACAAAATAATGTACATATATAATGCATAGAGGCCGAAGGATCGTTTTTACGTGCAAGTTTACTTGCATAGTTGATATCTGATGTGCAAGACTTATTATCGCCCATCATCTTGCGGCTTCTGAGCAGCCCCTCACAATCAGTTGTAAAGTCCAGAAAAACTACAATACAAACGATTTACCACATAAAGAAGTCACAACGCTGACTTTACATTTGATAATTCGAAGTTATTTACCTAAATATTATTACTGGCATCCTATGCACCACTAAACGCCGGCTGATTGATATGTTGATAGTTCCTATACGTATAATAAGCAGGCACCAATTATTTCTAGGCAGAATTCAAGTAGACACAATTTGGTTAACAGTTCCCTCCAAATCTAGTGGTGGTGGACCAATTCACCCCTGTGTACCTATTCATGTCCACCCCTAAATTAATTGAATAAAGATATATATATATATATATTACTGTTACACAATAAATTACCAATGTGTATGTTCAATTTTATAATTATCTGTGGTGTGATTAACCTATTTTCAATCAAAAAGTAAAACTCTTTAAGAAAAACTCCTTGGGTGCATGAATACATACACGTACAGGTGTGAATTGCATGGTCCATGGAAGACCACTAGTCCATACAGCCTGTTTTTAACCAAAATGAAACAAGTGCACACTAAAAGGCGGAAAATAAATATGATTGCTACTGAAATATGAGCATTTTACTTTGTGTACCTCTTGATAACAGTAATTGGTATCTGCTGTATCAGGTAGTGGGGCCGTGTGATTTACACCTTTGAGTACATTTTTTAATTGACATTTGTCTGTGACCTTACATGAAGTCTTTGGTACAGAGATCAAGTTTAATAAAAGTCTAATTATATTGAATTATGTGTAAATATCAGATTCTGGCAACAAATTTTTTTTCTGTTTGTTTTTACATTGTAGTAATGACATATCGAACACAACAAACAGACAGAACTAGTCTAAGAAATGAATTTCTGAACTGTTAAACACACATTTGAAATGATTACAGAGTCAGCACGATTGAATAATAAAATAGAGGCAACTCAACTATGCTCCCAGCAAGGAAAAAATTGAGCTTAATGCAAGTAATGGTGTATCAGGCACTAAAAAGACAGTGTCACAACAGAGTAGTCACACCTAGAAATGTTTCTCCCACATTGTTTGTCCCCGAACATATAGAAAAACCTGCATACAGAAAGAAGAAATGGCACTTTCTGCCACAAAGTGAGGTAGTGCCAAGGTCACCAGAGGTGAAAAATGCAGAGCAAATCAAGGGCATGAGAGACACCTGTAAACTGGCAGCAGAAATTCTACACTTTGCTGGGGAGATGGTAAAACCAGGAGTGACAACAGATGAAATCGACAAGAAGGTGCATCAAAAGATAGTCAGCAACAATGCTTACCCCTCTCCCTTATTGTATAAAGGTTAGTATCACATACAAATACATCATTGTAGATCATTGTAGAGGCAGGATTATCTCTCAATTGATTTCTTTGGTTTCAATATTAATGTCCAGAAAATGGACAATGTCAATGAAAATTAGGTCTTTGTTGGGATATTGACAGTGTCTTTTTCTTTTATTTTCTCAATGGTTTATCCCGACTCTTTTAATTTTTGATAAGTTTTTAGGGTGTAAATGGAAAGGTATTTCATCTGGTTATTGGTACAGTAGAGCCTCTATCATCCAAATTTTCAATTATCCAACCTCGAGCAAGCTCACTGTCCCAACTCCATTTAAAACTGTTATTTTAGCCTTTCTATTATCCAACCAAATTGTTACTCCCCAAGAGGGTCGGATAATACAGGTTCTACCGTAAGTTTGACAAAGAGTAACAACTGATTATTAATTTTCAAAACATTGCTAAATAATTCATTTCATGTAACTATATGCTGTTATTTATTTTAGAATTGAATTTATTTTTTTTTCAATGCAGGTTTTCCAAAGTCTATTTGCACTTCAGTCAACAATGTCATTTGCCACGGAATACCCGATGACAGGGAGCTCCTGGAAGGAGACATTATAAACATTGACATTACTGTAAGTTTAAATGCAGCTTGCTTTCTTAAATTTCCTTTGCCAAGTTATAGAATAAGGAATATATGTTTCCAATATATTTCTAATTTCACAACTTGACTCAGAATGAATCACTCAGATAATCAGTTTCTTAATTGTCGTATTGACAAAGTTTAAATGATCGCAGGTGTACCACAGAGTAACATGGTTGGAAGTCTGCCAAAAAAAGTACAACTATCCGAAGTCTGCTGAAAGCGAAATGAGTGGACATTTGTCCAAAAAAGTGTATGATATCCAGTATACCAAAAATTACAATGATCACTAAAGTTTATCATAAACTATTGTTTGAAGATCATAAGAACACTGAACCCTTATTATTTTGTACCCACTTAAAGTTATGGTTGATATATTCTATCCCATTAGGTATACTACCGGGGTTACCATGGCGACTGCGCAGCCAGTTTTGGCGTGGGCGAGATATCCTCGGATGATCAGTGGCTGTGCGAGGTGACCAGACAATGCCGGGAACTGGCCATACAGGCCTGCAAGCCCGGAGAGCCTTTCAGTATTGTGGGCAAAACTGTCAGGTATCATATCATATTGTCCCTGTAAAGTAATACTATGAATCTCATGCAACTAAGTGTGCTAACCTAGGAAAGGAGTGGCAAAGGTTACAGTAGGTTAATAATGCCAGCCTGAGGGTAGTGGTGGCATCGTTTACAGAAATCAAAACCGGTTATCGGGGCTTTGAAACGAACGAAATCCGGTATTTCATATGCTTGTAACTGGTAATGATTATTTCTCGCGGGGCGTACATGAACCAGAACTTGCAACTGGAAATGGCTTTCACGAGATATTAAAACGTATGTAAACATCATTTTTGCTCAATATAAAGTAAAAATGTGACATATTTAAGGAAATATGTATGTTTTTTGTCGTTTGGATGAAGTGTCAGCCATTAGACAGCCTAATATGATACCGTTTTCAAAAACCGGTTCCCAAATATTCTTTGCGGATTTCGTTTTTTTCAATCAAAACGAAACGAAATACTGTATACCGGAAAACCGTTAACAACACTACCTGAGGGTGTGAATGTGGAAATTACTACGCTGGGGAAATTGGATTTGAAAACGCAACTTCTAGGGAGTTTCCCAAACGATGTTACCTTAGGGACCTGATAACTGAGAGAATTCGAGAGTATATTCTGGTTGAAAGACGGCGGTTTTTTTGGGATGTATGAACCTTCATAGTCAAAGGAAGGGACTGAAGTAACTTTATTGTAAATGGGGTGTACAAATGGAGTTACTGTATTTCTTTGAGGTATGTTGGCCATACCCCACACCAAGGTTTTATCGTATTTCCCAATTGTCTCTTGTGGTGTGGACCCTGCCCCCACCTCCCCCACCCCACCCCCACTCCATCCTCCCAATGGCATTTAAACCTCTGATTTTAGGCTTTCTATTATCCAACCTAGTTGTTACTCTCGCAAGAGGGTCAAATAATAGAGATTCCACTGTACTATCATAATTCATGATAAAATTTCAATGCTTCAAGTTGGACGCTTAATTCTCAAACATCAAAGTATTCTTATACATGTACTTTACAGTCTCAACAAATCAAAGTGTCTTTATACATGTACTTTACAGTCTCAGTACATCAAAGTATCCTTATACATGTACTTTACAATATCTTTATACATGGACATTACAATTAGGGGTGCGACCGAACAGTCGACACTCGCCGAGCGAGGCGAATTTCACGAAAATTCGACCCCAATTCTTAGAGTCAGGCACTCGTATATATATAACAACCTATAGAACCGGTTACGTTTTTTAGTTAATAAAACATAAATAACATACCTTACTTTCATTAAATCGCATAATCCACCATTTGTAACATAATATTATTGATATTATGTGCTGACAATAGCTAATTCAAGCGATTCAAAGCAAAAATCTTTATATTTTTTTCGTTTAGGGGAGCCGCCATATTGGATGTCGTTTCCTGTTATGGTGGATACTAAATGTCGCGAGGGCTCGATGTCGAGTCGAGTTTTTATCTGCGAGTAATCGACCCGAATTATTTGTACTCGTCACACCCCTATTTACAATCTCAATACATCAAAGTACCCCTCTACATGTACTTTGCAGTCTCAATACATCAAAGTATCTTTATACTTGTACGTTACAGTCTCAATACATCAAAGTGTCTTTATACATGTACTTTACAGTCTCAATACATCAAAGTACCCCTATACATGTACTTCGCAGTCTCAGTACATCAAAGTATCTTTATACTTGACATCAAAGTATCCTTATATCTGTACTTTAGAGCCTCAATACATCAAAGTATCCCTATACATGTACTCCGCAGTCTCAATACATCAAAGTATCTTTATACTTGTACGTTACAGTCTCAATACATCAAAGTCTCCTTATACTTGTGATTTACACTCTCAACTTTCAAGGTTTCAGTTGAAGTCATCATTTTCTCTCTCTCTCTCTTATTTTTGAAACAGTGAGCATGCCAAAGACTGGGGTTTCAGTGTAGTGTCAGCATTTACTGGACATGGTATCGGCAGCTATTTCCATGGGCCGCCCTTCATTCAGCACGTGGGTAAGTTGTCACTTCATTTTGGTTTCTTCCTTATATAGGTGGTGTAAAGCATCCATCCTGCTTCAGTTCGGGGGGGGATTAACTCAGTACCCCAACTAATGGGGAGGGGAATGGGTTACCCATCAAAGCATCACTTTAATGATGAAAGTATCCACCTTCAGCATATTTTGACAATCGAAGGTGGAGGAAATCAGGGGCATACTGGCTGGATTCCGCACTATTAACCGTTGAGCATCAGCACACCGCCACCAACTTTCACACTTCTGGTCAGAGGTTCCCGAGTCCAGCTGAGGGAACTTGTGAGTTTCACTGGGATCCTGATTTTAGCAGTTTGAATCACCCGAATGTAACATAGAACCTATCCTCTTTGTTATTTGAATCACATAAGGCTAGGACAAAGCTTTTCCACTCGTCTAGATTTTTAGCTGTTTTCTCTGTTTCTTGCCAGGTCATAAAACTGGCCAACTTTCAGCTGTTTAGACAGTGTTATGTTTTATCTTTTCAGAAAATACATCTCAAGATATCATGCAGCCTGGAATGACCTTTACTATCGGTAAGTGTGAAAAAAAATGCATGCACACTTTTATTTATAGGCTAAGTTGTAAATACCACTCTCTCTATATGTAGAACTTTCAGAAGATCCTACCTAGCAAGGTTTAAATATTGTATTGGTCTGACTCACTCAAGGGCCATATTTGACAGTTTCAGATCTAGGGTTTCGGGTTGGTCTACCAACCCAGCTGCTGCCTCCCTGGTGGTAGTGGGTGGGGGGTGGGTGGGCTAATATCACGTATATCATGATGTTACCAATTTGGACCCCTTATATTATTCTCATGCGTGCTTTAACAATAAATATTACGATTAAGTTCGGCATGTTTTAATGGAAAATAACTCTGTGTTGGATTTAATCATAATTACACACTTTATTGTTAGTTAAAGGAGTGCAGTTGACATGTTCTTGTTTATTTGTTTTTTTCTTTCTTTCTTTCTCAATATATGTTAATTCCTTCTTATCATTTATTTTTGAGTCACTTTTATGTGGAGACGTGATACAAAAAGTTTTATCACAATAAGATACTTATTAGAGAGTTTAAGATACAAAAACCCATTATAACAATGTTCGGCAAACCAAACAACTTACTATGTCATGTCTTTCCTGTTACCCCGAATTTTGGAACTTCATACTACTAGACGTGAAAAACGCCATTCGTGACGTTGATCGAAAACGTGCATGTTTAACTTCAATTTTTCAGAGTTCAAACTCACTACGTTTAAATGTAAGAGCTCTAAGCAGTAACACATATAAAAAAAATCACACATAGATTTTGGAAGTAGCTGTATTGATTTTCTTCATCGTTAAAACCACTTCTTGCCTTTTGGAACTTGTATCTATTATTGGGTAAATTGTTTGGCTGTGTGGATATTGATAGTGAAAAAATTTCAATATCGGACGATATCGTGGGTAATATTGTTTTCTAAATAGACCGAATCGTGGATTCCGAAAACATTTTTGTTCTAGCATGTCCCCAACCACTAACAGGAAGTGAAATTTACCAAAACAAAACAGGGCAGTTTTCATCAAAAATAAAACAAAAAAAAAAACTGCAAAAACGTGAGACAAAAGTGAAAAATTTCTTCAGATTTAGGCATTGATTTAAAATATTTACAGCGTCAGTTTACAGTTTTGCTCAAAATGGCGATATTGATAGTCATCTTTGTGCATCGATATTGACAATTCTGTCCCAAATCAATGAATATCGCTGATATCGATAAACAGTAGCTATCTATTGTAGTATTTGCATCTAAAAGAGAAAATATAAACGCATACGGGTACTTGTTGGTTTCGCGGTTCAAGTTATTGCCATAATGGGAATCTTCGGCTCTCTAATGTTATCAAATTTTCGAGATAATGTCACTTTTGCATGGCAGTTAACACACTAATGTTATTTGGTGCCTTTGGG
The DNA here is from genome assembly GCA_964017235.1 of Sabellastarte sp. h YS-2021. Taxonomy (NCBI): domain Eukaryota; kingdom Metazoa; phylum Annelida; class Polychaeta; order Sabellida; family Sabellidae; genus Sabellastarte; species Sabellastarte sp. h YS-2021. Next base: position 6,586,774 of record OZ024940.1, read on the forward strand.
ACTACAGATTGTTCAATTGCTGTCATTTTGGCAATGGAATTGAAATGACCTACATCAAAGCGACGTTTCTCCCAAGTCAATCAAAGAGACTTATTAGTATATCAATACCAACATAAGTTTCACCATTTTGACCAATTTGTCCTAGATGGGTTACTTGGTTACCAGATAACCATTGATAACACTTTTTTACAAGAGTGTGTATAATTTTATTATTTTAACACATTTTTTTATGTGTGAAGAAAACACAATCATCCGTCAATTGTTTCAGAACCGATTATATGCGGGGGTGATTCTGCCATCCGACTCCTCTCTGACGGCTGGACGGCCGTCACTAAGGACGACAGCCGAGGGTCGATGTACGAGCACACCATCCTTCTCACTGACCACGGAGCAGAGATACTGACACTATTGTAGGACCTAAAGAAAACTAGGTCCATTAATGTAAACATAGAGCAATTAGCGATTATAGATTACCTCAGTTGAGCAGCCAAGAATATTGACACTATTACAGGACATCATGGTTAGATGTTGACACTGTTTTAGGACACAAAGGAAGTTAGAAGCAGGTCATGTAAATGTGGGTTAAACATAAAGATTACCTCCAGCAAGTAGCCAGCAGTTTGACACTTTAAAGGGACATAATGTTTGGATATTCACGCTGTTAACAGTGACATAATGTTTGAATGTTGACACTGTTATAGTGACATAAATGTCTGGATATTTATACTGTTATAGTGATGTGATGTTTAGATGTTGACACTATTATAGTAACATTATGTTTGGATATTGACACTGTTATAGCGATAAAATGTTTGGATATTGACACTGTTATAGGAACATAATGTTTGGATATTGACACTGTTATAGTAACATAATGTTTGGATACTGACACCTTATAGAACACAAAAGAAATAAGGTCAAATCATGCAAATATGGAGCAAATTCTTAATTTACCTACAGCAAGTAATCAGAAGTTTGACACTGTTAAAGGACATAATGTTTAGATATTGACACTATTATATGACAAATGTGTAAGCATTGACACTCTTATAGGACACAATGGATATTAGGAAACAATAAGATCCGGTGGATACTATGGATCTCACTTTGTTACAACGCTGCAGCAGTGTATAGAGAGATTTCACTATTACCGCTCTAACAACAACAACAAAAAAAAAAAAATTATAGCTAGACTTCTCAAATTTGCAGGATATATTCATAACCATAAAATCCTGCCTGGGAATACTTTTGGCCTCATTTTGAAAAACAAGATGGCTGCCACGGGCGTTTTTTCGACTTTCAGCAAGAAGTTTTGTTGGCCCTCTAGACCAAAGAGTATTATAGGTAGAGATCTGAAATTCGCAGCATATGTTCATCATCACAAAATCTTGACTGGGAATATTTTTGTCCACATTTTGAAATACAAGATGGCTGCAACAAACGGTTGTTTTTTTTTTTGGCGTTCATGAAAAGTGCTTATATCTTCCTTATTATTGGTCCTAGAGGTTTGCAATGTGAGGTTTGTTATGTAAAGCCGACATATAGAAAATCATGGGCTGGGAATCTTCTGATGTGGTTAGATTTGACATTGGGTCCCTCCTTCAAGGTCAAGCGAGGATAGCCAAGCTTAAAAGTGCTTATAACTCGCTTATTATTGGTGCTATAGGTTTGCTATGTTAAGCCAACTTATGGGAAATCATGGGCTGGGAATCTTTTGATGTGTTGAGATTTGACCTTCGGCCCCTCCTTCAAGGTCAAATGAGGATAGCAAAACTGAAAAGTACTTATAACTCGCTTATTATTGGTCCTTGAGGTTTGCAATGTGAAACCAACCAATAGGAAATCATGAGCTAGAAATCTTCTGATGTGGTCAGATTTGACCTTGGGCCCCTCCTTCAAGGTCAAACAAGGATAGCCAAATTCAAAAGTGCTTATAACTCACTTAGGATTGGTCCTAGAGGTTTGGTATGTGAAGCCAACTTAGGGGAAATCATGGGCTGGGAATCTTGTGATGTGGTCAGATTTGACCTTGGGCCCCTCCATCAAGGTTAAACGAGGAGAGCCAAACTTAAAAGTGCTTTTAACTCGCTTATTATTGGTCCTAGAGGTTTGCAATGTGAAACCAGCCTATTAGAAGTCATGGGCTTAAAAAGCTTCTGATGTCATCAAATTTGACCTTGGCCCCTCGTTCAAGGTCAAACAAGGATAGCCAAACTTGCAAATGTGTATAACTCCGATTATTATTGGTCCTAGAGGTTTGCAATATGAAACCAACCTACTGGAAATCATGAGCTAGGAATCTTCTGATGTGATTAGATTTGACCTTGAGCCCCTCCTTCAAGGTCAAACGAGGATAGCCAAACTGAAAAGTGCTTCTGACTTGCTTATTATTGGACCTAGAGGTTTGCAATGTGAAACCAGCCTATAAGAAATCATGGACTAGAAATCTTCTGATGTGGTCAGATTTGACCTTGGCCCCTCCTTTAAGGTCAAACAAGGATAGCCAAACTTACAAGTGTGTATAACTCGATTATTATTGGTCCTAGAGGTTTGGGATGGTAAACCAACCTACAGGAAATCATGGGCTGGGAATCTTCTGATGTGGTCAAGATTTGACCTTGGGCCCTTCCTTCAAGGTCAAACGATAATAAATAGGTTCCAATAGGTTCTCATGGTTACTTGAGTAAGGGGGTCACATGATCAAGGGGTCACATGACTTTAGCACCCAGATGTAATATCTTAAATTTTTTTGTGTATGTGAATCCATCTGATGTCTTTCATAAAAAAATATCAGCGTCATGAATAAACTTTTTATGGTGTCAAAATCAGTTGTTGACAGTGCAATAGGACATAATGTTTAGATATTGTATTAATCAAGATTTGGCTGTTTATAGGTCACAGTTTCTAGATCCAATGGCTAAAATCTAGGAGAAAAATTCAAAATATAGTCACATAGAGTTTTCTCAAGGACAATCAAGCTGAGATATTTTGATACTGCTATAAATTATGTAATGCATACAATATATGGAGGCGGGAAATCACTCATCTCAATTGCAATCAGCCATCATATCTGTCCTGCAATGATAAAAATCCCAGCAAATGCAGCTATGGCAACAGATGGGCAGCTTCTAGTGTCTGAACCCACAAACAAATCGGTAGTTGGTGGTAGAATTTTGTGGTTGCAGTACCATCCGCGTGGGTTAATTTTCAAGCTGTAGTCAGGTTAAAAAAATAACCATGGCTTCTTTCAAAAAAAAAAACTAAAAGACCTTTCAACCACCTTGACTGTCTATTCCGATTCTGTTAAATTACAGTATATTATTACCAGAGTAAGGAACAGATCCACAGTGGCCTAGTGGTTTAGCAGGTTTGGCATCTGATCGCAGGCTGTCATCTCTGTGTGGGGTTTGACTGCCACAAGAGGAAGTGCTGAGGACCTGTCCCAATATGGCCCTGGCTGTTGAACGGGACGTAAAAACCCCAACTTTGACTTTGTGAAAATAATGATTGAACACCCTTCTTTACAGAGATATCTTTTCAAAATTTGAGGCAAATACCAATTAATAGTTAATGCATCGTCCCATTTCTGGTTTATTTCAACCCTCAGTATTGCCACTTGTGGGAGTCGTACCCACACAGACGTGACAACCTGGGATTAGATGCCAAACTTGCTAATCGGTAGGCCACAGAGGACCTCCCTTTTAATCAGTAAATAGAGTGAGAAATGTAAAATTCGCCACCTATCTGAAATTCGCCACATGTGGAAATACTAATAAAATAAATGAATTGATGTGAGATTTGCTAAATGAAGGCTTTTTGAACTGAAAAATAGCAAGTTTAAGACAAAATATCTTTTTTTTTTCATAGAATTAACTAAGGATTTTAGAGGTGGTGAAATTTAGATTTCTGGCGAATTTTCGATTCCTTACTCTACAAAATGTCTAGAGTTTAGAAACAACCGACATTTACTTTTACTTAAAAGAGAATTCCATTCAACAGTGTTGTACTTGGGTGTTTGTAATTTGACCCTTGAAGGTCAAAACTGATCTCCAAAAAGGGATGATAAGTAGGGAATATTGAAATCTTCCAAATCCTTTCTGGAGTTCCAATAAATTATCATCAAAGAAAAAATAGAAAATTTGTTTTGTTTCTTAGTCCTTTTTATTGGCCTTTATATTTTTTATAGAAAAAAGAAAACTTTTTCTTATTTTTTCAACGAGTAAACAATAAATAAAAAATCAAGCAATACTTAATAGTCTCATTTTGTTTGGTCGTATTGCCTTCAAAACCAGTCTCTTTCATGCGTTAATTCATGTGCTTGTCTGGACGTATTTCCAAGCTGGTGTGTTGGCTGTCCACATCATAGAACGCTGGTACTTCTCCCTTGTTACGCTGCTGCATCGCGGTGGCGTTTTGCGCCACGGCGCCGTCCTCTTGGAGGCTGGCGATTTTGTTGTTGTAATCAGACAGACAGTGCTGGAGTGTGTGCAAGGTTTGCTTGTGTAACTCCCGCTCTTTCTCGAGTTCCTCCCGCAGCTGCTTAAGCTGCGCGGTGTAAATCGACTTCTGCTCCTGCTGCATCCTGGCAATGGTCTCATCCCTTGCTTTAATGGCTTCATCATAACGCTGTGAAAGATACAGTCCAGTAGGTTTATAGGGGAATATTTTCATCCCCCCCCCCACCCCCCCCACCCCCACCCCCCCAAAAAAAGAAAAAAAAAAGAAAATCCAATTGAAATTTTACGTTTGGCATAATAGGTGTTATCCAATTATAGTAAAACAAATTTAACTAGCTGTTGAGGTATTACATATCACACATTTAACATTGAAATCTTCTATAAACTATTATGTTCACAGCAGTGTTGCAGCTTTGGTATGTATTGTATTTTATTATCCACTCATGAAGATGAACAATATAATACTCGTGCTACACACTCGTATAATATTATCTTCATCTGTGATATATTTTTTCTGTATATTTCATTCGGGAAGTTTTCTCATTGTATATTTATACTCACCCAAAAATAACCTTTAACACAGAAATCAAGTGACTATTTTACCCATTCTGACTGTACAAGTACAGTCCAAGCTCTATAGTGACCATTTACCAAAGTCCCATTTACCAAAGTCCCTGAGGTTCTTTATCCTGCCACTGGGGATAGGACCCAGTGACAGATGACTGGCATTTTAAGTGCTCATCCAAACCGCTTTGTGTCTGCCTGTACCTTGGTTTGAACCCACATGTTCTGTGCTCTTAGTTGTGTTACCTTCTAGGCCACATTTGTATAGTATTTACTGTTTACAGATTGATTTGGGTGTTTGGTTGCTGAGTTGATATCGTATTTTGTATTTAGACTACACAATAGCTACTTTTTTACAGAACTTAAAGCCCTATTTGGCCCTTCCCGACTGTACAACTGCAGCCCAAGCTCTCTAAGGATTGACATTCCCCTAACTAAGAGCCAGAGTCTCAGGGATGACCATTTATCAATGTCCCTAAAGTTCTTTATCCTGCCACTGTGGATAGGATCCAATGCCAGAGGGCTGCCATTTTGAGTGGTCATGGTCAATTGAGTGGTTTGAGTGGTCACTATATATCTGTCTGTACCAGGGATTGAACCCAAGTCCTCTGTGTTCCTAGGTAAGTGTCTTTACCCAATACGGTACAGTGATATCTAATTACAAGCTGTCACCTCGATGTGGGGTTTGTCTCCCACAAATGGCAGAGCTGTGGGGCCAGTTCCAACTATAACCCTGGCTGCTGAATGGGCCATGAAACCCTACACTTTGGCTGTACTCTTTGTCTTTGTAAGATGATCAGTGGTAGTGGTCCTAGCTTACTTACATCAATGCTGGCCTGATGGACAGTTTCAATGGACCTGCAGAATGTTTCCACAATGACCTTGCTGTCCGTCAGCTGCTGGTCGTAGGCTTGCCACCTCATGGCAGCCTTCTGACTGCTGAGGGATTGCTCTCTCTCCTGTGTGATGGCCTGAAACAACGAGAGCAAGGAGCTAAACAACCCCCCCCCCCCCCAACTTGGTCAAGGAATCACTGACCGAGTGAATTGGACACATATCTGGGTTCCCATGTTAACTTTCATTGTTCTGTTCCATGACACAAGCACAGTTTGTCGGCTTTGTCAGACATGCCAATACTTGAGAAGAAACAAAAGCACGGTATCCACTAACATGAGTGAAGATAAATCAAGATCAGATCAAATTTGAGAAAAAAAAGTTTCAATGAGCCAGTTGAGCAAATAGCTGTTCACAAATGAAGAATCACTTGAACTGAAAATATAAAAATGTTTGATCCTTATTTGTTTTTTCACAATTTTGAATTATAGTTCTTCATCATGCAGAAAACCTAAAGGGTTTATTCAGTTTTGAGGTACTCCTGCTTCTGTAATGGCTGATTAATCATTTATTTTCTTCTCTGAGAAATCTATGATCTATTTTTGTTTAGTTTTCACCAAGATGTTAATCCATCAAAGTAAACCCCAAATTTGATTTTGAAATAAGATCAAATGTTTTGCAAATACCAGCTTGAACTGATCTAAAAATTTGATCAAAAGTCGATCATTTTTACTCAAACTTGATCTGATCTTCACTCATCCATATTGATAAATACCACCCCAGTAATCAAGTGAATTGATTGGTGTTCCTATTGACCTAAAGGAGAGGTGATCCTATTGACCTAAAAACTTGCAAAGCACATAAACTAATAGACTCTGATGGCCAAAAAGTAGCAAAATAAAGAAATTGGAATGCTTAACTCTTGTGGCTTAAAAATGGCAAAAGCAGTGGCACAACTGATTGCTCAACTGTTATCACCTAAAACTGGGAGAAACAATGATGATCTAAAAGTAGAAAAAAAAACAGTGGAATTACTGAATTGTATCAGCCTAAAAGTAAGCCGTAACTAGATCCAGATCCTATAGACATTAGAGGTTCCAGTTATACAGAGTCTACTTCATAAAGTGGAAGTTAGTAATAACTAGAAACAAATCCTATGAAATTAGATGTGCTTGTGAGAGGAAACCTGCTGTATATAGTCAAACTTAGCTATAACTATAAGCTAATCCTGTGGATATTGGCTATTCTGGTAAAACAGAGTTTACGGTACATAGTGGAAGTTTGCCATAACTAGAACCAAATCCTGTGGACAGTGAAGATTCCAGTTATACATACTCTACTGTATAAAGTGGAAGTTAGCCACTACTAGAAGTTCATAACCCAATCTAGATGATATAGGAGTTTCCAGAAATACAAAGTCTACTCTTTTAATGTACATTTTTATCCTGTCTGCTAGGCCCTCGGTGGCCTAGTGGTTAGCATGTTTGGCATCTAATCATAGACTGTAACCTCTCTGGGTCTGAGTCCCACAAGTGGCAATAGTGAGGACCTGTCTCAATATGACCCTGGCTGTTGAACGGGATGTAAAACCCCCAACTTTGACCTTTGACTTTACCTTGTCTGCCAGCTGCACTAGCTTCAGTTTCTCAGTGATGTTACACTGTATGTGGGTCTCCAGAACTTGCATGGCTGCTGGACACTGTCCAACTTCCTCGAGATAGTTCTTCTGCGCCACATCCACAAACTTTTCATAGTCTTTGGAGCCTCCACTTTTTATGCACTCACTGGCCTGGTTGGGGTCAAAGTGTTTCTTAATGGCTGATCTACACATCTCCTCTCTTTTGACCTCATTATTTCGGCGAAATTCTTCAGCCATTTTGTCCAAGTAGCCCTGTAACATAGATTGATTCCTATAAGATAACTTTTTTGTTTGAGGAAGATCTAGTGTACATCAAAGACAAGAGAGTAATAAGAATTACAGTGACCTCTGGGCACTGTGTCAGCTGACATTTTTAAGCAACAGTACATCCAAGACTAAAGACTAGAGAGTAATAAGAATTACAGTGACCTCTGGGCACTGTGTCAGTGGATATTTTTAAGTAACAGTACATCCAAGACTAAAGACTAGCGAGTAATAAGAATTACAGTGATCTCTGGGAACTGTGTCAGCTGACATTTTTAGGGGCCAGTTACACTTTCACGGAACCCCCGCGGATATAGGCCATGGTTCCATATATGGAAACTGACACGGATGAGGGTGGATCATGTAAAAGATTTACAGATCTGCCACGGATCCACTATGGATCTCCGACAGAGTGCTATGGTGACCCAAGGACAGGTTTGCAGATGGGCTTTTTGTTGGCATGGAGGTGTCACAGATGAAAGGGATGCTACAAGGACATCCAGGATGGGTATATGGACAACAAGGTCACTCACGGATGAGATACAGAAGAACTACGGATACCACAGCCGTATGAACTTCCCAGAAAAATCCAGCATGTTTGATTTTTCCGTAATGGCCTAGGGATCTTAGCTGATTTTTGACATGCCACCTACAGATTGCATCATGCTGCTACAGATCTCACAAGGACATTACACATGTTGCGGATGCCTTTACGGGCGGAAAATATGATCAGTAAATCACTCAACATTTTTCAACATCTTCCAAATTAGGAAACCTGCCGTGATCCGGCGGTACATCCATGAATGTGTAACTGGGGTCTAAGTAAAAGTACATCCAAGACTAGAGAGTAATAAGAATTAGAATAACCTCTGGGCACTGTGTCAGCTGACATTTTTTAAGTGACAGTTTAGACTGTTTGCTTCCATGGATGGAATGGAAAATTTTGCCCAAACTAAAAATTGGAGATTCTATAGAAGTAGCCAGAGTGTAGTTTAAAGAGTATGATGTAATTCCATTTCCAGGTTTTGGGTATTTTTAACACTGTTTTAATTGTATTACATTCTGGTTATAGTCTTATTACAGCTTTAATAACCCAAGTCTCCATCCGGGCCACTTCGTTTTTGTTAGCGAAAACCTTTTCCTAGTTCTAAACATTAATGAAATGGTACACCTTTTCAGTTGGAAACTTACCCGTACTTCTTCGCATTTTCTATTCGTGGCACCGAGTTCGGCTAGTCTTGGGATCAATTTTATGGCTTCCTTTAACCCCTTTTGGTGACACTGCAAGAATTGATCAGGGTTCAAACCAGAACAGTTGGTCAGGCTACGTGTCATCCATTCCTGAAGAAAAATGTAAGTAAGGATGGTTCAGATGCTGGTTAGCAATATATATAGTGGAACCTCAGTCTATTATCTGATCCTCTATTATCCAAATTATCTATTATCCGAGGTCAAACCCACTCTCCCAGCTCCATGTAAGCCTGTTATTTCAGCCCTTCAATTATATGACCCTTCTATTATCCAACTTTATTGTTACTCCCCCCGAGATGATCAAATAATAGAGACTCTACTGTTTGCTTCCTATTTCATCAAGATTTCTGGGTAACTGGGTAGACTTTGATAGAACTGGCCCACTTAAGACCCGCCATGTCAGATTTAACGTTAACACCGTACAATTTTTTATCGATGAAAATCCACCAATATTAATCTCCTCACACACTGGGATGTAGATTATAGGAATAAGCCCTGACTAAACCACGGTATACTCTGAATTTTACCATGGTTTGAGGTTATTATTGCTTCAAACCATGGTAAAATTCTGCGTATACTGTGGTTTGGGAGGGGGTTATTCCTATTCTAACATGACAAATTATTTTAAGATGAATAATTATTGCAAGTTTTACTGTAAAACGTTCATTGTTACGACAGCCATTATGAGCGATAATAAGGAGTTACCTGGTTATGCTGTATTTTACCAGGGAAGGATTTCGTCGTTTAGCCAATCAGAATCGAGGACACATCCGTGTCATGTTAGAATTGTACACAATCCATAACAATGAAGATAAGTTCAATATTTTCAAATGCGATGGTTTCAGATGATCTACTGATTTGTTTGGCCATTGTAAGCATTGCAAGGACACACTTTGGACAAGATGAGAACCAGCCGGACATGAACTAGATGAGCAAGTCTTACACAAAGCTATATAAATCAAAAGGAGAAACAATTTCAGAATATTGCTTGTACCCTCTTTTCACACACCGGTACCCATTTTGGAGGTTACACGTGTGGGGTACCTTGTACCCCACATTTCGTAACCCAGACATGGATTCTGTATGTACTGTTACTTGAAAGAAATTCTACTTTAGGGAGATCTATTTAAAAGTGTTTTACTGTGCACTTAATACTGTTGAATTGAATCTAAAGGGAGCAGAAAGTACTTCTACTTAACTAAGATTGTTGTTTTATTTGTATTGTATTTATACTCAGTGCAATATCTCCATGTACTACAGGACTCAAAGCGCTATATAAGTATAGTAACTGAAAGACAGAGGCCCATGGATAACCATTTATCAACGTCCTAGAGTTTCTTTAACCTGCCACTGGGGATAGGACCCAATGACAGAGGACCGCCATTTTAAGAGTTCATCCGAGCCACTGTATCTGCCTGTACCTGGGTTTGAACCCACATCCTGTGTGTTCCTAGGCGAGTGTGTTACCCACTAGGCCACAGTGACAGATTCCCAGATAACAGGAAAGTTCAGTAGAAAATGCCTTTGAAGTACCCAAGGAATTCTACTTTAGAGGTTTAGTTTATAGGTGTTCACTTTATTCATAGTTTGCCATACCTTGTATGTACTGTAGACTGATTCGGTAGTTTTGAGCATTTCCTTCTCGAAAACCTTTGTCACGGCATCCAGGATGCATGCTCGGTTCCCCTCATTCAGGGCCTTCAAGTAGTGCTCCAACAGATTCACAAACTCTGTAACAGTGACATAGCAAAGTGCTGAAACTGTGGATAGTATGGTAAAAAATCTTCTTTGTCACTTTAAAATTAGATTTTATAAAGTCTTAACCAGGATAAGAGCTTGTATAATAAACCTTTTTGACCAGAAACTTAAAAGTACTTCAGTTACGCCGAAACTTTTGATCATCACCTGAGCTGTGCAATCCTGAGTCGGTTTCAAATAATTACATGCTCAAAATCTGTCCAAAACATCAACCCTTGAAAAAAGGCCTGTCCGAATTGTCCTAGGCTCAAAGTCCTAGTCCAGAATGTCCGTATCTGAAATGTCCTACATTTGTATCCAGTCGGGGGGCAGGAACTATGCAAGATGTGAAATCAGTCATTCAATTCGAAGATTAGTTTGTATCCAGAATATAATCCCAATCTTTCCCAAAATCTAATCCCTACTTCCTTTCACCAGTCCCTACCCACATTAATAAAATCTCTATCACAGAAAGCCAGTATTATAAATACATTAAAAGTGGGACCTTTGAAAATTCAGGAATTTTGTTTTAGGAATATGATCTTGATCTTTCCCAAAATATAATGACTGTTGTGCCAGATAAAAAAATATACAGTCAAAGCTGTAACAGGGTTAAGGAGGATTTTTCAGTCAGGCAGATGATATACAATACATCATCAGCCAGTCGTGTTTGTTTATTCTTCTAGATAACACCTACATATATGCTAAAGAGTGACATTTAATGAGATTTTCGCCCCGGGACGAAAACTCTCCCCTTTAAATGGATCTCACAGAGGGTGACTTAGCTAAACCCAATTTTATCAAATAGCCACATTGGATTTCCATGTCATGGGATCTTTTATTTCTGTTCAAAATAATTATTATACTTTTAGTTTTTGACACATTTTATGTGAGGAAAAATGCCAATTTACAATTGAAAAACCTTATAACCATTTAGAAACTTCCAAAAGACTACTTTAGGGAGGTGTCGTATATATTTGAACTTTATTTACAGCTATTTCAAATTTTGAAGTGGAGAAAAATTTACGGCGGCCATATTCAAGTCACACTCTTTGTTTGCAAAAGTTGAGCCCACTCCCAAATAGACTTAGCCAAAACTTAGACTCAGCAGCTTTGTGAAATTCTCTAGTCTCTTAACTTTAAATCTAAGTCGGGGCTAAGTCCTTTTATGAAACCGGCGCCAGCTCCTGTGGAAGGTTCTAGGATAATTTACCATTGTGGTCTAGTGGGTAACAGACTCGCCTAGGAACACAGAGGACATGGGTTCAATCCCAGGTACAGGCAGATACATAGTGGCTTGGATGACCACTTAAAATGGTGGTCCTCTGTCATTGGGTCCTATCCCCAGTGGCAGGTTAAATGGATGTTGGTAAATGGTGTTCCTTGAGCCTCTGTCTTTCAGATAGGGGATTGTCAGTAATTTGAGAGTTGGACTGTATTTGTACAGTCGAATGGGTCATTCAATGGGTCACCGAACGGGTCTTTGAGTCCTGTAGTACATGGAGATGTTGCGCTGAGTATAAATACGAATACAATACAAATACAATACAATAATACAGATTCTGGTCCACTATATAATGAATCACAATACCGTATCCATTTAGTGAAGCACCATTCACTTTGAGGTCTGTAGCAGCATCCATTAGATTATCTCTCAGCTGAGCTGCATCCCGTTCAAACATCTGATTAATATCTGTCGAGTTGGAGCTTTCCAGGTGTCGAATTTTGTCCTGAGAAAATCGACAAGAAAATCTTAAAAGCAAATGAAAATGAAATTTGTCCCAAATGTTGATGGATTGATTTGCTTCTAACAGCACTTTTGACACATTTTATTGGTCATATTTAAACAAACAGTTGAAGATATTGGGGAGAGCACTTGGGGAGTGCATACCTCCATCAAGTACAATGATAAAAAAAAATCCTTTAAAAAATGCATGGATCACCAGCAAAACTGAATCATCTGTTGGTTGTACCATTGTCAACATCACTGAAAATTTCATCAAAATCCCTTCATACCTTTTTGAGTTATCTGGCAAACTAGTGTATATTGATTCTAAGTTTCTAGGACTGACTAAACCACAAGGTAAGCCATTTTCTTGAACATAACAGAAGACCTGCAATGGCTTTGCTATCTAATACCTGACTCACACCCTTTCCATGCCAGCTGCTACAAATGGATAGGCTGATGCTTGTGTACTCTTTTTGGTTGTGGGGTCATTGTGGTATGATGCACTTTGTGTCCTTCTACGGGCTGAGTGCTGACCAAATGGAAATAGCGTAAGAAATCTAGAATTCGCCACATATCCAAACTTCTGGTGGGGTTTGCATTTAGGTGGGACACCTTCGACCACTTTTTAAAACTGTTTTTAAAAACCTCTCGCCAGATCTCATGAACTGTACCACAGTATACAGGCTGGAGGGGTAAATGGTGAGGGCTGACCAAATGGAAATAGCCTAAGAAATCTAGAATTTGCCACATATCCAAACTTTGCCACATGTGGAAGTACTAATAAAAATGATGAATTGAGGGGAGATTTGTTGAATGTATAGTACAATCAAGGGGTTTTTTTTTTTTGGAACTGAAATATACCAAGTTTAAGACAAAGCATCATTTTCTTCATTGAAGTAGCAAAGGTTTTAGAGGGTGGTGAATTTTAGATTTCTGGCAAATTTTAGATTAGCACCGTGAGTGTAGTCTACCTCATTTGCAGGCCTCGGTAACAGGAAACATCTTGGTCGGATAAAATGCTGCATGATGCACTGTCTTGGTCTGTTATAAGCCACGACTTCATCACTGGTTCCTGGCCTTGGTTTCAACTTCTCCTCCAGGTATGCGTCCGGGGTTTTGCCCTCTTCAATACTCAGGTGGAAATCGCGGAGAGAACAATAAAGAGCTTTGGAAAGAACTTCTGGAAAGCGGCCCCGTCTTCCTGCTGCGCATTTTTGGTCGCTATATTCTCCGTGAGCTGCGTGAATAGACTGTTTGAAAGAGTTGAGGAATTTTATATTGGTCCTTGAATGAGTTACTTACCATCACTTTTAGAAAGCTGACATGGAAATATGTGCCCGTTTAGGTTAAATAAATATATAGTACTCTTATTAACTCTTTAAGTCTTACCTAATCTACTGCTTTGCCGGTGTAATATATGAAACCAACTTAAGATTTTGGGCCCATTCTAAAAAAAAAAAAATTTCAACCATCAGATACAATATACTTTTGTAGAATAAGGTACAGTCTGAAAGTGACACAACATATAGACTGTCATTTACAAGTTTTAAAATACACACTGTAACATAGACACAGTGTAATATATCCACTGTCTAACATAGACACAGTCTAGCATGTACACAGTCTAACATAGACACGGTCCAGTGTATGCAAAATCTTGCAAATATACTGCATCCACTGATAGAGTTTGCATCAAACACTGGTCTAAGTTTTCTGTTGTTTTTTCAGGCTTGTACTCGAAAAGAGGCAGTCACATGTGGGTGAAGTCATAGAAGTAGAATGTCCAGAACAGCCAAGAGCATCGAGTAAGGTGAGATCACCAGTCAAAACACATGGTCATATTATATTGCTTTTCTTGCTCTGATATGTAGGGAGCCATGGTGGCGCAATGGTAACACCCTCGCCTCCCATCTCTCAGAACAGAGTTCGAATCCTTGCCTGACTCCACATGGGAAAGCTTATAGTTGCTTGCCTTTTGTTGCCAGTTTGCAATACAAAACCTTGACCAACTGTATGTACTGGTTTCCTATGTCATTCCAAATATAACCTATGAGGTTCCATGCATGACTTAACAGTCGGTAGATAAATAAATCTTGTTCTAATATTCCAGCCAATCCTTCTCAGCTACAACCTCTTCATATTTAAGGCCCTAAATTTCAATTAATTATTTATTAACACACTCACCTCCCACCTCTGAGGTCGGCAGTTCAAACCCTGGACCTTATGTGGGAAAGTTGGTAGTTGCTTTCCAATGGTCGGCAGTTTACAGTGCAGAACCTTGACCAACTGTATGTACTGGTTTCGTCTGGTCACAAAACTACCCGTCGTGATATGACATGTACAGTGTTGAAAGGGACGTTAAAACCCCAAATAAATAAGCAACTGTTGTCTGTGTACGCCTTTAAGTTTGGAGGCAGAGTTTGCAGCTGTGGAAGCATCTGAGTGGAATAGATTACCGTTTGTATTGATAAACAGCCATGGCTTCTTTCAGATAGAAACTAACTGTCTGTTTTTGTTGTTGACCCCCTTGGGTCTATTGAACTGTAACCCCTTCTTAGAAAAATCAGAACTTTATTGGTGTATTCCTTGATTTGGCTCCATATAAGATATTCTGAGTATTCTAGCAATGAATTTTGAATGCACTGGAAACTCATAGTAAAAGGATACTGGAAGTCACTCAGATTATCAGCTCCTAGGCTACCCTGGCAATTGTACATAAGCACGGAGCTCATCAGCAGGGACACCGCAAAGATCTTCATGTCTGTTCTCCGGCCAACCTTGTCAATGTCGTGCAAGCCCTCGGTATCCAAGACGATGAGGGTGCGTCCAGGGTCCCTGGGGTGGGGACCCACCCACACCCAGACCCCCTTGGTTTCTGACCTGGTGGTGGATCCAAGCTGGAAGACATCGCGCTTCAGCAGATAGTTCATCAGAAACGACTTTCCAATTCGATATTTACCTGGTTGAAATAGTAAGAAAATTACCTTGCCTGGTTATGCGTATTGTACAATTTATCCACAGAGAATTCATAGCAATATAATCCACATGAAAGTGTCCTTTGTCTTCATCACATTTTAACTTAAATTTTAACGTAAGATCTCAATTTTGCATGGATTTCAATGGAGGTAAAAATGAGGAAAAAGTCTTTAAAAATAACTTTTGAATGATTTATCTCATATTTTTCTACTTTACATAGCTGTTGTTAGTTCTCAGACGAAACAATACAAGCTCTCATCTACTAGTTCTACCCTTTTATAGCATTCACAGGGTGGACATTATGGCTTTCTCTGGCATCCAGTTATTTTTCCTGTGTAATGGGTACAATTAACAGCATCCTATTTCTAGTTATTAATGTATATTCTAACCTCGGTTAAGAGCCAGGTGGGGGTAAAGGAAGGTTAAAACAGCAAGGAAACCCACTTACCAACCCCAGCCACAACCGCGATGGGTACTGGGATATGCAGCAGGATGTCGCGAGCTTTTTCCTCTATGATCATGTCCTCCTTGTCATCAATAGTTATCAGAGGAATGGCCTTGTCCATATCGATGGCTTGCTGGGCAGTGGCTAGAGATTCATCCATCTTACACTCTGGAACTTGAGTTTTAAAAATGGCCAGTTTTGACTTATAAAATCTCTTGAATTTCTTGACAATGTAGTTTGATCCTATAACCTTGGTTCCACTGACATCTGGCTGAGCTGCGAGGCTGCTATCACAGATTCTGTCTGACAAGGGTGGAAAATAGGGATGTGATAGAGTAATGGACACTCGCTAAATGAGGCAAATTTCTTTTACGCGTATTAGATCTTGTTTCTTGTCAAGGTGCAACTAATCATTGCAAGGGCTTGATGTCGGATTGAAATTTTTATCTTTGGGGAAGTGACCCCAAATATTCATACACGTCACACCCCTTGTGGAAACCTGGCAAACCATATGATTTGGGAGCAATTTTACTTTACCGGAACAAGATCCGCCATATTGGATGATTACAGGAAACTGTAAAATTACAGGATAATTACAGGAAATTTGAAATTAAATGAACAGTTATAACTGGGACAAGCCCCAACCCCCATAAATAGTATGTATGTGTATTTTAATTAAAATAAAAGGATGAAATTTGCTAAAAATAAAAATTTGCTAGTAATTTTACAAGTCTTGTACTGGTAAAGTAAAAACTAGCCATGATTTGTTCGGAGTGAAAAAGCAGTGGTATGACTAAGAAAAGTGACCCCCCTTACAGTCTGCCCCCAACTACAATAATTCATAAAGATTCCTTGCAACACAAAGCCCTGACCACCCTTGTGTGACCTAGTAAAATTAGGCTTGGGCCAACATTACTGAATCAGTCTGGAGGTAAAATCAGAACAGTGGAACAGGGGTCTTTACCTTATTCCAGACTACATATATCTATTTACTAATTACTAAACTTCTTTAATATTATGTTGATAAAGGATACTGACATGCTGATATCAATACTCTACTTAATATGATACCGGACTATATCTTGCACTTTAATTATACTGACTTTTTTATTGTTATAATGATTTTAGACTTTATCAGTTTGTGCAAACCAAAAAAAAAAAAAAAAAACTTCCCTGAAAAAAAAAACAATTTATGATTGTTGCCTAGTTGCTCATAAAATATGTTTAAATCAAATAAAAAACATGCCTGTATTTGGGTGTTAACCATTTTAAATCTAACAGAGAACAAAAAAGAAACATAAACACCACCTTTTTGACATGTCATGTGTACCTTTGATACCTCAAGTAGGATGTCTGTAAATGTTAACACAAGTACTGTTAAAATCTTTTAGCTGAAGTTCAAGTAGCAGAACATTTTTACAGAAAGGTATTTGGCACACCGTCAAGTGAAAGTATTCTCTTTCATGGACAAAAAAATATTTGTTCAAAATGTACTTTTCATGTCCAATACATTGCACTTATTTACAATCCACTTTCAACCTCACAAATTAATAAGGCTTTGGTTATTGAAAAAATGGTCATACTTTCCGAGTAATTGGAGATTTCTTATATTCCAACTGTAAATCTTTCTTAAACTTCCGTCTATCAAATCACTACATCCAGAAAATGTTACGTGTACATTTAGATTTTTGCATAAGTTATATTTGGAAACCCCTCAGTTTCGTTATACCTCATGAAATAAATCCATTGTGTCGTTTTTGTAGGTGTACACAAGAACGGTGTCCAGAGTTAGATCACAACAGACTTTTGTAATCTTCCATAATCTAATCAGATAATCTTTTATAGCACTTAATCTCCATCTTTTGACAGACTCCAAGGGACAACTTTTCATAGACACAGTAATCATATAGATCTAATGACCTAGCCAGGAAATATTATTAATGGTGTCTGTTCATAATACAGTGACCTTCCACCCATCAGGTTCAGGGTTCAAATCCTGGGGCAGTACCAAAAAGTCTTCAATGCAGAATTTTGACCAACCAGGACACGCACTGCTTTATTCCTTCTTGTCAGCTACACACATTGTTAGATATCTGCCACTGTGGCCTAGCTGTGTAATACACACTCGCCTAGACACACAGAGGACGTGGGTTCAATCCCAGGAACAGGCAGATATATAGTGACTTGGATGACCACTTAAAATGGTGGTCCTTTGTCATTGGGTCCTATCCCCAGTGGCAGGTTAAAGAACCTCAAGGATGTTGATAAATGGTCATCCTTGAGCCTCTGTCTTTCAGTTAGGGGAATGTCAGTAACTTGAGAGCTTGGGCTGTACTTGTACAGTCAGGATTAGCCAAATATTCTTTGAGTCCTGTAGTTCAAGGAGATATCATCCTGAGTATATGTATATGATACAATACATATCCATATACGGTGTGCTGAATGAGATGTTAAGCCCCAATCAGCCACGCAGGCAACCAGTAAATCAGCCAGCTGGTTAATCAGCCTGTCAATCAATCATAGCCTTTAGGTCATCTGACCTAAGCAGTATGTCGAAACCGGTTTTCATGGTATTTCAGATTGGGACCAACCCATTAGCCCGAGTCCAGGAACTGAAGTGACTTCTAAAAATTCTCAGTTGTTTAGTATTGATGTTCCTGGCCGTTTCAAAGCCCAAGCAGCTTTAAAATGGCCAAATAATTGATCTGGCTATTTCAAAGCCTCATTTGTTGGAAAACGGCCAACCTAAGTTTGCCAGAGCACACAAATCTGGTTTAGGATTGAATATATTTAAGTAGTGTTTAGGCCATTAATGACGTGATCACCTGTAACTAGGTAACATTATAAAGAGTAAATCTAAACCCTGATTTATTGATTATTAGAGCAGATGGCCACACCCACAATCCTGGATTACTGACCTTGAACGTTCACGATTCTCCCGATGATAATGACTTTGTTGAATTAGCGCACTGAGTTCCCCTTTGTGGGGAAGATATTGCGCTTGCAAAGAAGTAGATTAGATTAGATTACATTGGCCTAACCCCTTCATATTTACATATAAATATATAATCAACTGTAATCAAATGACTTGATGCTGAGAGGGCTGTTATAATGCTAATTGTTTTAAATGAGAGGAGGTCTATTGATATCTGTACTGTGGCCTAGCGGGTAGCACAGTTGTCTAGGAACTCAAAGGAGGTGGGTTCAAACCCAGATACAGGCAGATATGTAGTGGCTCGGATGACCACTTAAAATGGCGGTCCTCTGTCATTGGGTCCTATCCCCAGTGGCAGGCTAAAGAACCTCAAGGACGTTGATAAATAGTTAGGGGAATGTCAGTTACTTGTGAGTTGGGGCTGTACGTTTGCAGTCAGATAGGTTTAATAGCGTTTGAGTCCTGTAGTATATGGAGATATTGCACTGAGTATAAATACACAATACAATATATTTGGTGAAGGGTGAATTTAATCAAATCCTACTGTTTTGAAGTTTCCACTAATATAAATAAACCAGCTATATATGCATACTAATTGCAATTAAATCTAACAAACATAAATAGACCAATTCTCAAACTTAAATTGTCTAGCTTTGTAGATCTTGAAAGCTGTGTGTCAAATTACATTTTAAAAAAATTATAAAAAGTATACTAGTAATTATACATTAGAGTAGATTCCAATTCATAGCAATATAAATTAGAAATACTGTTAATTCAGTATTGAAAAACACTTCCTAGTTAAAACAAGTGAGATGGTTTAGAAATGGCCATCAGTTTCCTTTGGTCATTTTGAAATGCCCATGGCCATTTCGAAAAGGTCAGTGGTTTCAAAATGACAACATTTCTACTTTGAAAAGCAGGTTATGCTGCAAATATAGCATTCAATTAAATTAAGAATCTGCCTCTCTTTTCGTTGACACTAAATAATAAAATTTTCAATGCTCCTTATTAGGGTCCTTATATAGTTGACTTTCATGTGTGCAGTAAGTCACATATATATATAATCATTATGTTTATTGTTTAACTAAGTGGTTCAGTAACCGTCAACTTCTAGTTCCCGAGACCAATAGGCCGATGATTTGATTGGTATTTGTACAGGTGTGTAATGTCAATCAGATTGTGGTTGATATTAAGTCTAGAAGACTTATTTTCCAATTATTAGGTATATATTGACGCCATATGCACAGGCTGCAGATGGTTTTTTTTAATATTTATATTTTTTTAAAGACATATACAAACATGAATATATGGAAGTAAACTTATACAGTAAATTAACAGCAGGAGAAAAGAAAAAAATCTTAAGCTGCATTAAACAATACAGGGTTTCTGCAACTGTGTGAATTAAAATTTTTCGAGGGAGACGCATGTTTTGCAGTTATCCAAATATATAACAGTGTATAACCTCAATCACCATAGATAAGTTTCTCTTTTCACCTGTGCGTGTTTTCATTTTTAACTCGATCTCTTGCTTTGCAGGTGCAATATCTTCCGCATAAGGAGGAACTCTGTCTGTTAAATCAGCCAAAGAAATTTTTAAAAGAGGATACTTTCACCCCATTTATAATTCCATCTCCCCACTGTGTCAGGATTTATGTCCTGTTAACCTCTGTGGGGGGGGGGGGGGGGGCTCGGGATGTGCAGTGATTAGAGTGCTCGCCTTCAACCTCTGAGGTTGCCGGTACAAATCTCGGCCTGGGCACTTCATGTTGGGAAGTTGGTGGTTACTTGCTGATGGGCGGTGGTTTATAGTGCAGAATCTTGACCAACTAGTAAGCACTGGTTCCTCCACCCATAAACTACCCGTCGCAATATGACCCTGGCTGTTGAACGTGACGTAAAACATAAAATAAATATGAATGTTAACCTTTGTAAAGTCAATTAAAGACTGAATAAGTAGTGAGGAAATTAACACACCTGGTGAGCAGAAATTGAGGAATTATTCATCATTTTTAAAAATCACATTTTACAGTGAACTACAAAACATCGCATGGATCAGTGTTGTCTTGTTTTGGGGATCAGGAACCTATTGTCCACAAGCTTTAGTATATTTTTAATGGTTTACACATCGAGCCAATAAGAGACTTTATATTGGTGCTGAAAAGTAAACAAATAGAATAAACATGAAAAAAAAACTTTCTTGTACAATTTTGAGAAGGGGAGTTCATATTCTATTTTCATAAATTTATACATTGTATGTGTTTTATTTTGGAGAAACAGGCTTTTAATTTTCGGGCTGACAACTTTACTGAGGGAACATGATTTGTCAGGGGAGTAACTGGCCCTGTGGTAAACTCAGTCCTAAGTGTAATTTGGTGTAATCAAGTAACATCCTATCCAAGGTATATCCTAAAAAATTAAATTTGAGCTTAAACTCATCCAGTCCTAAACGACCATTCCAATGTTTGAATCTAAGATTTTTTTTCATAAACACAAAGCCCAAGATTCAGTTATGGAGAATGCCCCAAAAAGTGTGGATTCTTTGAAATCAAAGAATCCACACTTTTTGAGGGCATTCTCGAACTTAAAATATATATCATTTTGTAAATACGCAATGAGGTTAATCTGATTATTCCTTTCAATATTATTGTTTAATAATATTTAATATTTAATTTATTCTCAGGAGCCTTTGGATATGCTGATGATATTGTTTTATTGGCACCTACTGTTTTCTCTTTAAACAAACTCTATAGTATATGTAAACAATATGGACATTCTCATAACATAGTTTTTAATCCTCAAAAAAGCAAGTTACTCATATTTGGAAGTGATATCCAGGGTTTTGTTATTGACAACAACTTTTTAACATGTCAGCCCACTGATAAGCATGTTGGTCATGTAATTGGTCCTAGTCTTGTTGATCAAGATATCAAAAGTAAAATCAATGAAATGGTTATAAATACCAATCATTTAGTATCGACTTTTAGAAATGCATCATATGATATAAAGTACAAACTATTTAAAACATTTGCAATGCCACTATATGGATGTGTTCTGTGGGACTACTCTTCAGTGTATATCGAAAAGTTATTTGTATGTTGGAGAAAGTGTATTAGAAGACTTTTAAGTGTCCCTTACAATACCCACTCTATATTGTTGCCTATCATTTGCAGTGATTTACCAATAGAATGTCAACTACACAAAAGAGTTATGAAGTTCTTTATATGCCTGGCAAAGTCAAATAATATTTATAATAACTTAGCATTGCAGTTAATTGTCGAGGGTAGTAAATCTCGTATGTCTAATTCATTAAATTATATCTGTTATAAATATGGAATATGTAAATATGATTTAAGTAATGTACAATTGAGTCAGCTAACTTATGTCATGAAACACCTTTTCAGTACAATTGTAGATGTAGATACCTTGGTGTATGCTGATGTGATTATTGATATGCTCAGTTTTATAGATCAGAATAAGTTTAACATTTTGACTCCAACTCAAACACGTGAATTACTGTCCTTTGCCTGTACAATATAGCCTGGTTGTGTTTTACTTCTGTGTGTATAATGTTTTGTTTACATTTTTTTTCTCTGACTCTGTCTTTTCATTCCTATGTTATTTTGTGTAAATAATTAAAAAATAACTGTATCAATCACATGCAATTGTATACGAATAAATAAATAAATAAATAAATAAATATAAATTACCACAGCACTTAAACCAATTAAGGATGTGGAGTGATCACCATTATGTTAATTTATTATGCCTATATTTTATAATATATTCTATGGAAATCCTAAAGGGTTATCAACTTAAAAAAAATTGTATTACAAAATAATAAATTGTTCAGCACGGTTACTGTTATTCAGTTATGCTGCATCAAAAACATATTTTAATTATACTGAGTTTTGGCAGATTCTGTTAATTCTGTAAAAATCATATACTATAATGATTTTGGTAACTATTCTTTATTTGCAGTACAATGTCTGTAAAGGGTTATCATAGTATATGTATTTCATATGCAGTGTTTGCCAGCATTTTCAAAAATGTGTGGATTCTTTAAAACCATTCAGACATGAAAATTCACCATCCACTTGCATGTCTGTGTGGTGTCTTCATTATATTTATATTTTGCTGACAAATTGTTAAATGGATTAAAATACTGATGAAAATGATATATTTTATTTCTCAGAATACATTAATAGAGAATTTGGCTAGGCCAGTTTATAAAGATACAGCTTTCAATGCTGTAGACATGCTGTTTAGGGGACAAAATATTTGCAGATATTGCAGTGGAAAATGCTAGAATTCAACCAGCAATAAAACTTGGCTAGATTTTTAGATATTTCTGACAATGAATTGGTACAAACCTGCGAAAAAATAAGAGTACTGGATGTAAAGAAGGGAATCATTTAGATTATCAAACTAATTAGGAAGACATTTATGATGTTCGAGATCTAATTCAATTTTACTACTGCTTAATACTGCTTAAGGTTATTACTTTGCCATAAAATCCAAGTGTGGATTCTTTTTAAGAATCTACAGTTTTGGTAAAAAGAATCTACAGAAAAGTGTAGATTCTTAAAAATAATCTACACTTTTAACAATAGTATGACATCACAAGTATGTTTTAAATTGAAATCAGATGTAGATTGGAAATTTAGCAGAGTCCTCTTCAGTTACACAAAAGACAAACACCAAAAACCAGGCCAAACTTTTCGACATGCATCGGTTCACATAGAAAGAGAAAAAACACCCTCAATTAAAGCATTGCCTTGTGACTGTAATACAATGCCACAGTAGTTTTCACATGCTCGACTGGGTTTAAAAGCTCCATCACTTGTTCAGTAGAGATTTCTCTTAGACTAGTCCCATCGATGTTATTATTGTAGCCACTTGTACCGAGTTCACACCTTCCCTCACTGAAGCCACGAACTACAACTTGACAGGCTCGAGCACTTTTAGTTGTGGCTCGGTCCACTATGTATTTGAACAGGATGCATTCAGTGTGATTGACATGGGGGTAGGATGCTTTTTGGGTGGTACAACACAGCTAGGAAAGGAATTTACATTCGGAACCATTTTTTAAAAAAGGTTTGAAGTAGCCGTTATGTTGTATGTAAATATACACACTTAAGGGGAGGAGGAGGAGGAGGGGGGGGTGAATATACAAGGTGACTCATTACTAAAGAGCTGTTGTAAACTCACGAAGTACAAACTTAAATTTGGTTAAAGCAGGTCACATCCTATCTTAAGTATATCCTTAAAATTAAATTTCAGTTTAAACTCATCCGGTTCTAAATGACGGGGCTTATGTTTGAATTTGAGATTTTTTGTCATGAATACAAGCCCAAGAATAAATTGAAGTCAGGCATGTAGATTGGAAATGCAGAGTAGATTCTTTCTAGTTGAACCAAAGACAAAATAAACGCAGGCCAAACTTTTTTAGATGCATTGGTTCACACAGGAACAGAAACACCCTTTAAAGCATTGCCTTGTAACTGTAATACAATGCCGAAGTATTAGAAGTTCAGTAGCCCTGTCATTTATTTAGTACAGATTTTTCTACCTACATCAGTGTTATTATTTTTAGTTACAAAGAGTTGTAAATATAATTCCAAACGTTATACGGCCAAAAAACAATTAATAATTATAGTAAAAAAATAAATACACTGTAAATAAAATAAAAATAAAAAAAAAAGAAAATATTAAATATTGTTTGAAGAAGAACTGTAAGGAGACAAGGATATACATGAGGTATAGATATATTTTTTTTAAATATGGGAGGGGATGTTGAAATGGGTCAGTTACTTCCCAGATAGGGCCTACTGTATCAGATGTCAATCCCAGTTATGATAAAGTTGTACCACCAGCCACTTTTTGGTATCTTTTCTGTGTCAAAAATGTAGCCATTGTCCTCCCCCCTTCCCGACTCATCTGCAACAACACTGTAGCTAGAAGTGTGCATCTGGGTTTCAGAGGAAATAGGACATTCTGCCTCTGTTTTTCCTGATGCCTGTAACCACCATAAACACTGTTGGGCCAGTTGTAGCAATTAAGTGAAGGGACTGTTCCATTGCGGTAGATGGTCTGGGAGGAAATCGGGCAAAGGGAGGAGGGGGGGGGGGGGGGGGGGGGAAATTGCCAAATCTTATCAGGGAGCAGTGATCCCAATTTTACTGGAATTTTTGGGAACCAGACTAGTCCCAGATATGCTCCCAGATACCCCTGGATGGGGCTGGATATCCCCAAATGGTCTCGAGTGTCTCCCTGGAGCAAGTATTCCCAATACTGGTCCTGTACTTCTGCATTTCCCACATTTGGTCAAGTACTGGTCCCTATTTGGAACAAGTATGGGGCCATTCATGCCCATCCAGGATTATCCGTGGATTGCCTTGTTCCTGGAAAATCCAGACTGTGTCATGGGGCCATAGGATTGCTATAAAAACTGTTCTGGATCCAATTATTTTAAGTCACTTTTTGTGATATATGCTGAACATTCAACATGTATATTTATGACATGCTAGGTCTAACAATGGCAGTTTTTTTATCCAGACAAATTTGTTAGCCATGGATGGACTTTTGATCCAATACCTCATCAGAAGAGGCAGGCCAGCAAGAAATGACCATAAGTGGGTTTAATCATGGAGGAACCACCAGGCACCTGACCAGGTGGACCCCTATGACCAACTGATGCCTAAAGGGAATAGTGGGTCAGAAATGCCTACGTGAACTTCACAACAACAACACTAAAACTCTTCCAAGAAATACAGCAAGGAATCTAATTCTAACTTCAGCATCGCCAAACCTTTTTCTGGAAACTTCTCAAGGCTGGCCTCAAATTGGCTATGACCCTATGACATTTGCTTTCCACAGAAAGCTATACGTGTTTCCAGTACAGTTTCCAGATGGCATTGAGTTCTATCACCAAGTTAGTCCCGGAGGTACCAGGCCATCACAGACGGGTACAAGGATGAGGTTCTTAAGTGACTTCCAAGCCACCACAGTGATAGCTGAAAGTAGAGAGGGGTCTTCTTGCCAAGATGGAACATGCACATGCCCTAGGAGCCTTGTAAGGGAAACGTATAGCCGCTCAGATGCCCAAGAAATGTGGAGAGTCATTATTTCAGCTACAAAGGCTTCCATTTCATTGTCATGTTAGTCCCGGGCCCCTGGCAGATGGGGATTACAAATTCATGGGGGTATACATCCCAGCAGTGGAACCCCTAATGCCGGGAGACAGCGTCATGATCCTATTTCTTTCTGGGTGATGATGCCTTTGCCCTCAAAACTTGGTTGATGAAGCTATACTCCTGCTGAAACCTGAAACATCCCCAAACGAGTTTTTATCTGCAGACTGAGTTGAACCTGGTAATTTGTCAGAAATGCTCTTGGTATACTGGGCAACCGATTCATGCTACTCAAAACCACAAGGCAGCAGGAGCTGAAGGTGGTGAAGGCAACAACTGTGGCCAGTGCACAATATACTTTGAAACTGGGTGGGCTAGATTGATGCTGAGGATCAGTGGAGTAACCAGGTGGGTGGGTGGGGGTGGGGGGTGGTGGTGGGGGGGGCATTGCTACAGTGCAATGACAACCCAGATGAAGGGTGTTGCAACAGAGGTTCAGAAGCAGCCAGACTGCAGAGAGACTATCTGAAAGACTAGCATATATGGGGCCAGGAGTGATTTACCAAAAAAAAATGGACCTGATTTGAAAAACAAATGCAGGGTGTGAATCTGAAAAGTCAAAGCCAAAACGTAATAATACCAGGAAATGATATGAAAAGATATATGATAATTAAGTATAAGAAATAATGTGAAGAAAATAATCACAAAAAATTACTTGAAAGAGGGGTTAAGAAGAAATAGTAAAAAGCAATAAATTAAATGTGAAGAAAAGCTTAAAATTATAAATATAGATTGTGTATCTGAAACAAATTCCGAAGAAAAAGAAAAAAAGAAATAAAGAAAGTAAATTACGACCAAAAACAGAAGATTTCAAGCAGAAACTAAAAAATATTATCACCAAATAAATTCAGACGTGACTTTTGTCATGTACCATAAGAAATGGGAAAATAAAAAACCTAATAAATAGCCTCCACCAAATAATGTACTTATGGGCCTCCTACACCACAGCATAGGCAATATTAAAATAGGCAATATAAAAAATAAATTTTCCCCATCAAATTATTATTAAGAACTGATTGTAGCACAGGTTAATGCCTGGTCCCTGTTTTTTCATTTATGGCCAGGCAGGATCTCTAAACCAAGCATTTCCCCAATCGGGCTAAACCTTTATCGAGGTTCAAACCCACGACTCAATTTATGTAGGCTGAATGCATTTGACCCTTGATAGCAGAGCAGGGTTTAGAAACTAAGCACTCCTCCAGCTAAGGCCAAACCCTTGACCAAATCTAATGCCCACATTTTAATCCCAGGAAGACCAAGGCAGGACCATTTAGTGTCAAAGGATTGAACCCAGGTCCCACACACATCAAAATTTTGTCCTGCTTGTAGGGTCCGAGTTCTGTCCTCTACATTTAGGGTCATGCTTGGGAGGGAAAGGATTTTGTTTGTTTTTTAATTTATTTACTTATTTTTGGTACTTTTTGCTATATGGTTCATGCAACAAGGGGAGGAGGAGAAGGAGAGAGAAGGTACTTTCAGAAAGTACCAGTACCGAGGGGTGGACTTATACCAGATGTGTGATATGCCTGATCTGTAATAAAATTCCTGCAGATGCAGGAAGGCAAGTGCACAGATTCCTGTCCAGACTGGGATAATATATAGAGAACGCGAGTATCTGGAAATGATACATCAGGACTATGCAGACAGTACTAGAAGCTTTGTGATCTCTTTATGAGAAGTTTGTGGCTATTTGGCTTCTGCAGGATTACTATTTTGCTATTACTTGACTGGCCCGGGAAGAGATTCGGAGTATAATTGGTCACATGGTCTATGTGCTTGACCAGTACGTGACCAAATAAGGGAATAATACTTTTCATTCGGGAATCGGTCGTTCACTTCCTGTATGTCCTTGGCAGGTACTTCCCTAATATGGGAGTAATACGTGTCATTCAAGAAGCGATCCGTCACTTCTTGGAGGGAGAAGGTGTTCCTGTTTTAGTGGCGGATGCTGAAAAACAACAAAGTAGGAACTGTGACTTCACCCCCCCACCCCCACCCCCCCACCCCCACCCCCACCTCCACCTCCACCCCCCCTAGCTCCAATACTGAATAATTACCAGCCCCGGATTAAGTAGGATTGTGTTTCCTCCTGGATTGCTCCTGGGAGATGTATTACACCAAATATTTGGGAGCTTTGCCAGATGGGGCAGAAGCTAACAGGAATCGTCCAGAATTGCCCCAAAAATCAGAAATTTATCTGGGTTTGGGGATAATTTGGGAGCTAATTCGTCAAACTGAAAATGGCCCTGGACGGCTCCGTCATATGTGATTTAATAAATTGTATATATGAGTTAGTAACTTTTACATACCATGATTTGACAAGTCCTATGTATATGGGCCAGTAATGTTTATTTTTATTGCGTAAAATATTCTTACCTTAGCCTCACAAGTGTTCTCGCCAACATCTAGAACTTGTGAGGATAAGGTAAGTATTTAACTTACAGTTAAATTGCAATAAAATGTTTAGAATCTCTTACAGTGCAGATGTGTATTCAGGGTTGATGAAATATTTTTTAAAAAATGGCAGCAAAGAGCTTCTGTAGTAAATGTATGAATTTGCAGCAAAAAGTGATAATTGGTCTTTCAGAACATAAAAAAGGCTTTAAGTCTAAAAAAACCCAGGAGTTCACATATCTGTAAAGTGAAACTGTATGACCATGTTTTATGCATCAGTGCTTTAACTTAAGACGGTGTTGAAAGTGGTTTTAGGCAGGTCTGGTTTCAAGTGCGTTTTATCGAGTGGGAAAATGTATTTGTATGCAGTACAGTAAGTCTGTATTATGTTGCCTGCCTTAGAACTATCTGGCCAGCTTAACTAGAGTTATAGGGCTGCTCCATTTGTGTGATCCGATTGGAAACAAGGCCAAAAAGTCTTTCAGTCTGCATGCGCGAGCTGCACAGCCATCAGAGACACGAGTAGTGCACTAGAATTTATGACACAAAGAAATTCCAACTCAGACACATCCCACAGCTGGTCTAGAACTCAGAACATTTGGACAGTCTCCCATCCTGGTACTAACATAGCCCATTGCTGCTTAACTTCAGTGTAGAGAGAGATAGTCATATTGCTACGCCACAATTCATGAAAGTCCGGAGACCAAAAAAAAAAAACTTTTTAGAAGCACAACCCTCACTAGAGCTCGCGCTTGAAAATAGAAACATTCACGATCCATGAGTATAATTTGACATAGGTTTCAGATAGGTATAAGATAAGTTCCCAATTTTTCCTGATAGATTTCCAATGGACACTGCAATTACTTCAAGAAGTCTTCTGATAGGCTCCCGATAGATTTGCATTGGTTTCCCGATCCATCCAATTGCTTTACAAACCTTAAAGATCAACTTAAGATGGAAAAGATAAGCTTAAGTTGCTGTCAGATCAAAGAGATGACTTTACAAGTGGTAAGAAAGGTTTGAGATCGGTCTAAGGTGATAAACATCTGATAAGGATTGGGAGGAGTTGGTGATAATTTCAAGCAGTTTGATATTATTGTAAACTGTTTCAGATGGTCTTACAGATGCATTCAGTCAGGGACACATTGAAAATTACCAGAACTTTTGTACCCAATCCTCCTGATTGCAGTTTACTGTAGGTTTATTTATTTGGGGTTTTTACGGGGTAGTTGGAAGGGCAGAGGAAACCAGTACATACAGTTCATCAGGGTTCTGTACTGTAAACTCCCGACCAACGGCAAGCAACTGCCTGCTTTCCCACTAGAGGCCATGCCAGGTACCGAACCCCGGCCTCAGAGGTGGGAGGCGAGAGTGTTACCACTCTGCCACTCTGGCCCCTACTGTAGGTTTAACATCATTTTGATTGAAAAGATCGACTTCCCGAAAGGCAATAATTAGGGATCGTACACTAATCAGAAAGATGATTGCAATAGTTTAACACCCCTATAAAACCCCGTTTATAGTTGAAAAATAGTTTAATTTGACCAGGAGTTAATACTGAGAGGGAAATACATTTGAGAGCAGTTTAATTCAAGTTTCATTTGATGACGACAACTGTGGGTACATTTTAATTAGTACAAGGGCTGTGAAAATAGTCAATGAGTACCTTTTGATGATAAAATAACCCCTTTGCTTGTAGGAATTGGTTGATGCCAAGGGATGTTTTGCAGAAATAAATTCTCCTCTGTCTTACCCTAGCAGGATATAGGTAATCTTTCTGGTATATTTTAGTTATCTGGTAAAAGTCGTGACTCCAAGGTGCCTTTCTTCTAGTTGCATATATTGAACGGCAAACTTTGAATTTATTAAATTTGTATAATCCAACATAAGTAAACTTTAAAACACATATCAAATACATGAATATTCATCAGCTGCCATGACCAAATATTCAAATGACCTGACATATAAGTTTAGGTTAATGGCCAAGTAAGTCTCCAATATTAGAAAATAATGGTGTGTTTACAAGGTCCCGAAGGCAGATATTACTTGCCTTTTACTTTTGTGTCACTCACGTGTCTTGGAAATAGGAGGGTCTTGGGAAGTTCTTTGGGAACCAATAGCAACTGGACCCCAGCCTATGCAATTTCAGTATGATTGGGCAGAAACTGTACATATTGGTGATATGAAGATAAATATATATACAAAAAATAACAGCATCACAAATTCGTGAAAAAAGAATTAGTTTTAAAGATAAGTAGTGAAATGATAATGATAAACTTGCCAGAAAAGTTTAAATTCAGCAAAGGTCAACGGTAAATAGATAAATTAATTGATACAGTCATAAGGCAATGAAATTGATAAATAGATGATGATATATACACAAATCCGTTGAACAAATAAATGGTGGAAAATACATCATGATAATAAAAAAATAAGAAAAACAGTAATTATTACAGTAAACATGAGGAAATGAATACATCAAAAGCAAGTAATTCAGAAGAGAAAAAGAACCAGAATAAAATGGAAAAAAAAATACAAGAGGTCTCTATTGTATTTCAGTGATCTTGAAAATGGGCTTATCCTTTGAACCTGGGAAGAGACTCTTGTGTGTTTAATTTATCGTGTCTACTCTGTTTTCTTGCACATGGTTTGTAATCAGCTAAATTTGCAATGTTTGTTCTGGAACATGTTCGTTTTTAAGCTAATCTAAATCGATTATGAAATATATATATGGATAATAGAAGGTTCTTAAAATAGAAAACTAAAAACAGGGCAGTACCATTATGCTGATTGGATAAATAAACCCACCTCCCAATTAGATAAAAGATAAAGCCACTCGTGATCCATGAGAAAGTTTTGTATCCAGAATATATGTAATATCCAATATTATTTTTCCTAAATTATTACCTCCGCCAAGGAGGTTATGTTTTCGCCTGGGTTTGTGGGTTTGTGAGTTTGTTTGTGAACAAGATAACTCAAAAACTTATGGGCGGATTTTGATGAAATTTTCAGGATATGTCTGAAAAGGTAAAAGCAAGAAATGATTCAAGTTTGGGAGTGATCCAGATCACTATCTGGATCTTCTGGATCCATGAAATGTAATTTTTAAAGACAGATAACTCAAAAAGTTATGGACGGATTTTGATGAAATTTTCAGGATATGTCCTAAATGGGACAAGGAACAAGTGGTTAGATTTTGGGAGTGATCTGGTTCACTGTCTGGATCCATGAAAAATATATTGGGAGTGATCCGGATCACTATCAGCAAAAATATCAAATAGAGGGGGAAAAGTCATATCAGTGCTAATGGTAGGTCTGGTAGTGCCTCTGAGGCCGCCTTTTCGAATCTCGGACCGGGCGCTTCATGTTGGAAAGTTGGTAGTTACTTGCCGATGCCCGGTGGTTTACAGTGCAGTATGCACTGGTTTCCTCCACCTGTAAACTACCCGTCGCAATGTGACCCTGGCTGTTGAACGCGATGTAAAACAACCAATAAATCTAAATTTAAGATAAAACAATACGGAGATGTTATTTTGGCTCACAATAAGGTCAACAAATCGATTTTCTGCATCATTTGTAGACATGTCACAGTACTTGTGCAGCACAACATTGCGCAGAATTGTGGCCGCAAAGTGCAAAATCCTGTCAGAAAAATATGACACGTGCTACACATTTATGTAAAATTCGCCACTTTAGGGGGCAGCCTTCGAAAGTCAGAGAAAATCCAGCCTTTCTATCAGGGGAGATTCGAGACCTAATGTAGTTAGAAAAAATAAAAATCTATTACAAAGAATTTCCCCACAGGTCTAGAAAATATGAGGCGGGCAGGGGTATGGGGGAGGATCCTCCCCTGGCAGATATGTGGGAAAGCTGGTAGTTTCTTACCGATGGTCAGCAGTTTACAGCACAGAACCTTGACCAACTGTTTGTACTGGTTTCCTCTGCCCATAAAACTACCTGTTGTGATATGCGCCTTACATGGTGTTGCAAGTGACGTTAAAGCCCAAATAAACATGGGAAATTTTTTACAGTTTTTACTCTTTTGCTAAAATTGATATACATGAAAATACGAGGGGGGGGGGTCTCACCGGCAGATATGTTGGAAAGATGGTAGTTTGTTACCGATGGTCGGCAGTTTACAGTACAGAACCTTGACCAACTATGTACTGGTTTCCTCTGCCCATAAAACTACCCATCGTGATGTGACCTGTACAGTGTTGAATGCGACGTTAAAGCCCAAATAAACATGTAGCAAATTTTACTACTGTTACTGTTATGCTAAGTCCCCTCTACATATATTTACGGCAGCATATGATGCTGCTCTAGATGGGGCAAAAACCGCCTCAAGGAAGGCCTCATATACATGTAACAAGACACAGGCAGAAGGGAATTTATATAAGCCATTTATTCAGGGGGGGGCGGGATCGTTTCTTTTAAAAAAGAAATAAACATCGTGACTCTGTTACATGACTGAAGATTATTTTGCAGTAAGGCAATTGGGGTCGATTTGAGGATACAGAAGTTTTTGAAATTACCCAAAGCAGAAAGGCTCTTAAACATTTGGGCAGCCAAGCGGCTCTTTTGGAGACCCGCCCTTGCATAAGGCAACTAAGAGCTTTAATCCTGTTCAATGAGCGTTACATATATTGGCTTGGTTGACTAGTTTTTTTTATATCTGTTATTATTTATGTACAGTACGATATGTTGTATGTTTGGCAAGACATACCCCCCTTCATCCCCCCCCAATAAAATAAAATGAAATAAAATTAGGAATTTTCACGAGGCATTCATTTAAGCTTTTTATTACTCTTTACACTTAGGCAATGATTATTAATTCAAAATGATATTTTAAATCTGCATTTTTAAACAGATTGTTACCATAAATACCAAAGATTTATCTGGTACAGTTGAAAGCTGGTGACATTTTTCTTTCGGCTAAACTTCCCGGACATACAGTAACAACAGTATATAACCTAATAATATGTTTCTCTACACACAAAAAATTTGGGCACTTCTTCCTTTTTATCTTGGCCGAAAACGGGTCGAAAATAACAATGCCGAGTGGTTGGGAATTTGAGAATTGCATTTCGTTTTAGCGCATTCTACTTCTTCAATCAGAGCTAGCTTTACCGTGTCCCTCTATGGATATGTAGAAATTTTTGTAGTTGATACAATTTCTATCAGGAAAAAGACATAAATTTTGAATGTAAGGGGGAAAAAAGGTCTGGCCAGAGATAAAAACAACAACAATCTGAACCATTGGGAGATTATGGAAGTGAGGTTGAAGCGGTCAGTAAATTTGTATTTTTTTGTATATTTTTGATTCTGTTAATATAGCTGGCATTGTCAATGCTGGGTAAACTGACTAAAATCAACTGCAACTTGCAAGGAAGATTCTTTTGTTTGTTTTTTTTAATGCTGCTGAAATGCCATAGTATACTTGCGAAGCATTGAACGCAAGATTTTAAAGTCTTTGTTTCATGGTATTCAGCCCTTTGGCAAATGTATAGTTTGGTTGCAAGATTTAAGAGTTTTTTTTATTGTTCTGCAGTATTCAGTCATATGGCTAAATGATATAGATTCCTGGCAAGATTTGACAGGTTTTTTTTATCTCCCGCCAGTGGCCGAAGGCCGTAGTCGGGAGATTATAAAACGCCTTCCGTATGTGCGTGTGTGCGTCCGTCCGTCCGTTCATCACGTTTTTCCATAAACCTTAATATCTCATTCATTTATAAAGATATCTTCACCAAATTTGCACTGAATGTTTATGGCTATGAAAACATATCTGTGGAAAATTTTGGCCTCATTTTGAAAAACAAAATGGCCATCATAGCCAGTTGTTTGAAGATCATAAAGATGCTCTAAATCTTGAAATATTGCAGCTAGCTTCATCAAATTTGCACAGAAGATATATGGCTAGAAAAGCTAGCCTGATAGTAATTTTGGCCTAATTTGCAAAACAAAATGGCCGCCATATCACATGTTTAATGTCAAGTAGGGTTATCCTATTAAAAGGCCTTATATTTCACTTACCATTGTTCCTAGGGATTTGGGATGTAAAACAATTTTTAGGAAGTCAAGGCCTGGGAATATTTCCCAGGTGTTGCATTTGACCTTTGATCCCTGCTTCAAGGTTAAATGGGGTCATCATACTAAAACGTCCTTATGTCTCCCTTATTGTTGGTGCTAGGGCTTCAGAATGTAAAAACAGCCCATGGGAAGTCCTGGTCTACAAATGTTTTGCCTGTGAACAATTTTAGCCTCAAAATGGCCGCAATAGCAAATTTTTTAAAAATCATTAAGATGCTGTAAAACTTGAAATATTGCAACTAGGTTCATCAAATTTGCACAAAAGATTTATGGCAAGGAAAGTTAGCCTGATAGTAATTTTGGCCTAGTTTCAAAAACAAAATGGCCGCCATATAGCGTTTATTTTCAAATGGGATTATCCTATTGAAAAGGCCTTATATATCCCTTATCATTGGTACTAGGGGTTTGGAATGAGAAAACAACTTATAGGAAGTCATGGCCTGGGAATCTTTTCCAATTTCTGACTTTGACCATATGTTACTGATCCTAAGGCGGGAGATAACCGCTGCGGCAGTGGCCTTGTTTTTTTTTGTTCTTGTGGTATTAAACCATTTGGCAAGTCTATATATACTGGTGTATGTTTGGTTCTGTGTCATAAGGCTCTTATAAGGGAACCCTATGTGGAATGTTGGCAAGAATTTCAAAGTTTTTTTGTGATATTAAGCCATATGGCTTAATTATATAGATTAGCGGCAAGAGTTAAAAATTATTAGGCAATTTGGCATTCTTATATAGATTGATGGCAAGATGTTAAAGGTTTTTATTTTGGTCTGCAGCATTATTTGGCAAAGCTAATCATTTTGTGTTGTGTCATTAAAGTCAAAGTAGGTCAAAGTTGGTGTTTTACGTCCCGTTCAACAGCCAGGGTCATATTGGGACAGGTCCTCAGCATTTGCCACTTGTGAGACTCGAACCCACAGAGGTGACAGCCTGTGATTAGATGCCGAGTTTGCTAACCCACCAGGCCACTGAGGACCTCTTTTGTGTCATTAAAGCCAGTGGACAAAATGAATCTGGATTAAAGCCCAAAGTCGAGGGGTCAAAGAGCATTTAAGAACCTTCATTCCTCTGTCAATTGTGCTGCTAAAATAAACAAACTAACGTTGCATGGATAGTGCATTGTAATGTACACCTATCTCAGATAATTAACAACTGCTGTGTACAGAAGGACTTATGTTGGAAGCTGCTGTGAAAATTTAAATAAAATTTGTGTACTTTAAAACAGTAAAAAAACTGCATCAAGTAACAAAATTCCTGAGAACTTATGTCCTTTTAGTCTGGAAGGAAGAGTTTATCAGTGCTGTCAAAGGTGATATGTTATATCCCAGTAAGCTGTGGTGTTTGTTGATATTTGTTTATAAAGACTTCAAGTGTATGAGCTTTGTAATTTGAGGAGATTTTTGTCTCGGGTCGAAAACTTCAAGCCCTTTAAGCCAAAAGGCAAACTTATATGGATTGGTCATCATCCTTCTATGGTATTCTGCCTGGTGCATTTCTAGGCATTTTCACTGACAGTCTACATGATTTTCTGATGCCTGCAAACATTGACAGTAGCACCTGTAGTTGGATCAGGGTATTCCAGGGTGACATTGAAATCTCCACTTGAAATCAGTGCCCCAAGTTAACATAGAGCCTACAAATCATATTTTCAATACCGTTGTCCCTGTTTGGCTATTTATTGTTTGAACTTATAATTTACATCATGTTTGTGCCAGTTTGAATTTATTTATTTTTTATTAATTTACAAAATTGTTGCAATTAGTATATGACTGAGTCTGTTCACTTGTTTGTTTATGGCATAACTCAAAAACTGCTGCATGGACGGTAATGAAATTTTTAGGAGGCATCAAAACTGTAACAAGGAAGAACTCATTCAAACTTGGGCTCTCCTCTCTGAGTACTCTTGTTTATTTAGTGTCTTATCTCATGTTCCAGTACCTTATCAGTTCTGTTGTGACGGGTAGTTTTATGGGCAGAGGAAACCAGGGGCCAGTTTCACGAAGCCTCCTTAAGATAAAGGTCACCTCAAATTCAAGGATTTCCTTGTATTTCTCTCTCCTTTAAAAAATCGCGGTTTAACAAAGCCTCCTTCCTTTAAAAAAACCTTAAAAACTCCCTTAAATTTCAAGGAAGTTAACAGCCTACCTTAAATTTAAGGAAGTGTCCTTCAAGAAATGTTTAATAACTTTAAAGTTTCAAGGAAGACCTTTGGTAAGGAGGCTTTGTGAAACTAAATTTTAAGGTGGCCTTCGTAAAGGAATAAAAATGACCTTCCCTTTCTAAAGGAGGTTCCTTTCCAAAGGAGGCTTGGTGAAACTGGCCTCAGTACATACAGCTGGTCAAGGTTCTGTACTGTAAACACTCCTGACCAATGGCAAGCAACTACTAGCTTTCCCACATGGGAGTCGTGCCAGTTTGG
Organism: Sabellastarte sp. h YS-2021; assembly: GCA_964017235.1. NCBI lineage: Eukaryota > Metazoa > Annelida > Polychaeta > Sabellida > Sabellidae > Sabellastarte > Sabellastarte sp. h YS-2021. The sequence goes on from OZ024940.1 coordinate 6,623,698, forward strand.
AATTGTAAATTGTATCCCTGGTGAAAGTCGGGGATACTTAGGTTTTAGCATTTTTGTGCTGTTAATGCAACTGCTGGTGAGATTTCTGTTCACAAATGCAATAACTTGAAAGTATTATATATCTCGACCTTTAAAACATGGTACGTGGGTATATGTGATATGCATTTCATGTTAGGCTTTTTGGAAAACTTCTATAGATTTCTGGGGGCAACGGTGGCAGGGTGGTAAGTTAAACACTCTCGCCTCCCACCTCTGAGATCGGGGTTTGCTTCCTGGCCCGACCTCAAGTGGTAAAGCTGGTAATTTCTTGCTGTTGGTCGGCAGTTTACAGTACAGAACCTTGACCAACTGTATGTACTGGTTTCCTCTGCCCTTCCCACTACCCGTCGTGATATGACGTGTACAGTGTTGAAAGCGACATAAAACCCCAAATAAATAAATCTATAGATTTCTGGCAAGTTTTTGAAAGATTTTTGTCTATGGTATTAAAATATTTAGTAACTTATATAGAATAGTGGCAAGATGTAAAGTTTTACTTCACTGGTATTAAATCGCTTGGCAAAATCAGTGTTCGCTCTCGTCAAAAATGAATGCGAGACAGACTGTCTCCCTTCACTTGAAAAGGCGAGACAACTGTGAAAAAATGTGAGACATGTTTTGCGTCAAGATATTTTGAAATATTTAGTTCCAATTTGGGATTGCATAGAATCTTCTGTATTTAAATAATAAGAAATAGATGCTAAACTAAAAGTTCAAATAAATAAACTATTTAATGCTGTTTTTATTGTTTTTTTTTTTTAAATTTCACTTCTAAACCACATCTTAATGGCTGGGTGCTACTGGTTTTTTTATTTATTTTTTATATTATTATTTTACTGTTATCTGGATTCATCAAATAAATAAATAAATTGCATTTCTTCTCTTTTCTTTGAAGAAATATATATTTTGTCTCTTCCGATAAAAGATGAATTTCTTTGGTCAGTAGTTGTTTCGACTGTTTCGCCTGTGACACAATATGCAGAAGACGAGTTAAAAATTAGACATAAAGCACGAAAATCTCGTGAGAATACCTGAATTCTCGCGTGAATTACTGTTAGCTGGATGTATCAAATAAAATAAACTCTCTTTCATGTCTTTCTCACCTATTTCTATGAGGAAATATGTACGTCGTCACTTCCGATAATAGACGAATTTCTTTGGTCAGTAGTTGCTTCGACTGTTTCGTCTGTGACACTACAGAAGAAGACGAGTTTAAAAATCGACAAAACGCACGGAAATCTCGCGAGAATACCCGAATTCTCACGTGAATTACTGTTAGTTGGATATATAAAATAAAATAAACTGCTTTTCATGCTTTTCTCACCCATTTCTATGAGGAAACATGTACGTCGTCGCTTCCGATAATAGACAAATTTCTTCAGTTAGTTTTGAGTGTTTCGCCTGGTAGCGACAGCACAGACGCGCCGGTGAGTTGGTTTTGCGACAACTCGCTCCAGAGTGTGTACAAACTCGCGAAATCGCGCTCAAGAGCGAACACTGCAAAATCTGCAGACTGATGGTAATATTTGAATTTTTCATTCAGTAGTATTAAGTCATTTGGCAAATCTGTAGTTTGGTAGAAAGTTTTTAAATGTTTGGTTAGAATCTGTAGTTTGGTGGAAAGTTTTTAAATGTTTGGTTTTGTCATATATATCCGTATGGCTAAATTATATAGATTACTAGCAAGGTTTCAAAGATTTATGACTTTGGCAAATCTGTAGATTGGAAAAACATTTGAAAATTTTTGTTTTGTGGTATTTGGAACTTGTGCAAACTTAAACAGATCATGGCAAGACTTAAAGTTTTAGTTATGTGGTGTTAAATAATTTGCACACCTATTTTTTTTTTTTTTTTTTTTGTTCTGCGATATTAAGCCAAATGACAAAACTTATACAGATTGGTGGTTGTTGTTTCAAACCTTAAAAAACCTCCCCACCCCCACCCCCACCCGAACCTCCTTGCACAATCATTTATGTCTATATATTATGGAATTATTTTGGTCAGCTTTGTCATGTTTGTGTAAACTGAAAGTCATATCTCACATCTTGGTTAGAATTTCAGTAATTCAGGCCATAAAGGAATAATTTAGGTGCAAAAAAAGAACGTGAAGAGATATACACTTTTTTCATTGGAATGAGATTTCTGTTTGATAAAAATAAAGAAAACTAAATAAGGGAGGCTCAATGGGACTTAGTTTATAATAGCCTTATCCTAAAGGACTGTTTCCATACACAAGCATCAAGCATCCTTTGGACAGAGCAAATTCCCACACAGGGACGGTTGAAAGGACAGGACTTTGCCCAGACTTAGACTTAAAGTTAAGACTTTTGTCTGAAACTCAGGCTAAGTCTGTGGTCTTAGACATGGTGGATTTCACAAAGCAGCAAAGTCTTAGCCTTGGCCAAGTTTTGGTCTCAAAGTGGAGTCCACACAAAAGGGAGCTTAACTTTTGTAAACAAAGTCTTAGATATGGCTGCCATAAAGTTTTCTCCACATCAAAATTGGAAATGGCTGAGAAAAGGTATAAACATATAGAACAGCTTCCTAAAAGTAGCCTCTGAAAGTTTTTCTGTGATTGCAGGGTTTTCATTGGAAAATAGCTTTTTGCCTAAGATAAAATGCCTCAAACCAAGGATATATGCCATCAGTAGAGTATTTTTGATTAGCAATAAAGGGTCACAGGGCACAGAAAACCACTGTGGTTAGTTGATCAGTCAGTTTGAGCCTGGTCTTAGCTAAGTACCCTCTGAGTCCATTCACTGAGTCTGTATACCGCTGAGTCCATTCACTGAGTCAGTATACCGCTGAGTCCATTCACTGAGTCAGTATACCACTGAGTCCATTCACTGAGTCAGTATACCTCTGAGTCCATTCACTGAGTCAGTATACCGCTGAGTCCATTCACTGAGTCAGTATACCGCTGAGTCCATTCACTGAGTCAGTATACCACTGAGTCCATTCACTGAGTCAGTATACCGCTGAGTCCATTCACTGAGTCAGTATACCGCTGAGTCCATTCACTGAGTCAGTATACCGCTGAGTCCATTCACTGAGTCAGTATACCGCTGAGTCCATTCACTGAGTCAGTATACCGCTGAGTCCATTCACTGAGTCAGTATACCGCTGAGTCCATTCACTAAGTCAGTATACCGCTGAGTCCATTCAAGCTCCAGACTTCGCTTAGACAAAAGGCTCAGATAATAAGTCCCTGCCTCACCCAGACCCGTTGTCAAACTGGCCCCATACATCTGAATGCAATGTATAACTTGTGACTGAAAGTTGGAAAAGTTCGCTTGAGAAGGAGGTGTTTTGTGAAATATTTTGGCCATCAGTTGAGTCAAAGTTGGGGTTTTACATCCCGTTCAAAAGCCAGGGTCATATTGGGACAGGTCCTCAGCATTTGCCACCTGTGGGAGTCGAACCTATACAGAGGTGACTGCCTATGATTAGATGCCAAACATGCTAACCCACTAGGCCAGTGAGGACCTTTTTAATCAGTTGAGAAAATGCCACATACATCTCACTTGAAAAACATTGTGAGTGTAGGAACATAAATTAAGTTTGTATCTGCAATCTTTTCCAATACAAACCTAACCAATTTAGAACCAGTTGAGGGTACTAAAAAGTCCTCATGTTTTTTTTTTTTGTGCGGGCAATACAGTTTTGGTGTCTTTCTACCGACTGTGTCATGTAAGACTCGGTAAACATTTAAGTGATTCAGTAAAGCATGCACAAGTAGGGTTTTCAGACGGAGACAAATCCACACCTACATTTGGCTTAATCATCGTAAAAAAGCCACAAAGAAAATGACATGTTTTCTGTCAACAACTTTTGAGTACATTTCTTGAAGAAATATTTAAAATTCATTGTTGAACATTGTGCCATTACATAGAGTAAGAAATCTAAAATTCGCCACATATCTGAAATTCGCCACATGTGAAAATACTAATAAAATAAATGAATTGTGGTGAGATTTGTTGACTGTATAGTAAATTAAGGCTTTTTGAAATGAAAAATACCAATTTTTGGACAAAAACATCATTTTCTTCATAAAATTAACTAAGGTTTTAGAGGTTGCGAATTTTAGATTTCTTACTCTACCATCACAAATATGAGCTTTATCATCTATTCGTGGCTTTTAATACTCGGTTTTCCTTTCATATATTTCTTAATGTATTCCTTGTTTTAAGAAATTACACATTAAATTTATTAACTGAAAATAGTAACAATAAATAATTCTTAGCGTGGATTTGTTCAAGTTTTAAAGTAAAGAGCTGCTCAATCTCTGAAATATTCATGTTGAATTAGCAATTTTTCTTTGTTTCAAGTATTAGTTTTACAAAACAATGACTATTTGTAAATTGATTTTTTTCTGAGAACCAATAAAGGCCCTTTCTTTAAAATAATGTATGCAGTGTAATGTAATGAATATTTAATCTGTGTCAAAATAATAAATTTCTTAACAAAATAATGAGTATACATTCAATATTAATGAAGAAAAACAAAACTTTCCTTAATGCTAAGAATAGATTGATATATGTATATATATATTTTATTTTTGTGACAATTAATGTAAGACTTATTAGTCACAATTTTATAAAATTATTTTTCATAGAATGACATAGCTTATCATAGTTAAACAATTTGATACATAGAAAAAGAGTCAATAATAATTCCCCATTTACACTATCATGGGTTTGCCTCCCAAATGATAGTAATGATAATTCCCCATTTATACTATCTTGGGTTTGCCTCCCAACTGATAGCCAATAATAATAATTCCCCATTTACACTATCATGGGTCTGCCTCCCAATTGATAGCCAATAATAATTCCCCATTTACACTATCATGGGTTTGCCTCCCAACTGATAGCCAATAATAATTCCCCATTTACACTATCATGGGTTTGCCTCCCAACTGATAGCCAATAATAATTCCCCATTTACACTATCATGGGTTTCCCTCCCAACTGAGCCAATAATAATTCCCCATTTATACTATCATGGGTTTCCCTCCCAACTGATAGCCAATAATAATTCCCCATTTACACTATCATGGGTTTGCCTCCCAACTGATAGCCAATAATAATTCCCCATTTACACTATCATGGGTTTGCCTCCCAACTGATAGCCAATAATAATTCCCCATTTACACTATCATGGGTTTCCCTCCCAACTGAGCCAATAATAATTCCCCATTTATACTATAGTGAGTTTCCCTCACAACTGCCCCAATTATATTCGATCTCCAAATATAAATCTTGTAGCACCTGCCTAAATGTGAGCTCAGGTTCATTGATCTGTGGAATTCATATTGAGTCTTAAGGTTTTTTGTGTTTTAATATATTGAAACCTTGAAGAAAGGCACCGCAGTTGTGTCAGTTGTAAAGGTAATTTATTCGTTTGTAGCTTTTTTTTTTTTTTTTTTAGTTTTATTTTTTATTTTATTGTCTGGTTTTTTTTTCTATTCAATGAAGATTAACAGCTTTTTTTAAACACAAAATTATTCAAGATCATTACAGTAAGAAAGATGAATGAAGAGTAAAAAGCGGAGTCTACAGAAATGTAGCAAGAAATAATGCATGACAACTTTTCTTTTGCTTAAAAGTAACTTGAAAACGTATGTTGTAGTTTTTTCTTTTAAAGCAGTCGAGACTTTATAAACTGTTTCCTTCAAAAAGTCTAAATCGTTTCTTGTTAATTCAGTTGCTATATCCTTATTGAAGAGTCTGATGAATGCTATTTCTTTTGGGTCATAGTTCTTATATTTTGTCAATTTGATGAATAATTTTGACAGGTAAAATACCTCCACAAAAGCTCACGAGTGTATTGATTAAAAAAAAATCATTTAAAAAAATTCCTGGATCTAGTCGGTGATCTTGATCACCACCAAAATTTAATCGTCTGTTCTACGTGAAATTTGTTGATATTTCCCGAAAAAATTTCATCAAAATCCATCCACAAGTTTTTGAGTTATTTTGCAAACCAACACAATGGCCTGAAGCCAGTACAGAGATGATTAATGTACTGCAATCTTAGTGGACTTTCTTTGTAAAAGGAATTTGCAGGACAAAAAGGTTGTTGTCAAATGTTGGATGAAGAGTATTACTGAATAGCCTTGCTGAAGGCTCAAGTCTTGTTGCAGTTATAGGGAAAATGAAGTTTCAGTTTATATAATGTACTCGTACATGTACTGGCTTTTACATCAGCCTACAGCTGAGACAGAGATCTCTGTCTGATAAGCTTATATCACCTAACATGTATGAGTGCTTTATGAATACCTGATGTCTGTGAGCATGTTTGACAAAAAGATACCATGCAAACTTGAGCCTTAAGCCAGGCTAATTGCTGAATATCTTTCATTTGTATTTTATGTAGTCTATTATAAAAACACCATGGTAAACTGACATTCAAATACAACTTAGATTAAGCCCAATTTTTCACTTCAACATTAAGAGAACGTAGGAGGTTTTTTGAAAAATGTACTAAGAAAGTAGTTTGCAAGTATGGTATACCTGTTTTGAAATTCTAGCTTTAAAGTAATAAGCAGGAAATAATTCCCCACCAAAGGAACAAATAACACCTGAAATGAGACCCAATTAATATATTTTGTCTTCATTTTCACAACATTATTTTTTTTCAATTGCTTTTTTGCCCTGTGTGTTTGTGCAATGCATCGTGAGAATCCTGTGGCCGCCCTCTTTTTTTTACCCTCTAACAGAATACATTTTAAACAAAGGTCTAGCAAAGCACGCAAAAAACATACACAAAAGACCACGAAAACTTCAGCCCAGACTATCGAGATGCATCAGTTCACATTCAAGAGTAGGTGCAACGCCCTCAATTAAAACAACAAATTATTGTAATACGGTCGACCTGCAACAGTTGAACATTTTCCACCAATGTAATGGTATCCTTTTCATTGAAGAGAGCTACAATTTGAATGTAAACATATTTACTGGGGATGAACGTGGACCAACATATAACTTCTGTTGTTATCTCCTCTCAGAAGTTATATTTTCAACTTTCTGTTCAAGATAACTCCAAAGTAATGAACTTATCTTTTGGAAATATTTTATGTGGGGAGGGACTGATCAAAGGAAGACGCAATTCAATTTTTGAGAATAATCCCTATTATCTTCGTGATGGGGCCACGGTGGCAGAGTGGTAACACTCTCGCCTCCCATCTCTGGAGTTCAAATCCTAGCCCCAACTGAAGTGGGAAAGTTGGTAGTTGCTTACCATTGGTCAGCAGTTTACAGTACAGAACCTTGACCAACTGTATGTACTGGTTTCCTCTGCCCATAAAACTACCCAATCATGATATGACCTATACAACATGTTAATTGAAAGCGACGTTAAAACCCAAATAAATAAACATACCTATTATCTTCTTGATAAAAAAAAAAATCCCGAATGTCAGTGTATTTTCAGTGACTTTGGTTTTCTGGTTAGTATTAGCCCTAAAGTAATGAGTGGATTTTGGAATTTGTTAAGTAAGTGAGTACGTAAGTAAGAGTGAAGTAAAAGTAAAAGTAAATAACTAAGTAAGTAAGTGAAGCATTTATAAAGTGGCGCTTATGTCCAAAACGGGATAGTCCACTTCCAGAAAGGAGGTCAGTCTCCATATTAGTGTCCAATAGGGGAGATAGGCTATGGTGGAGGATAGGCCAATCTGAAAAGATATGTTTTCAACTGTTTTCTGAATCCGGAGATACTTTCCACAGTTCTAATGGCTTTGAGGGAGCTTGTTCCTATCTGTGGGAGCAGCTACTGTGAAGCTGTGCAACACAAAGCATTTATTTGGTTTAGATGAGGAAATTGACAGGCGATTGCCCCGTGTGAGATCATTCCGCTTAATTAGAGAGGCCAGATATGGAGGTTGTTTTGTATCTTTCTAGGATTTAATCACCTCAAACATTCGGTCAGATAAAACCCTTAGAAAGATCCATCCATTACTTTTGGTTTTTTTTTGAATACAGACAAAGGAATACACTCAAATTGTCACCCCCTGCCAGAGGCCACAGGTAAAATACAAAATATCCCAGCTGGTGAAAGGATTATTTATCGATATTTCAATATCGATCGATATATCTTCCTAAATTTCAATATCGATACTCAAAGTGTGCTAAAAAACTGCTAGCACCTGCCAAGGAAGAATTTTTCAAAACAGTGTTGCAGCTTATCAATTCCCTGTACTTTTATCATCAATATTGATACACAAAAAGATTTATTTTGAGATTTTTCATGAGGTTTAATTGCTTTTATATGCAGCTTGTTATTAAATTCAAGGTCTGTTTTATAGATCTTAAATCTTTCCAAAACAATTTTTGATAACTGAATAATTAGTAGGTGCAATATAATGCATATTACGGTGTGCACAATATTTCAATCTCGATCGATATGCAAAGCCATATTAGAAATATACATTTCAATCCCTACACTTGTCACAGCAGGACCCCCTGTTTCAATTTGGTTTTTGTTCTTGACCTTCAGGTGCTGCCGTGCACCGACCGGATGGAGAGCCTGCCAGTTGCTGGTCACCTTCACCTTCCTTCTGATGCTGAACAGCAGTGTTAAAGGTATATGGCCAACTAAGGATGTATTTAATAAGCCACACACAAAAAAAAGGGAATCTTAAGTATACTTTTAGATTTTGGGATCATTCATAAATCAAAGGTCCATTGTGATAACAGTTTGGCAAGTAATGCTCCAACCTCATGGAATGGCCTTCCTGTATATTGAAATTAAAAGCTCTAGCATCCTCTGTAATGCTTTTGTTATTGGCTGCATAAATATCATTTCAACCAGGCATATCCCTGAAGCTCTTTTCTGTTATTGGTGTACCTATCATTGAGGACCTCTGTTAATGATTTGGCACTCCAGGATATTTTGTTTCACCGTGTCTTGGCATCTTAGAATAAATTATGATGATAACACTTGAAAGGGGGAGAGTGAATAGCAATGCATACCAGATTATCATGTGTCTCTACCATAAACCACTGGGTTATTAATGAGCAACCACCAACTTTATCGCTTAAAGTCATAGCTAGAATTCGAGCCCATGACCTCATGGCTTAGACCACCATGAACACCTTGAAATGTCAATAAAATATACTGTATAAACATACTGTTCTTTGTTGTAAAAATATTAAAGATTTTGTATTTAATGTTTCATTTAGCCATGTCAACCACAGTGACTGACGAAACCACAGTAACTGATGAAACCACAGTAACAGATGAAACCACAATGACTGATGAAACCACAGTAACTGATGAAACCACATTGACTGATGAAACCACATTAACTGATGAAACCACAGTAACTGATGAAACCACGGTGACTGATGAAACCACAGTGACTGATGAAACCACAGTAACTGATGAAACAATGGTAACTGATGAAACCACGGTAACTGATGAAACCACAATGACAGATGAAACCACAGTGACTGATGAAACTACAATGACTAATGAAACCACAGTAACTGATGAAACCACAGTGACTGATGAAACCACAGTGACTGATGAAACCACATTAACTGATGAAACCACAGTAACTGATGAAACCACGGTGACTGATGAAACCACAGTGACTGATGAAACCACAGTAACTGATGAAACAATGGTAACTGATGAAACCACGGTAACTGATGAAACCACAGTGACTGATGAAACCACCGTGACTGATGAAACCACGGTGACTGATGAAACCACAGTGACTGATGAAACCACGGTGACTGATGAAACCACGGTAACTGATGAAACCACGGTAACTGATGAAACCACGGTAACTGATGAAACCACAGTAACTGATGAAACCACGGTGACTGATGAAACCACAGTGACTGATGAAACCACGGTAACTGATGAAACCACGGTGACTGATGAAACCACGGTGACTGATGAAACCACGGTGACTGATGAAACCACGGTAACTGATGAAACCACAGTGACTGATGAAACCACGGTAACTGATGAAACCACAGTGACTGATGAAACCACAGTGACTGATGAAACCACCGTGACTGATGAAACCACGGTGACTGATGAAACCACAGTGACTGATGAAACCACGGTGACTGATGAAACCACGGTGACTGATGAAACCACGGTAACTGATGAAACCACGGTAACTGATGAAACCACAGTAACTGATGAAACCACGGTGACTGATGAAACCACGGTGACTGATGAAACCACGGTGACTGATGAAACCACGGTAACTGATGAAACCACGGTGACTGATGAAACCACGGTGACTGATGAAACCACGGTAACTGATGAAACCACAGTGACTGATGAAACCATGGTAACTGATGAAACCACGGTAACTGATGAAACCACGGTAACTGATGAAACCACAGTGACTGATGAAACCACGGTAACTGATGAAACCACAGTGACTGATGAAACGACAGTGACTGATGAAACCACGGTAACTGATGAAACCACAGTGACTGAAGCCACAACAGAAGACCAAACAGTTACCATTGGTGAGTTTGGATGGGCAGTTCATTTTGTATATTTTATTATACAATATTTATACTGTGTTTTTACTGAGTGACTCAACTATTATTTTTGTGTAGAGCAAAGACTTAGACTTACAGTCCCTTGTTTTTGGTGCAGGTGAGTGGTATTTGCAGAAGTGTTGGTTGGGGTAGATAAAGGATTGGAAGAGAAACGATCGTGACAATAATTGTTGATGTACATCACATGAAGTAATTTGGGGAAACCCCACATGCCTCCTTTTTAGTCCATGTGACATTCTTTTCAACTTTGTGTGATTTTATGTGACATTTTGGGGCCATGTATCTAATATACTCAAAATGCCTCTGAAGGGTTTCTTTCTTGTTGCTTAATCTTCAGGGGAGTTTCCCCATTATGGTGAATTTCACATGCTAATGTAAAGGAATAAGAAATTCATTGTGGTCTGTGGCATTTACGGGTGAGGAAACAACATCCCTAATGGTGTCATCGCCAGGGTGTTTGAGGTCTCGATACCATGAACAAAACCATGCGCTGTATTGCAGTGCCATCTTTTCACAAATTAAACCTACATTTGCTCATTAAATAGTTTTGCATTGATAACTTTTATTGAACTCTATTAGTTTTTGTGTTTCTTTTGTGAATATTGGGAGTAATAAAAAGTAAACAAAACATAGGGTTTTTTTCACTTCCTGTAGGAAGTGGATATAGTCATCACCATAGTTACGCCATAATTCAAAATAAACCGCCTGAAAATAAAAATAATGTTACTATTTTGCAATATTTTTATAAAATTCATTTGAAAATAAGTCTCAAATTAATGGTGAAATGACGTTTGTAAGATGCATCGCCGATGATCATTCATCCTCGATTATCATCCGTTTATTCCCATCACTGGTGAATGTGCGATATCGCCGCTCGCCGATTTCTTACTCTACCAAGATTCTGGCCTGAAAACCATTGGGCATCTGAAAGTAGCTTAATAACTTTCCCAATGCAGGTCATGCCAGGAATCAGACCCTGGACCTTACACTTTATAGGCAAGTGTCTTGCCCACTGTGATACCATTCCCTGTCCAGCACATTGAGTATAAAAGTCTAGGGATGAATTTATTTTATTTTTTGGGGGCAGTTTTAACGTCGCTTTCGACACTGTATAGGTCATATCACGATGTGTAGTTTCATGGGCAGAGGAAACCAGTGCATACAGTTGGTCAAGGTTCTGTACTTTAAACTGCTGACCATCCGTGAGAAACTACCATCTTTCCAACAGTATAGGGTCCAGTTTTTGAACCACAGACTTGAGGGGACGGGGGCGAGTGTGTTACCACTGCGCCACCGTGGCTCCCTGTCTAGGGATATAATGCAATTTCAATGTTGACCTCAAGCTAATTTTGTATGTTGGACAACATTTAAATGTTGTTCAGTATTCTTAAAATGAATCATAGGACATCCATCAATTCCCTAGTTAGCAAAACCAAAAGTTTTTGTGTATATATATAATGTTTATTGTTATTTAACATTTGATTAAGATTCTATGAAGCCTGATAAATTTGTGTATGTCAAAGTAAATCTTCTGTAGCATGTGTACTGATAATAAGTTACAATAATAAATTACAGTAGTATTTTAAAGTACTTCTTCTACCTTGATATTATAACTCCAAATATGAAAGAAATATTATATTTTTTTCTTACTTTTTCACGAAGAATGTGTTTTTTATTGAAGCCATGGTAAATGATGAAACTACAGTAACTGATGAAACCACAGTAACTGATGAAACCACAGTTACTGATGAAACCACGGTAACTGATGAAACCACGGTAACTGATGAAACCACGGTAACTGATGAAACCACGGTGACTGATGAAACCACGGTGACTGATGAAACCACAGTAACTGATGAAACCACAGTTACTGATGAAACCACGGTAACTGATGAAACCACGGTAACTGATGAAACCACGGTGACTGATGAAACCACGGTGACTGATGAAACCACGGTAACTGATGAAACCACGGTGACTGATGAAACCACGGTGACTGATGAAACCACGGTGACTGATGAAACCACAGTGACTGATGAAACCACGGTGACTGATGAAACCACGGTGACTGATGAAACCACAGTGACTGATGAAACCACGGTGACTGATGAAACCACAGTGACTGATGAAACCACGGTAACTGATGAAACCACGGTAACTGATGAAACCACGGTGACTGATGAAACCACAGTGACTGATGAAACCACGGTGACTGATGAAACCACGGTGACTGATGAAACCACGGTGACTGATGAAACCACAGTGACTGATGAAACCACGGTGACTGATGAAACCACAGTGACTGATGAAACCACAGTGACTGATGAAACCACGGTAACTGATGAAACCACAGTAACTGATGAAACCACACTGACTGATGGAAGCACAGTAACTGATGAAACCACAGTGACTGATGAAACCACAGTGACTGATGAAACCACATTAACTGATGAAACCACGGTAACTGATGAAACCACAGTGACTGATGAAACCACAGTAACTGGTGAAGTCACAGTAACTGATGGTGAGTTTTGGTTTTTTTCTTGCAATAAATCAGAATGGGACAGTTTACCCACATTTCCACTTGAACTGAAGTGTTCAGTGAAACCTTTTTTCATGTTTTTTGTGTTATTTTTTATCAAGGAATTGCGTTTCTACTTTTAATGCGCTACAATAGCTTACCATGTGGGACTGAATGCAGTCTTGGGAGGCCGCAGAGAGCTCGGCCAACTCGAGAAAAATGAGTATGAAATGACCAAACTGTCTTACTGGTGGCAGCACCTGCTGCCTTGGGGTCAGTATGAAATCACCAAACTGTCTTACTGGTGGCAGTACCTGCTGCCTTGGGGTCAGTATGAAATGACCAAACTGTCTTACTGGTGGCAGCACCTGCTGCCTTGGGGTCAGTATGAAATCACCAAACTGTCTTACTGGTGGCAGCACCTGCTGCCTTGGGGTCATGTAGATAGTGACGTAGTACACAACTTCCTTCTTCTCCTTGGCTGTTGGCTCGAATTGCATTAATTGATCAGAAACGTTCTTTCTTTTATGTTAACAGATATCTGTTTTGTTGGACACTCATTTCAGCCATTGTCCTTAACTACAGTCACCCCCCTTAACCTATTTGCTCAGAAACAGGAGCTCAGGCCCAAGGGTCCATCTGGCTTTCCTACAGCTAATCCTTCTCGTAAAGAGGCCCTAGAGAAATTTGAACAATATTTCAAGCTGCTAATCTTCCTTTTGATGAACTAAGTATAAGACTTCTAATTTTCTTTTTAAAAATGAAAATTTTAATTATTTAATTGTAGCTTTTATAAGCTACAAGATTACCATGTGGGACTAAGGAAAGTACAGCTGAGGGGTATGTGTAAAAAGAAGGAAGTTGTGTACCACAATACCATCTATGTCACCCAAAGGCAGCAGGCGACAGTACAGTTTGGTCATTATATGCTCATTTTTCCCACACGATAAGCCATTTCTGCATGGATTTAGAGTAAGAAATCTAAAATTCGCCAGGGATGTAAAATTCGCCACCTCTAAAACCTTAACAATTTTATAAAGAAAAATGATGTTTTGTCTTAAAATTGGTATTTTTCAGTTCAGAAAGCTTTAATTTACTGTACATTCAACAAATCTCACCTCAATTTATTTATTTTATTAGTATTTCCACATGTGGCGAATTTCAGATATGTGGCGAATTTTAGATTTCTTACTCTATATGCAATAAAATATGCATATGCAAAAAAAATATGCAAGAAATAATGTATCCACTCTGTTTATCCCCTTAAACAGGTCATGTATGGTGCATGATGAATAATACAATTTTATACCGTAAATTACCTATTTAGAGCATCTGCCCTTGTAACCGCACCCTATCTCTTTTCCGGGCAATGTAATACTGTGACTGCATCCATCATGCAGAGAACCTGCTCAAGCCATCCAGAGAGAAAAGAAAACACGTCATGTATAGGTGTTAACTTAAATATGTTCCTACAAGACTTCCACACCACACACCATACACAGAGAATAATAAATGGATATGGTCCTGTAAAAATGGCCTTGACAACTTCTGTGGAAAAGCACCAGCATGATGGGGTACACTAAAAGGGGAACTGTTTTCCACCAAAATATTGACTAAAACTAGCCTTTCCTTAGGGCACTGTGCACTAAATAGGTCATTTATGGTATATTGATTTGTTTTGATATGGTTGGTTGATATGTAAATGTTGTTTAATGTGATAAAAGACAATCATCGGACACCTACCCTTGCTCGTTTACAAAAACAACACATGTTGATCTATATACATATACCATATTCATTCATATAAACGCCCCGGGGGCGATGCATTTTTCAGAAGGGGGGGGGCGACTATAAACTATAAAAAAAATCAACTTTTGAGTCCAGTGGCAATGGGCGATAATGGACACTTACAGCTTTGATCTCGCTTGCCAGCATGTATAATGGTGACAGAACCTTAAACATTGGAAGCAAACCATAAATTCGAAGATATTATAAAGTTTATCTTATATTTCTGCAGATTTCATTGCGTCTGTGATCATAACTGCCATGTTTTGTTATGATTTTCTTAATTTCTCGAAAGCAGTATTTGATTGGGGAAGTACTAAAACACATCTTTCTTCGGTATCCCAGAATCGCAAAGGTGTTGGGTGTTCAGAGGGATGTAAAACCCCGAAATATGAACTTTGCAAAGGTGGAGAGGAGGGGGAGGGGAGGCAATTAATAGGGAGGGGGCGTTTGTTTGGATAAATACGGTAGTAGTTATTTGTTACTTTTAAATCACAATCACATCTCAAACAACTACATTTGCTGTGATGTTATACTGTCATATCCAACAAATAGAAAAATATTATATTTTCCTCATGTGTTTACAGGAATGTATTTCTACATTGAAATCATTTTGTTTTTAGTCACAGCAACTGGTGAACCCACAGCAACAACTGATGTGCCCACAACAACAACTGAAGAGCCCACAATAACTGAAGAGCCCACAACAACTGAAGAGCCCACAACAACTGATGAGCCCACAACAACAACTGATGAGCCCACAACAACTGAAGAGCCCACAACAACTGAAGAGCCCACAACAACTGAAGAGCCCACAACAACTGAAGAGCCCACAACAACTGAAGAGCCCACAACAACTGAAGAGCCCACAACAACTGAAGAGCCACCTCCACCACCTCCAGTTTGTGAGTTACATACTTTTCTAATATTGTATATTTGTGATAGTGTTCAGTATTGGTCACCCAGCCTGAAATTTGGGTGTGGAAAAAAAATAGTAAATCTAAGAATTGGAATGTTAGTATTTATTATATATCAGGGCTAAAGACATTGATTTGATTGGTCGAAATCAGGTCATCTGACCCTTTATGAATAGAGATATAGCAGGGTTATGACAGATTAGAGGGCTGTATCACTTTTTCATGGCCCACCACTCAGTAATAAATATCTGCCATTGCTGTTGCCACTTGAGACATTTAAATGCAGCAACTCTATAAATATATGTAAGGTAGTGCACAAAATTGGTATCATAAATTATTGGAGACCTGGGGCTGTAAATTCTAATAAATGTGGACCCTGATGAAGGAAGGTTGTCAATATTTTTGTATATATAAATGATGAAACAGCACGAGTCTTTTTGGATCACATTTTAGGTTAATTTGTCTGTCATTGGTTAGCCGGGAGGATCCCAACACATCACTGAATACCTGCTAACCACATTGAAAACCGGAACACATTTCGTGGTATCGGCTAATGTGCTGAAGAAATATACCGTATTTTTCCAAAATATGGCCCGGGCGTTAATTATTTTCAAATGGTTATCAGACCAGGCGTTAAATTGAACGAGGCGTTCTTTTGAAGTATAAAAACAGTGTCATAAATTGTAAACAGTGTGCTTGCTACCCAGGCGTTAATTACCAGGCGTTTATTTGAACCTGGGCGTTATTTTGGAAATTTACGGTACGCAGAAATCAGATCCAAACAACAGTACCACACTCAGTGCTCGCCGGACTAAATTCTTTCGTGTTTTTTGTGCAAAAAAAACTGGTATGCTCGGACATGGTAAATCCCTCAGAATTCTTATGGTGTCTTCACAAGAATATTGCCAATATCGTCAATGACCTGACGTGAGTGGGAGGAGTGTCAATCAGAAAGCCAAAGTGTTTGAAAATACATGGAAAATGGGACTTCTTGACAGTTAGGGAGATTTTTTTTGTAAAAAAAAGGGGCTGGTTTCACCAAGCCTCCCTTGGAAAGGACTTCCTTTAGTAAAGGAAGGTCATTTTTATTCCCTTGGGAAGGCCACATTCAAGGGCCTCCTTTAACTCTCCTTACCAAAGGTCTTCCTTGAAACTTAAGGAGGGAGCAAATGTCCTTCAGATTTATTAAACATTCCTTTAAGGACACTTCCTTAAAATTTTAGGTAGGTCGTTAGCTTCCTTGAAATTCAAGGGAGTTTTCAAGGTCTCCTTTAAGGAAGGAGGCTTTGTGAAACTGAGATTTCTTAAAGGAGGGTGAAATTCAAGGAAATCCTTTGATATAAGGTGACCTTTATCTTAAGGAGGCTTCGGGAAACCTTCCCCAGAACTTGTTCTGGGTTTTCCCAAACTTTAATCGTTTCTTCTTTTGGTCATGGGCCCTACCCACATAAAAATAATAAATAAAGATCCATTCATTACTTGTGGAGTAATTGCGAACATAGACAGACAAACAGACAAACAAGAGCACTCAGAGGGATGGTCCGAGTGCAGACTTTGCAAAGTTTTTGCCCAGGGCCATAACTGAATGATCTCATTTTGCCCATACTCACATAAGGGCCCTTGGGCGCTGCTGCAGACGATAATTGGTAAAAACAACACTCCTGAATCAAGGATATTGACTGATCATGCCTAAATTTGCATCAGTTCTTCCTTGTAGCAGTTCAGATGCTCCCCGAAAATTTCAGAATGACCCGTGCCGGAGTTTTTGAGTTATGTTGTAAATAAGCAAACAAACAATCAAACAAAGTGAGTAATATACTTTGCAAAAGTTTTGCAAAGTAATAAATAGATAAATGTATGCACCCCAGCACATAAGATCCTGTTGCAAGTAATAACAAGGTTGATGCACATTAAACTCTTATGTAGAAATATCAAGAGGCACCTCTAAGCTTACTGAGGTAGAAAATTTCTAAAAGTCGCCACACACCTTTGAAATTCACCGCATGTTGAAATACTAAATAAATAAATAAATTCAGCCAAATTTGTCACATGTAAATGTAGATTAAGGCTTTCTGAACTAAAAAAAAAAATAAAAATTACAAGACAAAACACCATTTTCTTCCTAGAATTTACTAAGAATATAGGGATTGCGAATTTTAGATTTCTGGCGAGCTTTTAATTCCTTACTGTACCAATTTTTTTGACAAAGCTGACACCTTCTTTTTGTTTGTTTCTTTTTTACAGGCAAGAAGGGTACAATGTCACGAAGACGTTTTTATTCCTGCATAGTAATATATTTTTTTTTTTGTTTGCAGACACTTTTCAGTGTTTAAATATTCATTCTAACATGACACGGCTGTTTGGCTGTTTGTTTGCTGTTTCATTGTCATCCCATCGCAAGTAACCACAACCAAGTACATGCTTCCGGTTTTTGACAGTTAAGGATCAGAACTTATTATTGTTCATAAAAGCACTTTTAATTGATATAATTCTGATAATGAAAAGAAAATATATAGAACCTAAAAATTTGAAAAAAGCTCTTTACTTTCGGCGTATTTAGTGAGAAAATGCTGCCACAATGTACAATTGGTAGAACAGCCTGATTAGTTTCGAACGTTTGTGAAATGGGCATGATAATCTCAAACCATGGTAAAATTCTGCATATACCATGGTTTGTCAGGCGTTATTCCTATAACAGCCATGGCTGACAAAGGGCCCACTATTCACATTGTTACACTTGTTTAAGGTTGTTGTCAGTTTTAAGGCACCAGCCCTTTATATTTATCTGTATAAATCCGCCCTATGAAAAACCCTCCCTCTCCCCGAGTCGTCTTTACCTTTGCAATTCCGAAATTTCCGAAGAAAAAGATGCATTTTAGGACAGTCCCAGTGGAATAACCACTAATAGGAAACGAAAATCAAAACAAAACCATGGTAGTTTTATCAAAAGGACCTTTATATCCACAAAAATATGAGATGAAAGATTTTAATTTCTTCAGATTTAAGATTTGTTTCTAATATTTCCCCCTACAACAACTATAGGTGCTGACAAGCGAGATGAGGGTTGTATAGTATGTAATTATTGCTCAATGCTCCTCAATATTTGCGTGGTTTCTTTATCTCGGGTAGTCGCCCTTCTCCCCCTTTAGAAAATTGAATTGCCCCCAGGGCATCTATTCAGATAAATACAGTAGGGAATTTAACATCACATTTGACAAATGGATCAACTGCATTATGTTCTTTGACCTCTCCGCTTTGAGCTTTCAATAGAGGGATAATACCAGGCAGATCATGATACAGGCTGAACTTTACCATGGTTTGAGGTGTTGTTCCTATTCTAACATAGCAAATTTTTAAATGTTATAAATAGTATGTATTATTCACATGTTAATGAGAAAAAATGGGGTAAAGTCGGGACATCCACAATGAAGGCCACAGGTTAGGCTGACTTTACCAATGAAATATTTCCCCGATTAGCCAATCAGATTCACCCACACATATGTGTCACGTTAGAAAACGGTTTATTCCCTTCACCCTAAGGATATCCATTGAGCTGCCTTGCTGTCATTTTTTTAGAGTGAACTTAAGACTTGCCTTTTGGCAAAGGATAATACCGTATTTATCCATATAAACGCCCCGGGGGTGATGGATTTTTTAAAGGGGGGGGGGCTACTATTACAGATAAAAAATCAACTCTCAAGTCCAGTGGCAGTGGGCAATAATGGTCAGAAACCGCAAGGTATAGAAAGTTGATACTTGGTAGGGACATTGGTTAGGGGGTGTTGGTGTGCATTGTCCTGGTGTGACCTTGATTTGACCTTGTAAATGTCCATCTTAGTGTCAGAAGAGTAAAAAGAAATAGCTTAAAGGAAGTAATGGAAATAGTAGAGTAAGAAATCTAAAATTCGCCACATATCTGAAATTCGCCACATGTGAAAATACTAACAAAATAAATGAATTGTGAGATTTGTTGACTGTATAGTAAATTAAGGCTTTTTGAACTGAAAAATACCAATTTTTGGACAAAAACATCATTTTCTTCATAAAATTAACTAAGATTTTAGAGGTGGCGAATTTTAGATTCCTGGCGAATTTTAGATTTCTTACTCTACAAAGTAACAGTACAATACAATTCAAAGTTGAAAAAGATCTGCATGCTTTCTTTAATTTATTTTTCTTTATCCAGCCTTTATAATTACAGTAATAAAGACCTCAGGATAATGCTTAGTTGGAACATTAAGCGGTAGTACAGCTATCCATCACACTGCTATAGAGTAAGGAATCTAAAATTGGCCACATGTCTGAAATTCGCCACATGTGGATTTACTAATAAATTAAATGAATTGAGGTGAGATTTGTTGAATGTATAGTAGATTAAGGCTTTTTTTGAACCCCAAAATACCAAGTTTAAGACAAAGCATCATTTTCTTCATACAATTAACAAAAGTTTTTAGAGGTGGTGGATTTTACATTCTTGGCGAATTTTAGATTCTTTACTTTAAGTTTATCCTTATCTAAGTAAACTTCTTTTGAACTTTATTTGTGCAACAACTTTTGAAGCCACAACAACTGATGAACAACGAGACTCTGATAATATAACAACAACTGATGAAGTCACAGTGACTGATGAAGCCACAACAACCTCTGAAGCCACAACGTCCATTGAAGCCACAACAACCATTGAAGCCACAACTACTACTGAGGCCACAGCAACTACTGAAGTCACCACAGCCACTGAAGCCACAACAACCATTGAAGCCACAACTACTACTGAGGATACAATAAACTTTGAAGCCACAACAACCACTGAAGCCACAACAACCACTGAACCTACAGCAATCACAGAAGCCACATCAACCAGTGAAGTCACAACAACCACTGAACCCACAACAACCACTGAACCCACAACAGTCACTGAACCCACAACAACCACTGAGGCCACAACAACCACAGAAGCCACAACAACCATTGAAGCCACAACTACTACTGAGGATACAATAAACTTTGCAGCCACAACAACCACTGAAGCCACAACCACCACAGAAGCCACAACAACCACTGAAGCTACATCAACCACTGAAGCCACAACTACTACTGAGGCCACAACAACCTTTGAACCCACAACAACCACTGAACCCACAACAGTCACTGAACCCACAACAACCACTGAGGCCACAACAACCACAGAAGCCACAACAACCATTGAAGCCACAACTACTACTGAGGATACAATAAACTTTGCAGCCACAACAACCACTGAAGCCACAACCACCACAGAAGCCACAACAACCACTGAAGCTACATCAACCACTGAAGCCACAACTACTACTGAGGCCACAACAACCTTTGAAGCCGCAACAACCACTGAAGCCACAACAACCACTGAACCCACAACAACCTTTGAAGCCACATCAACCATTGAAGCTACAACAACCATTGAAGCCACAGCTACTACTGAGGATACAATAAACTTTGAACCCACAATAACCACTGAAGCCACAACAACCATTGAACTCACAACTACTACTGAGGATACAATAAACTTTGAACCCACAATAACCACTGAAGCCACAACAACCACTGAACCTACAACAACCACAGAAGCCACATCAACCACTGAAGCCACAACAACCACTGAAGCCACAACAACCACTGAACCCACAACAGCCACTGAACCCACAACAACCACTGAAACCACAACAACCACTGAAACTCCAACAACCACTGAACCTACAACAACTACTGAACCCACAACAACTACTGAAGCCACAACAACCATTGAACCCACAACTACTACTGAGGATACAATAAACTTTGAACCCACAACAACCACTGAAGCCACAACAACCACTGAACCCACAATAACCACTGAAACCACAACAACCACAGAAGCCACACCAACCACTGAAACCACAACAACCACTGAAACTCCAACAACCACTGAACCCACAACAACTACTGAAGCCACAACAACTACTGTAGCCACAACAACCATTGAACCCACAACTACTACTGAGGATACAATAAACTTTGAACCCACAACAACCACAGAAGCCACACCAACCACTGAAACCACAACAACCACTGAAACTCCAACAACCACTGAACCCACAACAACTACTGAAGCCACAACAACTACTGAAGCCACAACAACCATTGAACCCACAACTACTACTGAGGATACAATAAACTTTGAACCCACAACAACCACTGAACCCACAACAGCCACTGAACCCACAACAACCACTAAAACCACAACAACCACTGAAACTCCAACAACCACTGAACCCACAACAACTGCTGAAGCCACAACAACTACTGAAGCCACAACAACTACTGAAGCCACAACAACCATTGAACCCACAACTACTACTGAGGATACAATAAACTTTGAACCCACAACAACCACTGAACCCACAACAGCCACTGAACCCACAACAACCACTAAAACCACAACAACCACTGAAACTCCAACAACCACTGAACCCACAACAACCACTGAACCCACAACAACCACTGAAGCCACAACAACCACTGAAGCCACAATAACCACTGAAGCCACAACAACCACTGAAGCCACATCAACCAGTGAAGTCACAACAATGACAGAAGCCACAACAACCACTGAAGTCACAACAACGACAGAAGCCACAACAACCACTGAAGCCACAACAACAGAAGGGATAGCCACCACAGAAGTAGCCCCAGTTTGTGAGTGTTGCATGGTGTTGTATGTGTGTGTGGATCAAACAGCTTGAACTTGAACTGACTTTTCCTTTATGTACACACACTGAATTATTAGGCAGGGCTGGATGTTAAGATTTGCCTGCTTGCCCGTGGCAAGTGGATTTTGTGCTTCACTGGGCAACTAACTAAAATTGGGAAAAATGTTTTTCTCTATATGTCTTTTCAGGCAGACAACTGATTTGATTTGCTTACTGTCATATTTATTAGAATTAAACTTATAACTATGAGATTCATATAATACACAATATTTTAAAATCTCCTTAGTGACATTGCAATTGTAATTATTCATCTCAAGACATGCTTAATAACCTTTGGAACAACAAAGTATGGACAAGCAGATTTAGGTCAGGGCAAGTGAAATAAGTTAATGTCCAGCCCTGTTAGGTGTATTCAATTGGGGAAGCATTGGGGTCACGTTTTGCTTCTATTTCCCCGGATTCGAAACTTCATAGTTTCTGTTATACACATTTTGTTCGACAGTTATATCTGTGAACTTTTTGCTAAGAAAGTTTTCATGTCATGTGCAAAATAGTTGGGCAAGAGGAAAAGCCCAATCGAATACACTGTATGTTTGTTGTGCACATTTATTAACAGTAGTTCACTTGTTATTAGTTTTTCGTTAGATAGTCTGAGTTTCAACCATCACACAGCAGTGCACTTGATTCATTTCTCTACACATTTGTTGTAGTATGTTAGACTTACCCCTTATCTAGTGTAGTCATTTAACTTTAAATGGGTTATGTACTGTTTTTTTTTACCATTAACCACTGTAATCTAATGCGCTGATGCTCATGTCATTTAATCTAATCCAAGCTGTGTTCACTAATAGACTGAGAGTGAGACTTACCCGAGTTGTGCCTGACGCTTACCTTGTTTAGAGAATAAGAAGATGGAATATTTGTCACAGTATGTGGAAATCCACTGATAGGGAAACCCCCTTTCAAGCTCCTTGATTGTTTCAGTACATTGATATCTGTGACATACTCGTATAATATTGTTATCTTCATTTATGATATGTTTTTTTCTGTATATGTCATTCGGGAAGTTTTCCTATTGTATACTCTAGATATACGACCAATTCATTAGTCACTGATTGCTTGTCTGTATAAGTCATCCGTTTTATTTCAGACATTTTCACCAAGGAATCACTATGTTGTGGCAAATGGGTCCAACTAAAATACAAATCATGACATAAAACCTTATGGATACGACTAAAATGCAAAATGTATTGGGCTACAAGCCCGAAAGAGTAAAATATATTGTGGTCTTGTGACGCTAGCACAGAACTTGGTGAACTGGGTGTAACTTTGCACAGATTACTAGCACCTCATTTCCACCCCCATTTTTTTCCTGCATAGTGTATCATACTACATGGAGTTTTGCTTGGATCTGCATCCAACTGATATTGATAGATTCTATTGTAGCAGGGTTCTGTCATTTTTGTACTAAGCAATCTGATAATTAACTATGACGGCGGTATATATGTTATGAGTATGACCCAAATGTGAAATTGTCCATTTCATGAAATGGACAAAAAATCTACTGACCATTTCATGAAATGGACAACTAAATGTATGAAATTTTTACTCTCATTCAGAGTGAAAAAAAATTGTTGCTTTTTTATTGAAACATTGTATTAGAATGCATCAATGTGTTTCAACAATCCTCAGATCTCATTAAAAGATTAAGCCTCACCATTAGTAAGTTGGATTTAATTGTAATTAGCCCACTTCTTTTTGTAACCTTTGAGGTGGCTTCAACCTTTCTAAATTGACAGTTACATTTAATAACCCTTTAAACTTTCATACATGACTTTGTCCATTTCGTGAAATGGATAGCAAAATATATATTGATTTGTCCATTTCACGAAATGGACAGTGAGGCTGTCCATTTCATGATATGGACAATTTCCTTGTCCATTTCACGAAATGGACAATTTCACACCTGGGTCGTAACATATACACACATACTGAAAATGGCCCTAGACTGAAAATACTGGACACTCCCACAGTAGTTTGATCCATATCGTTTCAGAATTCAGGTTAGTATGATCCAAAGCAGGAAAAGATAGGGACGGAAAGGTGTGCCTGGCAGAGGTCTTGAGATCTCCAAGTACTTTTCTCTTTTCATTCTCATTTGTAGAAAAAAGAAACAGCTCGTTCCTGAATAATGTAGATTAAGTAGAATATTCTCCATGCATTTCTGCAGTGTGTTTTGTGTGTTTTTTTCTGAATAAAAAAGTACTTTGTAGTTTTCTTTTTTGCTTTTCACCATTCTCAGCCTAGTTTTTGTCTTGGGTTGTTATTTCTAGTGCTGGGAGATCGCCACGATTTTACCTGTCGAAGTTTGTGTCGGAATAATGTGAACAAAGATCGATCCTAGCCGATTATGGAAACAAATGTGTAACCCCCCCCCCCCCCCCCTCACCCACCTCAAGAAAATATCATTATATTAAATAAAAAACAAGGAAATTGACATAAACCACCAAGAATATAACCAAAATACAATCTAAAAGCTTTTCACAAATGTCTCCCTCACTCTATGTCATGCTTTATGTATCCTCACTTTAGACTGGATGATTTTATGATCACCTTGACAAGGTGTTTTCCGTTTTAGTTTTACATCATATTATGTGGCTAATTTTGTTGAATGTACAAAATTGTCATGAACTATCTTTTTTGTACATCAAAATGGCTACCAAGAAATGAGTTTTGCAACTGTTTAATTGTATTTAAATTTTACTGATCACTGCTGGACAATGATCCGGTGAGTGATAATACCAAAGGTTGCAACATCGTCCCAGCACTAGTTATTTGGCGTCATTAGGTGCGAGGGCTGTGATGATAATGTAGTTACAAAGAAGAATAGATTATGGAATGCTCTGGAGAACAAAATTGGGAAAAAGTGCATCCCATTCAGGTTCGATAGTTTTCATTTTTCAGTTTTGTCAATATTTTCAGAAAATTGAATCAGTTTCTTTCACCTGAAATTTTTACTAGAATATCATACAAATTTTGGCTATTAACACCCTAAAAAGAGTGCTCACAAAAGAGTGGAATAATGGCAAATGAAAACTCGTTGCAGCTTCAATTAGTGTTTGAGTTTTTCACATCTTCTCATTTTTTTTATTTTTTTTTGTTCAGCTTTGATAGTGTTAAAGTAACTTTTTTCAGTAATACATAATTAAAATTGTGCTTTCCCTTTTTTTACTCATTTTGTTTGTTTTTGCAGTGCATCACAGCTAATATTGACATTTTGTGTATTCTCAAAGCATGTTGTGTCAGGCCTAACGTTGACACATGACGTATTCTGAAAGCACTTTGTATCAGTTGTAACTTTAACACTTTATGTATTCTCAAAGCATATTGTGTCAGTCCTAATAATGACACTTGATGTATTGTCAAAGCACTTTGTATCAGTTGTAACATTGACACTTGATGTATTCTCAAAGCATTTTCTGTCAGTCCTAACATTGACACTTAATGTATTCTCAAAGCACTTTGTATCAGTTGTAACATTGACACTGGATGTATTCTCAGAACATTTTGTGTCAGTTCTATTACTGACACTTTATGTATTCTCAAAGCATATTGTGTCAGTCATAATGTTGACACTTGGTGTATTCTTAAAGCATTTTGTCTCAGTTCTAATACTGACACTTAATATGTGTTGTCCAAGCATGTGATTTTAGTCCTAACACTTGGTGTATTTTCAAATCATATTGTTGTCGTCAAAGTTATTATTTCTGATACTTCTAAATGTTCTCTTAGCTAGTCGTCAGCTGAACTTTTGGACGATTTATCTTTATTGATTTATCATCACTTCCAAGACATTGTACAGGGTAATATCATGACAGGAAGTTGAAGGGGTGGAGGACATCAATACATACTAGTTGTGTCAAGATTTGGCACTGGAAATCTTAGGACACTGGCACAAGGGAATACCACCTTTTAAACTTCAAATCAGGCCAGGAAGTGAATCTAGGGTCTGAGACTTGGGAGGTCATGTTTGCCGATGGAGCCTTCGTGTCTCTAATGAGGGGATAGTCAGCCAACCCCTCTTTAATTAACAAGTTAATTATAATTCGATGCCATTTTTTTCATATATATATAGAGTAAGAAATCTAAAATTCGCCAGGAATCTAAAATTCACCACCTCTAAAACCTTAGTTAATTTTATGAAGAAAATGATGTTTTTGTCTAAAAATTGGTATTTTTAGTTCAAAAAGCCTTAATTTACTATACAGTCAACAAATCTCACCAAAATTCATTTATTTTATTAGTATTTTTCACATGTGGCGAATTTCAGATATGTGGCGAATTTTAGATTTCTTACTCTATGAGGTCTGGGGCTCTTTGAGTGCTCTTTTAAAGTTTTAGTATTGCATTAAAAAAAATAGCTTCGGTAACTCTAAATGACACCGATAGAGATTCACTGGTTGAATTTAATCGTTACCTTGATGCTTGCTAGGAAAAAAAAAGCTGGCAATGTTGACAGCCTTAGTCTACGTACACATGTATGCGACTTACGACATCCGACGGCCGATTTGCGATGGCGAATTTTTTTCAACCTTCCCAATTTTCTGTGGACATTCATCTAAATTCACTTGTCATCCGATTTTTTCGCTCCCAGACCGAAAAAATCGCTGTCGCAAATTGGACGTCGGATGTCGCAAATCGGAGTCGGATACATGTAAACAACCAAACATAAATGAGAAGAAGGGAAAAGATCGCTGTCACAAATCGGCCGTCGGATGTCGTAAGCTGCATACATGTGTACGTACACTTACTCTATTGATTTACAGTGACTGCAGAGCTGGTACCCTACAACGATGCCTACCGATATAGTTGCTACACCGGTCGGCGGCTTCGCTTCTACACAGAAGACCTCAAAATTAGGAACATCCTCTACAGAAGACCACTTGTCTGGGTAAGTAGGAGCCTTCCTTTCATCTGCAGTAACTATCATCACCTATCATGAGCTTGCTTCCACATTCCAAGCAATATTGTCAGCTTCAGTGTGATGTTATCGCTCTTTAAGCCTATCTTTTGAAGCTCGAACTTTAGCAAGGCTCGAGCTTCCAGAGTTCACTTTTTTTCATTGTTTTTTGGGTCTCCAGACTTTCATGAATTGTGGCGCAGCATGAGTACCTGTCTCTTCACTGAAGTTAGGCGACAGTGAGCTACGTTAGTACCGGGCTGGGTGACCATTTCAGTGCACTACTCATGTCACTGATGGCTTTGCGGCTCACGCTAGTGGACTGAAACCCCTTTTGGCCTTGGTCAGTGGATGATTCCTTACTAAGCTCACACCCTTCCGTGAGGTCATATTTCATTTCAGACCATACTGCAATATTTCCACAACTGACACTGCATTGTGCTTGAAGGTCCGTCTTCTATACAGGTCATATAGTACGAACCTGAAGACTTTATTTCTAATAGCAAGGCACCAGTGTCTCGTGAAATAAGTTCCCATGAAATTTGTTCCATTTCTGATTTTTCGCAAATTTGCAGAAATGGCTATATTAAAGTTTTAGTATTGCATTAATAAAAAATGTCTGCAGTTGACTCACAACGGACAGCTACAAACTGCGCATCAATGGCTTCCACTTTTTTTGTGTTTACCTGAGTCATCTACTCCTTGGTGTTTATATTTCATTGCTTGCACACTTGCTATTAGAGTAGAAGCTCTATTATCCGACCCTCTTTAGGGAGTAACAATTGAGTCGGATAATAGAGAGGCCGGATGATAGAAGAGCTAAAATAACCGGTTTAAATGGAGTTGAGAGAGGTGTGTTTGAGGTCGGATAATTGAAAATTTGGATAATAGAGGGTTGGATAATAGAGGTTCTACTGTACTTGATAAGGATATCTGGTCAGGATCAAATATGTTTGGCTTGTATGACTTCTCTTGTCAGGCATCAAGGTCGGTCCATTGCACTCTAGATATTCATCCCGATTCATCTACCCAGTCGCTGATTGCTTGTTTTTTTTTTTAATATTTCAATTGTCTTTTACAGGTTTCCTGCTCAGGCTTAATCAAGGTCGATTCCCAGTATTCGCCATTCAGGTTTCAGTTTTCAGGCAGCTCGCCGCGACCATGGTATCAATCTGTCCCTTCCCTGCTCCGGCGATACGGCGCCTCCTACGGACTCTCCTACCTGGCGCCTCTGTGGAGTTTGACATCTAGTGGGACTCTGCACTGGAGAGAATACTACAAATCCAGGTAAATGGGGACTTCAGACATCTCAGGACAAAACGGATCTACTCTCTCAAAGTGATGGCTCATATGTAATCTACACTGCCTCTAACCACTAAGAGTCTGTCCCCTTATTACTGTACTCACTTAAACTGCTGAAAGGGATGTAGAATGCCTTGTCTGTTAAGCTTAACCCATCCCATGAAATACTTATAAATATCGAGTGAGTTTAGACTAGTAAAGGGATCATATATCCATATTTCAATATCGATCAATACTGCTGCTTCTGGTTATGTCAAGAGTTATGGGAGCTTTTAGTTATATTCGGTCTACTGTATACAGTGGAAGTTAGCCATAAGTAGGACCTTTTCCTGTGGATATTGGAGGTTTTAGTTATATTGAGTCTACTGTATACAGTGGAAGTTAGCCATAACTAGAACCAAATCCTGTGGATATTGGATATTCCACTCTGTCTGGTATATTTACCTTCCAGCAGCACAATCAATTAGTGTTTCTCTTTCATAGGGATCCGAGCCAGATTAGTGCGGTCCAGTTGAAGCTGGAGCAGTATCTGCAAACCATTGACCCATTACTTGAAGTGGACTACGCCATCGTCATCACATTCGAGAATATGAAGCCATTCAGTGCCGAAAGTCGTGATGGGGTATGTACTATTCTTTACTTCTGGTGTCCTGTTTAATAAGTTCCTGAGAAATTTGTTGCTTTTACCCATTTTTACCTTATCGTGCATTGCCTTGGGCCTCTCCTTCAAGGTCAAATGAATAGCTAAACTTAAAAGTGCTTATAACTCACTTATTATTGGCCCTAGAGGTTTGGGATGGTAAATCAACCTATATGAAATAATGGACTGGGAATCTTTTGGTGTGGTCGGATTGGACCTTAGGCCCCTCCTTCAAGGTCAAATGAGGATAGCCAAACTAAAAAGTGCTTTTTACTCGCTTGTTATTGGTCCTAGAGGTTTGGGATGGTAAACCAACCTATGGGAAATCATGGACTGGGAATCTTCTGGTGTGGTCGGATTTCACCTTGGCCCCTCCTTCAAGGTCAAACAAGGATAGCCAAACCTAAAAGTGCTTATAACTCACTTATTATTGGTCCTAGAGGTTTGGGATGGTAAACCAACATATGGGAAATCATGGGCTGGGAATCATCTGGTGTGGACTGATTTGACCTAGGGCCCCACCTTCTAGGTCAAATCAGGATAGCCAAACTTAAAAGTGCTTATAACTCGCTTATTATTGGTCCTAGAGGTTGGGACGGTAAACCAACATACAGGAAATCATGGGGTGGGAATCTTCTGGTGTGGATGGATTTGACCTTTGGCTCCTTCTTCAAGGTCAAACAAGGATAACCAAACTTATAAGTGCTTATAACTCACTTATTATTGGTCCCACAGGTTTGGGATGGTAAACCAACCTATAGGATATCATGGACTGGGAATCTTCTGGTGTGGTTGGGTTTGACCTTGGGTCCCT
Source organism: Sabellastarte sp. h YS-2021 (assembly GCA_964017235.1). Lineage (NCBI taxonomy): Eukaryota > Metazoa > Annelida > Polychaeta > Sabellida > Sabellidae > Sabellastarte > Sabellastarte sp. h YS-2021. The sequence continues at coordinate 6,653,933 of OZ024940.1, forward strand.
CCTTGTAGGTCAAATGAGGATTGCCAACCTTAAAAGTGCTTATAACTCGCTTATTATTGGTTCTAGAGGTTTAGGATGGTAGACCAACCTGTAGGAAATCATAGGCTTGGAATCTTTTGGTGTGGTCAGATTTGACCTTGGGCCTCCCCTTCAAGGTTAAACAAGGATAGCCAACCTTAAAAGTGCTTATAGCTCACTTATTATTGGTCCTAGAGGTTTGCAATGTGAAACAAACTCAGAAAATCATGGGCTTGGAATCTTTTGAACCTAAAAGTGCTTGTGACTCGCTTATTATTGGTCCTAGAGGTTTGTAATATGAGGTCCAGTTTGTTCAATTGGGTTGGTTTCTATGGCAACGAATTTTAAAATCTGAGGTGACTAAACTTAAAGTAGCCTATATCTCCCTTATTTTGGTCGTAGAGGTTTTGGATGTGAGGACAACTTATAGGAAATCATGTCCCCCAAATCTTTTGGTGGGGGTCAGATTTGGCCTTAGATTCCTCCTTCAAGGTTGAATGTGGGCCTTGATACAGATAGTGGCCTATATTTCCTTTATTATGGGTCGTAGAGGTTTTGGCGGTAAAGACGACTTATGGGAAATCATCTGCCCTGAATCTTATGGTAGGGTCACATTTGACCTTGGACCCCTCGTTCAAGGTCATATGTGGTCCTTGATACCTACACATGAAAACATAATACTCTGTATGTCACTCTACAACCATGTCCCATTCGGGGATACACTGCCTCAAGACACAATCTCTAGTTATTTGTGACCTTGTAATTTTTTTTATTATTTTTATTTTTTCATGCCACATCAGACGGCCACCTATCAAGTGATAATAGCCATGAATGAACTGCAGCTAAAGACATACATGGTGACCCTCTACAACCAGGTTGACTGGTCTACTCAGCGGACCATTTTGGTTGGTCATTTCCTGGCTCAAAACTATTTTACAGATGTGGAGAGCGTCAGCGGCTACTCAAATCTAAACTCCTACCGTGGTGACCTGTTGATCCGCCGCATTGCCAGCAACCCAAATCCTACCACTGGTAAGTCATGCAATTTACCCAGTTTATAGGTTATCCAATTTGAAGGTTATTCATCAAGAGTGAAGAGATATGTCTTGTCAGTGGAAAGATAGCCCTTGACACCAATAAGATAAAACTGTTATGAGCTAGGTCCTGAGTGCTAAAGACTCTTGAAGATAGATTATAATAATAAGCTCCGATGGAGTAACACTCTTACCTCCTACCCCTGAGATCAGAGTTCGAATCCCGGCCTGACCTCAAGTAGGAAAGCTGGTCGTTGCTTAGCGATGGTCAGCAGTTTACAGTACAAAACCTTGACCATCTTTATGTATTGGTTTTCTCTGTAAAACTACCCCTCATTATATGACCTATACAATGTGTTGAAAGCAACATTAAAACCCAAATAGATAACTAAATACAGGTGGTTTCTACATTGTTCTATTAAAGGTGAATACAGTAGAACCTGTATTATCCAACCCTCTATTATCTAAATTTTCAGTAATCCGACCTAAAACCCACTCTCCCAACTCCATTTAAGCCTGTTATGTTAGGCTTTCTATTAGACAATACTATTGTCTGACCTAGTTGTTTTACCCCAAGAGGGTTGGATGATAGATGGTCTATTGTACTTAAGAGAGGCCCAGTTTCCACAGTTATCCCATGACGGATAAATACTTAAAGTAATCCAGGAGGTAAATTGGAGGTAAATACTTTAGAGTTACATCATTTCTATCTAACCCCATTACAGGTAAATACTAAGAAATACCCAGTATTCATATGTTCCAATTTCTGGAAAATGCTAAGAATTCCATAATAATTTCCATCTTATCCCATTACAGCTAAATAACCTGTTAGCCTGCTTCCACATTATCTCCATACAGGTAAGTACTGAAATTCTTTTCCAGTTTCCATCCTATCCTGTTACGTAGATACTAAAACTTACCCAGTTTCCACATTTTCCCATTACAGGTAAATACTAAAAGTTACCCAGTTTCCACATTTTCCCATTACAGGTAAATACTAAACGTTACCCAGTTTCTATAGTGCCACCCAACCCGAATCCCATTGCAGGCAAATTCTGAAAATATCCAGTTTTTATGGTAGGAATAGGATTCTATTGAGTTATCCCTTTGAGGCATTCACTTATATCGATGGTCACAGGTTCAAACCAAGCAACACATTTTTTTGTTTTCTAAATCTCGTGTGGCGACATGTGAGATTTAGGGAGATCCTGTCCCTGATGTCACCTTGGGTGTGACATGAAAATTTGACCTTTGACCTTGTGTAAATTCCAGGTGCAGTGGGTACACAGTTTGTGGCACTCTCAGTGAGCTCAGAAGGCTTGAGAAACTACCGGCGGATCTGTACTGACTGGTTTTATGACGGACTGCAAACCAACCCAGTCTTTCCCTGGATCCAGTGGTCCACACGCAACTATGTGAATTTTCTGAGGAACTGGAGAGCTCTCAGGGACTGTCCCTGTGACTGGTTCAGTATGATCCGTGTAAGTATATTACCCTTCGTAATATTTTTTAGCGTGAGCTCTAACAGGGTTCCTACATTCTTAAAAACCCTTGAAAATCCTTGAACAAAAATTGCTTCATTTTCCAGCCCTTGAAAGTCCTTGAATTTGGCAAAAATTGAATAAAATCCTTGAAAAGTCCTTGAATTTGTTTTTGCCCAACTTCTGCATCATCTGGTTTTATTTTAAAATAAAGAATTTTGTGGGAGGAACGGATGGATAGAAGGGGAGGTAAAGGAGACCATGCATTAAAAATATATCCTTGAGAATTGTTGTTGTTGACCTTGAAAATCCTTGGAAAGACCTTGAATCTAGTTATTAAAAGTTTGTGGGAAACCTGCTCTAGCGAGCCTCGCGATTCTAGAGATCACTTTTTTTTTGATAATTTTTCTTTTTTTTTTGCCACCAGAGTTTCATGAATTGTGGTGAAGTGTGATAAGCATCTTTGACTCATCACCGAAATTAAGGAGCAATATCCCACCTTAGTACTTGGATGGGTGACCATCCAAGCTCCAGGCCTGAACAATGGAAAAAATTGTAAATATTTCACAAATGTGCCCTGGGGCGGATTTCATGAAATATCTCACACTTAGCCCAGTCTCAGGCTGAGCCACTGGCTTAAATCTGAGCCTATTGGCTCAGCTAGGTCTTTGTCTCAAACAGTTTCCACAGTAGGGGTCTCTGTTGAGACTAAGCTTATCGAATAACCACAGTGTTTTTTTGTGTCATGTGACCCATAGTCTACTGATGACATATATATGTTCTTTGTTTGACACATAATATCTCTGGCCAAATGCTATTTTGCAGTGGGAAACCATGTAAACGTGTAAACACACCCAAAGTCTGCATTTCCTGTTCATAGTATATTTGCATTTAATTATATTGGCCATTTTTTGTTACAAAGTTTTGGCCTGAGCTAATATGCCATATTACTCACCACATTGCTTAATTCTGATATGGCCAATGTTTTAAGGAATCACTTGTTTTCCGGGGGTTTTTGCCTCTGGACTTCCATGAATTGTGGTGTAGCGTGATGATGATCTGTCTCTTCACTGAAGTTAATCAGCAATGGGCTACGTTGGTACTGGGATGGGTGACCGCTTCAGTGCACTACTCGTGTCTCTGATGGGTTTGTCGATCATGCTAGTAACCCCTTTCAGCCATGTTTTTTTTTTTTTACAAAAACATGGATATTATGACCAGCCACTCCATGGTATCATTACACTAAAACAAGAAATCCCTAATGCTTCGCCTTCGGGGTTTGTAACCTCAAATAATGGTAAAATTCTGCGTATACCATGGTGTTAGGGTTTATTCTTATATTATTAGATAAAGCCCCTCAGTTTCATCGTTTAGGAAACATCTCGAGACTCACCTCTCAAACTCAAGCTTCCCCAGTTAGTACTCGTCCCTCATGTCACACCCACAACCCTAGATTATTGACCTAGGTTCCCTCAAGTCACACCCACAACCCTGGATTATTGACCTAGATTCCCTCAAGTCACACCCACAGCCCTGGATTATTGACCTAGATTCCCTCAAGTCACACCCACAGCCCTAGATTATTGACCTAGATTCCCTTAAGTCACACCTACAGCCCCGGATTACTGACCTAGATTCCCTCAAGTCACACCCACAGCCCTGGATTATTGACCTAGATTCCCTCAAGTCACACCCACAGCCCTGGAATATTGACCTAGATTCCCTCATGTCACACCCACAGCCCTGGATTATTGACCTAGATTCCCTCATGTCACACCCACAACCCTGGATTATTGGCCTAGATTCCCTTAAGTCACACCTACGACCCTGGATTATTGACCTAGATCATCCCTTGACTGTCTCCCTTGAACATTCCTTTTGTTGATTTAGCACACTGAGTTCCCCATTCTGGGGAAGATATTGCACCTGCAGAGCAGTAGATAAGAGTAGATTAGAAATGATGACCACACAGAAAGGATGTGACCTAAGTATAAGTGTATGTTGTTTTCTGTTACAGGGCTTTCGGCAGTTTTGGACTTTTGATATTTTCACCACCTTCAGGCTCGGAGCTTTGTGTTATGTGCAGAGGTTTTCTGCCTATGGAATCAGCACCACAGTAAGAATACATTGATTGATTGGTTGACTGACTGATTGTGTGAGGGATTTGAATGTAGCGTCTCTTTTAATTTAAAATGTATCGGGTCATATGATGACGGGTAGTTGTGGGGGGTGGGGGTGGGGGGTGGGTGGGTGGAGGAAGACGGTATACTATACTAGTTGGTGTACCATCGGGTACTGGTAAGCAACTGTCAACTTTGCCACATCGGGTCAGGCTGGGAATCGTACCAAGGACATGAGGGGTAGGGGGCGAGTGCGTTTCCGACTACACCCCGCCCGTCCTCTGTAAGAAGCCATTATCCAATCAGGACATTTTATATCAAGGGTAGTATCGATATTGAATTTACATTTCAATACTGGTCGTATAGCTTTGAGTAATTAGCATAATGGCAAATTGAACATTTCTCTGAATGTCCAAGAAAAGGACAAGAAAGAAGAGGGACAACATGATAAAGGCAAGTAGCAAGATGGCTGTCCTTTATGTAATCTCCGCCAAGGAGGTGTCATTTCCATGTCTGTCTGTCTGTTTGTTAGCAGGATTATGCAAGTACTACTGGTTGAAACTTCATGAAGAAGTAAAAATATCAGACGGTGGCTCTTGGTTCAACTTAGATTGTAATAAATGTAGAGATCTGGAAAACTGTCTGGGTGCCCCAAAAAAGTTTTTTTACTTATTATTACCTGCCTTGGCAGAGGGATACACTCTCTGGTGGCTTATTTAGGATTCTGCTTGCCTTTCCAGCCTGTACATGGTGGACACTTTGTAATGTAAATCCTCATCATTTAAGTTGTGTGTGTGTGTGCACATGCGCGCGTCTGCGTGTGCATGTGTGTGTGTGCATGTGCACGCATGCGTGTGTGTGTCTTTCTGTAAGAACTGGTTGGCCTATATATTTTACCTACAGTTATATGGAAATGTTTTTCCCCCTGTTTCAGTCCTGCTGCTACACTTTTTGGACGTGGAGACTATTCGAAGCCAGAGTGTTCTTGTTCAACCCTGTCAACCGAGCACGTAAGCAGCATTTCTTTAAGAGATATCTTCGAGCTGGTTACCGGAAATATTTCCATGCTAATAGTTCTGCCCATATCATTGTCTGGGTGATGGTAAACTCATTAAATTTTGTGGTTCCACGGTCCTGTTCCTCCATTCACGAGGCAGTAAAACAATTTGGTTTCAGTTTCACTTTTGATACACATGATGTGTGGAATGAGTTGCCCGATATATAATTAGTTCCTCCTCTGCTCTTGCCTCCTTTGGAAAAAAAATTTTTAAGTCGTACTTCTGTTTTAAAAAAACCTATCCACTATAGCCTCTTCATTAATCCTGAGTCTGTGTGGTGCTGACATTTTTGTTCTCATCCATAGATTTGTAATTTCATTATGACTTCAAGTCCACTTTTTAGTAGAGATTAAGTACCACCAAATTTTGAAATTAGAAATAGAGTTTTACAGATAAATGTTAACTCTCTTTTTTAAGAGACAGTTTTATCGATGACAGTTTGGATAGATTTTTTACTTAAACTAGTAAAAACTGGTTCAAACTGGTTCAGGCCAGTATGTACTAGAATAGTTTCCAAGAATGCATAAAATCCTGTGTTATCGCTCATGCCAGACCATGCATTATATGTAGTGAGGCAAGGTTTCAGGTCAGTTAATCTGGAGATTTGGATTATAGAGGGCCGGATAATCGAGTTTATACTGTACTAAAATTAGAATTAGTGACCTGGGGCCGGTTTCACAAAGCCTCCTTAAGATAAAGGTCACCTTAAATTCAAGGATTTCCTTTAATTTCTCCCTCCTTTAAAAAATACCAGTTTCATAAAGCCTCCTTCCTTAAAGGAGACCTTGAAAACCCCCTTAAATTTCAAGGAAGCTAAGGGCCTACCTTAAATTTAAGGAAGTGTCCTTCAAGTAATGTTTAATAACTTTAAAGAACCTTTGTTCCCTCCTTAAGTTTCAAGGAAGGAGAGTTACAGGAGGCTTTGTGAAACTGAATTTTAAGGTGGCCTTCCCAAAGGAAAAAATACTTCCTTTACCAAAGGAGGTCCTTTCCAAAGGAGGCTTCGTGAAACTGGCCCCAGAGACTCTGTCAGTGTAAATTTCCTTTCCACATGGAATGAGAGTCTGTTACCATGTCAGCCTTTTTGCATTAATTTTGATTTTGTTTAACAATTTATGAAGCCCCAAATTAATGTCAACATCCTCTAAAATGATGACTTTCAGGAAAGCATAGTCCAGTGGCCAGAAGTAGGTCAACAGCGATGGCAGCATTCACCGGGGGGGGGATGGGGGGGGGGGTTAGTTTCACAAAAGGACTTAACCCCGCACTTAGTCTTAAAGTTAAGACCTTTCTCTAAGTTTTGGTAATCTGAGAGTGGTCTTAACTTTTGTAAACAAAGACTTAAATATTGCTGTCGTAAATTTTTTTTTCTCTTCAAAAATTTAAATGCCTAAAACTAATGAATAAATATATAATAGGACATCTTCCAAAATGAGCCTTTGGATATTTACAAGGCTTTCCATTGAAAAACAGGCATTTTACCAAAAATAAAATGAGTTAGGATATATGTCACAAGTAAAACAGTGTGACTGGAAATAAATGGTCACATGATATAGAAAATTAGTTTATAAGCTTGATCTTAGCCGAGTCACCCATTGTGAAATCCATTTAATAATAATAATAAGTCCCTTGATGTAGCTGAGGCAAAACTCTCAGATATAAGGTCCTGACTTAGCCTTACTCCAGGCTAAGTCTAAGACCTTTCGTGAAACTGGTCCCAGGGGAAGCCTCAATGGTTTTCTCAATTGGACATCTTTGGAAAGAGTTGGTCTCAAGTAATTAATAGAAACATACTGGTAAAAAACATCTTAAAACTGATGTCTTTTTTTACAGTTTTTCTGTGCTGCCTCCCCATTAATTTCTTGTTACTTTCAAATAAGGAGTCTGTGGTTTTTTACCTCTCAGAGAAAAAAAAAACCAGTTTGGAAATAATAGTGTGAACATGGACTTCCCATTTGAAAACATTTTTATATTTTGTTTAATTGCGTAAAATAATACCCTTACCTTATGCTCACTATTGCTATATGTTTGCGAGCGCAAACATCCACGACCAACTCAAATATTTTTAAAAGGAACATTCTTGTTGTTACTACTTGCTGCGCATAAGGGAACTGCGCATGCGCCGCGTCCGTAGTTCCCTCTAATACTTCATATTTTACTTGGCCGTCGGTGAGTAAACATAGACTTAAGAAGAAGTCATTTGCTATTTTGGGGTTTTTTGTTTTTTTCAAAATCGCCGAAGTTTTAGATGACTGAATTGTCACATATTATGTAAATGGATTTATATGAAGAATTAGTAGCCAAAAAAAATCCCTTCAGTTCTAGAACAGACCCATTTTTAATATAGGAATAAAAGACATATTCGAGTTCTTTATGATGGTTCTAAACTATCGATTGGCTGCATATTAAAGTCATGAAGCCCAAAGGGGTGAGTGCTTTAATGCACCTCAAGACCCACCTTTTCAACTCTAGTTTCCCAACTTAGTCTCCTTTCCCTCTCGGTCCCACCCACAAACCTGGTACACTGACCTTAAACGCCCCTCGACTCTTGTTATAAGAAATGATTTTTGTTAACTAGCGCACTGAGTTCCCCTTGGTGGGGAAGATATTGCGCCTGCAAAGCAGTAGATTAGATTAGATTAGATTAGATAAATGCAAATCTAGGGTATGCAATGGCGAGGGACAGAGCTGTAAATATTGAACGGCAAGTTTATGCTTTCATGTCCTATTTTACTTCTCCCTTTAATTAACTGTATGTGAAACAAATTAATAGTATAAATATAGGCAGAAAACTTTTCAGACATTACAATAATATACACTCATGGTGGCTGGAAAGGAAAGTGAATTGTACTTGCATTTTAAAAATATATATTGAAATTTATTCATACTAGTTGGATAGATATAAAATATTAGTGAACGGCACATATATGTACCTCAAGGAATGTAAAATATGGCTTCTCCGTGGTGCTGACCTGTTTCTGTCCCTGGACTTTGAATTTGTATATTTCTATTTAATTGTCTTGTTGCGCCTTAGAGTCCACTATTCAGTGGAGATTAAGCGCTGTAAAAGTTAAATTAGAATTAGAATTAAAATAACACTTTATACCTGTGGTAATATATTATGTATAAATATGCCAAGATTTACAAACAGAAAAAGAACAAGTACATGTGAGCTCTGTCCCTCGCAATTGTGTATCATCAGAAATATCAACAGCAATGCATGATGGGACGGAAACTCGGTCTGTACTGTCCCCTGCTTGTGATCTCAACTCCTCGAAATGCTTTTCTAGTTAATATTTATGTTTTCTGTTTTATATTCCTTTTCTCTCAGTTTACAATAGGCACCTAACCCATGATGTGCAACCGTTTCGAGACTGTTGGTGGAATTACCGCTTTTACTACAATTACCTGAGGCCACGTGTCCGGTGTGTCATAATACGATTTTTCAGAGGTAATTTTGCATATTTTGGGTTAAGTATGTCTGCCATGCAATACATTTATATCCAGTCTATTTGTGAATGAGATTAAACATTATAAAAGCACAGTCATATTAGATTAGATGCTACTTGGGAAGAAGAGGTCGGAGAGTGTCTTAGTAGGTGAGACGCTTCTCGTCTCCCACCCCTCAGGGCCTGAGTTTGATCCTGAACACAAATCCAAAGTGGAACAATTGGTAGTTGCTTGCTGTCGTCTGGTGGGATTCAGCACAGAATCTTGAGCAACTAATATGCTCTACTATCCTCCATCCCCTGTAGTTGTATGACCAATATGGTGACAACAGAGTTAAACCCAAATTGATCCTGAAAAAAACCAACAAAAAGAAAAAACTGTAACTCAGCAGAGACATTCATCTTTATTTACACTTATTATATATAAATTTGGATGGCTTTCCTTTCTAATTATCCACCAAACAAAACTGTCAGGGAAAGATCTGCTGACTCTGTCCAGAAATTGATTATCCACTACTCAATGTAGTTAACCTAAATTCTGTGACGTATAGAACACAATAAATAATATGTTTTTTTTGGGGGGGTGGGTGGGTGTAGAGGATATTTACCCAATGGCTGTGTGCACTAGATCAGTATCAATGCTAACATACCCACCAGTTGTGTACGTTAGTAGTTCTATTGGTTTAGTGTACCCAACTGCTGGGTACACAAGATCTATATCACTGCTAGTGTACCCAATGGCTGTGTACACAAGACTTTTATCACTGCTAGAGTACTTAATGGCTGTGCACTTAAGATTTATTTCACTGTGAGCATACCCAATGGCTAGTTTAGTACACTACTAGCATAGTACGCAACTATCCTGTATTCTATTAAGGGACTACGCTCCATTTCCCCAATGGTGTTGCACCCTAGATTTATATCATTGTTAGTCTACCCAGCAGCTATGCATACCAGAATGAAATCACTACAAGCATACCTAGGCACCACACTTGCGCAGTGGTAACACACATGCCTCCCACCTCTGAGGTCAGCGGTTCAAACCCTGGACCTTATGTGAGAAAGTTGGTAGTTGCTTAATGATGGTCGGCAGTTTACAGTACAGAACCTTGACCAACTGTATATACTGGTTTCCTCTCCCCACAAAACTACCTGTTGTGATATGACCTGTACAGTGTTGAAAGCAGAGTAGAACCCCAAATAAATAAATAAATAAATTACAAGCATACCCAGTGGCTATGTACACAAGATCTTCATCACTGTTAGGGTACCCAGCGGTTATGTACATGGTTATATTATATTATACCAGCGGTTATATTGGCCTAGTATACTCAGTATAGTTGTATACACAAGATCTATGTCACTGCTAGCTTACCCAACGACTCCAAATTTTTTAGAGCGTACACCATAAATGATCATTAAAACTTTATGTAGAGGTCGGGCGCTTAATCACAGCAATCGCAAACAGTACATTTCAAAAAGATAAATAAAGTGACATGAAGTCTATCGGCAGTAATATTTTTCTGTAATTTACAGCCTGGTTCTGGGGGGACCCCCACATCACCACCCTTGATGGTGTGAAATACACATTCAATGGCCTTGGCGAGTACGTACTGCTCCGAGTGACCTCTAACGCCACAGAGCAAGGTGAAGCTGAGCCCTTCATAGCCCTGGGTCGCACCGCCAAGGCGTTGGACGCCAATGGGACCGAAACCAGTGCAACGGTGTTCTCGGCATTTGCGTTCCGGGATAATGGCACTGAGGTGATGCAGATAGAAATGAATGAAAATCGAACTGGTGAGTCATCCATTAATTATTTAAAGTAGATTTCAACCATTTTGAACTTTGGACCAATTCTGATGAAGAAGTGAAAATCTTGGGATAGATCTGGATCATATTTTGGATACAAAACAAAAAGATCCTGAATTTTTGAGAAGGTCCCAATTTCTTTGTAGTTCAATGGCTCTGGCTTGCTGGTTAACATTTGTCCGAATTTTACAAGCAGATCTTTATGATTAATTCTATGTGGGTCGGGCCTGGCCAAAAGAAAGAGGGAATTACATTTTGGAAATATGATTTGACTGCATTTTCTGTTATATTTTCAAACATTTAATAGAGGATTTAGTTCACAATATATTGACATCACTACCACACACTACAAACAGAGCATAGTTTACTCCAGTAATCATCCCAAACCTGCATCGCACTCACATATTTAGGGACCGCTGTCTTGCCTCTGAAACTAATTAGAAGAAAAAGTTCTGGCATCAAATAATAAGATTGGTTCATATTTCATTGCATTGATTCAGGGGACAAAGTCTTGTTTGTCGAGCGGCTTAACTCATTGGTCATCAAGGGTCTTTGACCAACTCTAGGTAAAAATGTGACCGACTCAATCGGTCACTCATTGTTTGCCTCATAAAAACACCATTTGCGAAGCTTCTCTATTAACTGGTAGTACACCTGGCTGGCATATCCAGTAGAACTATGGCTCAGAGACTATTCATGTCTCCTCTCTCATTAAAATTATCAAAAAAAAACCTACTTCGCTTGGGCAAACGTTGTTTTTCGACAGCCCTTCTCTCTTAGCCAACAATGTTTCTATGGGGTACTTCTTTCAGATCTCTTAATTTTCCGCAACGGAGTGGACTACACCCCACAGTTCAAGGACATTGAGGTGAACGACACCATTGAAGGTGGAGGAGTGGTGCTCACCAAGGAATCCGAAACCATAGTTGGCGTCACTTTTGAATCAGGTATAGTTTTGAATGTCCGACAAGTTGTATTATTTGAGTAGCGTTGCAAATAAGGCTGGGGGGGGGGGGGGGGGGGGGGGGGGGTGTGTGTGTTGTGTAAATGATTTGTATTTTGTATTTGTATTTCTTGAATTAGTTTATAAACATTAATTTATAAATGTTTTTAGTAAAAACGTGTGGATAGAGAATGTTTGTAAAACGTTTTTTAAACATTACCGTATAAATGTTTACGAAAACCATGACATGGAGTTTAAATAGGTTTCTAAAACGTTTTGTAAATGTTTAAACCATTTTAAAATGTTTCTAATGTTTACTGGGTTACAGTTTTAATGAAAACACTCGAGACATTGACTGTTTTTTTTTTAAATTTTTTTTTGGCCACAGGAGTAGCCTCGACGATGGAACTACGTTCACAGGCAATGACTATATCCTTCACATGCCCTGAAACTTTTGCCAACAATACGCTTGGTCTTCTCGGTAAGTTTCTGTTATTTTAAATGCTCATTATGAGTGAAGTCTGAGACCTTTCATTATGAAATTTCCCCCCCCTGGGTTCACGTTGGCCAAATTTTCCCTCATATCATAAATTTTGGTCTCAAATGAGAGACCATGGTAGTTCTCAAACTATGTGGCTAGTCACAAAAGTGTCGGGAGTGAATCGAGTCTCAGATTTGTTCTCGAAATGTAGACTGGTTCTTTGTTGTCTCAAATTCTTTGTAAAAAAGTTCCAAGCCTTATTTCATCTAAGCCAAGGGATGGAATTTTAACTTTTTTATGATCTTGAGTAAAGTGAATAAGGTTTACAAGATATAAGAACCCATTTGCCTAGCTATTGTCACGCCTTATATCCCAAAACTTAGTGTGAAGTACAACTTACCTTGAGACATTTTGCAGAGCCCACAGCAACAGAGAAGTAGATCATGTGTCATCTATATGACTGCTGATGGGTTGGTAAGCCCAGTGTCTTGGGAAATATACCCAAAATCTGAAGAAATTATAAACCTCTATCCTATATTTTTCGTGCAATTCCAGACTTTTATAGCGATATGTCGACCAGAACTGCTATGTTTTGCTTTAGAGACTTTAGAACCTCAATCTCTCTTGTCCACACATAAAATGGAAGGATAACTTAAAATACTGGAAATAAATCAGAAATCTGAAGAAATTCTACATAATTTATCTCATATTGTGTGCATTGGGTGACTTTTATTGCAGTGTTGTTAAGAGGAAACGTCCATGTTTGGTTGGGGTGTACTAAAACTCAGAGTCCCAAAATTGGTACAGTTTTGCATTGGCGACCTCCCGATGTACACATTTTTTGGTACCATCCCACCCTTATATATGTTACAGTAAAGTTGTGTAACCAGTAATTTCGCGAAATTACTGAATGTTTTAGGAATTTCGCGAAATTCCTGATTTGGTCAGTAATTTCGCGAAATAACTAAAATTTTCAGTAATTTCACGAAATTCCTGAAATCTCTGCTAATATTTTACACTGCTTTACTGATGAGCATTCAGTAAACTTGTGAAATATTGGAAATGCATTTTTAAGGTTATTTATGTGAACAATTATGAAAAACTTAACTATATTATACGCTAAAATTGACTTTTAAAATATAAATACTTAATGTGCATCTAGAAATTTAGTAACTGATGCACATTTCTTTGTAATAATAATAGTTTTATTCAACATTTAATGTGATACCTTTACATGTGTTTATTTAAGTACTTTCATAATTGGTCTTGATATTGAAATTAATCTTAAATTTGTTAACAATTATCATCATATCAATTATAATACATATTTTTACCATACATATACTTTGCACATATATGTCATGAATACTATTGGCAATAGTTTGTGAGCAGAGTCTTTTTTTCTGTTTAAATATCTGTTGTAAATTGATTGTGACTAATAGCACAGATATTTTCTGATCTCTCAAAAGGCTGGGCCTATAAGTATGCTTACGGTTTATTTACATTAAAAGAACACTTGAGATGGCCTCAGCTGGGTTTGTGAATGCAAAATTTGTGAGTTGGTCTCTGGTCAGATCCATGTCTAAAATCAGAGATTACCATTCGTTGTCTCTGACTTCACGCCTCCTTGTAAATACAGTCCCTTATGTTTTGCAGACTGATTATGTTCATTGTTTTTTGTAAACAGGTATAATGAATCAGGACCGGAGCGACGATTTTACCGCCAGCAACGGCACTGTGTATCCCATCGACATGCCCGAGTCGGAAATATTTCACAAGTTTGGAGAGACTTGTAAGTTGGATTAAGCTGTACCTTTTGCTTCAAGCTTTTTTAACTAAGTAAAAGTAGCTGTTGTCGAAGGAATCCCAGTATTAAAATTGTTTTTTGTGTACTAGGAAGGTTCAAATCTAATAAACAAATTTAAGGTTCTTCCCTAACAAACCGAAATGTGAAAGCTTACCAGTAATAATTAACCTTGTGTCTTTTTTCATAGCATTATACATATTTATTACCATGTTATTTCATATCCTGGAAACCAGAACGATATTAGCTTGGCTTGGAGGCTTGGAGCATAACAGGTCCTCACTGGCCTAATGGTCAGCAAGTTGGCCATCTAAACAGAGCCTGTCGCCTGTGTGTGGGTGCGCCTCCCACAAGTGGCAACTCTATGGGCCCGTCCCAATATAACATTGGCTGTTGAATGGGATGTAAAATCCCAACTTTGGCCTTTGTCTTCATTTCTACACTTTTCAAACTATCCATCAGTGCTAGATTTTCAGGCTTCCATGCCAACGCCATATCTGTCACTTAGCAACATTTTAGCTCCATTTTGTGGAAAATAATAATAACAAGTTTCTGTATTTTACAGGGAGGGTAAATGAGTGAAAGCATCTTCTTCTATCGTAACATTTATTTATTTGGGGTTTTACATCACTTTCAACACTATACAAGTTATATTAGGACGGGTAGTTTGTGGGCAGAGGAAACCAGTACATACAGTTGGTCAAGGTTCTGTACTTTAAATTGCCGACCAACGGCAAGCAACTACCAGCTTTCCCACTTAAGGTCAGGCCAGGATTCGAACTCTGATCCACTTTAGACTTCTATGCCAACAATTTATCCATAAAGTAACACAATATTTGTTATACAACCATCATTAAGCTTTGGGTTTTTTTTATAAAGAAATAAACAAATTTCTGTATTTGACAGGGAGGGTTAATGAAAGTGACAGCATCTTCTTCTACCGTAACAAGACATACGCGGACTTCAACCCACCTGACTACGTCCCGTACTTCCTGGATGTACTGCGACAGAACTACACAGACGAGGAATGGCAGCAGTTTAATGACACCTGCAAGGGCAACACCGAGTGTATCTTTGACTATGCAGTCACTGGTAAGGCTGAGAGACAGTTACTAGTGCCACCAAACTTGCCGTCAAGCTGTTGTCTGAAGTTTGCTTTTTCAAAATGACCAACAAACCCGGGGTTATATTCACAAAAGGAATCAACGTCACGTTGAGCCAAAACTCAGCTTAAGTTTAGTATAAACAGCTGGAAACTTGAGCTGATTTTTGGCTCAACTTGAGCTTGATCCCTTTTGTGCATATCAACCCCAGACTTTACTTCGTATGTCCCCAGTTCAGACCGAATGTAAATATCAAGGTTGTTCGACAATATTGTGTGAAATATTATTTGGTTTAAAATAGTGAATATAATCAACGGTAGAGCATAGTGAGTGATTTTAATTTAGTCCTTGCATCATTTTGTTGAATATGCATCTAGGGTTTAGAGTAAGAAATCTAAAATTCGCCAGGAATTTAAAATTCGCCACCTCTAAAACCTTAGTTAATTTTATGAAGAAAATGATGTTTTTGTCTAAAAATTGGTATTTTTCAGTTCAAAAAGCCTTAATTTACTATACAGTCAACAAATCCCACCACAATTCATTTATTTTATTAGTATTTTCACATGTGGCGAATTTCAGATATGTGGCGAATTTTAGATTTCTTACTCTAAGTGATTTCAAAGATTCAATTCCAATATGATTATAATGCCAGCCAGACCTTGTGGTAACTTTTTGCAGTGTGAACAACTAGTTCGTAAAATCAGGTACCACACTGGTATCATCATAATATAAGGAGGCACGATATAATGTGACCCTTGATTGAAGTCCTAGAAGGACCATACACAGAGGTCATTTGAACATTTAGTATCTGTGGTCAAATAATATTTTGGACTCTCGGGAATTCTCCCCTCAGTCCAAGTCTCTGAGGAGAAACCTAAAATATGTGTCCGACTCATTCGGTCACTGATTGCTTGCTTTCTATTTGCAGGCAGCCAAGAAGTAGCTCAAGACACCCTTCAAAGTAATGAGGAAAATGAAGAAATACTGACTGATTTAAGTAAGTTTGCATACAATAGGAAAACTTCCCGAATGACATATACAGAAAAAATATATCACGAATGAAGATAACAATATTATACGAGTGCGTAGCACGAGTATTATATTGTTAATCTTCATGAGTGATATATTTTTTCTGTATATGTCTGATGAGGGGTGTTTTACTTTTATTATCCACCATTTTGTGTGATTTATGGGTCAAATAATACGAATGTTTAATGACAGGACGTGAAAAAGGCTTTGAAAAGCATGAGCAACACTGAATATAAAAACTTCAATCTTTAACTTGCAAAATCTCAGTCATTTCTGCATGGATTTTTATGCAACATACATCAGCAGAAGCGCTACAATAACACCTTTCTAATGATATATTATATATATTTGTAAGTTGCATACTTTCCGAGATATTGTTGAAAAACCGGAAGTTATTCACACTCATTATCCATAGTACCGGGGCGCCGGTGTATACAAAAAAAATACATCCCGGTCTGTATTTCCCCGTATTTAGGGCAAATACGTCGCGTGGTGGATAATAAAAAAGAATATCTTTTGAGTACAATAGTTGCCTAAAATATGGAAACTTTTATTTATACTATGATATCACTGTCAAGAATGATCTAAACCTATGGTTATCAATTTAAATCACATAATGGCCCAAGGTGCCCACTTAAAATGGCACTCCTCTGTCATTGGGTCCTGTCCCCACTGGCAGGCTAAAGAACCTCATTGAGATTGATAAATGGTCATCCCTCAGACTCTTTCTACTTGTTGGGGAGGGATGTCAGTCCCTTGGGCTGTGCCAGTGTACTGGGCATGGATGAAATAGTGAAAAAAGGTGATATTGTACTGGGGCCCTATTCAAAAAAGCGATCAAGATCAAGTTGAGCAAAAAGTCAGCTCAAGTTTAGTATTAAGCAGCTGCATTTTTGGCTCAACTTGAGCTTGATCCCTTTTGTGAATACCAACCCTGAGTGTATAAAAATACTGTGAAATACTTCTATTTTTAAGCCAACACAAGGCCCACGCTAAGTGCACCTGAGAGGGTGAATGTGACTCTGGGTCAGTTGGTGGAACTTGAAGTAACTGCCGAGGATAATGATGTCGGTGACACAGTTACTCTGACCTTTAACCTGACCCGTCAAGAGGGCAATGACACGGTGGACATTACAGAAGAGGCCAGTTTCACCGATGGCACGTTTCAATGGACCCCTCTCACTGCTCACCCGGTTAACTTGACGTAAGTTTCTTTTTAACAGTGTTAATACCATTGTTAATTTTTAAATTTAAGAAAAAAAAATATTTGGTGAAACTGAGGCTCATATTCACAAACAGTCTTATTCTTAGAATACTTATTGCTTTAAGAATTTTCTTTTGAATGAATAAGTCTCGGGTAGTATTCATTTGGGCCCGTATTCACAAAAGGGATGAAGCTCAAGTTGAGCCAAAAATCAGCTGCAATTTAGTATAAACAGCTTTAAACTTGACCTGAATTTTGGCTCAACTTGAGCTTCATCCCTTTTGTGAGTTGTATTCATCAGCCAAGATCAACAAAAATCAGCTCACAGATAGAGCCTATTCAACTTAAACTTATTAATAATAAGCTTATTTTAGTTCCCTTTTTAGCAGGTTCCCTTTTGTAAATAGCAGTGTTGACCTATCGTGAATTCCAACTGAGACAAAAAATCGTGTGTCTCAGATCTGAGTCAGTTTGGCATTTCAGTTTTAAATTAACATTGGGAAATCTCTAAAGCTCATGAAAAATATGTGTAGAGTAAAAAATCTAAAATTCACCAGAAATCTAAAATTCGCCACCTCTAAAACCTAAGTTAATTGTATGACGAAAATGATGCTTTGTCTTACATTTTGTATATTTCAGTTCAAAAAGCCTTGAAGTACTACACATTCAACGAATCTCATCTCAATTCATTATTTTTACTAGTATCTCCATATGTGGCGAATTTCAGATATGTGGCGAATTTTAGATTTCTTACTCTAAAATTCTGCAGGTTTGAAGCAGAAGATTCAAAAGGTGGCCAAGCTGCCCCAGCTGAGGTGAAGATTTTCTTCTGCCGCTGTAACGACACTCAGTTTGGGGAGTGTGACTTCAATGATACAGTGGTGGGAACTGATGAAGATGACAGATTCCAGGTGGTGGAGTGCAACTGCACCCTGGGCTATCAAGGTGAGTGCATCTGTACTCTGGCATTGGGAGATGAGTGCTGCTGTACTCTGCCATTGGGAGGTGAGTTCTGCTGTACTCTGGCATTAGGAGGTGAGTGCTGATGTACTTTTGAACTGGGAGGTGAGTGCATCTGTACTTTGGGACAAAGGATGTTAGTGCATCTGTACTCTTGAATTGGGAGGTAATTGGTGCTGTACTCTGAGGTGGAGAGGTGAGTGCATCTGTACTCTGTCATTGTGAGGTGAGTGCTGCTGTACTCTGTCATTGGGAGATGAGTGAATCTATACTCTGTCATTGCATTGGGAGGTAAGTGCTAATGTACTCTGGCATTAGGAGGTAAGTGCTATGGTAAGAGCATGTTTGGTGTATTTATTGATAAAAAAATGTTTTTGTTTTACTAAGATTTGTTAATTTGAATTCAAAGTCAATGTAGTTAAGACTTTTTGCACAAATTTTGTTTCAGATAAGATTTTGCTAAGCACTTTTTGCGAATCTCAATTTAAGAGAAATCTTAGCTAAGACAAAAGTCCTAACTTTAAGACTGGTCTAAGCAAAAAGAATGCCTAAGACTTAAGACCTTTTGTGAATCCCGGCCCAGGGATATAAAGGTTAGTGCAAATGCACTCTAGGATATTGAAGCAAATACAACTGTACTTCCTAATATATACATATTTTGTTTTAGGTTTTATGTGGGCTTTGTGTGTTTTCAAGGTGACTATTGTACTGAGGACATTGACGGATGTCTGGACAACCCTTGCGGCTGTCTTACTGCAGAAAACTGTACCGGAGCTGACACTGTGTGTACAGATGTGGCAGCTGCTGATTACATGGAAGACGGTCCGGAGTTTAGATGCGGGCCATGCAATGATGGGTATGAACGAAGGCTGGAGGGTGATGATGGAGAATGTACAGGTATGGTGGAACATAGGATAAATTAGTATTGAGGTGAAATATAGCGTGTGGTGAATGATAAAGAGGAAACATAGGAAAATTACTATGCAGGTGAAATATACTGTGTGGTGGATGATAAATAGGAAACATAGGAAAATTACTATTGAGGTGAAATATACTGTGTGGTGAATGATAAATAGGAAACATAGGAAAATTACTATGCAGGTGAAATATAGCGTGTGGTGGATGATAAATAGGAAACAGGAAAATTACTATCGAGGTGAAATATAGCGTGTGGTGAATGATAAAGAGGAAACATAGGAAAATTACTATTGAGGTGAAATATACTGTGTGGTGAATGATAAAGAGGAAACATAGGAAAATTACTATGCAGGTGAAATATAGCGTGTGGTGAATGATAAATAGGAAACATAGGAAAATTACTATGCAGGTGAAATATACTGTGTGGTGAATGATAAATAGGAAACATAGGAAAATTACTATGCAGGTGAAATATAGCGTGTGGTGGATGATAAATAGGAAACATAGGAAAATTACTATTGAGGTGAAATATACTGTGTGGTGAATGATAAATAGGAAACATAGGAAAATTACTATGGAGGTGAAATATAGCGTGTGGTGAATGATAAATAGGAAACATAGGAAAATTACTATGCAGGTGAAATATAGCGTGTGGTGGATGATAAATAGGAAACAGGAAAATTACTATCGAGGTGAAATATAGCGTGTGGTGAATGATAAAGAGGAAACATAGGAAAATTACTATTTACGTGAAATATAGCATGTGGTTGATGATAAAGAGGAAACATAGGAAAATTACTATGGAGGTGAAATATACCGTGTGGTGAATGATAAATAGGAAACATAGGAAAATTACTATCAAGGTGAAATAGAGTGTGTGGTGGATGATAAATTGTGGGGCCGGTTTGACAAAGGGTCTCAGACTTAGCCTAGGCTAAGTCAGGGACTAAAATCTGAGCCTTTTGTCTTTGCTTAGTCCTAGACTTAAATTGATCTGAGCCTTTTGTCTTTGCTTAGTCGTAGACTTAAATTGATCTGAGCCTTTTGTCTTTGCTTAGTCCTAGACTTAAATTGATCTGAGCCTTTTGTCTTTGCTTAGTCCTAGACTTAAATTGATCTGAGCCTTTTGTCTTTGCTTAGTCCTAGACTTAAATTGATCTGAGCCTTTTGTCTTTGCTTAGTCCTAGACTTAAATTGATCTGAGCCTTTTGTCTTTGCTTAGTCCTAGACTTAAATTGATTTCACAATGGGTGACTTAGCGAAGTCCAAGATTATCATATAACCACAGTGATTTTCTATGTCATGTGACCCTTTATATCTAGTCAAAATGTCTTAGAGGTGACATTTTTCCTTTGTTTAACTCATTTTATCTTTAAAAAAATGTACTGTTATTCAATGGAGAGCCTTGTTACTGCATATATATGTCTAAAGATTAATTTATCGTGGTGCCCTATATATTTTTTCTTTGTTTTTAAGTATTTTAAATTTTGAAGTGAGAAAAATATCTGGTGGCCATATTTAAGTCTTTGTTTGCAAAAGTTAAGCCCACTCCCAGGAGGGCTTAACCAAAGCCTAGACTTGGCATCTTTGTGAAACCCTCTAAGTCTAAGGCCCATGACTTTGGCCTCATTTTAAGACAAAAGTTGAGACAAAAGTCTCAAGTTTGAGCCTGAGACCGGGCTAAGACCTTTCGTGAAATCCACCCCAGAAGTAATGAATGGGTCTTTATGAAATTTTTTTTTATATGGCTAGAGCCTGGCCAATGGGAAAAGATAATTAACTTTTGGAAAAAACATCCGCACCATATTCTCAATGGAAGAAATTGCGAATTATCGGAACTGTGCGGAGCTCTGTGCTCTTCGAGTGCTTTATGGATGCAATTATGTTTTGACAATGGAGGTAGAACTGTGTCTTGATTTGTCTTTTTTGCCTTCCTAGATAAAAACGAGTGCAACACTGGAAACTTCACGTGTCCGAATAACAGCACATGTCTCAACACGGTTGGCTCGTATGACTGCTTGTGTGTGGACGGTTACCGGGAAGATGGTGTGGGAGAAAGTATGACGTGTGCAGGCAAGTACATTGTTTTTTTTTTGTATGAAGTGGGTCAATTCTTTGGATTTCCCAGGAGGGTTGTTTTATTTATCTCCACTGCTTTGCTTCAGTAACATTCTTCAGTAGCATACTTATGGGTATATTAGTGATTATAAAAACTTCAATTTTTACGGTGATATTTTTTTCGGCCATTTCTGCAAAGATTTTAATGCAACAAAGTAAAAACATCAAAGTAAAAACAAAGTTTGTAATATATTTTATGAATAAAACAATTTTTTTTTCAAAGGCTGTTTCATCCATTATTTTTTACAGAGGGTAATTATAGGAACAGCCAACATATATACAGGGATTTTACCATAGCTCTCAACCAATCAGAATTGCGGACACATCTGTGTCATGTTAGAATAAGATGTGACCTTTGCTATTGAAACGCACTTCAAACCCCAATATTGACCTTTGCAGATATCGATGAATGCCAAGAGGGAAGTTCCGGCTGCCGGCACGTTTGTAACAACACTGAAGGATCGTTTTTCTGCTCCTGTTTCGACGGGTTTGACCTTGACACCGGCGACAATGTGAGCTGCATTGCAGGTAATGGCATTCAAATCCACTAATCTGATTTTGTTGCATTCCTGTATGGCTCAGGGCACATAGCACTGGACCTGAAACCATCTTCTATCCATTGTCTAGTGGTGGTGGACCAGTTCACGCCCGGGTACCAATTCACGCCCACCCTCAATTTTCTTGAAGAGTAATAATTTTTCATAGAGAAGATGTTTACCACATCATAGATAATCATCAAATTCATCATATACATTTGTTATTTATTGTTTAACTGTAATTGTTTTGGATAAATTTAGGAGTGGGCGTGAATTGGTACCCGGGCGTGAACTGGTCCACCACCACTAAAGCCCCCTTCTCATCTCGATGGGAGTGTAAGGCGGCGATTTGCGGTCAAATTGCCGCAGATTTTCTTCTAAAATTGGGTAAAAAATTGCTGGTAGGGTGGTACCTCAGTTTCTGAGCGAGTATAACTGTCTCCCACCCCCTACAATAGATTCATAAGGTCCCAGTAGGTCCCCATCAAGGTCTGCTGTTTCCTTGATAAGCTGAGACTCAACCTTGTGTTTCCTTCTATATCTACAATATACGTTTTTAAGGCGGAAATTCGTGGAAAGAGACGACCTAGATCTCGGAAACATACAGCAAAGTTCGGCTTTACCTCGGTGTGAGGCGATCAGAAGCGATTTTTCAATAAGTAGACAGAAGTTTTGAACAGAACCAAAATTTCCATGACTAGGACAAATGCAGAGAAGGTTGCTAAAGATAGAAGATGGAAGTATAAGGTTTAAAGAAGATGTTAGGAAGGTTGGAGACGGCTTTATAACCATCATTTACCGTCTATTGGAAACATGTATATGAGAAGGGGGCAGAATCCCTTGCCATCACAGTAGCCATTAAAAAATATGTACAACTGTTTGACCTCTGATTTGTCTAAATTATATATACACTTTTATTGTGAAAGTGGTAAATCTTTTTTGTTGCTCAAGAAATATAAAAGACTATAATCTTATCTCAAGCTTTTATAGAGAAAATGAATTTCATTAGAGATTACCGTATTTATTGTAATAAACGCCCCCTCCCTATTAATCCCCCCCCCCCCTCTTCTCTACCTTTGCAAAGTTCATATTTCGGGGTTTTACATCCCTCTCAACAGCCAACACCTTTGCGATTCCGGGATTCCGAAAAATGGTGCATTTTAGTACTTCCCAAGCGAATATCGCTTACGAGAAATAAAGAAAATAAAAACAAAACATGGCAGTTTTGGTCACAGATGCATTGAAATCTGCAAAAATAGGAGATAAAACTACATAATTTCTTCAGATTTAAGGTTTGTTTTAAATATTTTAAGCTGTCTCACCATTATACATGCCAGCAAGCGAGATCAAGGCAGCAAGTGTCCATTATCGCCCATTGCCACTGGACTTGAGATATGATTTTATTTATCTGTAATAGTCGCCCCCCTTTTGAAAAATGCATCGCCCCGGGGCGTTTATTACAATAAATACGGTAAGTTCTAGCAGAGAAGAATGTCCCAATCTTCTTTTTTTGTTGTTGTTGTTTTAGAACCAACATTGGCTGCTCTTTGTGCCAATTCATCCTGCGACAATTGTAGAAACTCCACTGAGGGGACGGCTGAGTGCTACTGTTTATCTGGATATGTACTGAGTGCAAACAATGAAACTTGTGAAGGTAAAAACCAGTGCTTGTCCTTTAATTAGTTTTTACCCCATTGTTTTCACTCATGGTGTCCGGATGGGCGGGCAGGCAGCGGGAAAAAGTTGAACTGAAAAATACAAAGTTTAAGACAAAAATTATTTTTCATAGACTTAAGTAAGGTTTTTAGAGGTGGCGAATTTTAGATTTCATTCTAAATTTTAGAATCCTTACTCTACTACCATAAAACACATGCACAGAAAAACAAGTTTTTTCATCCATTTGCCTTTGGAGAGATTATTGTCATGACCGCCATTAATGAGCAATAGAGATTAATATGCAGATTTTAGTGATGAAATGTTTCCTTGATTAGCCAATCAGAATCATGGACTTGGCCATGTCATGTTAAAATGCCGCTTTCAACCCAGGTCATATCACGAGGCAGGTGAAGTTTTGAAAAAGTTAAGAGGGAGAATGTACAAGTATGCTGGTACATATGAAAGTTCCTCTTTAGATGAAGTTTTCATTTTAGTTGACTGAATTGGATGCAACATCGAGCCTTGACATATCTGCACTCAAAAAACTTTGGGCATCGGCAAGCTACTCCTAACTTCTTCCAAAGCAGGCCACTTCATCCGCCACTGTAGCCAAGTAAATAATACACTCATCAAGGACCTGGGTACGCCATGGGTACGCCCCCCAGGTACAAGAGATTCATAGTGGCATGGATGCACCTCTTAAAATGGGGGTCCATTGTTATTGGGTCCTATCCCCAGTGGCAGGCCAAAGAACCTCAGGGATGTTGATAAATGCTCATGTCGGTCTGTCAATTGGGGAATATTAGTTACCAGAGAGCTTGAGCTGTAGTTGTGCAGTCTGGATAGGGCAAATAGTGCTTTGAGTCATGGATAAAGAAGATACTGGAGATTTTTTAAATAAATATACCAATAGAGTTTTTATTTTGTTTTTATTTTTTTATTATTGTTAGATTATGATGAGTGTGCTGAGGCTGTGCATCAATGTCGTGCTCAAAGCGATTGTGTGAACACCAACGGAACATACAACTGTGAATGTAACACTGGTTACACCCTACTGCCTGACAAACGCAACTGCCAGGGTAAGAACTTCTCACTGTGTCCAGGGCTATCTGGTAGATTTAGAATGCATTCTATTTGAGCACACAAAGTCAGGTGCTTGTGACTTTATGGCTTATAAAGGCGTCAGCAATGGCCTTGTCACAGACTTGAGCTACTAGGTCACTGAACTGGTTGGTTAGCTCCAGTGACTTCTGGGGCCGGTCTGGAAAGGACCTCCTTTAGTGAAGGATGGTAATTTTTTGTTCCTTTGGGAAGGCCACCTTAAAATTCAGTTTCACAAACCCTGCCTTCACTCCTTCTTAGCAAAGGTCCTGCTTGAAACTTAAGGAGGGAGCAAATGTTCATTAAAGTTATTAAACATTCCTTGAAGGACACTACCTTCTGTGAAATTTAAGGGAGTTTTCAAGGTCTCCTTAAAGGAAGGAGGCTTTGTGAAACTGATATTTTTAAAGAGGGAGAAATTCAAAGAAAACCTTGAATTTAAGGTGACCTTTATCTTAAGGAGGCCTCGTGAAACTGGCCCCTGGGCCATTTCACAAAAAAACTGACTCAACTGAGACTGGTCTGAGTCAAAATTCTTAACACTTTAATTGCATAAATTCCAGAAAATTGGTTGCATTCAACACATGCCTTGTGGAATATATATTTCGATGCAGTGTGGAATATATATATATTTAGGTAAACATAAAAATTATCATATATCATATTACAAAAATTATTTCATTTGATTTTAATCTTAAACAAGTTGAAGAGTTGAGACTGAGTGAGGATTTAAGGCCTCCTTGAGGCTTAAAATGAGGCCTGAAATATATTTGGAACCCATAGCCAGAAATTTGCAAATTTTAAAGGTAACTCGCCGCCAGGGAAGAGATTTGAGACCAATTGTATTCTGGGATCATCTCTTGATGACACTGATCACACATGCTAGTGCTTTTTGTACTGTGCACTGCACCTATAAGGGTAAACTTAAATAGTGACTTATTGATTGATTGATTATTTACTTAGGTTTTAACTTATTTACTTTTGGCTTTCAGCAATGTATATGTCGTATTGCGACAGGTAGTTTTATGGGCAGAGGAATTTATTTATTTATTTGGGGTTTTACGTCACTTTCAACACTGTACAGGTCATATCACGACGGGTATTTGGAAGGGCAGAGGAAACCAGTACATACAGTTCGTCAGTGTTCTGTACTGTAAACTGCCGTCCAACGGCAAGCAACTACCAGCTTTCCCACATAAGGACTTGACGGGGATCGAACCCCGGCCTCAGAGGTGGGAGGCGAGAGTGTTACCACTCTGCCACTGTGGCCCCTATATGGGCAGAGGAAATCATTACATACAGTTGGTAAAGATTCTGTACTGTAAACTGCCAACCATCGGTAAGAAACTACCAACTTTCCCACATAAGGTCTGGGGTTTGAACCGCCGACCTCAGAGGTGGGAATCGAGTATGCTACCACTGCACCACCAGGGCCAACAGTAATTAAATTGAATGTAAGGAGGTTAAAGCTTACTTTGTTCCTTTATAGCCTGCCAACCTGGTTCGTGGGGTCCCGACTGTGCAAACACCTGTACATGTTCCACCCTGGAGGATTGTAACAACACCATTGGATGCACTGCCTGCGCTGAAGCTGGATTTACAGGTATGGCAATACAGCCCATATATGGACTGAAACCCCTCAACCAGTGAGCATAGAGTAAAAATCCCCCCCCCCCCAAAAAAAAAAAAAAAAAGAAAACAAAAAAACAAAAACAGGCTGTACAATTGAAAAAATACCCCCCCACCCCCACCCCGACTGGCAAATTGGCACAAGTTTGGATTATTCCTTCTTTCTGTTACAGGTTTACCAACTAAGAATGTAGATGAATGTTCAAATAATCCATATGGCAACAACACTGAAGCCTATAATATTGCCATAACCTCTCAAATGTGAACCCCAAATATCCGATCATATTCATTCGGTCACTGATTGCTTGCCTTTGTTTTTTTTACCAGTGCCAGTTGTAACAAAGATATAAAATAATTCTCTGAAGATCCGTGTGGCAACAACACCAAGACCTGTAATAATAATTATTATTCAAAAAGCTCTTTTTGTGAATTCCAAATATGCCACTATCTTCATTCGGTCACTGATTCCTTGTCTTTATTGATTTATTTGGGTGGAGGAGAGAGGGCAGAGGGCAGTTTGTAATAATGCTGCCATAACCTCTCAAATGTGAACCCCAAATATGCCACCGTGTTCATTCGCTCACTGATTTCTTGCTCATATTGATTTTTTTGTGTGCGTGTATTTTAGCAGGCCCCAGTTGTAATACAGATGTGGATGAGTGTGCACAGGATCCAGCTCCGTGTGGCAGGAACAGCAAGGCATGTAATAATACGGCCATAACCTCTCAAATGTGAACCTAAATATGCGACCATGTTCATTCACTGATCACTTGCTTTTATTGATTTTTTTTTCCACAGGGCCCAGTTGTAATACAGATGTGGCTGAATGCTCACAGGCTCCATCGCCATGTGGCAGCAATACCAAGGCCTGTAATAATACTGCCATAACCTCTCAAATTTGAACCCCAAATATGTGACCTTGTTCATTCGGTCACTGATTGCTTGTTTTTATTGATTTTTTTTTCGCAGGGCCCAGTTGTAATACAGATGTGGCTGAATGCTCACAGGCTCCATCGCCATGTGGCAGCAATACCAAGGCCTATAATAATACTGCCATAACCTCTCAAATTTGAACCCCAAATATGTGACCTTGTTCATTCGGTCACTGATTGCTTGTTTTTATTGATTTTTTTTTTCGCAGGGCCCAGTTGTAATACAGATGTGGATGAATGCTCAAAGGATCCACCTCCATGTGGCAACAACACCAAGGCGTGTAATAACACCGTGGGCTCCTTCTATTGTCTGTGCAATGATGGTTATCAGCTTTCATCCACAAACAATCTGGAGTGTGAAGGTGAGTGGGATGAATATCAATTATGTTATGCTCCCTTTCAAATGTAAGCAGTCGTCAGGTCATCGCAGGCTGTGGGTCCAAATTCACTAACTTGGGTTGACAAAATATATTTTAAACAGTAACAGATTGCACGTTTAATGGTTTTTGGCAAGTCACAAAAGTGCATTTCTTAAGATGTTAAAGATTCGAAACACAACGCTTGTAACATAATCTGCCACTATGGCCTAGTGGGTAGCATACTCATCAGGGAACATATGGACGTGGGTTTGAACCTAGGTACAGCCAGGTACATGATGTTTCAGGTCCTCTATTATTGAACACAAGCCTCGGTGGCAATTAAAAGAACCTCAGCGACATTGATCAGTGGTCATCCTTGAGCCTCTGTCTTTCAGTTTGCGGAATGTCAGTCACTTGAATAATATCGTTATCTTCAGTTTTTCCCATTGTATTCTTGTCTGTTCAAAATGGATCCTTATTACAATTACAATTAATCCTAATTACATTCACACCCTGTGATATTTTTTTTTTTTTCGGTCTGACAGACATAGACGACTGTGCCAGTATGCCGTGTGAGAATGGTGGCACGTGTACTGATGGGATACAGGACTACACCTGTGCTTGCCCACCTGGATACACAGACAAGAACTGCAGCACTGGTAGGTGAACAGTATGAGTAGCTAGTGCTCATTAAGTGAGCTGGTTCTGCTGATTCTGGCGTAGTCGGGGTGGGGGTGGGGGGGATATCTCATGACATTTACGGATGTGCATCAACCATTGTGGGAGAAACCCTTTAATTTTTATGTTACACCTGTTTAATTTAATTTGCCATAGTGACCCTGACTTTGAAAATCTTTTCCAGGCTATATCTCAGAAACTGTAAGATGTAGGAAGTTGATACTTGGTAGGGACATTGGTTGAGGGGAGGGGATACACGATTGCCCCAGACTTTTAAGTGCTTATCCATCTTCTTGGTTTGAAAAAGGGCCATTTTTGGCCATTTGCATTGGTTTGTTTTTTTTGTATTTTACATAGAGTAAGAAATCTAAAATTTGCCAGGAATCTAAAATTCGCCACCTGTAAAACCTTAGTTAATTTTATGAAGAAAATGATGTTTTTGTCTCACAATTGGTATTTTTCAGTTCAAAAAGCCTTAATTTACTATACATTCAACAAATCTCACCACAATTCATTTATTTTACTAGTATTTTCACATGTGGCGAATTTCAGATATGTGGCAAATTTTAGATTTCTTACTCTAATATTAATGACCAGATGAAGGACAGGTTCCCACCTAATTTGAGCTCGACCTCCAACCCCAGCTGAATGCTTCTGCCCACATTTCAAAATTTCCAGAATAAATCATGGCATGGTTGTATGAAAAGTCAATCCCTGGGCCTGGGTTTCACAAAAACATTGATAACGCACATTACTTAATATATTAAATGTACTGTTTTTGAAGTCATATTTTTATTGCGTTAAATAGCCTTACCTTATCCTCACAAGTGCTTGGACACAGGTATGGTTTTGTGGAGCAAAACACATTGACCGACAAGTATTTTTCAAAAGAAATTTCTTGTTGGCAGGTCACCCCTTGTATGCGCATGTCCGCGCTGGCGCAGTATTCATTGTCGACAGACAATTGTCGAGAGCTCTTCATTGTATTTTTGGTTCCCAGCAAAACAAAATTTTAGCGGGGAGGTAGGGTGGGTTTATCCTTGTGAGGATAAGGTAAGTATTTAACTTATAAAAAGTTAAATTACAATAAAATTTGTGACAATTCATCAAGAATATTCCTTATTTTGATATATATATGTATATATATTTTATGGTACTATTTGCAGACATTGACGAGTGCGACAGTTCACCCTGTCAAAACGGTGGCACCTGCAATAACCTGCTGAACTCCTTCAGCTGTGCATGTGATGCGGGCTTCACAGGACTAGCCTGCGATGGTGGTGAGTACTAAAACCCAGTTGCTTATTCCTTCACAAGATATCCTTTTTAATTAAAAACTATCTCTGGCAGAAACCGTAACCTGAAGCCAATCATACACTGACACACATAGCTTTACTTAATACTCTAAATGATAAATAAATTGATAAATGGTCATCCTTGAGCCTCTATCTTCCAGTTAGGGGAATGTCAGTTACTTGTGAGTTGGGGGCTGTATCTGTACAGTTTGGATGGGTTAAATTGCGCTTTGAGTCCTGTTGTATATAGAGATACTGCGCTGGGTATAAATACACAATACAATACAATACTCTAGCTTGTATGTATTTTCCAATAAATATGGTTGCATATACAGAACAATCTATATGGTTTATACCGTAATTTCTGTAATAATAGCCCCGGGGTATGCAGCTTTTCAAAGAGAGGGCCTTTAATAGAACAACATGCAGAAGTATAAAAAACTTTTCATTTAATGAAATATCCACCTTTAAATAATTGAATTACATTTCTTTTCAGCATTTTCAAAGGTTTACTTTTCTCTGTGCGTGTATTGGTTAACAAAAATGACTGAAAAAGTAAAAAATTTAAGGTATTTTACTGCATCTTCTTAGTTGAACGCAGCCATAATAAAACTATAAGAGATAATTTTTATAGCAAAATACCCTTACCATTTCTTAACAGAAGCTATTTGTTGGAGTCATCCAACCCAATGACCAACGCAAGAGATACGATTTTTAAGGTTATCTAACAACCTTAACCAAGCCATTGGGTTACAGTAGTCCGTCCTCCCGCCAAATAGGTCACATGACCGCATTGTTATCTTCATTATTTTTGTTGGCCATCAACAGTATGGACGTCTTTGGGAACTAGAAGAAGTTTTGTCAGGGTTTTCTTTATTGTTTTGAGATTTTGTATATGAATGTTTTATTATGATTTCACTACATTGGTATTTTATATTTGAGTAACATCATGCTTCAGTTTCTGACCCTTGGTCAAAGACATTTAGTAGGGGGAGCTTCTATTACAGAAATGACGGTATATATATTTCATATTTTTATTTACACACCAACTACATTAGGTCAGACATGAGGTTTTACATGCTGTTACATGCTTCTTGATTTTGTTGAAATCTTGAGTTAAAAGTCATGGATATATAAAACAAAGACATGGGTGACAAAGACTTAAAGCCTCGGTGGTTTCTTTACACTTTTGTTGCACTAAAATCTATGTAGAAATGAAAGAGAAATCTCTAGTTAAAGGTTATGGATATGTTTATAAGCTAATGTTTTGGCATTCTTGTGGTATATATAGACTTATTGTATTTATTATTGATGCCAAACTGATGAATATTAAAGATGACACGTCCATCCTTAGACATACACGAGAAAAATATTTTACTCATGAAGATTAACAACATAAAACTAGTGCTAAACACTCATATGATATTATCTGGTATATTTTTTTTTCATATGTCATTCAGGAAGTTCTCCCATTGTATTCTTGTCTGTTCAAAATGGATCCTTATTAATTCTAATTGCATTGACACCCTGTCATGATTTGCCCAACAGACTCAAACGAATGTGTCGGTCTGCCGTGTGAAAATGGGGGCACGTGTCGTGATGGGATACTGGACTACACCTGTGACTGCCCGGCCGGATACACCGACAAGAACTGCGCCACTGGTAGGTGAACTGCCTGAACAGGTGTTCGATGCTCACTAACATCTCAGTGTTGATTCTAAAGTCCAGGATACACGATTTTTTTTCAAGTGCTTATCCATAGGTTTTGTTTCAAAAGGCTATTTTGTTGTATTATAGGAATAAATGACCTATTCGAGTACTTTATGATGTTTTTAAACTATCTATCAGCTATGTTAGACTAGGGAGGGGTCGGTAGGGCCGTTGTCTTGGTATCAAGAGCATTTTACTGAAATACTGTGATGAGATTTTACAACCGCCACTTCTCTTGTGAAAACATATGATGGAAGGGAGAGTTAGAATATTGGAAACATACCCAAAATCTGAAGAAATTATTAAGCTTTTATCCCCAGTTTTCATGCAGTTGCAGACTTTATACAGTACTAGTGATTATGCTGAGCAGAACTGCCATGTTTTTGTTATAAGACTTTATAGGTTTAATAGTGCTTATCAGCTAAATATAATTGAAGGAATACTTAAAATAGTGGGAACAAACAAGAAATATGAAGAAATTATAAGCTTTGACCTCATACTATGTGCATTTAGGAACTTTTATTACAGTGTTGTTAAGAGGAAACGTCCATGTTTGTTTTGGGTGTACTAAAATGCGGAGACCCCTGAATCGGTATGGTTTTCCATTGGCGCACATGTGGGCATGACCCAGTGTCTCAATGGCATCCAGCCACATGACTGGTTCGCCTTTGCCTCTGGCGTTGTGGGGTTATGGGGAAATAGGATGAGAAAGCGTGTATCTGTGCAGAGTTTTGGAATGGATCCAAAAGGCAGTAAAACTCAACAGTTAAAGCCTGAGTACCTCCTGCCCTTCAACCGTCTGAAGTTCTTCATGGGTCCATGCTTTTGAATGATGTATGCCTGTTTTAACATGGCATCAGCAATACTTACCGCCATTTTATGTGATGTCCATCTGAAATAATAAGGCCTGTAGCAATATTTCATGGAATGTTTGAAAGAAACTTTACACAAAAATTAACATTTAATGTTCAAAGCAACAACTGGTTTTGAAAATTGTATAAGCGGTTGTTGCGACCAAACCAACCGACAACCAGGTTTCTATTTGCAACATTTTAGGCTGTGAAATTTGTTGAAGTTGAAGTACACATAATTGGATCCAAACCCTTGTTTTCATTTTGCCCTCTCGTGTAGAGACTTTAAAGGCTTCTCTGTCTGTGGCCTTTATCTTTTTAACTTATCAAAGCAATTAGTCTCAAGTAAACTTCATCTGTGACTTAACTACCTTTCATTATTTTCTTAAGTGCGAGCTCTAGCTTCTAAGAATCACCTTTTTTTTGTCTCCAGTCTTTCATGGATTATGGTGTAGCATGATGAGTATCGGTCCCTCCACTGAAGTTAAGCAGCAATGAGCTACGTTAGTTTAGTATCATTTACCCATTCAGAGTGGTTTTTCATTAGCGGACTTACCAGAAAAATAATGTCATCTACTTAAATGATGAAAACCTACTCAGTAAAACTGATATTTTAAAATCTGAAGGACCTCTTTACCATCCACATTTAATCTGATAGGGTGAAACTTGTGTTACACTGTTTGTGAAAAAGACAGCATTAATATTTAATTGTTGACAAGAATGAAGTTTATTACTAATAGAAAAACTGAAAATTTGTGTTGTTCTTAGGTTTTTTTTGTATTCCGTGATTTAGGAATTACCCAACCAGAAACTACCCAACCAGAAACTGTGCAACCAGGTACTGAGCAATCAGTTACTGAGCAACCAGGCACTGAGGAATCAGTTACTGAGCAACCAGGTACCGAGGAATCAGTTACTGAGCAACCAGGTACTGGACAACCGGATACGGAACAACCAAGTACTGAGCAACCAACTACTGAGGAGGCTGGACCTGGTGAGATTTTACTTTTTATGCATTTCTGTTTCTTCTTAAATTTTGGCCTTCTTGTGTACTTTGTGTCTTTTAAATTGGCTTTTGTTTGCATCATGTTGATGCATTGGCCCTAAACCTGTAATATTGTGTTTTTATTAAAACATTGTTCACTGTTTCTTACAGCAGAGTCTGAAACCTCGGTACAAAGTGGTTCTGAAAGTGAGTTTTTGAGGTTCTAGTTTTCTACTGTGGAAGTTAGCCATGATCTGAACCAAATCCTGAGGATATTGGAGGTTCTAGTTATACAGAGTCTACTGTATATAGTGGAAGTTAGCCATAACTAGAACTAAATCCTGTAGATATTGGAGGTTCTAGTTATACAGAGTCTACTGTATATAGTGGAAGTTAGCCATAGCTAGAACCAAATCCTGTGGATATTTGGAGGTTCTAGTTATACTGAGTCTACTGTATATAGTGGAAGTTAGCCATGATCTGAACCAAATCCAGTAGATGTTGGAGGTTCTAGTGTAGGAGATTCTAGTTATACAGAGTCTGCTGTAGCTAAATTTGTTCACACTTTTTGTATGTTTCAGCACTGAAGTCTGTATCAGGTTCATTCATTATCACAACTCCAGACTGGAATGCAACCTATCTAGATGAGACTACAGCAGCGACTCTGGCATTGCGCCAGGAAATCTACTCATGGGTAAAAAGTTTCACCACTTTTTAAAGAAGAAATAAGTGTATTGTTAAATTTGTAGTGTGTTCGTATTTGGTGCAATGAATTCTTTAAGACAGGGAGACAAATGCTGACTGTACAAGTTCAACCCTAGCTCTAATGACTGACATTCTCCTAACTGAAAGACAGAGTGTCGGGGATGACCACTTATCAACATCCCTGAGGTTCTTTAACCTGCCACTGGAGATAGGACCAAAATGGCAGAGGACTGTCATAATCGTTGGTCATCTAGAACATTATTATTTTTTGGCTGTACCTGGGATTAAACCCAGGTCATCTGCATTCCCTAGGCAAGTGTTTTACCCACTGGGCCACAGTGGCAGATATCATAGTGCATCACAATACGTTGCATTGTATAATAGGAAAACTTATATCAGTAATCATATTAATATGATAATTAAAACATTCATAAATTGCCGAATTGACGGGTTCATGCCCTAGAGTGCTAAGAAGCAGGTCTTAGCTGGGATAAACCTCATAATTAGTAATTTTTGTCCAAAGTGAAGACAACGGTCTTGGATCAAAGACTAAGGTGGAACCTTTTGTGAATACAGGACCAAGAGACCAAGATTATGGAGTCAGCCCCTTTTGTTGTCCACTATTTTATACCTTACTTAATGCAATATTATTTTAGCGTAAGCTCTAGCAAGGCTCGGGCTTCTAGGAATCACTTTTCTCCCTTTTTTTTCTTTTTTTTTGTCTCCGGACTTTCATAAATTGTGGCGTAGTGTGATGAGTACTTGTCTCTTCATTGAAGTTGAGCAGCAATGGGCTACACGTTAGTACTGGGATGGGTGACCACTTCAGTGCACTACTCATGCCTCTGATGGCTTTGCAGCTCATGCTAGTTGACTGAAACCCCTTTCGACCTTGTTTATTGCATAAAATAGCCTTACCTTATCCTCACCAGTGATTGGTTGGTTTTGTGGAGCAAAACGTATCGACGAACAAGAATTTTTTGAAAGTTATTCTTGTCAAGAGAGGTGACCCCTTGTCTGTGCATGTCCACACTTGGGCAGTAATCGTTGCCGACAGAAAGGTGTCGAGAGCAGTTCATTGTATTTTTGGTCCCCAGAAAGTAAATTTATGTGGGAGGTAGGGTGGGCTTATCCTTGTGAGGATAAGGCAAGTATTTAACTGACAAAAAAGATAAATTGCAATAAAATATTTACAATCTCTTTGTTTCCACTTTTCCCCTGCAGTTTGTACGTGTATGTGAGGACTGCCAAGATATCTCGCTGATCTTTGAGCAGAGTGAGTCCGATGGAATCAAGGTCCAGTTTGGCATGAAACTGTTCGAGGCCTCCGATGAGACAGCCATAGGAACCAAGATGTACAACCAGACTGGATTTGTCAGCGATGGTTATGAAATTGACGCCTCTTCTGTGTGGTTTGGCACTTGTAAGTATTTCATATAGTGAGGCTTTCACAGGCCACCTGGAAACAGTTAGAATTTGTTGAGAAACAGAAGGCAAAATTGTAGTGGATATATTGTTGGACTGTGTGTATATCGACATTGAATTTAAAAATATTTCAATATCGGACGATATGGGAGGGGGGAGGCTGATGCTTTCTAAAAAATTGTCCAAATCCGGAGTACTTAAAATGCTTCTTTATTGTATTATTACTTTTTACCCAATGGACAATTGCTTTACCGGTTGGATCAACCGGGCCTGCCTGTGTTTCCACCGGCAGGACCAGTCACAGAGCCTGCATTCGCTAGGTGGGCGCATCATTCTTGCTTCCTGTCTAGACGGTCTGACGCCATCGCATCAGACAGTGGCGAATTTTAATCACAAATATCTGCGAATATCAAATTCTTCAATGTCCTTGGTGGATTCCTCGATATTCTTCATCGGTTGTCTTCAGCCCTCTTCGTTTCTCACCATCTGACAGCGACAACAATCTGATGTTCAAAATTGGCGCTGGTACACGCCAGTTTTAAGGTTGCCATGACAATTCACCACAAGAGGTAGCATATTCTCCCATGTTATAGCTTAGCCATAGACAAGTCCCCAACAAGTCCTACTAGCTTCTTGTTCACAGTAAATTTGCAGGATATTCTTCCTTGTTCCAAACACACTCGCCTCCCACCTCTGAGGTCTGCCGTTCAAACCCTGGACTTACCATTGGTCGGCAGTTTACAGTACGGAACCTTGACCAACTATGTGCTGATTCCCTCTGCCCATAAAAGTAGCTGATGTCATATGACCTATACAGTATTAAAAGGGAGGTTAAAACCCAGATAAACTTTATGGCAGAAGATTCTTCACAGATATCATTGATTCTCACCTACCCATAGCTAGTTTGTGGGTAATTGTAGTAAAATAGCCAGATATGTGCACTATTTTGTAGGGTATTCTCAGTATAATCTTGCTTTGTCAAGGCTTAATCTCAAGACAGTTGAAAAACGTTGTAGAATATCATTGAACTATGAAGATCTTTCTGTCACATAACCACATATTTTCCTCCTTCTGTCAGTGAATTCTGGCAAATTTGAAATTGCCTGTACTTTTCGATATTTGCCGAAACGATAGTAGCCAGCAGTTGATAGTTGTAGTTTATTTGAATATTTTTACAAATGCATTTCATTTATCATGCTGTACAACCAAATGGTCTCCTTTTTTGTTTATTTTCATTTTTTTTTAAATTACAGATGATGTTAATAAAACAGTAGTAAAAGTTTTGTGATACTCTTACAGGGTAGCTCAACTTATTTTACAAGAATTTTCATGTTTTTATTTTTTTTTACACAGATCGAGCACCTGAAGAAGATGCTCCAGGTAATGATTATTTCTTCATTTTTCATCTTTCACTTCGCACTCACAAGTCAGTATGTTGTTCTAGGAAGCTGACTTTTAACCTGTCAGCTAAAATTCTGTTTCACCCCCATGAATACCCATCACCCGAAATTTACCACTCTTATTGATAGCAGTCTCTTGAAAGTTTCCCTCTAGATACCCATCACCAGAAAGTTACCCCTCTAAATACCTGTCACCAGAAAGTTAACCTTCTAAATACCTATCCCTAGAATGTTAGTCCTGTA
Source organism: Sabellastarte sp. h YS-2021 (assembly GCA_964017235.1). Taxonomy (NCBI): domain Eukaryota; kingdom Metazoa; phylum Annelida; class Polychaeta; order Sabellida; family Sabellidae; genus Sabellastarte; species Sabellastarte sp. h YS-2021. The sequence continues at coordinate 6,690,967 of OZ024940.1, forward strand.
AATACTATCATCTGAAACTTACCCCTCGAAGTACCTATCGTTTGTAACATACACAACAGCATAAGGACTCCTGCCTTTGGCTAAAACTTTCTTGCTTTCTTTGGAGGCTTCTATGGCCTCTCCAGGCCAATGGGAAGTGCTATAACAAACCAAGGGTACTTTTTTGAGAGTACCATTATTTTTACAAGCACCACGCTGTCTCTGCAAGTGTGTGACCTCATTTCAAAGATGTTTTGTTATTTTTTTACAGCTAAAAAAATAGTTGGGATAAGCCTGGTGGTGCAATCTGCTCCGTTCTCTGATGATTTGCTGGACCAGTCGACAAGCCTTTATCTGAGTACAGCAGCTATATTTATATCTCTGGTGAGTCCCATGTATTAATCACAGGTGCCCATAGTGTTCATATATTGATCATGGATGCCCACTCTATGTGTTCCATGTATCTATCATGAGTGCCCACTGTATGTGTTCAATGTATTCATCATGAGTGTCCATGCTATGTGTTCCATGTATTGATCGTGAGTGCCCACTGTATTGTGTTCCATGTATCGATCATGAGTACCCGCTGCAATTGTTCCACTTGTTGATCAATTCCAATTCAACTTTTATAGCACTTAATCTCTGCCAAAGTGACAGACTCTAAGGCGCAACATCATAAGCATAGTTACGAAAATCAGATCATGAGTGCCCACTGTGGTATTCCATGTAAGGATCATGAGTGCCCATTGTATATGTTCCAGTTGTTGATCATGAGTGACCACTGTATATGTATCGCATGTATTGATCGTGAGTGCCCACTACCTAGGATTCATTTCCTGAGCATGAGTGCCCACTGTATATGTTCTTTGTATTGACCATGAGTGCCCACCATACATATGTCCTTTGATGATCACAAACGCCTAATGCAGAGGCTTTGTGTCCAATTATTTCTGGAAAGAGGCAATCATCTGCTACCTGATGGTCAGTATGGTTCCCATTACTGTCATTACAAGGCAGACTGTGAGATCTATAAAACTTACTTGGCTCTTTTTCGCCGCCATCACTTCCTTTGAACTATTGTAGCTGTTTCACTGCACATTGATGGCTCTTACATTTGATTTACAATAAATGATGAAATTCGTTATTAAGGCTTTGACAAAAAGAATCGTGCATGGGACTGAACAAACCCCTGTTTTTTTTTACTCCACAGATGCAGCCGCTGTGCAGATGTCGAGTCATATTGATCATCTTTTTTGAAGGCAGCATCGGGGCGAACTATACACTGGAATACGCAAACGCAACGTCCAATAACGAACTGACAATTGACATTGTGAATGGCATTGAAAGTGGGCAGTTCAATGTAACTCTGAATGGGACTTCGTACAGCGTGGACAGAGACTCATTGGAGGTTGAAGGCGGTAATTGTTATTTTGCGTTTTTGTTACCCCACAGCCCTTAAGGGCTGTTGGGGTATTGTTTTCACCCATTGTGTCCGGATGGGCGGGTGGGCGTCCTGTCGGGCGGGTGGGCGGGCGGCGGGAAAAAGTTTGTCCGGGCTGTATCTCAGAATCCGTAAGGTGTAGGAAGTTGATACTTGGTAGGGACATTGGTTAGGGGTTGTAGTTGTGCAACGTCATGGTCTGACCTTGATTTGACCTTTGACCTTGCCGTAGTGACCTTGACCTATGAAATCTTGTCCGGGCTATATCTTGGAAACCGTAAGGTGTAAGAAGTTGATACTTGGTAGGGATATTGGTTAGGGGGTGTAGGTGTGCGACATCATGGTCTGACCTTGATTTGACCTTTGACCTTGCCGTAGTGACCTTGACTATAAAATCTTTCTTCACATGAGAACAGTCTTAAGTAACCAGTCTTAGATACCCTAAACTCTTCATCAAAATCTTTGTCAAACTTAATCACACAAGGGAAAACCTAAGTTCAGATAAGATTAGGAAACTCTAAAGTGAATTTTATGTGTGCAATCAGTTAGGCTGGCCTAGTATGCAATTGCAGTTTAACGTGTATAACCTAATGTGTAAGTTACAGATTAAAACTAGATGTTGAGTGGTCACTTAAGTAGAACACAGAAATGTTAATCAATGACCCTTTGAGGTCAAACTGGATATTTATTGTTATTATTCTATATTTTTGTTTAATTTCTTCAAACAAGGTCAATCTAAATCAATAAAGAAAAGTTGCTCTCGAATAGGCCATTATAGATAATGATTTTTCTCTTGTCCAATCAGATCACAGTTTCATTATTTTAAGATATTATCATATTTTGTTGAATTTCTTTTTCATGTGATTGTGTAAATGATATATCAGTTATATTTATATGTATCTTAAACTTGACAGAACTGTCATTGAAAAACCCTGCACTTTGTTGTTTTTTACAATGTCATGGTCATAATTAAGCCCTCTAGGCTGAGCAGTGGAATGCCTCTTGTGCATATTCATTTTGCTAAAAATATACTACACTTGCATAAGTAATCATAATATCATTGTATGATGCTTACATTAATTTTTTTTGCTTTGTTTTTATATTTCAGAACCGTTGGCAAAGGGTAAGTGCTTTTCCACGTGTATATTTTGTAATGCATAAAGAATCCAAAAACTTTTGTTAGCGGGAACTGAAATGTATTTTAACAAAGTTATCAGAAATTACTCCATTCTTACAGAGCTTCATAGTAATTTAATGTGTTAATGCGTGGTTGATGAATGTTTAGGCAGATCTAAGTATTTGTTAAAAGATGTACTGTGCATGAGTATTTTTTGTATTTAACCCTAATGGGGGGGGGGGTGTGTGTGTGGCTACCCTTGCCCTCCCAGGGTCGTGGTATCAAATATTGCAAAAAAGGGTAAATGAATTTTTGAGAGACTTTGGAATTCTGTGCTCAGGTTGTCCCAATTTACAGAGGGGAGCAGCAGGGAAGATTTGGGTTGATAGAGGGAGGCACTGGCTACCTGGTCATTGTAGCCAATAGATTATGCTTTGTTATCCTGTCATCTCAGTATGCAGGGAGATTTTTCTCGTTACTCTTTTCTTATGAAAATTTGTACACTTAAGCTTCTAAAAATTAACAGCATGTCTTCTTCATCAGAAAATCTTGTCTGAGAATATTTTTGGCGTCTTTTTGAAAAAAAAACAAAATAAAAACAAGATGGCTGCCACATGCTAATTTGGTCAAACTGAAAAGTTCCTATATCTTGCTGAATGTCTGTCCTAGAGATTGGAGATGTGAAACTAATCCGCATGAAAAGTCATGAGCTGGAAATATTTTTAATGTTGTCAGATTTGACCTTGGACGCTCCCTTCAAGGTCAGATAAGAGTGGGTAAACTTAATACTTATTAGCCCTGTTAACCCACTTTTTTTTGGTCCTAGAAGTTTGGACTGTCAGACCAACCTAATATATAGCAAATCAGCCGTTTATGAGTATTTTGATGTGGTCAAATTTGACCTCCAGTTGCTGGTCATAGTTGGATGTGCAAAGTCAGCATGGGTGTTAGGTACAGTGAACTTTTTTTTTTTATATTTATTTTTCTTTTTGCTGTATATGTACAATGTTTCCATACTCACAAAAAAAAAATAACAAGAGAAAAAAAAAATAAACATTCAGGAGTAGAGCATACATAATCTACAGGTTGTTATAAAAAATATATACTTAAGAAGGGGCATTATTATCGTTTGCTAATTACAGATTACAGATTACAGATTTTTGGAAATGGCAACAGTGATTTTAGGACAATTAGGAGACTTTTGTTTCACATGACCAGGAATACTCATTTTTTCAAAGTTTAGAAATTAATTAAACAAAATCAAAGATTTTTTTCCAAACCACCCATTTTTCTTGAAACGAGTTGGTCTTACCATTCAACGTAGATAAAGTTTCTTGCTCAGTGTACCTTTTATGAATTAGTTTTTGCAAGTGATAGATATTTAATCAGGTACAGTGAACTTAGTAAACTAAGGTTCTTTACCTTTCCATTGCATACAAGTACAAGTTGGTTTTCTGATCTTAGGGATCTTAGACGAATTCGACAGTACTTGACTCGTGATGCTGCTCTTATGGCTGCAAACGCACTTGTGGGGAGTAGACTTGACTACTGTAACTCCTTGTTTAGGGGTCTATCTGTTTCTAACCTACGCAAGCTACAATGCAATCAAAACAGTCTGGCCAGAATTGTTTGTAGAACCACATGTCTTTCTCACACCACTCCACCAAGAAAAGCCCTTCATTGGCTACCCATAAGGCACCGTTGCATCTTCAAGACTGCCTTGTTGGTATACAAATACCTACATACCAAATGTCCAAAATATTTCAGCCCATTTCTCAAAGTTAGACAATGTGCCTATAACACTCGGTTGAGTCAATCTGATGGTATAATTCTACATGTTCCTCAATACCAACAATCGATTTACAAATCCACAAAGCAGTTTGGTCTAAGCTTTGCATATGATGCTCCCAAAATATGGAATGAACTCCCGGATGATGTACGATCTGCCACTTCTATTGCTTCCTTCAGAAAAAAGCTTAAGGCATACCTATTCTGCCAAGCTTATCCTCCTTAGTATTTTCCACCTCATATGGCGTTCTCCGTGATGTCGACCATTGCTATGGATAAGGACAATGATTTTTGTGACTATGCTTATGATGTTGGCAGAGATTAAGCGCTATAAAAGTTGAATTGAAATTGGAATTGATGCACTATGTCTAGTTTAAAGAATTTGTTGGGTTTTTAATTTTGTCAGTAAATAAGTCATTTTACTTTTTTATTTTGAGGACGTGCAGTGATGGTTGTCTTTACACCGCTTAAAAAAAATCAAGTTTTAGGCAGAACTAATTTCTGAGACATGAATCGTGCAAAAGTGGGCACAATTTGGTTGAAGTGAAAACATGACCTTTGTGCCGAGGTCAAAATGATGACAATCTGCTATATAATTGTAGCTTTGAAAAATCAGACCGGCCAGTTCAAGATAGCAGAGGTTGATGTGAAAGATGCAAATGCTGCATTCACAGATAATCTAAAGAAGGAGGTAAGTAATGTGTTTACGTCTAATTCTAATTCTCTAATAGTATTTTTATAGCACTTAATCTCCATCTAAAGACAGACTCTAGGCACACTGAACAGAAAAAAAAAACAACAGAAAACCTATAATCAAAAGTCACAATGCAGTAATAAGATTCCGCAATTGTTTTGATTCCTTTGGTGTTGAGAGCAATTCTTCCATATCCTGGTTTTGATTTAGTTCTATACAGTGTGCACATCCTAGATGTGACGTCCAGTCTAAGGACTGGGAATTTCCACATGCTTATGACCTTGCTATAAGGGTCAAACCAATTTATTTCTTTGGATAACAGATGGAATGAAGCAGGCTGAACCAACTTCTCTCAGATAATTGATACTATACTATTGCAAGAGGCTTAAGTGCAAGCTCACCAGAGAGTTTTTTATTGTATTTTTTATATTATGATTTATTTTTGTTACCTTGCCATTTACATCAATCAATAGAGCTCGCTATATTACAGCATAAAGTTAATTCCAAATGTCAAATTATGATTTGTTATAACAATCTGGTCTTCACAGAGAAGTTGATCTGATTTTTTGGGGCTCAACATCTGGCTTCATTTAGATCCATCCATCAAAACTGCATTGAATTTTGGATGAATCTTCTGCACTCACTCCCAGCCCTCCCCCCCCCCCCCCCCCCCCCCCCCCCCCCCCCTGAAAAAAAGCAAAAATTTAGCTTACGGTCTAGATTGTGAATACTGATTTAAGCCAAAGATGTCCTCAGCCATTTTCTCTAACTTTAGTCTGATTGCGGGCTCGGCTTGACCCTGCTTTGTCAATGTGAATATCTGTGAGTTATTGACAGAGAGCTTCTTGTTCTCCTGGTTTCAGTTCAGTGAGATGTGTCTGAACAGTGAGGTCATCCAGTACTGCCAGCTTGCGAGTCAGACCTACAGTGCGGGCAGTCTCGTGGTCGACTTCAGGCTGTTGCTGCCTCAATACATCAACGACCTTCAGTTTTTCACCGCGTGGGAGGCAGCCATCAAAAATGGCACCTTCCTGGATGGCTACAACATTCTGAGGAATTCCCTGGTGTTTGGAGACGGTAGGAGCAAATTTGGCATTTGCTCGGTTGATCTCAACTCGAATCGAATCAAAGCAGTATGAAAATTCTCATTTCAACCGAAAAAGAAATTGTGGATGTTATTCTTTGAAGATATTTAAAATTTTTTGTCCGCCATCAGTTGTATTCTTTACCAAACTTATCTAGTATTAACTAGGGATGGGGTCAGTAGGCCCGGTATCTCGGTGTCAAGAGTATTTTACCAAAGTACCGTGGTAAGATTTTTAAAACTGCCACTTTGATTGTCAGCACATATAATGAAAGGAAGGGCTAAAAACATTAGACAACATACTTTCAAAACTGAAAGAAAATAATAATCTTTCGTCCCATATTTTGCATGTATTTGCTATAATATTATTATAGAGTGATACGATGAGCAGAAATGTATTGGTTACAACACTTTATTAGCTTATTTTTTCACTCGTCGGCACATATAATGGAAGGAAAACTTAAAATATTGGAAATAAATCAGTTGTCTGAAAAAATCACACACTCTTAACCCGTATTTTGTGCATTTGAAGACTTTCATTGGGATCTCGTAAATGTCTATGCTACTGGTATGAATAAACATCATTAGTGGTAGAAAATTCTATTAAAATTCTATTAAAAGGATAAAACTTTCAGTTTCTGAAAAAAACAAAGAAAAGTCTTGGTAAATTCTGAAATTTTTTTTTTGCTTCAAATACAGACTTGTGATATACTTTTGTTAGAGAACATTAAATCCCCTAGGCCTTAATTTGACAACAAAATGTTATTGGATTCTGTTTATAAAGTTTTTCTTTTATTTTTCTCTTTTTCAGTCAAATCCGAGACAGGTGAGAATTCATGTTGTTCTTATGCAAGTGGTAAGGTCAACTTGTGATACAAACAAGGTGGACTTATGACTGATTGAAAGCCACTGTAAATTAGAATTTAGTGTTAAATTAATGTAATGTAAACTTAAAAGAGTTTAATGTTAAATTTATGTTAACTTATAGACAGAAAAAAATGAAAATAAATGAGAATTTGTAACAGTAAGTTAGTTTAATTTTTTCCAGATAAAATTATAGCAATAGCACAGTCAACTTACTTGAAAAGTAGGCTGAATTTTTGTACACAGAAGGATGTATTGAAAGAGCAAGTTGACATAAAATAGATTCTTTAGTTAACAAAAGATGGTGCATGTACAGTAGAACCCCTATTGTCTGAATTTTGAATTATCCGACCCTAAACCTACTTTCCCAACTCCAGTTAAACCTGTTATATTGGACTTTCTATTATCCAGAATTGTTAGTCCCCTGAGAGGGTCAGAAAATAGAGTTTCCACTGTATTTTAAAATTTTTAGCTTTCTCTTGCAATGTACAGAAATCTTTTTGCATTATTTAAATGTGAATAACTTTTATTTTTTTTCACATTTCAGATGACGAGGATGACGGTATGTATATTTTCTGCAGATATATATAAAAAATTTACACATATTTTTTTTTTAATTTTAAAATAAATATCTCAAATTTCATCCAGGTTTAATTCAGCAGCCTTTGAGAATCCCTGTTGTATTGAAAACTATCTTCTTATCTGGAACTAACTAAGTAAACTAAAAATGTAGTGTAACATATACTGTAAAATATAATTTAAAATGTATTAGTTTTCTTTATTTTTGGGGATATTTAACATTTTACTTGGAATAAATTTTGTATTCATCATCAGCCATGTTTGCTTCACAGTTGCTTCCTATTGGTTTCAACCAGTGTTGCCTCCAACTTTCATGGTCGATTATGTATCCATTTTTTCCAACCGATGATTGACGACCATAATTGATCATTTTACTCCATTGTTGGTCATTAATTGAGAAACACTTTCCAGGATGAAGTATGGGTCATTCCGGTAAGAATAACGGTGTTTCAACATTTAGAATCTACCAACAACACCCACTTCCTGTAAATATGGCAGTAGATATAAACAAACTCGAATTTCATGGCCAATCTGTCCATTTATTAAATAATAATGCCTAAAATATTTTGAAAAAATTAAAAATGGATATTGAGGTGCATTAAGAAAGGTAAGATTTAAGGTGAAACTTCGATTATTAAACAAAGACAGTGACCGACCACAGTTGTGCACTATCACTGACGTTTAATTGAGCACACGTCCAATCGTCCCAACACTGGTTGCAACTAAACTGCAGTTCCCCCAATTCGGATCGGTTCTTGCTAAAACAGAAAATACCCAGTCCCGCTCTTCCTCCCCTGGTCAGAGCCCTTGCAATAGAGGTAGGTTTCACGATCTTGCCCTCTCCTAGGTCTGAATTCAGCAGAGATCACGGGTATAGCTGTAGGAGTCTCGCTGACTGTGTTGGCCATAGTGTTGATGGTTGTGTGTATACTGGTGGTGATGCAGAAGACTAGGAGATCATGCTTGACTTTATCTTGTTCTTTCCTAGGTCTGAATTCAGCAGAGATCGCAGGTATAGCCGTTGGAGTCTCACTGACTGTACTGGCCATTGTCCTGATGGTTGTGTGTATACTGGTGATAATGCAGAAGACTAGGAGATCGTCTGGATTCTCCAAGCCAAGTAAGATCATGAAAATTAACCCAAAAAATAACCCTGTAAGTTGTTACTCGGTAGGGACATTGGTTAAGGGTGTCTGTGTGTAACGTCATGGTGTGACCTTAAGTTGACCTTTGACCTTGCCGTAGTGACCTTGACCTATAAAATCTTGTCTGGGCTCTATCCCGGAAACTGTAAGGTGTAGGAAGTTGATACTTGGTAGGGACATTGGTTGGGGGTTCCTGGTGTGCAATGTCATAGTGTGACCTTGATTTGACCTTTGACCTGGTCATAGTGACTAAGAATTTTAAAATCTTGTTTGGGATATTTCTTTGATTCCAAAAGGTGTAGAAGGTTGACCTTTGGTAGGGACATTGGTTAGGGGGGTATAGGTGGGTATAGGTGTGCATTATGGTGTGAACTTTAACTTTGGCTCTGCCAAAGTGTGTTCACCTGTCATATTTGAGACATCTTTCTCTTGTGACAAAGATATATGGATTGTTGCAACTGATTATTGTGTGCACTTTTGCATAATTGTTGTGCTTTTGTCGATTGACAGCTATTCACCAATCATAAATTTTACAATTTCATAAATTTTAGCGAACTGATTTATGACATGATCTTGCTGTTGAATTGTCTTGAATTGTTTTAATACTTAATCTTTTTACATACATTTAGGAAGTTGTTACTTGGTAGGGACATTGGTTAGGGGGCATAGGTGTGCTTAGATGTTATTTTTTCTCTACTTAAATATTATTTGGAGCTTTATATAACTAACACTGCTCTGAAAGTATCCAGATCTTTGTACTTTTTCACTACTTCTATATCTCATGGTCTTGAAAACTATTTCCCCAGGCTGTGGGGTACGGGCATCTCTGATGCTATTTTCTTTAATATACATGTATAATATTTGATTTTTAACTTCTCACTCCATCATCGGTACTGATCGACCTTTGTTTACATTTTCCAAATATGACCATTGATAGGTAATGCCATGGCAACCTCCCAGCACTGCCTCACAGCAAAGTACAGCAGCTGGTAACTGACATTCCCCTGTATGAAAGACACAGGCTTAGGGATAAGCATTTATCTTTAGCCTGCCACTGAGGAAAGGAACCAATGACTTAGGTCTGCTATTTTAAGTGGCCATCCAAGCCAAAATGTATCTACCTCTACCTGGATTTGAACCCACGTCCTTTGTGTTCCTAGGCAAGTGTGTTGCCCACTGGGCCACGCTGGCATCCTGACCCTATGTACACATAAAAGCTTAATCCATACTGTGGCGTTTTCACATTAATTACTTGGCACACAACGTATTTTGCCTACATTGAAAAATGGATGGAAAACTTTTGCTGTAGACCTGTAACATTTTGGAGTTACAGGTGCAGTGCAGAAAATTTCCCAGTAAACTTCATACACAGTAATTTTCCTATGAGGTTCCAAAAGTTTGGAAAGACAGATCATCACTTGTTTTCAGTCACTTGCAGATGCTCCCTATAAATGTCCTCTCCCTTAATACTTTCAGGCTGGCACCCTGGCCGACGTTTCTCTGCGGACGACTCCAGTTCCACGGGATTCTCCTACCCGGGCGGATTCAAACCCGGACACATCATGTGGCAGGGAGGGCCACAGGCCCCCAGGTAAACACATGGTATATATCCATAAGTAGAACTGGTAGGGGATGAGTGTGTAGTAATCGTATCATTTTTTCTGCCCATGCGTCTGTATTCGTAACTCATAACAGTACAGCCGATCTGGAGATCAATAAAAGTAAAACACCCAAGACATGTGAAAAATGTATATCATGTGATCATGAAAATTAACAATATTATAATTAGGGGTGTTGCAGTAGCGATTTTTTCCTTCCGGTTTCACGTCTTGTACTTCCCGGTCGGTTGCCAGTTAACCGTCTCTTATTAAGCAAAACATGAGAACCAAATAGTTTTCCATACTGTAAAACAGGAATTCTAACATGACACAGACTCTGTGAATTTGAATGGCTAAACGACGAAATAGTTCCGGGCTATGATACAGCATAACCCTGTGGCTCCCTATTATCACTCATTATGGCTATTGTAACAATAAACGTTTTATCGTAAAATTTGCAATAATTATTCAACTAGTCTGTAAGGTTAGTAAAGTTACTTTACATTGAAGTGCAAGTGGAAAAGATGTAGCTGAACTGATGTAATGGTTAAACCTATTCCAAGTTTGTAAGAACCATCCACACAATGTCCTGCTCAGAATTCAGCCTTACAGATGAACCTTTGATCAAAGTTTTGGGGTCAAATAGGTGCTCAGGGGTTCTGGAGGTAGGGGGTCAAACCCTGAAGTAACATGACTGTAGCACTAAAATGTAATGCCTACACCTGTTCCAAGTTTGTTAGTGCCAACCACATAATGTAGTGACAAAATTTCAGCATTACAGATGAACTTTTCATCAAGTTATGGGGTCAAATAGGTGCACAGCGGTACTAGAGGTAGGGGGTCACTTGTTAGGGTAACATGACTTTAGCACCCAGATGTAATGCGTAAACCTAATCTAAGTTTGTAAGTGCCACCAATGAAATGTCCTACCCAAATTTCAACATTACAGATAAACTTTTGACCAACTTATGGGGTCAAATAGATGCACAGGGTTACTAGAGGTAGGGGGTCACATCATGGGGTAACATGACTCTAGCACCCAGATGTAATGCTTAAACCTATTCCAAGTTTGTAAGTGCCACCCATGTAATGTCCTACCCAAATTTCAGCATTACAGATAAACTTTTGACCGACTTATGGGGTCAAAAAGATGCACAGGGGTACCTCAGTTAGGGGGTCACATCATGGGGTAACATGACTTTAGTTCCCAGATGTAATGCTTAAACCTACTCGAAGTTTGTAATTGCCACCCATGTAATGTCCTACCCAAATTTCAGCATTACAGATAAACTTTTGACCAATTTCTGAGGTCAAATAGATGCACAGGGGTACCTCAGGTAGGGGTTCACATCATGGGGTAACATGACTTTAGGACCCAGATGTAATGCTTAAACCTATTCTATGTTTGTAATTGACACCCATGTAGTTTCCTACCCAAATTTCAGCATTACAGATAAACGTTTGACCAACTAATGGGGTCAAATAGATGCACAGAGGTACTAGAGGTAGGGGTCACATCATGGGCTAACATGACTCTAGCACCCAGATGTAATGCTTAAACCTATTCCAAGTTTGTAATTGACAACCAGGTAATGTCCTACCCAAATTTCAGCATTACAGGTAAACTTTTGACCAACTTATGGGGTCAAATAGATGCACAGAGGTACTAGAGGTAGGGAGTCACATCATGGGGTAACATGACTGTAGCACCCAGATGTAATGCTTAAACCTGTTCCAAGTTTGTAATTGACAACCAGGTAATGTCCTACCCAAATTTCAGCATCACAGATAAACATTTGACCAATTTATGGGGTCAAGGAGATGGACAGGGGTACTAGAGGTAGGGGTCACATCATGGGGTAACATGACTTTAGCACCCAGATGTAATGCTTAAACCTATTCCAAGTTTGTAAGTGCCACCCATGTAATATCCTACCCAAATTTCAGCATTACAGATAAACTTTGGACCAACTTATGGGGTCAAATAGATGCACAGGGATGGTAGAGGTAGGGGGTCACATCATGGGGTAACATGACTTTAGCTCCCAGATGTAATGCTTAAACCCATTCCAAGTTTGTAAGTCCCACACATGTAATGTCCTACCCAAATTTCAGCATTACAGATAAAATTTTGATCAAGTTATGGGGTTAAATAGATGCACAGGAGTACTAGAGGTAGGGGGTCACATCATGGGGTAACATGACTTTAGCACCCAGATGTAATGCTTAAACCTATTCCCAGTTTGTAAGTGCCACCCATGCAATATCCTACCCAAATTTCAGCATTACAGATAAACTTTTGACCCACTTATGGGGTCAAATAGATGCACAGGGGTACTAGAGGTAGGGGGTGACATCATGGGGTAACATGACGTTAGCACCCAGATGTAATGCTTAAACCTATTCCAAGTTTGTAAGTGCCACCCATGTAATATTGTACCCAAATATCAGCATTACAGATAAACTTTTGACCAATTTGTGGGGTCAAGTAGATACACAGTGGTAGTAGAGGTAGGGGGGTCACATCATGGGGTAACATGACTTTAGCACTCAGATGTAATGCTTAAACCTATTCAAAGTTTGTAATTGTCACCCATGTAATGTCCTACCCAAATTTCAGCATTACAGATAAACTTTTGACCAATTTATGGGGTCAAATAGATGTACAGAGGAACTAGAGGTAGGGGGTCACATCATGGGGTAACATGACTTTAGCACCCAGATGTAATGCTTAAACCTATTCCAAGTTTGTAAGTGCCACCCATGTGATGTCCTACCCAAATGTCAGCATTACAGATAAACGTTTGACCAACTTATGGGGTCAAATCGATGCACAGGAGTACCAGAGGTAGGGGGTCACATCATGGGGTAACATGACTTTAGTTCCCAGATGTAATGCTTAAACCCATTCCAAGTTTGTAAGTGCCACCCATGTAATGTCCTACCCAAATTTCAGCATTACAGATAAAATTTTGATCAAGTCAAATAGATGCACAGGGGTACCAGAGGTAGGGGGTCACATCATGGGTAACATGACTTTAGCACCCAGATGTAATGCTTAAATCTATTTCAAGTTTGTAATTGCCACCCATGTAATGTCCTACCCAAATTTCAGCATTACAGATAAACTTTTGACCAACCTATGGGGTCAAATAGATGCACAGGGGTACTAGAGGTAGGAGGTCACATCATGGGGTAACATGACGTTAGCACCCAGATGTAATGCTTAAACCTATTCCAAGTTTGTAAGTGCTACCCATGTAATATTGTACCCAAATTTCAGCATTACAGATAAACTTTTGACCAATTTATGGGGTCAAGTAGATACACAGTGGTACTAGAGGTAGGGGGGTCACATCATGGGGTAACATGACTTTAGCACCCAGATGTAATGCTTAAACCTATTCCAAGTTTGTAAGTGCCACCCATGTAATGTCCTACCCAAATGTCAGCATTACAGATAAACGTTTGACCAACTTATGGGGTCAAGTAGATGCACAGGGGTAACAGAGGTAGGGGGTCACATCATGGGTAACATGACTTTAGCACCCAGATGTAATGCTTAAATCTATTTCAAGTTTGTAATTGCCACCCATGTAATGTCCTACCCAAATTTCAGCATTACAGATAAACTTTTGACCAACCTATGGGGTCAAATAGATGCACAGGGGTACTAGAGGTAGGAGGTCACATCATGGGGTAACATGACTTTAGCCTCCAGATGTAATGCTTAAACCTATTCCAAGTTTGTAAGTGCCACCCATGTAATGTCCTACCCAAATTTCAGCATTACAGATAAACTTTTGACCAACCTATGGGGTCAAATAGATGCACAGGGGTACTAGAGGTAGGGGGTCACGTCATGGGGCAACATGACTTTAGCCTCCAGATGTAATGCTTAAACCTATTCCAAGTTTGTAAGTGCCACCCATGTAATGTCCTACCCAAATTTCAGCATTATAGATAAACTTTTGACCAACCTATGGGGTCAAATAGATGCACAGGGGTACTAGAGGTAGGGGGTCACGTCATGGGGCAACATGACTTTAGCCTCCAGATGTAATGCTTAAACCTATTCCAAGTTTGTAAGTGCCACCCATGTAATGTCCTACCCAAATTTCAGCATTACAGATAAAGTTTTGACCAACTCATGGGGTCAGATAGATGCACAGGGTACTAGAGGTAGGGGGTCACATCATGGGGTAACATGACTTTAGCTCCTAGATGTAATGCTTCAATCTATTCCAAGTTTATAAGTGCCACCCATGTAATGTCCTACCCAAATTTCAGCATTACAGATAAAATTTGGACCAACTTATGGGGTCAAATAGATGCACAGGGGTACTCTAGGTAGGGGGTCACATCATGGGGTACCATGACTTTAGCTCCTAGATGTAATGCTTAAACCTGTTGCAAGTTTGTAAGTGCCACCCATGTAGTTTGCTACCCAAATTTCAGCATTACAGATAAGCTTTTGACCAACTTATGGGGTCAAGTAGATACACAGTACTACTAGAGGTAGGGGGTCACATCATGGGGTAACATGATGTTAGCTCCCAGATGTAATGCTTAAACCTATTCCAAGTTTGTAAGTGCCACCCATGTAATGTACTACCCAAATGTCAGCATTGCAGATAAACTTTTGAACAAGTTATGGGGTCAAGTAGATGCACAGTGGTACCAGAGGTAGGGGGTCACACCATGGGAAAACCTGACTTTAGCACCCAGATGTAATGCTTAAACCTATTCCAAGTTTGTAAGTGCCACCCATGTAATGTCCTACCCAAAATGTCAGCATTACAGATAAACTTTTGACCAATTTATGGGGTCAAATAGATGCACAGGGGTACTGGAAGTAGGGGGTCACATTCATGGGGTAATATGACTGTAGCACCCAGATGTAACGCTTAAACCTATTCAAAATTTGTAAGTGCCACCCATGTAGTGTCCTACCCAAATTTCAGCATTACAGATAAACTTTGGACCAACTTATGGGGTCAAATAGGTACACAAAGGTACTAGAGGTGGAGGGGCAATAACCTGGGGTAATATGACTTTAACACAAAGAAGTCACCCTTAGATTTACTCCAAGATTTTCAGTTCCACCCACCTAATGTTGTGCCCCAATTTCAGCATCACAGATGAGCTTTTTGGCTTAGTTATGGGGTCAAATAGGTACACAGGGGTGAAAAGCTGGGGTAACATGACTTTAGCACCCAGATGTACCACTTAAATATACCCCAAGTTTGTCAGTGCCCCCCACCTAATGTTGTGTCAAAATTTCAACATTACAGATGAACTTTCAACCAACTTGTAGGGTCAAATAGATGCACAGGGGTACTGGAGGTAGGGTGTCACATAATGGGGTAACATGACGCTAGCACCCAGATGTAACTCTTAAACCTATTCTGAGTTGGGGTAACATAACTTTAGCACCTAGATGTAACACTTAAATATACTCCAAGTTTGTCAGTGCCATGCACCTAATGTTGTGCCCCAATTTCAGCGTTACAGATGAGCTTTTGACCAACTTATGGAGTCACATAGGTACACAGGGGTACTAGAGACAGGGGGTGACTTTAACACCCAGATGTAACATGTAAACCTATTCCAAGTTTGTCAGTGCCACCCACCTAATGCTCTACTCAAAATTTCAGCGTTACAAATGAACTTTTGAGCAACTTATGGGGTCAAATAGGTGGATAGGGATACCAGATTTAGGGGTCACATGTAGCCGAAGGCTTAACTAGAATCAAAACCTGTGGATATTGCGGGTTCTTGTTGTACAATGCTGAGTGTATGTAGTTGGAAGCTAGCTATAACTGAAATCATTTTCTGAAGATGTTGGAGGTTCTACTTATAGTAATAATAATAATAATAATAGAAACATTTGTATAGCGCAAAATTGATGAGGATCCTCTAAATGTACTTGAATCCAAAAAGGGACAGTCCTTAAACTGAGGAAAGTCATTGTATAGAGTCAACTGTATATAGTGGAAGTTAGCCATAACTAGAACAAAATCCTGTGGATATTGGAGGTTCTAGTTATACAGAGTCTATAGTGGAAGTTAGCCATAACTAGAATCAAATCCTGTGGATATAGGAGGTTCTAGTTATACAGAGTCTACTGTATATAGTGGAAGTTAGCCATAACTAGAATCAAATCCTGTGAATATTGGAGGTTCTAGTTATACAGAGTCTATAGTGGAAGTTAGCCATAACTAGAATCAAATCCTGTGAATATTGGGGGTTCTAGTTACACAGAGTCTACTGTATCTGGTCTCAGCTATCTATTTCACAGCCTCACTATATAATGTTTTGTTTTTCTTCTGTTTCTGGTGGCTCAGGATGTACAGGGGCAATGAGTACCCGTATGGCCAGGAGCAACTGCATCATCAGAATGGGGGTCAAGGCTACCAACAGCAGTACGACAACGTGGAGGTTGAACGCATGAGGAACATTCAAGACGCCATGAGGCATTCTGCTTATATTGTAAGTACCGTGTGTGAATTTGTGTACTTAAACTCTGTCAAGGTCAAGGTAAAGGGGCCGTTGCTTATTTCCAGTTTCTTTGGCATGAAGTGTCCTCGGAGTTGTCCTCCCCTAAACAGGAAGCCAGTTTGTCGCAGGTTTACTCCCCCCAACTACTGTCGGTACCCGTTTGTTACTCCTGGTTGAAGAGGGACACAGGTGTAAGTTGTCAATACCTTTTTCAAGTGTAGAGTCTCCGGGCCAAGGATCGAACCCCAGACCTCATGCTCCCAAGCCCAATGCTATAACCACCTGGCCAAAGAGACTAGAAAACTGTGTTAACTGTGGGAGTATAGTCTGAGAAATTGTGGTTCATTGAGAAATTATACACCAACACTTGTTGTACAGGCAAACTTACAGAGAACATACTGATTGTTTTCTGACTTTTTATGTTAAAATCTCTTTGTTACTTCTAAGACTGGGGTGGGATCAGGTCGTTCCCCACATGGTCAGGGAACCTGGCCTTCAGAGAACAAACTGATTATTCTCTACGTTAAATCTCTGTGTCACTTCTTCTAGGAATGGGGTGGGATCAGGTATTTTCCCCACACGGTCAGGGAACCAGAGAATAGACTGATTGTTGTATCCCTCTTTGGTGCAGGAAAGCATTTCTCCTCAGTGTTGTGGAAATAGGTTTTAACTACTCTTGATGTTTATGTAGCATATACTGTTCATGTTAGTGGTGTAAACTGGCATTCCGCATTTCGTCTCGTTTAGGTAGAAATGACGAAATCTGCAAAGAATATTTAAATACCGGTTATTGAAAATGTAAATTAAGCTTTTTGCTGGTTAATTCTGAGTAAAAAACAATAAAGAACATATAAATTTGAAGAATGATCTTACATTTTCACTTGATATTCATGGTAAATAAACTTTACAAACTTCAAAATATCTCACGAATGCATATTTCCTCTTCACAAAATACCCCATATACACTTGTGTAAAATCTTTAGCATATCAGTGCAAACTTTCAAAATCCCAAATTTCTTTCGGTTTCAAAGCCACGAAAACCGGTTTTTGTTTTCAGAACTGGTCTGACCACTACTTTATGTTGAATCTTTGTATTTTTAGTTCTCATTTTAGGAACAAACTGGATATTCTCTTATTCTTTGTGTTGTTGAATTTATTTCTTTTAAATTATTTCTTCTAGGACTGGGGTGCAATCAGGCATTTTTCCACGGGGTCGGGGAATCATGTCTACAGAGAACACAGACACTACTGGCCGGAACGGCGAGACCGACAGCGACGCCGGTCCCTGGAAAGTGACTGGACCTGGAATTGAAAGGACACAAGTTCAAACCCCTAAAGGATTATGGATAAAGTGCACATGAAAACAAAACTTTCACCAAACTTTGAATTTAAAGTAGTATTTATGAGGATAACTGGTGATATGATGAGAAATTTTGGATATATTCAGGGATGTCTTCTTGCAGGACACAGGTTCAAGTCAAAACAAGTATGGATTATTTATACTGGACAAGCATGACAAGGTTACATCCTTCACCTTGGATAAACATTGGGCAATAGATGACGTGCAGACAATAACAAAGATACAGGACTATAGTATATATAATATAATGGAACATACTGAACACCAACATTCATAAACTTCCGAAAACATCGGATACGTGCATCTGGTCAATATAATAGGATTATGTGAAGAGGATTTCCATGGCAGAGGTAACGGAAGTTTAGATAAGAAAATAACACATTTTGCAACTCTATTTAGAATTTGCCACCAATGGGAGGCACTCTTTTGAAGTAAACAAAATTATGCAAATTTATGCTAATTTTACAGATCAGGGGCCTAAAGTAGGCAGAAATTGTCGCAAATTTTGTAGAGAATTTCCCACAAGTCACGGTAATAGTATGGAGGGTGTTCCCCTCACCAGCTAGTTTTACATACCGTGGCAAATTTCATGTGTCTCTTCTACACATAAGAGATTCAGTGTTGTCAGTGCTTAAAAGAAACTCAGGAAGATGAGAAATTCCAGCTGATTTTTTTTTATTATAATTTGGTAGGATATATATTTGGTAATTTGGTAGGATATACTGGATTCGGACCCCTAGTGCTGTGGTAGTAATTTCCTGGTGTTCACGACACTAACATAAAATACATTGATATTTTCTTGTTAAACTTTGCCAAGAATGGTTAAAGATGACCTTAAGCAGATCCCTATTTTCAGATTACTTTAACCCTTTCGCTACTGAAGGATCATTATTCTGGGGGACTGTAGCCATATGACGTCATATCATGTCAGAAACGCCAATAAAGTAAAAGATTAATTCACTACCTTATACACTTCATTTGCGGTATTTTGTGGCATATTTCATTAGGAATTGATGAAAGTCGAATGGAGAAACTCTAGGGAATTCCCCAAATAAATATAACCACAAATAAATAATATGCAGGTAAATCCGATAAATACGGCAGTATTTACAAAAACCAGTTAAAATAGGTGAAAATGTTGAAATTTATGAAAAAATATAGCATAACTTACATATATTTCACTTAAGCAACCGTTTCAATACTGACAAACCAAAGAAAACATATTGCAGTATACTGAAGGGAAAGAAGAACGGTACTTTATAATACAAATTAGCATCGACTGCTAGTCGTCATAGATGGTAGCGAAAGGGTTAAAATTCCTGTTAAATAAGTTGTGGACACCTTAAAACTTATGGTCTCAGCTTACCGAGTTTTTCACTTTTTTAAAAATTTTAACTTGGCCCACATGTTAAGCTTTGCCAAAGGAATATCCTGGCTTTAAGGTGACCTTAAGAGTGATGGCCACTTTAAAGTCATATAATTGGGTTTAAACCCCCGGGCTCATTTACTTTTACATATATGAAATCTAATTTTGGTTACAAATAACAACTTTACCAAGAATGGCACTTTCTACCTTCAGATTTAATTATTATTGATGTTATGGCCACCTTAAGGTTTCAAAAGCTGGGGTCTGAGAGTGCACCGAATTTTAAACTTTTAAAAATCAAATTTGGCACACATAATAAGTTTGAAAAAAGGGAGATTTTCATTTTATGGTGACCTTAAAAGTCCAAATAATACTGAAGTTATGGCCATCTTACGGTAAAAAGGGGGGCTTTTCAACTTCCAACTAACTTAGTGTTCAACTTAAACTTGGTAACCCTGCTCGTCTTGGGATACAATTTTCCTTTTGAAAAATACACCACTTGTAGGTTGAAGTGCAAGGATTATTCAGATTGGTGGAGGTTTATTCACACGTTTGTCTGATTTTTTCTTTTGCTCATAACTTCCATAGATAGTTGTGGCATACAGAAAATGGGTCGTATGAAAGACACCCAGAGATTAATGCCTCTGGTGTGAGAGATGGCCTGTCTGGCCTGTTTTTTAGTTGTTTTTTTTTTGTCATAAAGTGGTTGTGTTTACATTGGAAATGGGTGATATGTATATTTGTGTATCTATTTGTATACGTGATTGGCTTTGTAACTTGGCGGAGAAAAGCCATGATTCAGTCTTATCCCCCAGTGGCAGGCTACAGAAACCCCAGGGACGTTGATAAATGGTCATATCCGAGACTCTGTCTTTTAGTTAGGATACTTGGTTACTTGCAGCTCCAATTTTAACTCTGGTATTAAATTAATTTCAGACTATTAAATATTGAATTTTTCACAGAAATTAAATTGTCCTCAAACATTTCCAATTTTGTAGCTATTTTTATTGGCATGCCGGGCAAGAGATAATCATTGTAAAATGTAGCCTGGGCAGGCGTGATATG
Source organism: Sabellastarte sp. h YS-2021 (assembly GCA_964017235.1). Lineage (NCBI taxonomy): Eukaryota > Metazoa > Annelida > Polychaeta > Sabellida > Sabellidae > Sabellastarte > Sabellastarte sp. h YS-2021. The sequence continues at coordinate 6,711,548 of OZ024940.1, forward strand.
TTCCAGCGCTTACAAGGTCATATCTCAAAGAATGACTCGATCCAAGCGCTCAGATGCGCTGGCCCAAAGACAAAACTAACTTAACAAGTGCGGTTGCTATTAAATGTATTTGTACAGTAAACCTGGATAGGGAAATCCGTATTTTAATTGATATTCAAAGCTGCAGGGTTGCAGTCTGTGTACATTGTAATTTGGGATCAACTGTGTAGTCAACTATGTATTTTTGTAGAGTGCATTGCAAGGTCATTCAGTACACTCCCTAGAGCCGGAGGTACTGACGATAGATTCAAAATTTAACCTATCCAATTTATCTCAACTTATCAGTCATGTAGACACACAGAATCAACAGATCCTTGATAGTTTTCCCTTACATATTTTGGCATGGACAAGCAGTTTATCATAGGTATGATTTCTTTTATATTATTTTAGGCTTCTTCCCATCTAAATCTAATAAAAAATTTATCAATTTTGTAGTACTAGCTCTGTGTTGAATGTTAACCTAGCACCCCATAAAAACGGGAGAATTTGATATTGGCTAGGGGTTTCAAACAGACTGACAACTTTTGGATTTTTTAAATGCAGACACAAAGTGATCAAACAAAGGGAAAGGAACTATTACTCGTCATATATATGGGAGCGCAGCTTCCAAACGTCTGTGGATTTTACATTATGTCCATGTAAAACTTTGTGAATATTGTTTTCAATAATTACTTTCTTTAAATATTTCTGAATATGTACTCCACCGGAATATAACAAAGCTCTCTTGATTGTGATACTAAATTTTAATCACAGGAAACTTTCATAAAAGAAAAAACCGTTTTGGTGTTCAGCTTGTGTTGGGATTTTGAATATTCAACACACCAGAATTAACAGGATATTTAGAGGTTAGAAGTTTAAAAATGTTTATAACCGATGATTATTTTGCAATGCATTTAATTTATATTTCATTCAAGAGCCTACTAACTCGAAGGTTTTTGTTCTGAAAACTGGTTCACAAGATTCCATTTGAAGATTTGTTGGAGATTTGAAAAAGAAATACTCAATATGTTTATTCCACTTGATTTTGGCAGCAACCGTAAGTCACAGATATCTGTAATACTGGAATCTAAGAGAAAATTTATTTTCTGCACTAATTTTGCAGACTTGAATAGCCCAGAGGAATAATATTCAAGAAATTATGCACTAAAGTTGGAAATTTTGGCTATTGAGAAAAATGTTCAAATGGTGTTGAGAGATTTTGTAAATTTGTCGATAGATTACTTTTTGTCCTTTTGTGTTGAGTTACCGTCACTGCCCTCTGAAAGGCCATGTCTTCTTGAACACCCACCCAACCATGTTGCATTATCGCCCATAAATTTTTAATAGGTCGTTTCAAGGTAAAGTCATTAAAATCTAATCAGAAGTCAAACACAATTGTCTTATATGTGCTGTCTATGTACTTTTCCTTATTTTAGAGGTTTCATATACTACGTCTTTATTTGTAACAGATTTGTTTACATTACATTTTTCTTCTAGTTGCTGTACACTGAAATAACTTCAACTAGATTCGACTTTTTTAGAATACACTATAACAGTTTTTCAACTGTTTGAACTGCCCGTGGGTAATATTTGGTTAGATCCCCCATAAGCATTTCACAGAGCAATGGCGGTAAAGAGTTATTCTATTCTTATTACTATTTTCATTAATACTCATATCTTTAATAATACATTTGTTGTGTGTTTAACCAAGATATCTCAAATGATTTGTAAGCCCATTACAGGAGGAGCATTAAGGGGGGTTTCCATTCATATGGACCATGGTACCTGGCATTTGACAAAGGGTTAAAGGCTCAGAATTGAGCACATTGAAAATAGGACAATCTCCTTGTGGCTTTTGTCAGTTTTCAAGCACGGACTGTTTTTGTCTGATCTGCAAGCTGCTGTGAGCATGAAATGTCTCTACCAAATACTGTAATAATTTCAAGAAAAAAATGTATGAAGAAAGTCAGTTTCTTGCTCACAAAGAAACCTTATTTACAGGTGTGAGCCATGACGGGATACCACTACCCATTTTCATGGTAAACCCCCTTAATGAAAGCCGTCTGGTTGTTTCATCAGGTTTACAACGTATTGGTGCTGACAGTAGTGAATAGATATTGTAAAATAACTTAGTGCTGTGGTCAACAGAGTTTTTGGGAGTCATGCACTCCACAAACAAGTTGTTGACTCATGGGTCAATGTCCACATTCACTTAGGGCCCGATCACACTACAGACAGTATTGTCAACGTTTATCTGTGTTGTGTATAAATGGTTCATGTCTCAATGCATATACAGACTTCTTTGCAAACTGTGCCATTCCATACATTCCCTATGTTCAAAATTTTTGCCAGACACAAATTGTGCACGTCTGGTGAGCTGTAGCTGCAGGGTGTTATATCATTTCCGTAGCTCTTCTGTCACCTTTCCCTCCCATTCTTTGGCATTCTATCTCTTTCTCTGTCCTTGGTAAGGATTTATGTTTGCATATACTGCATCAAACTATCATAAAGCTCCTTCCTGATTCCAATTCTCTTCTGTAACAAAATTGTAGCTGCGTATTTTTGGACTATCATGCAGGGTACTACCTCTGTTTTGCCTGCCGTCTATATCTGCCGCTTATACCTGCTGTAGTGTGATAGGATTATTACGTTGTTACCTGTAGATTTTATTCAACTGCCAAGAACTTTTGTTAGATTTTTTGCAGAAGTCTGATGACAAATCTGATACAATAGCTGTGCAGAACAGTTGACAGTATTTTTGTTGTTGATCATCATGAAGGTATTCCTTACTGGGAACTATACTAAAATATTCCCTCATGTCAGTTTTGAAATATTCTTATTTAGTTTAAGAAAACCATTTTTTTAATGTAGAAAATTTAAGAAGGTTTTTCTCAGAATAACAGTGTTAGTGAATATGGACAGTGATCTATATCTTGTATTTGCTTGTGTTCTATATTTTTTAGTTATGCTTGCATTTATTTAAATTAATCATATTATAACTGTACTAATTTATGTAAATATGCGGGATTTTATTACAGTGTGGATTGATCATATATATATATATATATATAAACAACAGTATATATTGAAATTGAATATAATGTGTTAATTTTTGTCTTCCACTTGAAGTTAGATTCAGTTAGTGGAAAACTTAATGTTGATGGATTATTTGTCTGATTTTAATAAACGATAACAAATTCAAGTCGTTTGATTTCTATTCAGTGTGAGGGTGGGACCTCAGTAGCTCACTGGTCAAATTTGACTTCAATCTAATTCATGGAAATACAAGGTCTGACCAAATATTATCCAACTTTGACTTCCCCCATGTCAAGCAAATATGCAATTTTGGCTCATTTATTCAAAACATTTTAACCATAAGTGACCACAGCCGACAAAATATATAACCTCTGGCCACCTTAGGTAAGGAACTTCCCATTTTGATGGGTTTTTACCACTGTGGCAGTTGAGTGACACCATTCCTGTTACATTGGACTTTCTTCAGATGAAGATTGGGATGAACAGGTTCATCCTCAGACTGTGGATCATCACGGTTCTGGCTGTGAACCTAGTCCATTCCAACCTTTTGTCTGTTGAAAGTTTGATTGTAATTGGGAACTGGTGTCACTCCTCCATGGTGAACTTTTCTCTGCACTGTAACAAGTGTCCAGAAGAAAGGTTTGTAAAACCCAAACCATGTGGAAATACCATGGTTTAGAGGTTGAACCCTTTCTTCAGTGTACTTGTCATAGTTTGAAAAGTTTACTGTGGAGGATGTGTCAACTGCCCTGTGCCATATGACCCTCTGAGCTCTCAGATTTCAGGAGATTATGCATGTAATGCTAACTTAAACATATCTGCAACACCTAGAGGAAGAATGTGAGATGAAGATTTTCAGGTATAACTACTTCTTGTCTTCCCATTTTGCAAGTCGATACCTGCCACAAATGTGATGGCTATTGTTAAATCTGCCACCCCAACAACTTCCAGTATTTCTTGCTGTGACTGTAGAAAAATATGCAACAATTTGCTCAAATAGTAATGTCTGACCATGCCAATATCTCAAAACTGCCTGAAAAATTGCTTTCTCCAGTTGGGTGTTTACCCACTGAAGAAAGACCTTCCTCAGGCAACTTCAAGACATTGACATGCCCAAAGATATACCACTTGAGGAAATTATTGCATCTTTCTATTGAAGTCACAGTAACAAAGAAGTACTGAAACATCAGAAAAATGCCCTTTACAAAGTGGCGGGTTTCACACACAAAAGGCTCCTGAAAACCATCCGAGCACTTGATCAACCTCAACCCAAATGCATCCACCCTGTCAAGTTGGGGAGTATCAAATGCCACAAAAGGTTCAGAATACCAAATGTGTATTAAGTGAACCAAGTCATTGCTGCCTTATATTCCCATAAGCTAGTTCCAAATTATGGTAGAAAAGTTTTGAATAATTGACTGAATTGTTCAAATACTTTTTTAAGTACATTTCAGTCAAAAAGAGCCATAAAGTCAGCAGAAATTTCTGCATTCCATTTACCTAAAGTAGTAACAAATGAAGTTTCAGCATTTCAATTTAAAACAAATTAAAACCAACTAAAAATCAGTAATTTTATAATGTTTTATTTACAAAATCATGCCTTGTTATTTCTAAATACTTCTACCATTTGCATATTTTGATTAAACTTTTAAAGTCTTTCACCAAAGCCTTGTGGAACTGGGTAGACGGTCACAATGGGTTTTCATTCAATCTTCTGCACTGAAATAAAGAAAAAATATATTCAGATAAATATTTGATGATAGATAAATATATCACACATTGTTCTTTCACACTTCACACTAAGAGAATAAGACTACTATGAAAAGTACATTCTCTGATAAAGCTCTGATACTGTTTTTCAGTCTTCAAGTTGACTGAATTTACGTTCCCTCATCACAAACGGTCAAAACATTAACATATTATGTATGCCACAAATATGTTGTATATATCATTAAATAGGTATTTATATATCATTCAATAGGTATTTATAGGCTTCTGATTGTTCTCATTACATTGAAATCTATGTAGAAATGGGAGAGAAATCTCAAGGTAAAAATTGAGGTTTTTATAATTCACTGGTGCCCGTATACATATCAAAGCTTTTTTTTTCATTCTTTCTTTAAATATAGACTTCTTTTCCTTGCAATTCATAGAAAATGGTGGACAATAAAAGTAAAAAAAAAATCCCTCATTCGACACACAGGAAAATAAGACCGCTGCTATGGTATTAAGAAAAACTGGAGGTGGTCGACCATGAAAAAACCACGGAGCAATAATAAGGGAGATAAAAGGTCTTTTCAATGTGATTACACAACTGACCCTTGATGCAGGGATCATAGATCAAATTCGACACTTGCAAAAGATTTGCAAGACATGATTTTCTATGAGTTATTTTCATATTTTGAGGCTGTAGAAGCATAAATAAAGGAGATACAAGGCCTCTTTAGATGATAACCCCGTTTGACCTTGAAGCAGGTGTCAAAGGTCAAATTCCACACTTGGGAAAAACTTCACAGGCTATGATTCCCTACGGGTTATTTTCATGTTTCGAAGTTATTGAACCAATAATAAGGGCGATATAAGGCCTTTTTAGTATTTTAACTCACTTGACCTTAAAGCAGAGGCCAAAGCTGAAATTTGACACTTGCAAAAGATGTTGCATGCTATGATTTCAGATAAGTTGTTTTCACATTTTGAAGGTCTGGAACCAATAACAAGGGAAATGTATGTTTTTTTAATGTGATGACCCCAATTGACCCTGATGCAAGGGTCTAAGGTCAAAGTCAACACTTCCCACAGATTCACAGGCCATGATTTTCTGTAGATTGTTTTCACATCGCAAATTTGCAGAACAAATAAATAGGATAATTAAGGCCTTTTTGTACATTGACCCCCACTTGACCTTGAAGCAGGGGTCAAAGGTCAAATTCGCATAAGATTCATAGGCTATGATTTCCCAAAAGTTGTTTTCACAATTTGAAAGTCTAGAACCAATAATAAGAACATAAAAAGCCTTTTTAATATTATGACCCCCATTTGACCTTAAACTTGTGATACAGTGGCCATTTTGTTAGGTCATCATTAATCCAAGGCAAGCTTTCCTAGCCATAAACATTTGGTGCAAATTTAATGAAGCTAGCTTCAGTATTTAAACTTTTACAACTTGTTAATGATTTGCGAACAATTGGCTATGGTGGCCATTATGTTTTTCAAAATGAGGCCAAAATGTTTTACAGAAATGATTTTTTACAATAAATGACCAAGATATAAAGGTTTACGTAAAAATATGATGAACGGACGGATGCATGGGCGGATGTACGTAAGTACTTAAAGCGTTTTAAAGTCTCCCGAGTACGGCCTTTGGTCACAAGTAAATATATATCACTCATCACTGTAAATCAGCACTATAATACTCGTTCTATGCACTTGCATAATAGTACCATCTTCATTTAGGATATTTTTTTCATGTATGTCACTCAGGAAGTTTTCCCAGAATATTTCTACAATCTAAAAGTTCTTTTTATAAAACCACACATTGTACACTGTGGCCTAGCGGGTAACACACTTGTCTAAGAACTCAGAGGACGTGGGTTCAATCCCAGGTACAGGCAGATACATAGTGGCTCGGATGACCACTTAAAATGGCGGTCCTCTGTCATTGGGTCCTATCCCCAGTGGCAGGTTAAAGAACCTCAAGGACGTTGATAAATGGTCATCCTTGAGCCTCTATCTTCCAGTTAGGGGAATGTGAGTTACTTGTGAATTGGGGCTGTACCTGTACAGTCGGATTGGTTAAATAGCGCTTTGAGTCCTGTAGTATATGGAGATATTGCGCTGAGTATAAATACATAATAATAATAATAATAATAATACACAGTTCGAAATCTGTATTTTACTTTCTGTTCAACAGCCAGTATATCATACTGAAACAGGCCACGAGGACCTTTATTAATTTCAATACTGATACAGGTTATTCAGTGCAGTGCTGCAGGCCACAAAGTTTACATGAAGGCTTAACAGGCAATAGGAAAGTTGTCCAGGGAAAAAGTAAAAGTTACAAAGGTGTCTACAAGAGCAAGAAGGGAATTGAATTCCACATCCACAGGAAATGCCAGCATTACCAAAATGGCTGAGCTGTACAACTGCCCAGAAATAGTAAAAATGTGGGAGATTACTCTGACTGGCTAAATTTAGTGAAGAATTTTAGGGTAGAATTCGAAGCTGTTTGGCCTCTCTTCTACTTGCGGTGACACACTCAATGTATGAAGCCAAACTCACTATGGCAAGGTCAAAGGTCATTTGCAAGTTGAACCATTGTGGTGGATACCTACTCCCTCTAATCACAATCGTATCGAATTCCAAGTTTTTAAACACATCTATTTCAAAAGAAAGTTAAGGTCTTATCATGACAGGAACTCAGCAATTCACACAAAAAATTCACAATTTTTTGGAAATGCACCCCAGCAGAGGTCTGCATTCTATGAGTGCTTTCCAGTTTCATTAAATTTTGGGCTAAGTGAAGTTTTTTTTTTCTGTAACCCTAGTCAATGCCCATGAATGCTAACATTCCAGAATCACAGGTTAATATTACTATGTGTAATTAAAAGTAAGCGGTTCATAAAAACTACGTATAACCATGTCATACATCTTAAGTATGTCCCGTTTAAATGACCACATTTACGAGTCAGAAAAAACTGTGTTTCTTTGAACTGATCAATTGTGTGAAGACTGTTTTGTCAATAAACTAACATTTACTATCACCTTTATGTTGACAGGTTTTCTTATTCACATTAGGCAGATTCAGAAAGGATGATCAGTAATTCGTTTATAATGGAATGTACAAAAGAAATTGCCAGAACTAATTAGGCTGTCACCGCCAAAGAAAATATCTCTGAGATCACACATGATTATGTACCAGTATTATTTTTTGTTTTTCTACGGGACAATCAACAAAGTTTTGACACACTTAATGAGGTTTTATTCGTCCAACATAAAACTTGTTAATTTTGTTTTTTCAAGTTTGTAAGATTTGTAAATGTTCAACATTATACCGAGAATCCAACCATATACGGAAAAATCATTTCTTATCACCCCAGGCAGATAGGTCTAGTATATACTAAACAGCAAAATAGTATCAGAGAAGCACGTACCCCACAGCCTGGGGAAATATTAACACCATGAAATATAGAAGTAGTGAAACAGTACAAAGATCGGGATACTTTTCAGTGTCAGTTACATAAAGGTCCAAATAATGTTTAAGTTGAGGAAATATGTCTAAGAGAAAGAAAATGTATGTAAAGATAAAGTATTAAAACAAGATAACAGGAAATATCATAATTATGTAAAAAGTACATATAATAATCAGTTGCAGCAATCTATATATCTTTGTCATACTTAGAGAAACATGTCTGAAATATGGCAGGTGAACACACTTTGGGTAGAGCCAAAGTTAAAGGTCACACCATGACATTGCACATCTACAATCCCTCACCAATGTCCCTACTAAGTATCAACTTACCCTACAGTTTCTGAGATATAGCCCAGACAATATATTATAGGTCAAGGTCACTACGGCAAGGGTAAACATCAAATTAAGGTCACACCATGACATTGCACACCTACAACTCCAAACTAATGTTGCTAACAAGTTTCAACTTCTTACACCTTATGGATTCCAAGATAAGCCCGGACAGGATTTTATAGGTCAAGGTCACTACGGCAAGGTCAAATGTCAAATCAAGGTTACACCAAGACATTGCAAACCACCACCCCCAACCAATGTCCCTACCAAGTATCAACTTCCTACACCTTATGGTTTCCGAGATATAGCCTGGACACGATTTTCACAGTCAAGGACGCTACAGCATGGTCAAAGGTCAAATCAAGGTCACACCATGACGTTGCACATCTAAACCCCCTAACCAATGTCCCTACCAAGTATCTACACCTTGTGGTTTCTGAGATACAGCCCGGACAAACTTTTTCCTGCCACCCACCGGTCCACCCAGATGACCACCATGGGTGATAACAATACCCCAAAAGCCCTTAAAGGCTGTTCAATAAAAACGATACTCATTGGAAAACTAAAAGTTGGGAAGCTGCAAAATTTATTAATTGAAGTATAGCTCTCAACTGATATAGCAAACTAAGGTAAAAATACATATAACAATCAGTTGGAGAAATCCATTTATCTTTGTTATAGAAGAAATATGTCTCAAATATGGCAGTGGGAAACACTTGGGCACATCCAAAATCAAGGTCACACCAAGGTTGCACCATTTATCAACGTCCTTGAGGTTCTTTAGCCTGCCACTGGGGATAGGACCCAATGACAGAGGACCGCCATTTTAAGTGGTCATCCGAGCCACTATGTATCTGATTGTACCTCAGTTTGAACCCACGTCCTACGAGTTCCTAGACAAGTGTGTTACCTGCTAGGCCACAGTGGCAGATAAAAGTAGAAGTAGCAGTTGTAGTAGTAGCAGACTGTTCTTGTTATGTGGGGAGGTCCTCGGTGGCCTAGTGGGTGAGCAAGTTTTGCCATCGAATCACAGGCTGTCACCTCTGTGTGTGGGCTCACCTCCAACAAGTGACAAATGCTGAGGACCTGTCCCAATATGACCCTGGCTTTTGAATGGGACATAAAACCTTACTTTGACCTAAATTTTACCCAATAATTTTTTCAGAAAATTGCATCAGAGATGCCCGTACCCCACAGTCCAGGGAAATAGTTTACAACACCATGAGATACAGAAGAAGCAACACGAGTACAAAGTCGGGAGAGTTTCAGAGCAAACAGTGTGACATGATGTAATGCATTTACAACCCCCTAACGAATGTCCCTACCAAGTTTCAACTTCCTACACATTACAGTTTCTGAGATATAGCCTGGGCAGGAATTTCAATCTCAAGGTCACCACGGCAAGGCCAAAGGCCAATTCAAGGTCACACCATGACGTTGCACACCTATACTCCCCAACCAATGTCCCTACCAAGTATCAACTTCTTACACCTTCTGTTTCCAAGTTGTACCCCAGACTGGATTTTAAAGGTCAAGGTCACTATGGCAAGTTCAAAGGTTGAATCAAGGTCACAGCAAGACAATGCAAAACCTAAACCTCCAAACCTATGTCCCACCATGTATCGACTTCCTGCACCTTAAGGTTTCTAAGGATATAGCCCGGACAAGATTATTGTTCCTGCCGCCTGCCTGCCCAGCAGGATGCCATGGGTGAAAACAATACCCGCACAGCCTTTAAAGGCTGTGGGGTAAAAATGGGACAAGTGACTCGTGTGTCAGATGCAATGGGTGATAAATAGATACTGAACAACCTGCAACTTGATTGCCGGCCCATACAATTGTGGGAGAACTTAAAATGTCGAAACCAAACATTAAATCTGAAGAATTTATAAACTTTCATCTCTTATTTTTGTAGAGTTTAGTGCCTCCTTAAATCAAAACTGTCATGCTATTTTTTTCTACTGGGTGGATTAGATTGGGAAGTAACTTTTTCTTTTTGGGAATGGCCTATTTCCGATTTCTCTCTGTCATTTTGGGAGTATTTCTGTTTAAAGAACAGTCCTAAAGCTCTCCACAGTTTCTAAAGGAAAGCTTTAGAAATCGTAAGTCACATGACCAAATACAATATGGCTGAAGGCTGGGAAAAAAGGTGATTGTATTATTTTATATTGTTGTGGACTGTCATTATACAGCACTAAAGATTTTAAATATATAAAAGTTGGGGGTCATACTATTACAGATTATGTTAATATAATGCAATTTCTTTTAAATATTTCTTTTTTGATTTCCTCTAAAGATTGCTTAACATTAGATTCAAAACAGTATTCTTTTTGGAAAAAGATCTTCTGTTTCCAGAAACAGATGTTCCCAATCTAATCTAGCCTATTCTCCTTCATTTCCAGTTAGCAGTTATTCGATTGGGGATTTACTAAAACACATCTGGAAACACAAAGTAGAGAGGGGGAGGGGGGCGTTTAAAAAGGAGAGGGGTGTTTATAACATGAAATATGGTATTCTTGGGATGAAATAATCTGGGTGGTTAGGAGGTAAATCCACAAGAGTGGAACAGGGGGTATAAAAGTGTACCATATTAATTGAAGGGATATGTAACTTCCTTTAAACCTGTTTTTCAGCCATACTGCGACCTGTTCTGATGATAGATTTATGGGCCTCAACACAATACTTGAAACACTCTCGAAACAGTGACCAATCACACAAAAATTTTTTTTTTTTTTAAACAAAAGCGATTTGTAATTTGTATATTTATAATCTTTTTCCTTATCTCAGGCAGAAATCCAATCAAATACCAGGCCACTTAACTCTCAACTCTCTTAATTGTCCTTTTATTTAAGCAGCTAAGCCCACATTTTTCTGCAGACCTGTGCAACCAATGAAGAGCAATTAATCAGCAGATTAGAAACATTGAAGTTTAATGGACATGTTTGAAGTTCATACTGTAAACTGGCTGAATTCAGCAGTAACTTTACACAAGATACTTTTAGGATATCTTTTATTTCTGGTCAATTATAGGGACTCGGTGGTGTAGCGGTTAGAGTGCTCGCCTCCAAGCCATGATGTCACTGGCTTGAATATCGGCCCGGGCGCTTCATGTTGGAAAGTTGGTAGTTACTTGCCGATGCCCGGTGGTTTACAGTGCAGAATCTTGACTAACTAGTATGCACTGGTTCCTGCACCCGTAAACTACCCGTTGCAATATGACCCTGGCTGTTGAACATGACGTAAAACAAGAAATAAATTCGGGTCAATATAAAAACTTAATCTGAAGAAATTGTACACTTTTATCTCACATTTTTGAAGTTTTCAATGAAAACTGCAATGTTTTGTTTGCAGAACAAAGTGTCAAGTGACATTAAACTTTTATACATTTAAATATTTGCCAAATACCAGGACCTTCAGCCTTACTCCCCCCCCCCCCCCCCCCCCCCCCCCCACACACACACACCAACAAACTTTCCAACTCTCAATTTTCAGGACATACACTTGTAAATGTGAAAAATACTTTTTGCAGCACATTTCAGGATCATTACATCGCGGAAGAGCTACGATATATATTCACTTTTTGAAGCAATAAAGTGTATCTAATAAATCTAATAAACTACAATTTGAAATGGGCGGCTCCTCAATTTATTGAAAGGCCCTTAACTGGTGACAGCAATTTTTGTTGAAAAAAAGGCAAATAGATGTTTGGTGTTGAGAAGGCAAGATGCAGTTTAGTATGTTCCACTTGGTTACGCTGACTTTACTGGTCTGTTTTCCATGGACTAATGTACAAACTGGTAAATATACTTAGGTCATTCTTAAAAACATAATCTTTCAGATTAAGATCTTGTATCAAGCATGAAACATATTGCTTCATTTAGTGATTTGGTAAAAATTCTGAGTTGACATATCTAAGTCATATATATTTTTTTAAATTTTGGTGCCACATAAATAAACACTGATAATAAGGTTTCTTCAACTGAACCTAACTTTGACTATTTGTGCTTGGACTATGATCAGTTTCCCACCAGAGTGCCCAGTTTAACGAGACAAAAAATTTTGAAATAACAGTACAGTTTGAATTTTTCACTACATGCCACATACACAAACTGCAAGCAGAATCCCTGTACATGGACAGAAGCACAAAACATAAAATACTATTTTATGAACTTGTTGCATGTACCTTAGCACGGATTTCTTTTCAGATGTATTGTTTTAAGCACAAGAGATAAATGTTCTTTACACGAAAAAAAATCCAATTTTAGATTTCTTACTCTACAACAAAATTCAACTTAAAGCCAGAAAGATGCCCCAAAAGGCGGGTTGCGTAGGCAGCAATAAGGTTAGCAACTGCTGTAATTACATTTAGAAACAAGGAAAGAAATGTTAGGTTACCCAGTTAAGGGGAATGTGTTAGACTTGCTAAGAAACGTAAAACTTATAATCTAGGTTGCATAATTGTATCTATGCTATAAACGGACAAACAAAAGGACGGAATTATACCAATTTCGAAAGCAACTTAGCTATGATGGTGATGTATCTCCCTGTCAAGTTTGAATTCGATTGGACCAAGTGTTTTTGAGTTAGAGTCCCTAAATGGAAATGTTGATGAACAAACAGACAAACGAACCAACAGAATTACACCAATTTCGAAAGGAACCTAGCTATGATGGTGATCAATCTCCCTGTCAAGTTTGAATTTGATTGGACAAACCATTTTCGAGTTAGAGTCTGGAAACAAAATGTGGACAAACAGATGGATGGACAGACAAACGGACAAAAAACGGACACATGAATGATGGAATTACACCAATTTCGAAAGGAACCTAGCTATGATGGTGATCTATGTCCCTGTCATATATGAATTCGATTGGACAAAATGTTATTATTATTATTATGTATTTATACTCAGCGCAATATCTCCATATACTACAGGACTCAAAGCGCTATTTAACCAATCCGACTGTACAGGTACAGCCCCAACTCACAAGTAACTGACATTCCCCTAACTGGAAGATAGAGGCTCAAGGATGACCATTTATCAATGTCCTTGAGGTTGTTTAACCTGCCACTGGGGATAGCACCCAATGACAGAGGACCGCCATTTTAAGTGGTCATCCGAGCCACTATGTATGTGCCTGTACCTGGGATTGAACCCACGTCCTCTGAGTTCCTAGACAAGTATGTTACCCGCTAGGCCACAGTGGCAGATAAGTTAGAATAAGTTTCGAGTTAGAATCCGGAAATGACAATGTGGACGGACAGACGGATGAACAGACAAACGGACAAAAAACGGACAAACCAACAAACGGAATTTCACCACTTTTAAAAGGAACCTAGCTATGATGGTGATGTATCTCCCTGTCAAGTGTGAATGCGATTGGACAAACCGTTTTCGCGTTAAAATCTAGAAACCAAAATGTGGAAGGACAGACAGATGGACAGACAAACGGACACATGAATGATGGAATTACACCAATTTCGAAAGGAACCTAGCTATGATGGTGATCTATGTCCCTGTCATATATGAATTCGATTGGACATACCGTTTTCGAGTTAGAATCCGGATACGACAATGTGGACGGACAGATGGATGGACAGACAAACAGACAAAAAATGGACAAACGAACGGACAGAATTACACCAATTTCAAAAGGAGCCTAGTTATGATGGTGACCTATGTCCCTGTTATATAAATTCAATTGGACAAACTGTTTTCGAGTTAGAGTCCAGAAACGAAAATGTGGAGAAACAGACGGATGGACAAATGGACAAAAAACAGACAAATGAACAGACGGAATTACACCAATTTCAAAAGGAACCTAGCTATGATGGTGATTTATCTCCCTGTCAAGTTTAAATTCGATTGGACAAACTGTTTTTGAGTTGAGAAAAATGTGGACGGACAGACGGACTGACACATCAATCTAATAGGCAGGTTGCTTACACGCACCTGCGTAAAAACCTGATGACTATCAGTTTTGGTGCACCAGCTTTCAGGGAACTCTGAATGTAACCCCCCCCCCCCCCCAAACTTCCCCAAGAAAAGAAAAAATAAAATTCTGAGCCATACCTATCGCCCCCTATTGAAAGTCTCCAGAATATTTCAAATAAGCATGCTTTTATTGTTTATGAAAAAAATATGCCTGGTCCATTTGTGCTAATAACAATAGAATACAAGCCAATAAGAAACGATTTGTTCAACTTATATCTGACCAGTAGCCATTGTCAGCATGTGGCCAAATATTTCCTCCTAAAAGGAAGCTTTACTTTTTTGCTCAAGGTCCAATTTTGAAAGTGATTTTTCCAGAATATTCTTCAGCTCGAAGAGGGCTAGTGTCTTGTATCTGAATGTATCTTACTGTATAGCTTTCTTGCCTACTGGCCTCTATTCTTTTGAAACCTTAACTCCTATCACTGATGGTATAATTATGCAGGAGAAGCAAAAACTGAGGAAGCAACAACTTCCACAAATGAAGAAACAACATCAACAGAAGAATCAACAACATCAAGAGATGAAGCAACAACATCAAGAGAAGAAGTAACAACATCAACAGTTGAAGCCACAACATCAACTGAGGAAGCAACAACATCAACTGAGGAAGCAACAACTTCCACAAATAAAGAAACAACATCAAGAGAAGAATCAACAACATCAAGAGATGAAGCAACAACATCAATAGAGATAGTACCCAGATCAACTGAGGAAGGAACAACATCAACAGATGAAGTAACAACATCAACAGTTGAAGCCACAACATCAACAGATGAAGTAATAACATCAACAGAGGAAGCAACAACATCAAGATATGAAGCAGTAACATCATCAGATAAACCAACAACATCAACAGATGAAGTAACAACATCAATGGAGGAAGTAACAACATCAACAACAGAAGAACCAACATTTACAGCTGAATCAACATCTACAGACGAACCAACAGCATCAACAGTTGAACCAAGATCAACAGATGAAGCAACAGTATCAAGAAAAGAATCAACAACATCAAGTGATGAAGCAACAACATCAACAGAGGAATCAACTGCATCAACTGAGGAAGGAACAACATCAAAAGGGGAAGCAACAACATCAACAGTTGAAGTAACAACATCAACTGAGGAAGCAACAACTTCCACAAATGAAGAAACAACATCAAGAGAAGAATCAACAACATCAAGAGATGAAGCAACAACATCAAGAGAAGAAGTAACAACATCAACAGTTGAAGCCACAACATCAACAGATGAAGTAATAACATCAACTGAGGAAGCAACAACTTCCACAAATGAAGAAACAACATCAACAGAAGAATCAACAACATCAAGAGATGAAGCAACAACACCAAGAGAAGAAGTAACAACATCAACAGTTGAAGCCACATCAACTGAGGAAGCAACAACATCAACTGAGGAAGCAACAACTTCCACAAATAAAGAAACAACGTCAAGAGAAGAATCAACAACATCAAGAGATGAAGCAACAACATCAATAGAGATAGTACCCAGATCAACTGAGGAAGGAACAACATCAACAGATGAAGTAACAACATCAACAGTTGAAACCACAACATCAACAGATGAAGTAATAACATCAACTGAGGAAGGAACAACATCAACAGATGAAGTAACAAGATCAACTGAGGAAGCAACAACTTCCACAAATGAAGAAACAACATCAACAGAAGAATCAACAACATCAAGAGATGAAGCAACAACATCAAGAGAAGAAGTAAGAACATCAACAGTTGAAGCCACAACATCAACTGAGGAAGCAACAACATCAACTGAGGAAGCAACAACTTCCACAAATAAAGAAACAACATCAAGAGAAGAATCAACAACATTAAGAGATGAAGCAACAACATCAATAGAGGTAGTACCCACATCAACTGAGGAAGGAACAACATCAACAGATGAAGTAACAACATCAACAGTTGAAGCCACATCAACCGAAGAAGCAACAACATCAACTGAGGAAGCAACAACTTCCACAAATGAAGAAACAACATCAAGAGAAGAATCAACATCAAGAGATGAAGCAACATCAAGAGAAGAAGTAACAACATCAACAGTTGAAGCCACAACATCAACAGATGAAGTAATAACATCAACTGAGGAAGCAACAACTTCCACAAATGAAGAAACAACATCAACAGAAGAATCAACAACATCAAGAGATGAAGCAACAACATCAAGAGAAGAAGTAACAACATCAACAGTTGAAGCCACATCAACTGAGGAAGCAACAACATCAACTGAGGAAGCAACAACTTCCACAAATGAAGAAACAACATCAAGAGAAGAATCAACAACATCAAGAGATGAAGCAACAACATCAAGAGATGAAGCAACAACATCAATAGAGATAGTACCCACATCAACTGAGGAAGGAACGACGTCAACAGAAGAACCAACAACATCATCAGGAGAAGCCACACCATCAACAGTTGAACCAACATCAACAGAGGAAGCAGAAATAACAACAGGTAAAGAAACAACATCAATGGAGGAAGCAACAACATCAACAGAAGTAGCAACATCAACAGTGGAACCAACAATATCAACCGAGAAACCAATATCAACAGAGAAACCAACATCAACAGAGAAAGTAACAACATCAATCACAGAAGCAACATCAACAGAGGAAGCAACAACATCAAGATATGAAGCAGTAACATCATCAGATAAACCAACAACATCAACAGATGAAGTAACAACATCAATGGAGGAAGTAACAACATCAACAACAGAAGAACCAACATCTACAGCTGAATCAACATCTACAGAGGAATCAACAGCATCAACAGTTGAACCAAGATCAACAGATGAAGCAACAGTATCAAGAGAAGAATCAACAACATCAAGTGATGAAGCAACAACATCAACAGAGGAATCAACTGCATCAACTGCGGAAGGAACAACATCAAAAGGGGAAGCAACAACATCAACAGTTGAAGTAACAACATCAACTGAGGAAGCAACAACTTCCACAAATGAAGAAACAACATCAAGAGAAAAATCAACAACATCAAGAGATGAAGCAACAACATCAAGAGAAGAAGTAACAACATCAACAGTTGAAGCCACAACATCAACAGATGAAGTAATAACATCAACTGAGGAAGCAACAACTTCCACAAATGAAGAAACAACATCAACAGAAGAATCAACAACATCAAGAGATGAAGCAACAACATCAAGAGAAGAAGTAACAACATCAACAGTTGAAGCCACAACATCAACTGAGGAAGCAACAACATCAACTGAGGAAGCAACAACTTCCACAAATAAAGAAACAACATCAAGAGAAGAATCAACAACATCAAGAGATGAAGCAACAACATCAATAGAGGTAGTACCCACATCAACTGAGGAAGGAACAACATCAACAGATGAAGTAACAACATCAAGAGAAGAATCAACAACATCAAGAGATGAAGCAACATCAAGAGAAGAAGTAACAACATCAACAGTTGAAGCCACAACATCAACAGATGAAGTAATAACATCAACTGAGGAAGCAACAACTTCCACAAATGAAGAAACAACATCAAGAGAAGAATCAACAACATCAAGAGAAGAATCAACAACATCAAGAGATGAAGCAACATCAAGAGAAGAAGTAACAACATCAACAGTTGAAGCCACAACATCAACAGATGAAGTAATAACATCAACTGAGGAAGCAACAACTTCCACAAATGAAGAAACAACATCAAGAGAAGAATCAACAACATCAAGAGATGAAGCAACAACATCAAGAGATGAAGCAACAACATCAATAGAGATAGTACCCACATCAACTGAGGAAGGAACAACGTCAACAGAAGAACCAACAACATCATCAGGAGAAGCCACACCATCAACAGTTGAACCAACATCAACAGAGGAAGCAGAAATAACAACAGGTAAAGAAACAACATCAATGGAGGAAGCAACAACATCAACAGAAGTAGCAACATCAACAGTGGAACCAACAATATCAACAGAGAAACCAACATCAACAGAGAAAGTAACAACATCAATCACAGAAGCAACATCAACAGAGGAAGCAACAACATCAAGATATGAAGCAGTAACATCATCAGATAAACCAACAACATCAACAGATGAAGTAACAACATCAACAGATGAAGTAACAACATCAACAGTTGAAGCCACAACATCAACAGATGAAGTAATAACATCAACTGAGGAAGCAACAACATCAAGATATGAAGCAGTAACATCATCAGATAAACCAACAACATCAACAGATGAAGTAACAACATCAATGGAGGAAGTAACAACATCAACAACAGAAGAACCAACATCTACAGCTGAATCAACATCTACAGAGGAATCAACAGCATCAACAGTTGAACCAAGATCAACAGATGAAGCAACAGTATCAAGAGAAGAATCAACAACATCAAGTGATGAAGCAACAACATCAACAGAGGAATCAACTGCATCAACTGCGGAAGGAACAACATCAAAAGGGGAAGCAACAACATCAACAGTTGAAGTAACAACATCAACTGAGGAAGCAACAACTTCCACAAATGAAGAAACAACATCAAGAGAAGAATCAACAACATCAAGAGATGAAGCAACAACATCAAGAGAAGAAGTAACAACATCAACAGTTGAAGCCACAACATCAACAGATGAAGTAATAACATCAACTGAGGAAGCAACAACTTCCACAAATGAAGAAACAACATCAACAGAAGAATCAACAACATCAAGAGATGAAGCAACAACATCAAGAGAAGAAGTAACAACATCAACAGTTGAAGCCACAACGTCAACAGAAGAACCAACAACATCATCAGGAGAAGCCACACCATCAACAGTTGAACCAACATCAACAGAGGAAGCAGAAATAACAACAGGTAAAGAAACAACATCAATGGAGGAAGCAACAACATCAACAGAAGTAGCAACATCAACAGTGGAACCAACAATATCAACAGAGAAACCAATATCAACAGAGAAACCAACATCAACAGAGAAAGTAACAACATCAATCACAGAAGCAACATCAACAGAGGAAGCAACAACATCAAGATATGAAGCAGTAACATCATCAGATAAACCAACAACATCAACAGATGAAGTAACAACATCAACAGATGAAGTAACAACATCAACAGTTGAAGCCACAACATCAACAGATGAAGTAATAACATCAACTGAGGAAGCAACAACTTCCACAAATGAAGAAACAACATCAACAGAAGAATCAACAACATCAAGAGATGAAGCAACAACATCAAGAGAAGAAGTAACAACATCAACAGTTGAAGCCACAACATCAACTGAGGAAGCAACAACATCCACAGAGGAAGCAACAACATCCACAGAGGAAGCAACAACATCCGCAGAGGAAGCAACAACATCCACAGAGGAAGCAACAACATCAATAGATAAAGCAACAACATCAACAGTTGAAACCACAACATCAATAGAAGAATCAACTACATCAAGGAAAGAATCAACAACATCAAGAGATGAGACAACAACATCAACAGGGGAACCAACAACATCTACAGAGGAACCAACAACATCAACAGGTATTTAGAATTTTCTTTGTTCTTGGATCATGTCCATTCGTGTGTTATATGGGACGGCTGGGCTGATATGTTAGCCAGTGAAATGGACATAAAACCCCAACTTTAACCTTTTAATACACTTTACAACTTCAAGAAAATCACAAATCTTAAACTGAATTTCAAAATGAGGTAAAATTTCTGGCTGTCCCTTTGTTCAAATGTCAGTATGAAGTCAGGGCCATAAAGATCCCGCAATTTCAGTTTCATCAGGAATGGTAAGACTGCCTTTTTTTTAATCAATACAAATGTCACTATGAACAGTTAAATGCCCATTCAACATAGGAGTTTCTGACCAAAATGAATCGGCTTACTATGGTGAATTCGTCATTCTATAAGTTTTGCATATGTCACACTTTAAGACAGTGTAAAGTTTGAGGTTTTTTTTTTGTGTATTTTTTCTTCATTTTGTTTATTTTTCTATGCCACTTTTTTATTGCGGATAGATAGGGACCTAAATAACATTTATGTATATTTATTTGTAAGCATAGAGATAAAAAATTGCACAGGCAGATTAAGGAATAAAACAACTATAATAAAATCCTTATTTGGGAGCGACGACATGAGTTAAAAAAATATGGAATATTCTGATAATAGAAGGGTCATAAAATACAGGTAGTATTCATGCTTTAAACAATACAGAAATCAGTATGTGGTAGAGTGAACCTGGGTTCATTGAATGACACACGTGGACAATGGGAGGTCAAATAATAGCTCTTATACTGTACTGCAAAGTGCACTGAGCATTGTGTAAATCCCCTTGCTTTTGATACAGTAAAAAAATGTACACGTGACCATTCTCGAACAGAGACCACTTGCTAGTTGAGACCACTTATATTCCCCCCCCCCCAAGGAAATTTAGATATAAAACATTCCCCGAATAGAGACCACTCCTTAGTTGTGACCAAAGACTGCCAAAATCATTCCCAAGGACCCACAAAACCGCAATACAAGAGACCATACAATGGAGCCTGGAGGCAGGCTTACATGGGCACTGATAATGGATGGGCCATATATGAACTGTCCCAATGTGGACTAAGTTTGTTTATTTGAAATTTGTGAAAAGTAATGTGTAATGTAATGCATTAGAATTTGAAAAGAAACATAACGTCATGCATTACTTTCCAAAATATAAAGTAATGGAAATGTAATGCATGCAAACTCAAATGTACTAGTAATGGAAATGCATTACACTTGAATGTAATTGACCCCAGGCCTGTCTCTAACATGGGAAATAGATTGTGGATATTGTGTGTTTTTATACGTTTTTTTTTTTAGCCGTCACTAAGACGACGAGGAGGAGTGGTCGCTTTACTATTACAGGCAAAGGTCTTCGTGATGTAAATGAAGACGAATTGAGGAAAAGTCTGATCAAAGAGGTATTTCTAGAACAAAATAAATTAATGTCTAACAATGCCAAATAATACAAGAGGACTTGGGGAGCCTGTGTACTGATAAAAATTATTTTAATAATTATGACTCCTGAATCCAGAATTGCTTGTTGATCATATCCAAAAATTAAATCAGGTTTAGGTTTGATCAAGACCTACCTAGCTGTGAAAATTTGGTGTAATCTTGCTAAAGCCCGCTTCTCATCTCGGCAGTAGTGTAAGGCAACGATTTGTGGTTGAAATTTACAGAAAGAGACAACCTTGAACTCGGGGAAAAATAAAACAAAGTTCGGCTTTACCTCGGTGTGAGGTTGTTCAGAAACGATTTTTTGATAACTAGACGGATAACTTTTGAACATAACCAGAATTTCCATGGCAAGGATAAATGTAGGGATGGTAGCTAAAGGTAGATGGTAGAAGTATGAGATTTAAAGATGTTAGGAAGGTTTGATATGGCTTGATAACTGTCATTTGCCGCCTAATGAACATGTGTATATGAGAAGTGCGCATATAACATGGAAAGAAAGTAACGTGATGGATGAATGCGAATTTTAGAATTGAAAATTCAGCGACAAACCGGATGCGTTTGATTTAGAAAACGCCATAAGTTTTCAAATGCGTACATGAGCTGTAACTGGCATATAAATATGAACCATATCTTACTAAAGGAGGTCCTTTCCAAAGGAGGCCTCATGAAACCGGCCCCAGTTATTGAAAGGAACACGTAAAAACCTCAACTTTAACCTTTATTTTTGTTTCTAGCTGGAAGGTTTCTGTGGAGCTGATCCAGCTATCAATGATTGTGAGGTGACTGACATGACATTCACTCAAGGAAGCATTGTGGTGGATTTCGAACTGGAGGTACCAAGTGTTATCAGCGACCAAGACTTCTTCGACAAGCTCACAGTTGCCATCGAGGAGGAAACAATATTTGCGGATTATGAGATCGACCCAAAGTCCCTTTCTATTGGTGATGGTAAGTGGGTTGATACAGTTGGTGTGTGGTAAAGGTTACAAGAATAGAGAGCCCTTTTGAGGCACTCTGTCAGCTGACATATCTGGGAAATAGCTTGACCTGTTTGTCTGCATAAAGGGAACCTGAGAATATGCCCAAAAATGAGAGGTCCTGTTAGGGAAAAAATGGTACTGATAAAATCGCTGGTAGAAAGGCATGAAGTGGGAAGGTTTATAGGCCAGGCATCCAAGGAGAAATAAAGTGGAAAAGCTCGGTCAAATAAATAGCTTTAAATCCTTGACTACCTGTTTTGGTCAACTGGGCGCAAACTTAATGTAAATATTAAAATAAACATCAAGCCGATCAGGTTCACTGGCACAAAATTATAGGTTTTTTGTAAGCTGTCAGCTGATTGGTCAGATACCACTCTGAAGAGCTGCTTTCATTACATTACCACCAAGTCAAAGTCATATAATAGGCTAATAAACCAGTGGAGTCCATTTATAACTTGTGGTTGTGTCCATGCATATTTCAATCAAAAGAAATCCCTGTTATTACAAAGAAAGTACAAAGGAGGATTCTGTTCAGTTTTGCTTTTTAATGACGGGAAGATGAACATGCAACAGCTAAATGTAATGGTACTGTAAAGATTAACCTAACAGCATAAATCTACTTACTAATATTCTGCTTATCTTTGGGTTTATTCTGTATCTTCCGGATTCCCTCTGCCTCTCAGAATCTGGTGTGCTTCTGAAAATACAAGAAAAGGACTCGTAAGTTTTATTTACTTATTTTGTGTTTTTTTTACGTCACTTTCAACACTGTACAGGTCATATCACGATGGGTAGTTTTGTGGGCAGAGGAAACCAGTACATACAGTTGGTCAAGGTTCTGTACTGTAAACTGCCGACCATCGGTTAGCAACTACCAACTTCCCCACAAGAGAGGACTCGTAAGAACAAAGTAAGAATATGATAAGAAATATAAGAACATTGTACGTCTCCAATTTTCCAAAACATCCCCAAACACTGGCAGCCATGCTAAACAATCTAATAGAAAGCACATTTTGTTGATTGATCTGGGCTTCACTTTGTTTTCAACATATCTGATACACAGTCACATCAAGGTGGCTAGTTGAGAGGGATGGAGGAAGTCATTGCATACAAGTTGGTCAACATTCTTCACTGAATACAACTGGGGACTGTTATATACAAAAATATAAACAAGTTACTCCTAGTTTCCTGCTAAACACAACTTATTTTCTTGTTTTTCAGTGGTTCCGGAGGAAGGTATGTAACAACATTAATGATTTGTCAATAATCATGCTTTAATTTTACACAAATGCACTAACAAGTGTACTCTGTTATACTGGTCTTATCTTCGATGGTAATTTATGTAAAAATAAAACTGTTTCAATTCTTATTTCTGACCAGGGCTATAAATGGGTAGATAAATGGGAAAAAATGGTACTGATAAAATCGCTGGTAGAAAGGCATGAAGTGGGAGGGTTATAGGCCAGGCATCCAAGGAGAAATAAAGTGAAAAAGCTCGGTCAAATAAATAGCTTTAAATCCTTGACTACCTGTTTTGGTCAACTGGGCGCAAACTTAATGTAAATATTAAAATGAACATCAAGCCGATCAGGTTCACTGGCACAAAATTATAGGTTTTTTGTAAGCTGTCAGCTGATTGGTCAGATACCAGTCTGAAGAGCTGCTTTCATTACATTACCACCCAAGTCAAAGTCATATAATAGGCTAATAAACCAGTGGAGTCCATTTATAACTTGTGGTTGTGTCCATGCATATTTCAATCAAAAGAAATCCCTGTTATTACAAAGAAAGTACAAAGGAGGATTCTGTTCAGTTTTGCTTTTTAATGACGGGAAGATGAACATGCAACAGCTAAATGTAATGGTACTGTAAAGATTAACCTAACAGCATAAATCTACTTACTAATATTCTGCTTATCTTTGGGTTTATTCTGTATCTTCCGGATTCCCTCTGCCCCTCAGAATCTGGTGTGTTTCTGAAAAGACAAGAAAAGGACTCGAAAGTTTTATTTATTTACCGGGGGGTTTTTAACGTCACTTTCAACACTGTACAGGTCATATCACGATGGGTAGTTTTATGGACAGAGGAAACCAGTACATACAGTTGGTCAAGGTTCTGTACTGTAAACTGCCGACCATCGGTAAGCAACTACCAACTTCCCCACAAGAGAGGACTCGTAAGAACAAAGTAAGAATATGATAAGAAATATAAGAACATTGTACATCTCCAATTTTTCAAAACATCCCCAAACACTGGCAGGCATGTTATACAATCTAATAGAAAGCACATTTTTTTGTTGTTGATTGATTTGGGTTTCACTTTGTTTTCAATATATCCGATACACGGTCACATCAAGGTGGCTAGTTGACAGGGATGGAGGAAGTCATTGCATGCAAGTCGGTCAACATTCTGCAATGAATACAACTGGGGACTATCATATACCAAAATATAGACTTATATAAGTAAATCCTAGTTTTTTGCCTGCCTAACACAACTTATTTTCTTGTCTTTCAGTGGTTCCAAAGGAAGGTATGTAACACCATTAATGATTCGTCAATAATCATGCTTTAATTTTACACAAAGGCCCTAACAAGTGTGCAATAACTTTGTTATACTGGTCTTATCTGTGATGGTATTTTATGTAAAAATAAAACTGTTTCAATTCTTATTTCTGACCAATGGAAGTTACCTTTAAATATCTTTACTACAGATTGTGAACTGATAAGATCGACTGATTGATTGATTGATCCACTGATATGGGTTTACCATCACTTTCCAAACATTGTGCAGGTCAAGTCACAAGTTGAGTAATGGAGGAAGTCAGTGCATACTAGTTGTTGTCCAGATTCTATATAGAAAAACCATCAGGCCCCAGCAATTAACTACCAACGTTCCCACCTCCAGGTCAATGCTTAGATTCGAACCCACAAGCCGACTGGTGTAAGGACAGTTTGTTAACCTTCCATCATGTCACTTGCAGAAGAATTCAAATGTTTGCTTAATTTGGTTTATTGGGGTTTTACGTCGCTTTCAACACATTGTATAGGTCATATCACGACGGGTAGTTGGAAGGGCAGAGGAAACCAGTACATACAAATGGTCAAGGTTCTCTACTGTAAACTGCCAACCAACGGCAAGCAACTACCAACTTTCCCACTTGAGGTCGGGCCGGGATTCCAACTCCGATCTCAGAGGTGGGAGGCGAGAGTGTTACCACTCTGCCACCGTGGCCCCTTTTCTTTGCTTGAAACTTGTTGGGAGAACTGTTAATCAAACATCTCATAGTGTATCAAAGCCCGCCATATTAAACTGTAATGAATCGGTTAAGTGTGTCTGAGCCTTAATGGATATTAACATGTCACTGAAGGTTTCAGCACCACTGAGATTGTGACCATAGCCGTGTGTGCCGGGCTGAGTACGATTGCAATAGCCTTCTCTACCGTGTCCACTGTACTCTACTGGCGACACAGGAAAACATCAGATGACAACGCTGCAGGTATGGCATTTGAAATACAGCAGAACCTCTATTATAGGAGAGTTAAATTGTGTTCAGATAATAAAAAAATAGAAGAAATCCACCAGGGCTGGGTCAGTTGCGGTGGTGTGAACATAAGTCTGAAAAGATGAACAATTTACTGGTTTGCAAGAAGACACAGTTGTTTGTGGCCGGACTAAAGGTGGTTATCTATTCTAAATGGATGTTGGCTAAACTGCAAAATTCCCAGCTATCATGTCATGGCTTAAGTTTGCTTGAGTTGCCTTACTATTGCACGTAGAGGGAGTGGTTTGGCAGAAATTTAAAATCTCAAATAGGTTGTAATTCAAAATGATGCATTATTGAACTTAATAAGTGATAATAGTTTTTTGTACATTACACAATTATGTTTTCAGAACCACGGAATGAAACTCCATCTGTGGGAAGCATCAGAAGCTCCGCCAAGTCACATTCGACAAACCTGGACGATTTGTAATTATCCTTAAATTTTTCTGAATATCTTTTGGTCCACCTTTACAATTTTCTGAAGTCTGGCATCTTGAATGTCAAAGTATCAGGAAATGTAGCTTCTATTAAGTGAGAATTACAGTTGTAATTTTTTTAGCTGTTAAAAATTGGCAGAAAATATTTCAGTAAACAGATATATAAGACATCTTGAAGGGCCATATAAGGACTGAAGGCCCATGGGTAGAAAGTCACACATATGGCTTTTGGCACCATTCCACAAGCCATTTATAGATGAAAGCCCAGGGCTATAAAAGGGTAGATCTTATACAGGCTTTGGGCCATGGTTCTCAAGCCATATATAAACTAGAGCCCAGGGCTAACATTGGGTAGATTTTATACAGCTTTTGGGCCTAGTTCTCAGGCCATATGTAGTTTAGGGCCCCGGTTTGTAAATGGGGAGATCCTTAGAAGACTTTCAGCCACAGCTCAAAAGCTATATATAGAATAGAGTCCTGGGGACGTATTCTTCAACAATACTTTGTTAAGGTCCAAGTTACAAATGGTTTTCTAAATATCAAAGTCATACTTAGATTTCATATACATCAACCTCTACGTTGTGAAGTATTACTTAATTCTAAATTTGGAAAACTCTGTGTACATATTGTACTGTAACTATAAACTTGGAAGCCAGTATATCTAAGTTAGGAAGAGTCTTATTCCACAATTTTTTTTTTGTCTTTTTTTTTTTGACTGACTTATTTACTTTGTTAAAAATGGTGACAAGCTCATTTTCTTGCAAGAAAATGCTGTTTTTAATATTGTGTCACAGTTTAATATCAATAAAACACAAGATTCCCTGGAATAATTATAGCGTATTTTAAAAACATTCTAACCCTAAAGTACTTCTGCAGATAGCTAGAAATCTAAGTAGAGGTCCAAGGTGACCTTTGAGTTAGGAATGTTAATGAATACCATTTTGATCTAAGTTAGTAAAAGCTTGAACTTAGAACCCAAATTAGGAATAATCTAAGCATTGTTGAAGAATATGGCCCCAGGGCTATAAATACACAATTTCTATGTAGCTTTTGGGTCACAGTCTTAAAGCCTTAATTATATAGATTATGGCCCAGGGCTGTAAATAAGTAGATCCTTATTCAGCTGTCGGGTCATGGCCCGAAAGCCTTAAACAGATTAGGGGTGAAGGATGTACATTGGCTTATTCTTATACAGCCTTCAGGCCAAGACCCTGAGCCATATATAGACCATAAATTCTGGTAGGACACTCTCAAACATTGTATGTTAATGCACCTAATAATGCTATATTTTTTTTCGACAGAATCAGCGAGAAAACTGAACAAAACCAGAGTTATGAATCATATTCGTGGCCTTCCCAAGAGAGTGTGACTCAACTCGACCGAATACTAGTCATTGAGGAAGCATTAAAGAAGGCGCCCACCATTGTAAGTCAGACAAAGTAAATTTGTGAGATTAATCAGGTTAATCAGCTAAAACATAAAGTGACCAAGTACTGCATTTGTAAAAACATTCACAGCGTCAAACTAAAACTCAGCCTTAAATTTAATAAGTGTAAACTGCTGAATTAAAATTGACAAATGCATTTTTTTTTGTTTTGTCAACTTTTAGGACTGGACTGTTATGAGGAACATCAGACTTCAAGATGGCCGACTTAGCAATGGTGAGACCCACAAACCAGCACAAGAGGAGGAGACGTTTTACTTCGGAGAAGGAAGCACCCACACATCTCTGTGAAAAGTGAATCTCAAAGAATATATATGAAACTCACCCTGAGGAATACCTCAGGCATGGCATTCAATATGTAAACCTACATTGATTGACATTGGTAAAGCCTTTGACAGGTTCAAACTTTTCCGACCCAAAATACTGTTACCAGGCTACCTCTGTGATTTCTGTATGGCATACTCCCAAAGTGATATGGTATTCAATATATAAACCTACATTGACACTGGTAAAGCCTTTGACAGGTTCAAACTTTTATGGCCCAAAACCTGTTACCAGGCTACTGCTATGATTCCTATGTTACATACTCCCAAAGTGATCTGGTATTCAATATATAAACCTACATTCATTGACATTGGTAAAGCCTTTGACAGGTTCAAAATTTTCCGGCCTAAAACCCTTTACCAGGCTACCTCTGTAATTTCTATGTTACATGCTCCCAAAGTGATATGGTATTCAATATATAAACCTACATTCATTGACATTGGTAAAGCCTTTGACAGGTTCAAAATTTTCCGGCCTAAAACCCTTTACCAGGCTACCTCTGTAATTTCTATGTTACATGCTCCCAAAGTGATATGGTATTCAATATATAAACCTACATTGATTGACATTAGTAAAGCCTTTGACAGGTTCAAACTTTTCCGGCCCAAAACCCATCACCAGGCTACCTCTATGATTTCTATATTGCATACCCCCACAGTGATCTGGTGTGCTGTTATATCATTACATTTTACTATATACTCAAGACTCCAGCATATTTACTGGCTGACATCGAGCATTTAGTGTTAGTTTCTCTGTATGTGCAAAAGGCAAAGACTGGAAAAAAAATCAACACAAGCACTGAAGAGCTAGAAATACCGTAAATGACCTATTTAGCGCATCCGTCCTTGTAACCGCACCCTATCTCTTTGTCCCTGCAATATTATTGGTGACAGTGCACAATATCCACATATTTTTTATATATTGTACATATTTTTACTAAATAAACTGACATTTTTGCCATGAATTTCGAGATTGTTTATATCTACCGCCATATATCCAGGAAGTGGGTATTTTTAGTAGATACTAAATGTTGGAACACCTTTATTCTTACCAGGTTGACTTATACTTCATCCCGGAAAGTGTTTTATGATGGGTACGCTAAAAGGGGAACTTTTTCCCACGAAATATTGAATAAAAATAGTCTTTCCTCAGCACACTGTGCACTAAATAGGTCATTTACGGTACATGTATATGCTTACTGAGGCCTGCTAGCTAATAGGCCTAATAGGATGTGCTCAGTGCTGGCTGATAGTATAGGTGACGATGTTGCTAATTATGGGAAATGTCTTATCAGGTTTATGACTTTTTTAAAGTCTGTTTTAGAATGTTTACTTTGGAACTCTTGAATTCACTTCCTGAATTTTATTTTCTCAGATGGTTTTCAGTGAGAAACTTCGCACAATCTTATGCTATGGTGAATTTCAAATTTCTTCACTGAGTGTAATTACACTTGTGTATAGTGATTAGATATAATAAATCTGCATTAGTTGTATTACAGCAACTCGAGCACTTGTACTTCTTAATATGATCTCATTACCTCAACCAGAAGGTTATGTTGTTGGGGGCGTGCATTCATTTGTCTGCTTGTGTTTAACCATAACTCCAGAAGTAATAAACACAATTTTATTAAATTTTTCAGCTAATCTAATCTAATGTGGACTTTTATAGCGCTTAATCTCCATCACTGATGAACTCTAAGGTGCAACTAAACATAAAGCAAGGCAGTTAGAATTAATCCGAGGATATAGCCAGGTCATACCAAGGAGACAAAGGGTGACAAGGGAGGCTATGTGTGTATGGCCAGACCAAAGGAAGAAGTGATTACATTTTGGAAAAATTCTGGATCATATTTTGGACTAAAGAAATTTTCTGAAAAGTGTCCTGGTTGAGGTTTGCACTTTACTTTCTAGTTGTATTGTAACACGAGACACCCTATTCCACCTCTACAAGTTAGCTTTCCGACAACCGATGTAATGTAAAATCTCGAGCATAATGATGTCAGATGTGTGACCTGTCTTTACATTTGTGAAGGTCAGAACCACAGTTACATCCCTCTTGTTTTTCAAACA
This sequence comes from Sabellastarte sp. h YS-2021, assembly GCA_964017235.1. Lineage (NCBI taxonomy): Eukaryota > Metazoa > Annelida > Polychaeta > Sabellida > Sabellidae > Sabellastarte > Sabellastarte sp. h YS-2021. The sequence goes on from OZ024940.1 coordinate 6,741,931, forward strand.
TGTTTTAAAAGCCTTTCGGTCACTGCCCAACTCTCAAGTTACTGACATTCCCCTAACTGAAAGACAGAGGCTCGAGGATGACCATTTTTCAAAGCCCTTGAGGTTTTTCTAGTCTGCCACTGGGGATAGGACCCCCTGACAGAGGACCGCCATTTTAAGTGGTCAACTGAGCCACTATGTATCTGCCTGTACCTGGGTTTGAACCCATGTCCTCTGTGTTCCTAGGCGAGTGTGTTACCCACTAGGCCATAGTGGCAGACCATTCTCACAAGTTTGCTGAATAATCAAGCCTGCCTTCAGCGTTTTGAGTTATCTTCTTGAATCCTGGCAGTCGGGGGCAGGTTAATATGACTAATCATTTTGGTCATATAACTTACCTTTTCAATAATGCAATTTTTCTTTTTTTTTTTTAATTTTCTTTTTTTTTTTGGTTATTATACAAAACAGTTTAATTGGGGGATCTGGCTCTTGCTGTCTTTTTTCTTAGCAGAATTGGTTGTAGAGGGCGCCTACCTAATAATCAGCTGGGTCGTTTAGTTTACTAAGGATTTATTTGTTGTTTTACGTCGCGTTCAACAGCCAGGGTCATACTTCGACGGGTAGTTTATTGGTGGAGGAACCAGTACATACTAGTTGGTCAAGATTCTGCATCGTAAACCACCGGGCATCAGCAAGTAACTACCAACTTTCCAACATGAAGCGCCTGGCCCGAGATTCGAACCCGCGGCCTCAGAGGTTGGAGGCGAGCATTCTACCCGCTACACCACCGAGCCCCCGATTTACTAAGGAATGTGGAACAGCTGCTTAAAGCCCAACACACTATCTGAAGGCTGTCATCCTGGAATTCCCCCAATTTTTGTTTGCTGTGAATTGTGGGAATTTCTTTTCAAATCTTTGACCTTGTCTTCATGGCCGTTAGTTAAGCTCTTGCAGGAGATTGCTAAATTTATATCACTGCCTGAGACAAATTTCATACACTAGTGAATTTTGCATACTATGTGAAATTGTTTCTTGTGAACTGTATCTTATGGAGCCTGTAAAAAGAATATTACTTATGAATTGTAAACTTTTGAGCCTTTGAATAGATTGTTTCTTGTGAACTGTATCTTATGGAGCCTGTAAAAAGAATGTTACTTATGAATTGTAAACTTTTGAGCCTTTAAATAGATTGTTTCTTGTGAACTGTATCTTATGGATTCTGTAAAAATAATGTTACTTATGAATTGTAAACTTTTGAGCCTTTAAATAGATTGTTTCTTGTGAACTGTATCTTATGGAGCATGTAAAAAGAATGTTACTTATGAATTGTAAACTTTTGAGCCTTTGAATAGATTGTTTCTTGTGAACTGCATCTTATGGAGCCTGTAAAAAGAATGTTACTTATGAATTGTAAACTTTTGAGCCTTTAAATAGATTGTTTCTTGTGAACTGTATCTTATGGAGCATGTAAAAAGAATGTTACTTATGAATTGTAAACTTTTGAGCCTTTGAATAGATTGTTTCTTGTGAACTGTATCTTATGGAGCATGTAAAAAGAATGTTACTTATGAATTGTAAACTTTTGAGCCTTTGAATAGATTGTTTCTTGTGAACTGTACATTATTGTATCAGTAAACTGGTTGTTAACTATAACTTGCATCTTATTGAGTCTGTAAAGAGGTCGGTGGTCGGTGTAGGTTGAGGTTTGATGAACGGCTTGGAAGAGGCGACTGTTTTAGGTGGTGAGTGTGTAGGGGTAACCTTCACAGTTGTAAAAGCCGGTGCTGGTTGTTCCAAGGATTTAGATAATAACAAGGCCTCAAGTCTGTTAAAACGTTCGGACCATTTCTGGTCCAACTGATCAAATCTGGTGTCCTGAGACGATTTGGTAGGTTTAAGCGACTTGGGTGGCTTGTCAGATTTGGAAACCTTAGAAGTGAGGTTCTGGTTTATCCATACTTTGTTCCTTTTTCTTCTTTTCAGAACAAGAACCAGGAGACTTTACAATCCCCTGGTCGTCCACTGCTCCCACTACCGTAACTACAGACGGGTCTATGAGAGAGGAACTGGGGTCCTGTTTTGGAGTGTCTGAAACCTTTTTTAAATCACGCTTCTCTTTTTTGATCCTATAAGAGGGTGTAGACAACTGAATGCGTTGTTCTTCAGTAAGAGAGTTGCATGCGTTACAGTCGAGATGGGAGATACAAGGGTCAGAGCCCTTACCTTTCTCCCTGCACCTGGCACAGAAACAATAGCTGTCGAACTAACCATGATATGTCCGCAGCTCCCGTGTTTCTGGCTTGGAGAAGACATGTTAACTGATAAAAGGCGAAAGATTGTCCAGAAAGGTCTATAAACACTCTGTAACACAATGATAATAAAAACTTTACACACTCTGAAGAAATAAAGTCCAAAGACTAAAATTAAGATTCCTGATGAAAAACTCCTTGTACACAGCATGTGCGCCAAACGAAAAAGATGCTATGACGCCATGCTGTCTAGACAGGAAGGAAGTACGATACGCCATCTGGCGAGTGCACAGCATTGGACCGGCCTGGCCGGTGGAGACACAGGACGTCCTTTTCTGACATTTGGCGGGCCGGTCTGCACAGACCGGATAAGCTATTGTCCATTGATAGGATGTATTAACGCAATAAAATGAATATCAGAATGGCTCAAAACATATATTAATGGCCTAGTGAGCGAAGAGGCTAGTTAAGGTTAGGTCTAAATGGAAGATAGCCAGAAGGTAGTGTCTTTTGGTTGGTAAATAGGTTTCCAGTTTACCATCTTATACAATACATCATACATGTCTAGTATTTGTGCTTGCTTTCTATAGTTAACTATTCAGTGCAGTTGCATAACAACTTAACTATTCAGAGCAATTGCACAGTAACTTAACTATTTTCTGCACTTGATTTTCTCCCTCAAACTCAGTGAAATTGTAGTTTGTAATGTTCCGTATCAATTTCAAAAAAATTAGGAAAGAAGAAAATATAATATACTTTTTATATTGAAAAATCTTTATTTCAATTACAAGGTGTATAAAAACATGTCAAATTTAGAGAGCACTCTTTGAGGTCAGACCTCCACCAGGGGATGGGAATTCCAAAAATATGGGATTTCTTCTTATCCAGACCTTTCCGCAAAATGTAATCACTTCTTCCTTTGGTCAGGCCCTACCTACATAACACCCCTTTCACACTACACTCGGTATCACCTGCGGTAAACCGCGTTTGGTGAAACGTCCCTGTCCTTGGATCACTGTCTGGCATCCATAGATGACCTTGCAAGTCAGTGGCGAACCGCAGACAATTTCGCGCATGCGCGTATGAGTTTCTTTCTACGGTCACCAAAGGTGTGGTCCACGGTGTAAATAAGGTTGTGATTTGATCGTCTTTCGGTGTAATACAGCAAAATAAGGTGAATTAAGGTATTGGTCGTTTCGCCACATATTTGTTCGACGGTTACCGAAGGTGAGTTAAGGTTAATGGAAGTTGCCTCTCGGTGAACAACATTTGTAGTACTGTCATCCTACTGTTATTAACGGTTAAAACACAGTGTCCAATCAGTGGAGGTACGCCTGTAGTGTGAACAACTTGGACAAAATGGGGCCACCTGGAGGTGGTGCCGCCGCCGAGAAAAACTTCTCACCACGGGACGTACTACCATACTATTGGATTAATGTATACCAGAAGATCAGTCATTGAAAATAAATTGAAAACCTTTGAAAATTTGGCATTTCATTGTTGTATCCAGAATATGATGTGGATCTTTCCCAAAATTTAATCAGTTCTTCTCTATGGTCGGAAATTTCATAGAAATGTGTTCATTACTCTTGGAGTTATTGCAGACACAGACATACAGACAAACGCATTCGAAAACATAGCCTCCTGGTGTAGGTGAAAAAGCAATACTAACAGCTTACAAACACATAATCACAACGGATTGAGCAAGGGTCAGAAGTGATGGTTTTATTTTTTGCTTCCGAGTTTGAGGTCAAACAAGGTCATTTGTAAATAAAAAAAACAACAACAAAAAGTAAACAAACGATGCATGCAGAGAAACAGTAGCTTCCAACCTGTGGTTTTTGGGGGTGATTTCAAGGTCACCTCTGCTAATATCACATTTTACTGATGCCGACTCCAATGTCAGGTTATATTTGAGGTATTCCAACTTGTGCTTTCTAAAGGTCACTTCAAGGTCACATCAGGGTCACTTCCGCAAATATCAGATATCACTGCTGTTGATTACAATATACCTTGGTATTAATCTATCTGCTGGCTATGTTTGCGACGAAACTTCTTGCAACCAGTATCTATCTTTTGAGCAAAATTCATGAAAGCATTTGCTCAGAGAAAATGATTACAATTTGTTAAGACATAAGAAATTACAAGCTTAGCATCTGAGAGTCATTTTGTTCCACTTTTATGTCCATATAATGTACAACCCTTTTTGGCATCCATAGTAATTCTATATCATCTCCAGCATTTTAGAGCTATTTCTGTTGATTTGAATAACAAATATGATATCCACCATTTCTGATTGAAAATCTACCACTTTTCAGTTGATGGACCATTTGTAAATACTTTTCTTGCAAGTCTGAAAGGGGCTCACTCAAGAAGTAACATCCAAACAGATAAAACCATAGATCTGCCATCTCAGATATATAGTCTATCCTATACTTTCCCAGTTTCCTGTCCATATTAAAAACTCTTCTTGCAGTGTTTCAGTTGAGGGTCCATTATAAATACTGCAAGTCTGGAAGGTCACTTGAGAAGTAACACTTAGGTTTTTTTGTTGATTTTCACAGGTAAAATTATAGATTTCCCATCTCAGATACATGCAAAAACAGTCCTCCTATATTTTCCTAGTCTTTTTTTTGTCCGTATTAAAAACTATTTTTGTCGTATTGCATTGCATTTGGCACTTTTTTCTTTATGTCCTATCGTCACGGGGTTCAGTTGACGTCTCTTTCTATCACCACGTCGATGTTGTAGCGAGAGTATCGCTCCTTGTAGAAGAAGAACACGGGGATGCAGACCGCGGTGGTTGCCAGGAGCGACCAGTTCATCCACGCCGTGCCTGAAGAACGGAAAGAGAGAAACCATCAGGATCAACAGCTCAGGAACTACACTCACTGAGAATAATTTCTAAGGACAAGAATTTGTTTTCACATTTTTAGAATTCTGACGGTAACAGAGTAAGAAACACCAAATTCGCCACATGTCTGAAATTTGCCACATGTGGAAATACTAATAGAAACAATGAACCGAGGTGAGATTTATTGAAAGCATATTAAATCAAGCTTTTTAAACTGAAAAAAATACCAAGTTTAAGACAAACCATCACTTTTTCATAGAATTAAGTGAGGTTTTAGAGGTGGCGAATTTTAGATTTCTGGCAAATTTTAGATTCCTTACTCTACCAACAAATTGGTTACAGTACTTGTAGAGAATATAGGTAGCATTTATAGCATTTTCATTGTAAATCAACACAAAGTAGCTTGTACTAAATGGCTTCTTATGGTGCTGTACTACTTGCACTAAAGTAGTTTATGGTAAGAAAAAGAACCATTTGTACTTGTACTTACAATTTTGAAAAGTACTTTTTACTTAATAGGTACTTCACAAAGTACTTGACCCCCAAAACCCTTGGGAGAGTTCAAAGAGAGGTTGTAAAATCAAATCTTCAAATAATAGTAGGTTGGGTTACAAATACTAATATTGGGATTGATATTGTATCAATTAATATTGAAAAAAGATTTAGATTTAGTTTTTGTTTTACGTTGTGTTCAACAGCCAGAGTCATACTGCGACAGGTAGTTTATGGGTGGAGGAACCAGTGCATACTAGTTGGTCAAGATTCTGCACTGTAAACCACCGGGCATCGGCAAGTGGCTACCAACTTTCCAACATGAAGAGCCCGGGCAGAGACTCGAGCCAACGACCTCAGAGGTTGAAGGCGAGCACTCTAACCACTACACCACCGAGCCCCCCTCCTCTCTGTGTTTCAAGAAACAGCATTATACAATCATATACAGAATAGTCCACTTACCTATACCAGGAATCATCAGGGCCAGTAAGAAAATCAGGCCAGAGATGTTCAGTGACCATGTGAGAGTGCCGTTTGTCAGCCCTTCGGCCACAGGGTAGGAAGCCTCGCATGCCAACTCATAGAAGAGGGCGGTGGTGCCAAATAAACAGACACTGCTCACTATGGACGTGCTGTACAGGGTGGCTGAAACAGAAGGATCAAAAGGTCAAAGCTGGGGTGTTAATAATGTCCATTTAAATGGGTAGGGTCATATCCAGACAGGTCACTCAGTGCATGCCACATTGGAGAAATGGCTTAATGCAGTAATTCATTTGTAAATGTGGTCCATTTACGGGGACAAAAGGACAGGGTTGTAATTTTAAAAGCAAAATTCAAATACATGTACTTTCATAATCAATTGTAACAAATTTTATTGTAATTTAACTTTTTGTAAGTTAAATACTTACCTTATCCTCACAAATGCTTACTTGGTTTTGTGGAGGCAAAACGCGGCGACCAACAAGAATATTTAAAAATTATTCTTGTTCGAGAGGTGAACCCCGTAGTTAGTGATAGGTGCGCATGCGCACAACACATTGTCGGTTGGACTTTGTCGAGAGATCCTCATTTAATTTTTGGTCCCCTATGAAAACAAACTTGTGAGGGGAGGAAGGGTGGGTCTGTCCTTGTGAGGATAAGGTAAGTATTTAACTTACAAAAAGTTAAATTACAATAAAATTTGTTACATTTTATTGCGTAAAATAGCCTTACCTTATCCTCACAAATGCTTGATTCCAACCATAACAGGAGGAGGGGTTTGTTTTGCAACCTCCCTGTTTATAGATTATGGGGTTCACCATGAAAGCATTTGATGGAGAGGATAAGATAAGGTTAAGTATGCTACAACAGAATTTTCCATTACTGTAAAATATCTGTAAAGATAAGTAATGATAGCTAATCTCATGAATATTCATGATGTACTGTTGTAGTTGACACCTGCCCAAAGTAGCATAAAGTTGTCCTATATCTAAACCATCACCCATAACTGTGTGGTGGGAAATGGCTTCCTGGGTCCCTCGAGCTGGGAGCTGTAATCCAGCAAGAAGGCACCCCAAGCTGGCTTCTGTGTTTTACAAAATACAGTCATGAGGCCATCTGCCACAGAAGAAGACATATGTCCATACAAGATACTGGTATGGAAGGAAGAGTAAAGTATGTAAGCCATATGAAATACTCAAGAACATACTCAAAGCCAACCACATGCTGAGCCGAAACCACTGGGGCTAATTGTAATCTGTTTGGTCTGTGGACTGCCAAGACACATAGCTTAAAAGGTAGAAAACTTGTTGTGGCTCTTCCAATGGCAGGAGCCTAAAATCTGCTCTAGAGACACTCATCCTTGAATACTAAAGAAGCAGACATGGACCTAACATCATGGGCCTTAACCTGTAGGTCCTGTGTATCAAAATTGGATGACTGATAAGCCAATAAGACAGTCTGTATGATTCAAGAAGAGATAGCAGATATCATGAAATCTCTGTCAAAGGCTTCCTTAAAGGATATAAACAAGAGATTCTTCCCTTCCTTAAAGCACTAGTTCTGTCTAGATAGTATCTAAGTGCTCTGACAGGGTATAAAGTCATATCCTCAGTCAAGTCTGAGCTCAAAAAAGGTTTAAGAGCTGGAATGACCACTGGTTTTAGCGAATCTGGCAATCAGAAGCCAACTGATTGTTTGATAAGAAGGCAGGAGAAGGAGAAATAGTGACCTCCTTCCAGTGAGGTTTATGCCTGAGGGAAGAGAATGTCCAAGCGTGCACCTCCCCCCTTCTTTTGCCAGCTGCCAAAGCCATCAGGGAAACAGTCTTGAAAGTCAAAATCTTATGACTTGCATCCTTCAAAGGTTCAAAAGGAGCCTTAGTCAAAGACATAAGAACCAAAGATAGGTCCCAAGAGGGAATACCTCTATTGAGAAAAGGTTTGTCCCTGTAAAAGCTTGCAAGAAGTCTATTCAAGTGTATGCTCTTGCCCACTTCCAGACCAAAAGGTCCTAAATGGTCAGAAATTGCAGTTCTGTAGCCAGCAATTGTGTGCCGGCTTCAATTTTTGACAGTAAACAGATGGTTAAAAAATTCTGCTATGTCTGAGATAGAAGGCTCTGCGCTGACCACCTTATTCTGTTAGCACCAGAGTTCAAAAATGGACCACCTTGACTCATATAATCTTCTAGATGAGGGTCTTTGAGGTGCCTTAATTCGATCTGCCACCTGCTCAGAGAATGATTCAAGTGATTCTGAGTGGTGTCTAGGTGCCAAACATGAGGATTCAGATACATGAGATTCTGATGGAACTTCTGACTGAAAGGTTGTTTTTAGCAGATGAGGCCAATGAGGAAGTTGTAATGGGAGCTTGGTTGACAGATTCACTAGATCCCAAAACCAATGCATTCCGGGCCACCCTGGTGCTACTACTATCATCTTGCACCTGTAGGTGTTCATCTTCTGTATGACTTTTGGTATGAGTGCTACAGGACAAAAGGCATAGCCGTCCAGACACTCCCAGGAGATGTTCAATGCATCTATGTTCATAGCATTTGCATCTGGGACTGGTGAGACATAGATTGGTAGTTTGTGATTCAATTTGGTGGCAAACATGTCCACCATTGGTTTGTGCCAAACTTGCAAATTAGACTGAATATTTGAGGATGAAGAGACCATTCTGTCTGAATTATTTTGTCTTTCCTGGAGAGACTGTCGGCTATGACAATGAGGCAACCCTGAATGTGTCTGGCTCTTATGAGTATGTTTCGAGGATTGCAGTAGGCCAAGATGCGCCAAACCAGGAGACACCTATCCCAAGAGTGTGTTCCCTCTTGTTTGCTCAAATAACTGACTACAGTAGCATTGTCTGTTGCTATCAGAACCCTTTTGTCTAGCATTTTGTTTTGAAAGCTCTTTTAAGGGCAGAAACACTGCCTTTAACTCTAGGACATTGATATGAAGCAATTTTCTTGATCTGTCCAATTGCCACTGACTGTCATGTTTTCTAAATGAGCTCCCCAACCTTGATTTGATGCATTTGTGAAAATAAGGGTATTGTGTTCCTGTGGATGAAAAGGATAACCCATTTTTTAGATTTTTTATATCTTCCATCACTGAAGATGACTTTTCAGAAAGTTTGAAACAGGAATCTTCAGGTCTAGTGACTGGGGATACTGCCAGTTTTTGTTTGTTTTTTTTTTTAGGTACCACTGGAAAGGGCGCATATGTAACCGACCCATTGGTATTGTCTTTTCTAGGGATGCTAGTACACCCATCAGGGACATAAGCAACCTTGGGGTTGTTTGTGATGCGATCTCCATGTCCTGAACAGATTTTCTAGAATTTTCAACTTATTTTCGGTTGGAAAGACTTTTCCCTGTATCAACTCGAAATGGAAACCCAGAAAGTCGATTGTAGTTTCGAGCTCTGATTTTTCTAAAATTATCACAAAGCCGAGTTCTTGAATCGTATGGACGAGTTCTTTTGTCTGGAGCTGACACTGGTGTCTGGTATTTGCTCTTAACAACCAGTCGTCCAGGTATTGGTGAACTCAAATTCCGCGAGACTGACGAATGAGCTTTGCTTCTTTTACAATCCGCGTGAACTATAAGGGTGCAGTCGCCAACCGCAATGGCAGTACTTTGAGGTGATACGTTTGTTTGTCTACATGGAAACATAGCCAATGTTATGAATCTGGGTGTATGCGCACGTGAAAGAACGCATCTTTCAGGTCTATCGAAACTAGCCATTCTCCTTTTATGACCGAGTTTCCGAATATCACTGCTGTCCCCATTTTAAAATTTGGAACTAACAGGAATTTGTCCAGGACACTGAGATCTATCACAGGCGCCATTTATTGCCGGGTTCTGGTACAAGAAATAATCTGCTGTAAAACCTGGAGTTGTGCAATCCTTGAGGTAGTAAATTGTGCCTTTTTGAAGCATTTGCGACACTCTTAGGTAGCCATGTTTTTCCTGTCTGTAACCGCTTTAAATTATGGGATGTACAGACATGGGCAGATTCGACTGGAATATTATTCGATAAACCTTCTCAAGATTTGCACAACCCTTGTATTGGTATCTGTTGAAACTGGTCATTAACCTTTTGTGACCGTGTTTCTCTATAAATTTCCATTTCAGAGCTTGGAGACGTATGCAAGAGATCCTCACTGGCCAATGATATTGTAAGATGCAAAGAAAATGACAGGAATGGCCATCAATCCACGCACTAACCTTGCCCAATGCTGATTAACTTCCTTGAATAGACTAAACTTCTTGTATAGGCTATCCGTACTTTATATTAATACAGCACACAACACACCAACGATCCATGTCTTGAAGAAAGCAAATGTTTCCATCTAAAACAAGCAGCATTGTGTCAGATATGATAGAGGAATCTATTTTACTAAGAAATTCCTATGACTTGTAGTCTTTTTCAGAAGAAATTGTGTGAAAATAAACATGTTAAATGCAATACAATATTTTCAGCAACATGGCGGATTGTTTTCCTGTCTGTAGCACCTGCAGTAGAGCCACATGAAAGGGGAGTTTCGATTGGAGGGCTACATAGTACCCATTCAAAAACTGCACAACTCTGAGATGGCAATAATATTTTCACTTAAACCAGCTATTTATAGGTATTTCTTCTACTACACCAGAATCCCCTATTTCATTGAGAATATTGGTGGGAAGCTTATGTATTATCTTCTCTATCATGAAGTAATAAATGGTCCACCAGCCAGTTGTAGATTAAAGACAAGGCAATGGAGGAAATTAACCATCTTGATGCCTGGTTTGTTATATAATGTTGAAAGCAAACTTGATAAACTTCTGAAGTAGATCTTGTAGGACTGACTGTTTTTCAGGCTACAGGAAATCTGCTAACTGCTGGTATGATACAGTAGTATTGAAGTTCACACTAAGCAAGCAATCTGTGCTTCTCAAAGAGGAAAGGACCTGTAGACAATGAAAGGTTACTGCTGCATTTTTTCATAAAAATCCACCAGGACTTCAAGAAAGGAATTTGCCATTGGACGATCTGAAGTATATCTTTTATTCCAAGATGAAGGGTCACCCTCTGTGTGCCTACCAAGTGGAGAGGCCACTAGCTTTCTGGAGGTTTAATTATTAACCCCAGAAAACGAATTCTAATCTGACCAGCTATCAAATCTAAATGTCATCTGGCGTTGGAAAAGCAAACTCTAGTAGATCTTCTACTGCTAGCTGTTTTTCAATCGCAGCAGGCCTCTTAATGCTGCCATTTTCAGGAAAATGTGGCCAATTGAAAGACTTCTGTTGGAGATCCCTCATAAATGAAGAGGCAGGTAGCTTGAACTAACAAATTGAAGAATCTTCTGTAGTAGATCCTCTACCAAAGACTGTTATACAGCCAAGGGGGATCTAAGAATGCTGTCATGGATTACTCAACCCTCAGCATGAAATATTGTAGTTCAGATCTGTAGAATAGGAAGTCTTAAACTTCTTTCTTCTTAGCACGAACTCTATGAATTCTAAAAGAACGCATCTGCCGTCTAGGAAATGGGCAGAGTTGAAAAAGCTTCACGTGTTGCCTCCTCGACGACCAAAAATTGAATGAGGATCTCTCGACAAAGTCCAACCGACAATGTGTTGTGCGCATGCGCACCTATCACTAACTACGGGGTTCACCTCTCGAACAAGAATAATTTTTAAATATTCTTGTTGGTCGCCGCGTTTTGCCTCCACAAAACCAAGTAAGCATTTGTGAGGATAAGGTAAGGTTATTTTACGCAATAAAAATTTCATTGAAGCAGTCACGCAAAATCAACAGAGATTATAATAAGCCTTCTTGAAATAAAATAAATGTAATTGTTGATATGACCACCTTTGACAGTGTGAACAGAGCTTAAGCTACTGTAAGGGACTTAAAAGCCTACTGTAATATTATTTGCTTGAAAGATTTAACATAAAAAATTCTTTAAAAAATATTCCATACCTTGGTTGAAAGGAATGAGCTTGATGCAGGCCAAGGTGAAGAGTAAGATGGCTACTGCTGCCAGAGAGTAGAGGCTGATCACAAACACCTTCATCCTCCTGGCAAACCTATCAGCAAAGCTGTAACAACACAAGAACAATGGGATCTGTATGTGTCAGGCAATCTGATTGGCTGAAAGGAATGAGCATGATGCAGGCCAGGGTGAAGAGTAAGATGGCTATTGTTGCTGGCGAGTAACAACAAAATAACATTGGGATTTGTATGTGTCTTTTATTGTCAATCTTTCTGTAATTGTAAGGATAAATGAGTCTCCTTTTGGAGGATCCAGGATGACTGAGCCTCCTTTTTGAGGATCTAGGATAACTGAGTCTGCTTTTTTGAGGATCTAGGACGATTGAGCTTTCTTTGGATGATCAAATAAGATAGAGCCTGTGTTCGAAGGATCAAAAGAGATTGAGCCTCTAAGTTTTTTTTATAAAATAGGACACAGCCTGAGTTTGGAGGATCAAAGGGGATTGAGCCTCTAAACTTTTACAAAATAGGACACAGCCTGTGTTTGGAGGATCAAAGGGATGGAGCCTGTAAGCTTTTACAAAATAGGATACAGCCTGTGTTTAGAGGATCAATGGGGATTGAGCCTCTAAGCTTTTGCAAAATAGGATACAGCCTGTGTTTAGAGGATCAATGGGATGGAGCCTCTGAGCTTTTACAAAATAGGACACAGCCTGTGTTTAGAGGATCAATGGGGATTGAGCCTCTGAGCTTTTGCAAAATAGGATACAGCCTGTGTTTAGAGGATCAATGGGGATTGAGCCTCTGAGCTTTTGCAAAATAGGATACAGCCTGTGTTTAGAGGATCAATGGGGATTGAGCCTCTAAGCTTTTATGGATACATAATTTTTGAACCAATTAAAGTCGTTCAAAGTATAATCATGACCAAATATGGATGTGCCTCTAAGCTTTTACAGTTACACAATTTTTTTAAACATTTTAAGTCATTCAAAGCATAATCATGACCAAATATGGATGTGCATTGTGAAATACTGGAATAAACTGCTTTATTTAACCATTCTACTGTAACTATGAAATCAATAAAAGTGTACTCTTTGAACTTACACACCGATGGCCATGGCCGCGCCTTGTCCAGCAATAGTGCACCAGAAACCAATCCAGCCAGCGGTGTCCTGCAAATACACAGAGCTAATGCCGTACATTCTAATTCTAATAGTATTTTTATAGCGCTTAATCTCCATCTAAAGACACACTCCAGGTGCACCAAACAGAAGATTTATTTATTTGGGGTTTTACGTCGCCTTCAACACTGTACAGGTCATATCACGACGGGTAGTTGGAAGGGCGGAGGAAACCAGTACATACAGTTGGTCAGGGTTCTGTACTGTAAACTGCCGACCAACGGCAAGCAACTACCAGCTTTCCCACTTGAGGCTGTGCCGGGAACCGAAAGGCGAGAGTGTTTAACTTACCAACTGGTTTTAGGTTGATGTCTAACATAGAACTATAGCACTGCAAAGTACTATTAAAGACCACAACCTGTGTGTAATGGAGAATTTACATATTTGTCTAATCCTCCATAGACTCACCTCTTTCACCCCTAGTGGCTTGAGGTTGACGTTTAACATAGATCTCCAGCAACAGAAAGTTCGATTAGACACCATAAACTGTATGTAATGGAAAATTTATATATCTGTTTAATTCTCAAACAAACTCACCTCTTTCACCCCAAGCGGCTTGAGGTTGATGTCCAAGACGGAGCTCCAGCACTGGAAGGTCCCGTTGGAGACCGCGTAGGGTAGAGCCAGCATCCAGAACTTGAAGTTACTACGACAAAAAATATATACATACATAGATGGCCACAAGTAGAATTAACCATTTGGAGTAAGAACAGTGAACTCTGATAATGAAAGAAGCCCCTTCTGTTCCCTCTACTGAGTGGAAAATTCTAGCGAGCCTTGCACCTCTAGAGATCATTTTTTATTTTATTATTATTTTTTTTAATCTCCAGACTTTCACGAATTGTGGCACAGTGGAATGACTTCTAGTCTAATCACTGAAGTTACGCAGCAATGGGCTAAGTTAGTACTTGGATGGGTGACCGCCTCAGTGCAATACTCGTGTCTCCGATGGCTTTGCGGCTTGCACTAGTAGATCGAAACCCCTTTCAGCCTTGTTTATTTCTGAAGCAAATTGATCTTATTCTTATTTGAATTAATTAAAACCAAGTCCAACAAAACTCCTTGCTGAAAGTCGAAAAACGCCTGTGGTGGCCATCTTGTTTTTCAAAATGAGGCCAAAAATATTCCCAGGCAAGATTTTATGGTTAGGAATATATCCTGAAAATATATTATATATATATCTTTAAGAAGTCTACCTATAATACCCTGGCCTCCAGAGGGGTAACGAGAAAAACTCTACACACTGCGGCAGCGGCGGCAGCAGCGCCGGTGTACTCGTGCGTAATCCATAGTATCCACCGGATAGTATCTGGTGGATACAATTACCAATAGTTATACAGCGTATTACATAGTTCAGACACTAACCTTAAAGAGGTTAAACAATGCACAATCTCATGAAAATATGAAAATCAGTTGACGTCTTATGCACATCATAAAATAGACGTAGCTCCATACCAAAGTATCAACATCAAAGAAAGCAATTAGTGGATCCCATTTAAGCATTCTAAAATTTTGTTATTAAAGAACATATCCTGCAAATTTCCTGATAAAATTGTTGTTTTTTCTAATAGAGCCGTAAAAATGTTTCAGGGTTGTTTAAATACCTTGCCAGCTGTCTGAATCCACTTTTAAACTCCGTTCTCTTAATGCCAGCCGACACACTGGGCGAATGTTTCGGCCGGGCGGGAAAGTAAGCAATTATCAGCAAGAACAGCACAGTGGCACAGCCGCATTCTGTAAGCATATAGAAAGTCAGCAAAGAATAAGCAAAGCCGCCTTCTGTGATGATATGGAAAGTAAGCAAGATTCAGCAAGAATTGGCTACTACATTCTGTAAGCATATAGAAAGTCAGCAAAGGGTAAACAAAGTCGCCTTCTGTGATGATATGGAAAGTAAGCAAGATTCAGCAAGAACTGGCAGAAGGTACGGCCATATTCTGTGAGAGAATATAGATGGCCGCAAGAGTGAAAATAGTATCAGAAATTACAGGAATAAGGCATTAACTAAACACCCATAAACATAGGCAATACTGGCTGCAGTGTGACTGGGGTAAAAGGCCATACTTACCGTATTTATTCGTATAAACGCCCTGGGGGCGATGCATTATTCAAAGGGGGGGGGGGGGGGGGGGGGGGGGGGAGAGGTGTGTGACTATAACCTATTAAAAAAATCAACTCTCGAGTCTAATGACAATGGGCGATTATGGACACTTTCAGCCTTGATCTCGCTTGCCAGTACGTATAATGGCGAAAGAGCTTAAAATATTGGAAACAAACCTTAAATATGAAGAATTTCTAAATTTTATCTTGTATTTTTGCAGATTTTAAGGCGCTATGATCAAAACGTCCATCTTCTGTTTCGATTTTCTTTATTTCTCATAAGTGGTATTCGAATCGGGAAGTACTAAAACGCATCAGATTCTTTTTTTCGGAATCCCGGAATTGCAAAGGTGCTGGCTGTTGAGATGGATGTAAAACCCCGAAATATGAAACTTGCAAAGCTTGAGAAGAGGAGGGGGGCCATTAATAGGGAAGGGGCGTTTATATGGATAAATACGGTAGTAGTGTTGGTATCAAATAAAACTATGTAAATCGATATTAAACCAAATTTTTACCTTCCGTATCGATCGACACTGAATTATCGGGGCATGAGATGCTTTCCTGGGTGACACCTTCCAAACTCTTTCGTGAGGTTTAGTAGTGTCCCGAAACGTAAACAAATACGGCAGTTGCGTTTTGCGGTAAGTAAAAATTACCGAAAATTAAAATCAATATAATCTTCAAATTTTGTACATTATATTAATGGAAGATGGCAGAGATGCATCGATTTTGTAGTATGTTCCGATATGGATATTGTACCGTAGATTTTAGATATCAGCATATTTAGCAAAAAATGATAAATATTTCAAGATCGATAAACAATATCAGCACTAATACTTAGTCTAGGAAAGATCCTCATCTGGCCATGGGCTGGATGTGACTACAGGGTCCAAACACAAAAAACTTGCAAACGCTGAGAAGTGAAAGGGTTAAAAACTCACCAATATACATCAGAAGGTTGATCTTAGACCGGATGGCATGCTTCTGGTCATCACAGTTTGAAAAGTTGTAATATCTGTCAAAAACAAAATAAAACTGACTAACCTATTTGACTGAAAGGTCACTAGTGGCCTTGTGGATTAGCAAGTTTGTCATCTAGTTTTGAATTGTCACCTCGGTGTGTGGGTTCGACTCCCACCAAAGTGGCAACTGGTGAGGACCTGTCCCAATATGACCCCGGCTATTGAATGGGACATAAAACCCTAGGTTTAACTTAAATTTCAGTGAAACATCACTTTTAACACATTATATAAGGTTACATCATGATGGACAGTTGGGGGGGGGGGGCGATGGAGGAAATGAGTGCATGCCAGTTGCTGTCCGGATTCTGCACTGAAAACCATTGGCCACTATTTATTTATTTATTTATTTGGGGTTTTTACCAACTACCAACTTTCCCACTTCAGGCTGGGCCAGGAATTGAACCCAGGCCCAGTGAGGTGAGTGTTTTACCCACTACACACAGCACCGAGCCCCTTAAAGACATGCTGTATAAAACTGTTCTAATTAACTAATTATTTTTACTGTATTAATTAATTACTACAGATTCTTGTATTATGTTTACTTTTCCTTCCTTTGTTGGACTGGTCTATTCACTGTGAAGGGATTAAGTACTTTACAGGAGGAAGAGGGATGCCCAAATAAGGGAACAGGGGAACAATATATGTCTGTGTAGAATATAAAGTATTATTATTATTATTATATAAACTGTATTAAAATCTTTCCACTTACTCTGAGGAGGTGTTGCCACATGCGGTGGCGTTTTGCACCTCTGGCACAAGAAGAGGCCCTAAAAAACACACAACAAGCAAAAACAATAAAAAAATAATAATAATAATATTTAAACCAAAAGTAAGTCAAGGAATCTCTGTAGAAAAAAATCTGAACCTTAAATTACTAGTACCTGAAATTTGATTTTCCAAATAGAGTGAAGTTTTTACAACTTTCTCGTAACTGTATATTCAATTTTATGACATTTCCAACTGTCTGAAAGCACTATATCCGCCTGTTGATTTATAGTAAAATATCTCTTCCATTTTACGAACCTTCAGTTATCCAAACACAATTCTACTCTCCCAACACATTCAGATAATAGATATTACTGTATTCCATTACACAAACTCATACCCAACTTTCAAAATTTGCATTTTCTTACTATTTTATGCTAAACTACCTTCAACTGGGACTCTCGCTTTCCCCAAATTTGTCGGATAATATTAAGAGATTCCCCACCTGTGATAAATGCCAACGCAGTGCCTATGAACCCTACAGCTGTTGCCACGGCAGTGGCCGTCACCCTCTGGCTGACAGGGAACCACAGAGAGGAGATGAGAGGGGGCCCAGCCCCCAACGCAGGGCCTGCAAGACCATTCAATAGCTGGCCCATGTGGATTAGCCTGAAAGACCAAAAAAACAAAAAAAAACAAGTAAAGTCAGTGCCCGTGAATGGGCACAGTGTCAGCTGACTTTGTGCTTTAGCCTGAAAGAAGAAAAAAAAATCAAAAGTAACCAACCCATCCCTATTTAAGAATGAGAGTATTCTGAGAATAAGTTTAATGAATACGTACCCTGACTGACATGAAGTATAGTAACTGTTTCTACTCACCACTTGGAGATGTGCAGGGGGGCGGGAATACATCGGAGTGCCGTGCCAACAGACAGACAGGCGTGTGTCACCAGCAACGCCACACGCATACCTGTGTACACAGGAAGTTAGGCAGTTACCCACAGCAACGGCAGTTGTATTTATAAAGCACTAAGTTCATGAAAAAAAAGACATCCTATATTTTTGTATTTTGTATTTATACTCAGTTCAATATCTCCATGTACTACAGGACTCAAAGTAATATATGACCCATTCGACCGTACAAGTACAGTCCAACTCTCAAATTACTGACATTCCCTTAACTGAAAGACAATGTCCTTGAGGTTCTTTAGCCTGCTACTGGTGATAGGACCCAATGACAGAGGACCGCCATTTTAAGTGGTCATCCGAGCCACTATGTATCTGCCTGTACCTGGGATTCAACCCACATGCTCTGTGTTCCCAGGCGAATATGTTACCCACTAAACCTTAATCTAAGACTTTTCACTTGGGGTAAGTTTTGGACTAATGCGGATTTCACAAAAGAGAACATAGCAAGGGCTAAGCTTAGACTGGTGACTCATGTCAAGACCTCTCCTGGCTCAAACACTCAAGTAGCTGGTGTGCCTTTTTCACACTGTTACTAAGTCAAATATTAGGATGTAACACTGGAATTTGGGCAGGACATTAGGTGGGTAGCACTTATGATTATGGAATAACTTTCAGACTTACATCTAGGTGGGAAACTCATGTCACAACCTGTCCTGGTTCAAACATCCAAGTCCCCCGAGCGTCTTTTTTACACCATAAATAAGTCAAATATAAGGATGTAACCCTGAAATTTGGGCAGGATATTAGGTGGGTGGCACTTATGATTATGGAATACCTTTCAGACTTACATCTAGGTGGGAAATTCATGTCATGACCTGTCATGACCTGTCCTGGCTCAAACACCCAACTATCTGGTGCACATTTTTACACCATAGCTAAGTCATATTTTTAGGATGTAACACTGGAATTTGGGCAGGGTTTTAGGTGGATGTCACTAACGATTATGGAATAGTTTTCAGACTTACATCTAGGTGGGAAACTGATGTCATGACCTGTGATGACCTGTCCTGGCTCAAACACCAAAGTATCCTGTACGCCATTTTTACACTGTAACTAAGTCAAATATTAGGATGTAATGCTGGAATTTGGGCAGGACATTGGGTGGGTGGCACTAATAATTATGGAATACCTTTCAGCCTTATAGCATGGTGGGTACCTTATATCACGACCTATCATGACCTGTCACTAGCCTGTCCTGGCTCAAACACCCAAGTAACCAGTACGCCATTTTTACACTGTAACTAAGTCAGCTATTAGGATGTAATGCTGGAATTTGGGCAGGATATTAGGTGGGTGGCACTAATGATTATGGAGTAGTTTTCGGACTTACATCTAGGTTGGAAACTCATGTCATGACATATCACTACCTGAATTGGCTCAAAATCCCAAGTAGCCAGTACTCCATTTTTACAACAAAATGGAGTCAAATATTAGGATTTAACGCTGGAATTTGGGCAGGACATTAGGTGGATGGTACTAATGATTATGGAATAGTTATTAAACTTACAACTAGGTGGGAAACTCATGTCATGACCTGCCCTTCTTAAACACCCAAGTAACCATTGTGTCGTTTGTACACTGTAATGAAGTCAAATATTAGGATGTAAGCCTGAAATTTTGGTAGGACATTAGGTGGATGTCACTAATGCTTATGGAATAGCTTTCTGACTTACATCTAGGTCGGAACTCATGTCATGACCTGTGATGACCTGTCCTGGCTCAAACACCAAAGTAACCAGTACGCCATTTTTACACTGTAACTAAGTCAAATATTAGGATTTAATCCTGAAATTTGGGCAGGTCATTAGATGGATGGGACTTATGATCATGGAATAGCTTTCAGACTTACATCTAGGTGACAAACTCCTTGTCACGACCTGTCCTGGCCCCAACACCAAGATAACCAGTATGCCATTTTTACACCGTAAGTAAGTCAAATATTGGGATGTAACACTGGAATTTGGGCAGGATATTAGGTAGGCAGCACTAATGATTATGGAATAGCTTTCAGACTTACTTCTAGGTGGGAAATTCATGTCTCAACCAATCATGATCTGGTCTGGCTCAAACACCCAATTGAGTAACCATTGCATCATTTTTACACCATAACTAAGTCAAATATTAGGATGTAACACTGGAATTTGGGCAGAACATAAGGTTGTTGGCACTAATGATTATGCAATAGCTTTCAGACTTATATCTAGGTGGGAAACTTATGTCACGACCTGTCATGACCAGTCCTTGGTCCAACAGCCTAAGTACCCAGTGCACCATTTTTACACCGTAACTAAGTCAAATATTAGGTTGTAACACTGGAATTTGGGCAGGACATTAGGTGGATGGTACTAATGATTATGGAATAGTTATTAAACTTACATCTAGGTGGGAAACTCATGTCATGACCTGCCCTTCTTAAACACCAAAGTAACCATTGTGTCGTTTGTACACTGTAATGAAGTCAAATATTAGGATGTAAGCCTGAAATTTTGGTAGGACATTAGGTGGATGTCACTAATGATTATGGAATAGCTTTCTGACTTACATCTAGGTCGGAACTCATGTCACGACCTGTTATGACCTGTCCTGGCTCAAACACCAAAGTAACCAGTACGCCATTTTTACACTGTAACTAAGTCAAATATTAGGATTTAATCCTGAAATTTGGGCAGGTCATTAGATGGATGGGACTTATGATTATGGAATAGCTTTCAGACTTACATCTAGGTGACAAACTCCTTGTCACGACCTGTCCTGGCCCCAACACCAAGATAACCAGTATGCCATTTTTACACCGTAAGTAAGTCAAATATTGGGATGTAACACTGGAATTTGGGCAGGATATTAGGTAGGCAGCACTAATGATTATGGAATAGCTTTCAGACTTACTTCTAGGTGGGAAATTCATGTCTCAACCAATCATGATCTGGTCTGGCTCAAACACCCAATTGAGTAACCATTGCATCATTTTTACACCATAACTAAGTCAAATATTAGGATGTAACACTGAAATTTGGGCAGAACATAAGGTTGTTGGCACTAAGGATTATGCAATAGCTTTCAGACTTATATCTAGGTGGGAAACTTATGTCACGACCTGTCATGACCAGTCCTTGGTCCAACAGCCTAAGTACCCAGTGCACCATTTTTACACTGTAACTAAGTCAAATATTAGGTTGTAACACTGGAATTTGGGCAGAACATTAGGTGGGTGGGACTAATGATTATGTAATAGCTTTCAGACTTACATCTAGGTGGAAAACGCAGGTCACCACCTGTCATGACATATCCTTGTTCAAACACAAAAGAACCTGGTACGCCATTTTTTACACCATAACTCAAATACTAGGATGTAACCCTGGAATTCAGACAGGACATTAGGTGGGTGGAACAAATGATAATGATTATGGAATAGCTTTCAGGCTTACATCCAGGAAGGAAACTCATGTCACGACCTACCATGGCCTGTGATGACCTGTCCTGGCTCAAACACCCAAGTATTCAGTTCTCCATTTTGACATCATAACCAAGTCAAATATTAGGATGTAATGTTGGAATTTGGGCAGGACATTAGGTGGGTGGCAATAATGATTATCGAATAGCTTTCAGACTTACATCTAGGTGACAAACTCATGTCACAACCTGCCATCACCTGTCCTGGCCCCAACACCCAGGTAACCAGTATGCCAATTTTACACCATAACTAAGTCAAATATTGGGATCTAATGCTGGAATTTGGGCAGGACATTAGGTGGATGGCACTAATGATTAAACAATAGCTTTCAGACTTACATCTATGTGGGAAACTCATGTCATGACCTGTGATGACCTATCCTGGCTCAAACACCAAAGTAACCAGTACGCCATTTTTACACTGTAACTAAGTCAAATATTAGGATTCAATCCTGAAATTTGGGCAGGTCATTAGATGGATGGGACTTATGATTATGGAATAGCTTTCAGCCTTATATCTAGGTGACAAACTCCTTGTCACGACCTGTCCTGGCCCCAACACCAAGATAACCAGTATGCCATTTTTACACCGTAAGTAAGTCAAATATTGGGATGTAACACTGGAATTTGGGCAGGATATTAGGTAGGCAGCACTAATGATTATGGAATAGCTTTCAGACTTACTTCTAGGTGGGAAATTCATGTCTCAACCAATCATGATCTGGTCTGGCTCAAACACCCAAGTAACCATTGCATCATTTTTACACCATAACTAAGTCAAATATTAGGATGTAACACTGAAATTTGGGCAGAACATAAGGTTGTTGGCACTAATGATTATGCAATAGCTTTCAGACTTATATCTAGGTGGGAAACTTATGTCACGACCTGTCATGACCAGTCCTTGGTCCAACAGCCTAAGTACCCAGTGCACCATTTTTACACTGTAACTAAGTCAAATATTAGGTTGTAACACTGGAATTTGGGCAGAACATTAGGTGGGTGGCACTAATGATTATGTAATAGCTTTCAGACTTACATCTAGGTGGAACACGCAGGTCATCACCTGTCATGACATATCCTTGTTCAAACACAAAAGAACCTGGTACGCCACTTTTTTACACCATAACTCAAATACTTAAGGATGTAACCCTGGAATTCAGACAGGACATTAGGTGGGTGGCACAAATGATAATGATTATAGAATAACTTTCAGACTTACATCTAGGAAGGAAACTCATGTCACGACCTATCATGGCCTGTGATGACCTGTCCTGGCTCCAACACCCAAGTATTCAGTTCTCCATTTTGACACCATAACTTAGTCAAAAATTAGGATGTAATGTTGGAATTTGGGCAGGACATTAGGTGGGTGGCAATAATGATTATGGAATAGCTTTCAGACTTACATCTAGGTGGAAAACTCATGTCACAACCTGTCATGACCTGTCCTGGCTCCAACACCCAGGTAACCAGTATGCCAATTTTACACCATAACTAAGTCAAATATTGGGATCTAATGCTGGAATTTGGGCAGGACATTAGGTGGATGGCACTAATGATTATACAATAGCTTTCAGACTTACATCTATGTGGGAAACTCATGTCATGACCTGTCCTGGTTCAAACACCCAAGTACCCAGTGCACCATTTTAACAGCATTACTAAGTCAAATACTAGGATGGGACGCTTGAATTTGGGCAGGACATTAGGTGATGGCACTAATGATTATGGAATAGCTTTCAGACTTACATCTAGGTGGGAAACTCATGTCACATCCCATCCAGGCTCAAATACCCAAGAACCCAGTGTGCCATTGTTACAATATAAAGAACTCAAATATTAGGTTGTAACACTGGAATTCAGGCAGGACATTAGGTGTGTGGCACTAATGATTATGGAATAGCTTTCAGACTTACATCTAGGTGGGAACTCTTGTCATGACCTGTCCTGGCCCCAACACCCAGGTAACCAGTACGCCATTTTTACACCGTAACTAGGTCAAAAATTAGGATGTAACTG
Source organism: Sabellastarte sp. h YS-2021 (assembly GCA_964017235.1). Taxonomy (NCBI): domain Eukaryota; kingdom Metazoa; phylum Annelida; class Polychaeta; order Sabellida; family Sabellidae; genus Sabellastarte; species Sabellastarte sp. h YS-2021. The sequence continues at coordinate 6,765,419 of OZ024940.1, forward strand.
TGGAATTTGGGCAGGACATTAGGTGGGGTGCTTATGATTATGGAATAGCTTTCAGACTTACATCTAGGTGGAAAACTCATGTCACGACCTGTCATGACCTCTCCTGGCTCAAACACCCAACTATCCGGTGCACATTTTTACACCATAGCTAAGTCAAATTTTTAGGATGTAACACTGGAATTTGGGCAGGACATTAGGTGGATGTCACTAATGATTATGGAACAGTTTTCAGACTTACATATAGGTGGGAACTCATGTCACGACCTGTGATGACCTGTCCTGGCTCAAACACCCAAGTAACCATTGTGTCGTTTTTACACTGTAACTAAGTCAACTATTAAGATGTTACGTTGGAATTTGGGCAGGACATTAGGTGGATGGCACTTATGATTATGGAATAGTTTTCAGGCTTACATCTACGTAGGAACCTCATGTCATGGCCTGGTTTGGCTTAAAACACCCAAGTAACCATTGTGTCATTTTTACACCGTAATGAAGTCAAATATTGGGATGTAAGCCTGAAATTTTGGTAGGATATTAGGTGGATGTCACTAATGATTATGGAATAGATTTCTGACTTACATCTAGGTCGGAACTCATGTCACGACCTGTGATGACCTGTCCTGGCTCAAACACCAAAGTAACCAGTACGCCATTTTTACACTATAACTAAGTCAAATATTAGGACTTAATCCTGAAATTTGGGCAGGACATTAGATGGATGGGACTTATGATTATGGAATAGCTTTCAGACTTACATCTAGGTGACAAACTCATCGTCACGACCTGTCCTGGCCCCAACACCAAGATAACCAGTATGCCACTTTTACACCGTAAGTAAGTCAAATATTGGGATGTAATGCTGGACTTTGGGCAGGACATTAGGTAGGCAGCACTAATGATTATGGAATAGCTTTCAGACTTACTTCTAGGTGGGAAATTCATGTTACGACCTGTCCTGACCTGTCCTGGTTCAAACATCCAAGTACCCCGAGCGTCTTTTTTATACCATAACTAAGTCAAATATTAGGATGTAACCTTGAAATTTGGGCAGGATATTAGGTGGGTGGCACTTATCATTATGGAATACCTTTCAGACTTACATCTAAGTGGGAAATTCATGTCATGACCTGTTATGACCTGTCCTGGCCCCAACACCCAAGTATCCGGTGCACATTTTTACACCATAGCTAAGTCAAATTTTTAGGATGTAACACTGAAATTTGGGCAGGGATTTAGGTGGATGGCACCAGTGATTACGGAATAGTTTTCAGACTTACTTCTAGGTGGGAAATTCATGTCATGACCTATCATGATCTGTCCTGGCTCAAACACCCAAGTAACCATTGCATCATTTTTATACCGTAACTAAGTCAAATATTAGGATGTAACACTGAAATTTGGGCAGGACATAAGGTTGATGGCACTAATGATTATGCAATAGCTTTCAGACTTATATCTAGGTGTGAAACTAATGTCACGACCTGTCATGACCAGTCCTTGGTCCAACAGCCTAAGTACCCAGTGCACCATTTTTACACCATAACTAAGTGAAATATTAGGTTGTAACACTGGAATTTGGGCAGAAGATTAGGTGGGTGGCACTAATGATTATGGGATAGCTTTCAGACTTACATCTAGGTGGGAAACTCATGTCACAACCTGCCATGGCTCAAACACCCAAGTAACCGTTGTATCATTTTTACACTATAGCAAAGTCAAATATTAGGATGTAATGCTGGAATTTGGGCAATACATTAGGTGGGTGAGACTAATGATTATGGAATAGGTGTCAGACTTACATCTAGGTGGAAACCTCAGGTCATCACCTGTCATGACATATCCTTGGGCAAACACAAAAGTACCTGGTACGCCATTTTTTTACACCATAACTCAAATACTTATGGATGTAACCCTGGAATTCAGACAGGACATTAGGTGGGTGGCACAAATGATAATGATTATAGAATAACTTTCAGACTTACATCTAGGAAGGAAACTCATGTCACGACCTATCATGGCCTGTGATGACCTGTCCTGGCTCATACACCCAAGTATTCAGTTCTCCATTTTTACACCATAACCAAGTCAAATATTAGGATGTAATATTGGAATTTGGACAGGACATCAGGTGGGTGGCAATAATGATTATGGAATAGCTTTCAGACTTACATCTAGGTGACAAACTCATGTCACAAACTGTCATGACCTGTCCTGGCCCCAACACCCAGGTAACCAGTATGCCAATTTTACACCATAACTAAGTCAAATATTGGGATCTAATGCTGGAATTTGGGCAGGACATTAGGTGGATGGCACTAATGACTATACAATAGCTTTCAGACTTACATCTATGTGGGAAACTCATGTAATGACCTGTCCTGGTTCAAACACCCAAGTACCCAGTGCACCATTTTAACAGCATTACTAAGTCAAATACTAGGATGGGACGCTTGAATTTGGGCAGGACATTAGGTGATGGCACTAATGATTATGGAATAGCTTTCAGACTTACATCTAGGTGGGAAACTCATGTCACATCCCATCCAGGCTCAAATACCCAAGAACCCAGTGTGCCATTGTTACAATATAAAGAACTCAAATATTAGGTTGTAACACTGGAATTCAGGCAGGACATTAGGTGTGTGGCACTAATGATTATGGAATAGCTTTCAGACTTACATCTAGGTGGGAACTCTTGTCATGACCTGTCCTGGCCCCAACACCCAGGTAACCAGTACGCCATTTTTACACCGTAACTAGGTCAAAAATTAGGATGTAACTGTGGAATTTGGGCAGGACATTAGGTGGGGTGCTTATGATTATGGAATAGCTTTCAGACTTACATCTAGGTGGAAAACTCATGTCACGACCTGTCATGACCTCTCCTGGCTGAAACACCCAACTATCCGGTGCACATTTTTACACCATAGCTAAGTCAAATTTTTAGGATGTAACACTGGAATTTGGGCAGGACATTAGGTGGGTGGCACTTTTGATTATGGAATAGCTTTCAGACTTACATCTAGGTGGGAACTCATGTCACGACCTGTGATGACCTGTCCTGGCTCAAACACCCAAGTAACCATGGTGTTGTTTGTACACTGTAACTAAGTCAAATATAAAGATGTAACCGTGGAATTTGGGCAGGACATTAGGTGGGTGGCAATTATGATTATGGAATAGCTTTCAGACTTACATCTAATTAGGAAACTCATGTCATCACCTGGTTTGGCCTAAACACCCAAGTAACCATTGTGTCATTTATACACTGTAATGCAGTCAAATATTAGGATGTAAGCCTGAAATTTTGTTAGGACATTAGGTGGATGTCACTTATGAATATGGAACAGCTTTCAGACTTACATCTAGGTGGGAACTCATGTCACGACCTGTGATGAAATGTCCTGGCTCAAACACCCAAGTAACCAGTACGCCATTTTCACACTGTAACTAAGTCAAATATTAGGATGGAATGTTGGAATTTGGGCAAGACATTAGGTGGGTGCCATTAATGATTATGGAATAGTTTTCAGACTTACACCTAGGTTGGAAACTCATGTCATGACATGTCACTACCTGGGTTGGCTCAAAATCCCAAGTAGCCAGTGCTCCATTTTTACAACAAACCAGAGTCAAATATCGAGATGTAATGCTGGAATTTGGGCAGGACATTAGGTGGGTGGCACTAATGATTATGGAATGGCTTTCAGACTTACATCTAGGTGGGAAACTCATGTCACGACCTGGTCTCGCTCAAACACCCGAGTAATCAGTGTGTAATTTTTACACCATAACTAAGTCAAATATTAGGAGGTAACATTGACACTTGGGCAGGACAATAGGTGGGTGTCACTAATGATTATGGAATAGCTTTCTGACTTACATCTGGGTGGGAAACTCATGGTACGACCTGTCCTGGCTAACACCCAAGCACCCGGTACGCCCTTTTTACATCGTAACTAAGTTAAAGATTAGGATGTAAGACTGGAATTTGGGAAGAACATTAGGTGGGTGGCATTAATGATTATGGAATAGCTTTCAGACTTACATCTAGGTGGGAAACTCATTGCACAACCTGTCCTGGTTCAAACATCCAAGTACCCATAGTGCCTTTTTAACAGCCATAAAAAGGTCCAACATAAGGATGTAACCCTGAACTTTGGGCAGGACATTAGGTGGGTGGCACTAATAATTATGGTATAGCTTTCAGACTTACACCTAGGTGGGAAACTCATGTCACAACGTGTCACGATCTGGCTTGGATCAAACACCCAAGTAGCTGGTGATCCATTTTTACACCATAACTAAGTCAAATATCAAGATGTAATGCTGGAATTTGGGCAGGACACTAGGTGGGTGGTACTAATGATTATGGAATTGCTTTCAGACTTACATCTAGGTGGGAAACTCATGTCGCGACCTGTCACAAACTGGTCTGACTCAAATACCCAAGTACCCAGTGCGCCGTTTTTGTACCGTAACAAGTCAAATATGAGGATGTAAGGTTGGTATTTGGGCAGGATAATAGGTGGGTGTTACTAATGATTGTGGAATAGCTTTCAAACTTACATCTAGGTGAGAAACTTATGTCACCACCTGTCCTGGATCAAACACCAAAGTATCCGGTGTGCATTTTTACACCGTAACTAAGTCAAATATAAGGATGTAACCTTGAAATTCGGGCAGGACATTAGGTGGATGGCACTAATGAATATGGAATAGCTTTCAGACTTGCATCTAAGTGAGAAACTCATGTCACGACCTGTCCTGGCTCAAACAACCAAGTAACCATTGTGTCGTTTTGACACTGTAACTAAGTCAAATATTAGGATGTGACCCTGGAATTTGGGCAGGACATTAGGTGGGTGGCACTAATGATTATGGAATAGCTTTCAGACTTACATCTAGGTGGAACACGCAGGTCATCACCTGTCATGACATATCCTTGTTCAAACACAAAAGAACCTGGTACGCCATTTTTTTACACCATAACTCAAATACTTAAGGATGTAACCCTGGAATTCAGACAGGACATTAGGTGGGTGGCACAAATGATAATGATTATAGAATAACTTTCAGGCTTACATCTAGGAAGGAAACTCATGTCACGACCTATCATGGCCTGTGATGACCTGTCCTGGCTCATACACCCAAGTATTCAGTTCTCCATTTTTACATCATAACCAAGTCAAATATTAGGATGTAATGTTGGAATTTGGGCAGGACATTAGGTGGGTGGCAATAATGATTATCGAATAGCTTTCAGACTTACATCTAGGTGGAAAACTCATGTCACAAACTGTCATGACCTGTCCTGGCCCCAACACCCAGGTAACCAGTATGCCAATTTTACACCATAACTAAGTCAAATATTGGGATCTAATGCTGGAATTTGGGCAGGACATTAGGTGGATGGCACTAATGATTACACAATAGCTTTCAGACTTACATCTATGTGGGAAACTCATGTCATGACCTGTGATGACCTGTCCTGGCTCAAACACCAAAGTAACCAGTACGCCATTTTTACACTGTAACTAAGTCAAATATTAGGATTTAATCCTGAAAGTTGGGCAGGTCATTAGATGGATGGGACTTATGATTATGGAATAGCTTTCAGACTTATATCTAGGTGACAAACTCCTTGTCACGACCTGTCATGGCCCCAACACCAAGATAACCAGTATGCCATTTTTACACCGTAAGTAAGTCAAATATTGGGATGTAACACTGGAATTTGGGCAGGATATTAGGTAGGCAGCACTAATGATTATGGAATAGCTTTCAGACTTACTTCTAGGTGGGAAATTCATGTCTCAACCAATCATGATTTGGTCTGGCTCAAACACCCAAGTAACCATTGCATCATTTTTACACCATAACTAAGTCAAATATTAGGATGTAACACTGAAATTTGGGCAGAACATAAGGTTGTTGGCACTAATGATTATGCAATAGCTTTCAGACTTATATCTAGGTGGGAAACTTATGTCACGACCTGTCATGACCAGTCCTTGGTCCAACAGCCTAAGTACCCAGTGCACCATTTTTACACTGTAACTAAGTCAAATATTAGGTTGTAACACTGGAATTTGGGCAGAACATTAGGTGGGTGGCACTAATGATTATGTAATAGCTTTCAGACTTACATCTAGGTGGAACACGCAGGTCACCACCTGTCATGACATATCCTTGTTCAAACACAAAAGAACCTGGTACGCCATTTTTTTACACCATAACTCAAATACTTAAGGATGTAACCCTGGAATTCAGACAGGACATTAGGTGGGTGGCACAAATGATAATGATTATAGAATAACTTTCAGACTTACATCTAGGAAGGAAACTCATGTCACGACCTACCATGGCCTGTGATGACCTGTCCTGGCTCCAACGCCCAAGTATTCAGTTCTCCATTTTTACACCATAACTAAGTCAAAAATTAGGATGTAATGTTGGAATTTGGGCAGGACATTAGGTGGGTGGCAATAATGATTATGGAATAGCTTTCAGACTTACATCTAGGTGGAAAACTCATGTCACAACCTGTCATGACCTGTCCTGGCCCCAACACCCAGGTAACCAGTATGCCAATTTTACACCATAACTAAGTCAAATATTGGGATCTAATGCTGGAATTTGGGCAGGACATTAGGTGGATGGCACTAATGATTATACAATAGCTTTCAGACTTACATCTATGTGGGAAACTCATGTAATGACCTGTCCTGGTTCAAACACCCAAGTACCCAGTGTACCATTTTAACAGCATTACTAAGTCAAATACTAGGATGGGACGCTTGAATTTGGGCAGGACATTAGGTGATGGCACTAATGATTATGGAATAGCTTTCAGACTTACATCTAGGTGGAAAACTCATGTCACAACCTGTCATGACCTGTCCTGGCCCCAACACCCAGGTAACCAGTATGCCAATTTTACACCATAACTAAGTCAAATATTGGGATCTAATGCTGGAATTTGGGCAGGACATTAGGTGGATGGCACTAATGATTATACAATAGCTTTCAGACTTACATCTATGTGGGAAACTCATGTAATGACCTGTCCTGGTTCAAACACCCAAGTACCCAGTGTACCATTTTAACAGCATTACTAAGTCAAATACTAGGATGGGACGCTTGAATTTGGGCAGGACATTAGGTGATGGCACTAATGATTATGGAATAGCTTTCAGACTTACATCTAGGTGGGAAACTCATGTCACATCCCATCCAGGCTCAAATACCCAAGAACCCAGTGTGCCATTGTTACAATATAAAGAACTCAAATATTAGGTTGTAACACTGGAATTCAGGCAGGACATTAGGTGTGTGGCACTAATGATTATGGAATAGCTTTCAGACTTACATCTAGGTGGGAACTCTTGTCATGACCTGTCCTGGCCCCAACACCCAGGTAACCAGTACGCCATTTTTACACCGTAACTAGGTCAAAAATTAGGATGTAACTGTGGAATTTGGGCAGGACATTAGGTGGGGTGCTTATGATTATGGAATAGCTTTCAGACTTACATCTAGGTGGAAAACTCATGTCACGACCTGTCATGACCTCTCCTGGCTGAAACACCCAACTATCCGGTGCACATTTTTACACCATAGCTAAGTCAAATTTTTAGGATGTAACACTGGAATTTGGGCAGGACATTAGGTGGGTGGCACTTTTGATTATGGAATAGCTTTCAGACTTACATCTAGGTGGGAACTCATGTCACGACCTGTGATGACCTGTCCTGGCTCAAACACCCAAGTAACCATGGTGTCGTTTGTACACTGTAACTAAGTCAAATATAAAGATGTAACCGTGGAATTTGGGCAGGACATTAGGTGGGTGGCAATTATGATTATGGAATAGCTTTCAGGCTTACATCTAATTAGGAAACTCATGTCATCACCTGGTTTGGCCTAAACACCCAAGTAACCATTGTGTCGTTTATACACTGTAATGCAGTCAAATATTAGGATGTAAGCCTGAAATTTTGTTAGGACATTAGGTGGATGTCACTTATGATTATGGAACAGCTTTCAGACTTACATCTAGGTGGGAACTCATGTCACGACCTGTGATGAAATGTCCTGGCTCAAACACCCAAGTAACCAGTACGCCATTTTCACACTGTAACTAAGTCAAATATTAGGATGGAATGTTGGAATTTGGGCAAGACATTAGGTGGGTGCCATTAATGATTATGGAATAGTTTTCAGACTTACACCTAGGTTGGAAACTCATGTCATGACATGTCACTACCTGGGTTGGCTCAAAATCCCAAGTAGCCAGTGCTCCATTTTTACAACAAACCAGAGTCAAATATCGAGATGTAATGCTGGAATTTGGGCAGGACATTAGGTGGGTGGCACTAATGATTATGGAATGGCTTTCAGACTTACATCTAGGTGGGAAAATCATGTCACGACCTGGTCTCGCTCAAACACCCGAGTAATCAGTGTGTAATTTTTACACCATAACTAAGTCAAATATTAGGAGGTAACATTGACACTTGGGCAGGACAATAGCTGGGTGGCACTAATGATTATGGAATAGCTTTCTGACTTACATCTGGGTGGGAAACTCATGGTACGACCTGTCCTGGCTCAAACACCCAAGCACCCGGTACGCCTTTTTTACATCGTAACTAAGTTAAAGATTAGGATGTAAGACTGGAATTTGGGCAGGACATTAGGTGGGTGGCATTAATGATTATGGAATAGCTTTCAGACTTACATCTAGGTGGGAAACTCATTGCACAACCTGTCCTGGTTCAAACATCCAAGTACCCATAGTGCCTTTTTAACAGCCATAAAAAGGTCCAACATAAGGATGTAACCCTGAACTTTGGGCAGGACATTAGGTGGGTGGCACTAATAATTATGGTATAGCTTTCAGACTTACACCTAGGTGGGAAACTCATGTCACAACGTGTCACGATCTGGCTTGGATCAAACACCCAAGTAGCTGGTGATCCATTTTTACACCATAACTAAGTCAAATATCAAGATGTAATGCTGGAATTTGGGCAGGACACTAGGTGGGTGGTACTAATGATTATGGAATTGCTTTCAGACTTACATCTAGGTGGGAAACTCATGTCGCGACCTGTCACAAACTGGTCTGACTCAAATACCCAAGTACCCAGTGCGCCGTTTCTGTACCGTAACAAGTCAAATATGAGGATGTAAGGTTGGTATTTGGGCAGGATAATAGGTGGGTGTTACTAATGATTGTGGAATAGCTTTCAAACTTACATCTAGGCGAGAAACTTATGTCACCACCTGTCCTGGCTCTAACACCCAAGTATCCGGTGTGCATTTTTACACCGTAACTAAGTCAAATATAAGGATGTAACCTTGAAATTCGGGCAGGACATTAGGTGGATGGCACTAATGAATATGGAATAGCTTTCAGACTTGCATCTAAGTGAGAAACTCATGTCACGACCTGTCCTGGCTCAAACAACCAAGTAACCATTGTGTCGTTTTGACACTGTAACTAAGTCAAATATTAGGATGTGACCCTGGAATTTGGGCAGGACATTAGGTGGGTAGCTCTAATGATTATGGAACAGCTTTCACTTACATCTAGGCAGGAAACTCTAGCGACGACATGTCACGACCTGGCCTGGCTCAAACATCCAAGTAACAGTTGTGTCATTTCGACACAGTAAGTCAAATATTAGGATATAACCCTGGAATTCGGGAAGACATTAGATGGATGGCACATATGAGTGTGGAATAGCTTTCAGACTTACATCTAGGCGGGGAACTCATGTTGTGACCTGTCCTGACCTGTCCAGACTCAAACACTCAAGTCCCCAGTGTGCCATTTTTACACCGCACCTAAAGGTAATATTAGGAATAACTTTCAATCCTTCTATAACTTTTTGAATTATTTTCCAAACAAACTCTGCCCAAAATATATTATCCTTGGGGAAGGTACTAGTCATTTTTTTAAACTCTTACCTTTGGTGTCCATAAGCCAGGAGAATGCAAATGCCGACACGATGTAAGCTATGGGGCCCCAGTTATTCATCAGCGCCACGGTGGCATCGGTCCAGCCCAGGGCAAACTCGGCACTGGCGGAGATCGGGCCCCACGTGTTCCAGACCAGGTTCTGCATGAAGGCAGAGCCCGCAAACACCAACAGAATGTACCTGTGGGTTCAAGCAAGGGAGTATGACTTCAATTTCATCTGTGTTATATGTGTTCTGTAAATCACCCCCAATGGTTAACGCGACCAAATATTTGCAAAAAGTCTAGAATTGGCAGTTATGGTTGAATTTATTTATTTATTTGGGGTTTTACGTCGCTTTCAACACTGTACAGGTCATATCACGACGAGTAGTTGGAAGGGCAGAGGAAACCAGTACATAGAGTTCACTAGGGTTCTGTACTGTAAACTGCCGACCAATGGCAAGCAACTACCAGCTTTCCCACATAAGGCCTTGACAGGGATTGAACCCCGGCATCAGAGGTGGGAGGCGAGAGTGTTACCACTCTGCCACCGTGGCCCCCTAGTTATGGTTGAAAACTAGTCACTCAGATTTTAAGAAGTGGGTATTTTGTTGGTGCTGGGAATGACCATTTATCAACATCTTCGGGGCTCTTTAGCCTGCCACTGGAGACAGGACCCAATGACAGAGGACCTGCCATTTCAAGTGGTCATCCAAGCCACTGAGTATCTGCCTGTACCTGGGATTGAACCCACATCTTCTATGATCTCATGCGGGAGTATTACCCATGCCCTACTCTGCATTAAAGGGCCAAGATGTTTCAAATGAGGTTCTGATTAAATGAGGGCCCATTTATATTATCACGTCTTCTTCTTTCAAAAATCTTTTAAATTCAGGTAGTGCCATTTTTCTTGCATATAGGTATGTTTAGAGCAATGAACTTTAACTTGTTGAAAGATGAAAATGGTGTTATTACATTTTTACACAACCATTTCAAATTGCTGCAAAATAGTTATATTTAGAATTGAAATAAGCAAGTAAACAAAATGTTAAAAACACAGGAAACTACAAGGTTAAATACAAGTAACCTACACCTTCCTACATAAATTATGGATTCTGACATACAGCCCAGACAAAAAATGTTTTTCCTGCCAAAACCATCCAGAGGCCATGTCTGAAAAATATACCTTTACAGCCTTTAAAGGGTTGTGGGGTATAAACTTACCATCTCACTGGGCTGACCTTGACCTCTTCCTCTGTACCCTTTGACTTGATGTAGGGCGGAACATCTTCCCTGAAACATGTAGAGTGCACTGGCTCTCAATCATTTATACAAATGTATTTGTACCACACAAGGACAAAAAATAATGGTGAACTAATGATCTTATTTTCAAGCGAGTTCAAAATTCCTAACCACTAGGCCACAGAAAACCCCATCGAGGTGTAGTAATTTGGAAAATTTTATAGTAATTTGTGAATTTTTATTAGAAATACTTACCATTTCCTAACAGTAGCTATTTGTTGGAGCCATCCAACCCAATGGCCAACACAGAGATGCGATTTTAAGGTTTTCTAACAACCTTAACCAAGCCATTGGGTTACAGTAGTCCGTCCTACCGCCAAATAGGTCACATGACCACATTGTTTACTTCATTATTTTTGTTGGCCATCAACAGTAGAGACGTCTCTGCGTTGGCCATTGGGTTGGATGGCTCCAACAAATAGCTACTGTTAGGAAATGGTAAGGGTATTTCGCTATAAAACTATCTTTTTAAACTTTCTACTGGTCATCGGTCTTTTCCTTTGTACGATTCCAGAGTCTCCAAGGAAGTTCCCCTCGAATGGACACTTTACACTTGTTCACTTGACAAGCAATGCACTATTGCCAAATTTAATCACTACTTTCCCCTAGTCACCCCTAGTGGGTGGACGATTAGATGAACGTTTGATTAATTGTCGGTGTCATGGTACAATCACGTTCGGTCACTGATAACTTCTGGAAATCGATTAAATCTTACCCTTCTTTATGTGTCTCAATATCCACGTATTTTTTATATTTTAGGTAGTTTCCTAAACTTTTTTTAAATAAATCAAGAGATTTGTCATGAATTTTGTGTTTGTTTATAACTACCGCCATATTTACCGGAAGTGAGTGCTTTTTGTGGGTACTAAATGTCGGAAACACCGTTATTCTTACCGGATTGACATATCCTTCATCCCGGAATGTGTTTCATGATATATTGACCAAGAGTGGAGCAAAAAAGTCGATTATGGGTCGATCATCGGTTGGTTTGTTTATTTGTTCATTTGGGGTTTTACGTCGCTTTCAACACTGTACAGGTCATATCACGACGGGTAGTTGGAAGGGCAGAGGAAACCAGTACATACAGTTCGCTAGGGTTGTGTACTGTAAACTGCCGACCAACGGCAAGCAACTACCAGCTTTCCCACTTAAGGCCATGACGGGGATTGAACCCCGGCCTCAGAGGTGGGAGGCGAGAGTGTTACCACTCTGCCACCGTGGCCCCCGATCATTGGTCGGAAAAATGGACGAATAATCGACCATGAAAATTGAGGCGATTCCACTCACTAGTGGTTAGTAGGATTGGCATCTAATCACAGGATGTCACCTGTGTGGGTTTGACTCCCACAAGTGACAATGCTAAGGGCTTGTGTCTCAATATGACCCTAGTTGTTAAATGGGACATAAAAACCCAGACTTGAACTTATCTGTTTCACCCCTCATTGGACAACAGCCCTACCCTACATTCAAAATGAACCTTGATGTATGAATACACTGTGACCTAATTTTGTCCAATCAGATTCGCTGATTTAGCACTGAGGTATAATGGCCAACTTTTACCTGTGATTTACACTCAGTCTGGTGAAATTCTACTGCTGCAAATAATCACCCCTCACTGGCAAATAACTCTTTATTCAAATACACTGTGACCTAATTTTGTCCGATCATATTCACAGACGACATAAAATGACCCAGTTTTCTGTGTGATTCACCTTGCTGAGATTTCTCTTGTACATACTCTTACTTCACCTTTCACTAGACAGTTTTCCATTACTGTATTTATAGTTTTACATTTAAATATATTCTGACCTATTCATCAGCCAATAAAATCCACAGAATTAGCTCCAATGAGTTAGAATGACCTAGTTTTACCTGTGATTCAAATGGTTGGCGTTCTCTTGTCTTGAATGCTCAGTATTTTCTCCTCCATCAGGCAACAGTTGCTCCTTGTCTTCGTGTGCTGACATGGTTCATGCCCAAACAATTATTCAGTTGCATCCAGCGGTATTTACAGACCTGCAGACAAAATACAACAACTTGGTTTTCAAAAATTTGTAGGACAAAGACTGAGACTTGGGATCCTACCGATTACCCAAATTAATAAGTATGGCAGATTGGCAGTTGAGGTAAGCAGGCGACCTTGAACTAATTTCCCTGAAAGTCTCAGATATTGTAGTATGGTTACAATATCCAACACCAAATGTATGTGAATATCCCCAAAACATTGATTTTCCAAGTAGGGAATTGCCAAAAAGCAGAATCATGCAGGTCAACATCAAATACAGCATCCACCTGGATTTGTATTCACAAAAGGGATCAAGTTCAAGTTTAGCCTAACAATCAGCTCAAGTTTATACAAAACTTGAGCTTGATCCCTTTGTAAATATGGCCCCTAGGAAGATACAGTCATGATGGTGGGTGAGGAAAGCAAGTCTGACAAAGATGAATGTTTGATTGGTTTCTAGTTTTGGTTATGCCTTGACGATAAGACTGGTAATCTACTCCACTAGGATGGTTTCACAACTGTAAAGGTCCGCTACAAACTCGTCTGTGGGTACGGACACTAGAAGCTGACAATCTGTTGCCATGACTGCATTTGGTGGAATTTACCATTGGAGAGACAAGCAAGGGGGATTGACTGAAATATCGGCCTAAAATACCCAGAGGTTGTTTTTGAAATTGAGGCATTGTAGAGCTTTACACAGATTAAAACAGTAGAATTTTATATAAGAGGTTGCGTGCACAAAATAATACAGTACAAAAAGCCCTAAACAGAAATGACAGGTGGCACAAAAGACCTTGGGAAAAGATCCCTAAAATGAAACCCTCAAAAAATAAGCAAAGGATTTTTTCCACATGACCACATTTACATTGAGGGCTTTTCTCCACTTGTGTCATTTAAGGGATGGTATTTTCCTGGGTGCTTTTTGGCTACTTTTATTCTCCCATTCCCTGCACAAAAAAGGTTAGTAAAAGAAAAGCCGGAAAATAATCCAGAATATAAGATTAAAAGCTGCATATACTGAAGTAGACTTGCTCCAAGTCTTTGTATTTTTCATTCCACCAAATCTGACACACATGAAATCTTTATGAATCCACTGCATGAGTGAAAAAACCTTTCTGTCTGCTGAAATACGTCACCGAATTCTTCAAAAAAAAGTCATTCAGTCCTCATATAATACCTAAGACAAAAGAACTTGAGGAAAGGCTAATACTTAAGCTGATTTTTTGCTGATTCCTTTTCCAAATAGAAACACCTGTCCTTTAACAGATATCTGTACTTAATAAAGGTTCCGATCCAAATTCTTAAATCCAAACTCATACTAAACAAACTTTCTAGCCACCCGGCCACTGGGGACCTCATCTCCGAGGCAGAGTGAGCCACGGGTATACCTCCATATAGCCTGGCCTTCCAGGCTGTCTGAACCATAATGCAAACGTGAAATATTTTTGCCATAATGCACACTGGTCTTTCTAGTCTCCTCAGCAAGCTATGCTAAGTAAGTGTATGAGAACATTATGAAAAATATTTATAATGCAGTCAAACAGTTGTGTCTTCTTTATACATATAAACGCCTGTGGCAGGGCTAACCTCCATACAAATATATATGGCCCCCATCCTATGTACAGTATTTGTGTTATTCCCATGGACAGACGAGCAAAGAAACACACACACAGATCCAATTACAAAACCCTCAGAGGTGAGGGTTAAACAAGGCCGAAAAGTCTTTCAGTCTACATGCCCGAGCTGCAGAGCCATCAGAGACATGAGTAGTGCACTAGAATTTAAGAAAGTCTGGCGACACAAGAAATTCCAACTCAGACAGATCCCACAGTTGGTACAGGACTCAGATGGTCAGCCATCCAAGTACTAACTTAGCCCACTGCCGCTAAACTGTCAATTTATTTCTTTATTTGGGGTTTTACGTCGCTTTCAACACTGTACAGGTCATATCACGACGGGTAGTTGGAAGGGCAGAGGAAACCAGTACATACAGTTCGTTAGGGTTCTGTACTGTAAACTGCCGACCAACGGCAAGCAACTAACAGCTTTCCCACTTGAGGCCGTGCCAGGAATCGAACCCCGGCCTCAGAGGTGGGAGGCCAGAGTGTTACCACTCTGCCACCGTGGCCCCTCGCTCAACTGTCAAAAACATCAGTGAAGAGACAGATACACATCACACTACACCACAATTTATGAAAGTCTGAGGACAAAACAAAAAAAACTGATTCCTAGAAGCGCGAACCTTGCTAGAGCTCGCACTTAAAAAGCATAACAATTCCTTTCTATGCATACGTCCATGGGTCAAATATATGGAAAATAAAACATGCAAGTCTAGCTGAAATACCTCAAAGACTTTCCTTGAATGTAAACAGTATCCTCTGAAAGTATCCACCAAGTAAAAATGGACAGTTTTGCAGTGACAAACTTCATTCCAAGTACACTTATGTTTTTTGTTTTGTTTGTTAGATCTTGATGTTTATCGCAGGGGGGCCATCATACTTTTATATCCATTGTTGTACAAGTGTCACTTCAGTTATTTGTAACTGAAATTCTAAACATTCTGAATGCAGTTATAACACCTAGAGTAAGTATAGCTTATCTTCATGAAAAAACGGCAAAGTACAAAGTTATTCTCTTGCCCACAAGACAATACAATGACCGTAAAGTCTCCAATTAACAAGCAAATTTAAATCGGCTAATGACGTAAATAAAATAAAGGATCATTTTAATCTTACAGTTATTACATCATTTGTAAGTATACTGTTTATATCCTGGATAAGTTTAGGCAATCTTATTTGAAAACAGGATGATTCATTACCGTAAAACCTGCATTTTGTGAGCCCATTTCAATTGGCTTATGGCATAACGATAAATAAACTCTAAAGGAAAAAAATCAGAAATGGTTCATTTTAATCCCCCAGTTACAATATAATCTTTGTAAGTACAATAGAACCTCTATTATCCGACCCACTGTTATCCAAATTTTCAATTATCTGACTTGCAATCCACTCTCCCAACTCCATTTGTACCTGTTAGTTTAGGCTTTCTATTATCCCACCTTTTTGTCATCCGACCTAATTGATATTTCCCCAAGAGGATCAGATAATAGAGATTCAACTGTATACACTTTTTTGCAGCACAGTTGCAAAGATTGTTTCTTTGAATACAATGTAAATTGAGTTTACGGCTTCAATCAAACATAGGGGGCCACGGTAGCAGAGTGGTAACACTCTTGCCTCCCACCTCTGAGGCCGGGGTTCGATTCCCGGCACGGCCTCAAGTGGGAAAGCTGGTAGTTGCTCGCCGTTGGTCGGCAGTTTACAGTACAGAACCCTAACAAACTGTATGTACTGGTTTCCTCTGCCCTTCCAACTACCCGTCGTGATATGACCTGTACAGTGTTGAAAGCAACGTAAAACCCCAAATAAATAAATTCAATAAAACATAGAAAAATATTCATCTAAAAGCTGGACTCGGTCAAGAGGAATCTTATGAGTCCAGAAAATATTGCTACTAAACCAAGAATTCAAGATAACAGGTTATCTGCCTTGAAGATGAAGATAATGCCCTGGTCCCACAGTGGAGAGTAAGACTGTGACCCAGTGGTCGGTATGGCAGGCATCTTTGACAGGAGTTTGTGTACATTACGAACACAGGGCAAGTGTACAATTTTAACAATCCCAGCGGACTGTATAGCCTTGTTAACTGGAGTTTTCTCAATTAAACAATTAAAAAGTTCTGCCATTTTGATACATGATTAAAGATCTTGCATACTGCACGTGTTTTCGGGGATGGGCGATAATGTGATCATGTACGCTTCCAAAGATGCTTTCGGTATTTAAATTTTATTTTTCTAAAACTGACTTTCTGTGAATAATTATGCATATTTATAAGTTTAAATAGATGCTGTTACTTAGTGTTATTACTGAGCATGACACTGTTACACAGTTTAATGTACTGAATATTATTATTATTAAATTTAACTCAGTATAACAGCAATCGGTGCGAATTTATGAAAAAGTTGCTGAGTCAACGCAACAAAATGGTTTAAAAATACAGTAGAACCTCTATTATCTGACCCATTATTATCCAAAATTTCAATTATCCAACCTCAAACCCACTCTCCCAACTCCATTTAAACCTGTTATTATAGCTTTCCTATTATCCGACCTAATTTTCACTCTCCCAAGACAAATGGATATTAATAGAGGTTTTACTGTACTATTTTTGACAGTTTGGTTTTTGTCATCCACATCTAGAACACAAAGGGTCATTACAGCAAAAACAAAAAGTCTAACAAAAAGAGATTTTACAGATTCCCATGTTATCCATAAGTCCATAGAGATTTATTGTGTCCTAATACTCGGCCCAGCTCTTCATTCAGTGGTGTGAAGAACTCCTCTAGAAATCGTCTGGTAGATTCTTTCATCTGCAAACTGCCACCACTCTCTCCGAGAGTCTCGCCACCAATATCCACTGACCCTATATCTGCAGTTTCTTTCTCACCAACATCTGTATTATCATCCTCATCGCCTGACTTGATATCCGTTGAGCCCAAATCTAGGAAACTCAAGACTTTCGCCAGTGTCCCATCGAAATCCGCCTCCATGTCTTCTGTCCTCAAGACCAACACCCTGTTCGACCTAAGTCTACACTTTTCCATCCACTCCGACAGGTAGATGTGGTAGATGGAGATCCGGAAGCGGTCGACCGCGTTGCCGCAGCCCCAGGGCCGGTAATGCTCCCCGGCCCCTCGGCAGAGGGACGCCGCCAGTCCCAGCATGCCGCAGGAGGGTGAATTGTGGAAAGGAAAGCCCACGGGTCCAGTGCCATATGCACAGATGCGCACAGAAAGCCTCTTCTTAGCACACTGCTGCCACCACTGGGCGGCCTCAGTGACTCTTTGATGAAAATCCTCCCCACTGAAGTTGGATGCCTTAGCAGCAAACTCCCGGTAGTCGGCGAAGGTGCGGGAGACGGGGTCGCGGAGGAGGAAGATGATGCGGGCAGATGGTGTAAGGTGTACAAGACGCCTAGGTGCCATCATGAAGGGTTGGGAGTTCATCCAGTTACTCAGATCCTCATTCCAGGAGCCAGCGTACCATGCCAGCCGGGGAGCTAGGTCCACATAGACCATCTGGCGTAAGTCGTTGATGCTGTTGGAGTTGGCTGGACCAAAGCCATACCTCCGGAAGGAATCCATGATGGGACCGGAAGGAAGCCGGCGGCTGAACTGGTCCATGGTCTGGTTTTGAGCACAGCGACAGTTGTCCCAGTAGTGGGTATCGGTGAAGAGGGATTCGTCGAGATGTAAGTCCGGGTAGAGCGGAGGTGGTTCCGGGGCAACATGGCTGAGCAAACGGTGTTTAACGAGGCTGCTATGCAGGAGACTTGTGCCGCACTGTGGGAAACCTGCACAGGATACAAATAACAGAAAAAAAAATTATGCAGACTTTACTTGGCTTTCTTACTTAAGATGAAATATTAAAAAATCTATAGTCAGTTATACGGATGGGATTAATGAGTGAACTAAAATGAGGACGGTAAAAAAAGTTAACAGTAAAAGCAGTAAGTCTTGCCTGCGTATTTAACAGGAAAAACTTCCCCACTGACATCTTCAAAAATATATCTATCACAAAGGAAGATAAAAAATTTTATTCAAGTACAAATCAGGAGTATTAATCTGTTAATCTTCAGGAGTGATTTTATTTTACTGAGTATGTCTAATGAAGGATCTTTTACTTTTAATTTTTTCACTATTTTGTATACAAAATAGTGAGAAATCAATCAAGTCCATATTTAATGGAAAAAAATGCCAAA
Organism: Sabellastarte sp. h YS-2021; assembly: GCA_964017235.1. NCBI lineage: Eukaryota > Metazoa > Annelida > Polychaeta > Sabellida > Sabellidae > Sabellastarte > Sabellastarte sp. h YS-2021. The sequence goes on from OZ024940.1 coordinate 6,784,518, forward strand.
AAGGCAGTAATATATATAGCGACACCAGTGATTGAAAAAACCTCAAATTTTTACCTTGAGACAGCCAATGATTGGTGGCTTATGTAATTAATGAAATATTAACCCCCCCCACCCCCCAAAAAATTGATGAATTTGTAACACTCATTATCCGTAGTTATTGGCACTGGATAATACACAAAAAAAAACAAATCTTATATCCCGGTCTGCATATACTCCTGTTTAGGTGAAAATATGGACTGTGGATGATAATTTGTGGTGGACAAACAAGTAAATAAACAAGCTTTACTAGGAACATGGTAAAAGCGTTCGCAGTCTACTCAAAAGAACCCACCTGCTATATACACAGCCGGCAGACACCTGACCTCCAGGTCCAACTCCAAGGCCACCAGCATGCTGATGTTGCCCACATTAACATAGCCGGGCATTAGGGCGAAGCAAGGATTCTTCACATCCGCGAGGTACTGCGGGGGAGTGGCCATCTCCACTGATGTCTCGGTCGACAGTAAGAACATACGGAGGTCGGTAAAGGTGGCGTATCGTAGTAAGTCACTTGTGTTCCTGTACTTATCCTCTGAAAATGAGAAGGTCTGGTAGTCGTTCTTCAGGGTGGCCTCCGGAAACTTGTTGTAGAAAATCTTCAAGGCCATTGCAGACAGGCACAGCACCAGAAGCACCAGTACATACTTTTTGGATTTGTGTTCCATTGCGGCAAGTTATAGAGATAATATATATACCTTATTTGGTGTGGGTTATTTTTAGTATTACGTTTTTGGGGCCGCCCCCGCGACTGCATACATAAAGTTACAGCACAGTGTACATAAATAGATATCTTTCTGTGTCCCACTTTTTATACTGGAACTCTAAGTAGTTTTTAGTTTATAATATTCCATCATAAAACCTTGAGCCTTAGCCAATACAATTGCCCAAGTGTCAAATGTAGGCACTGCACATTTATCCACTAAATAAATCCTTCATGAAGTCTCATGTCAAGGTGTTAACATTAAACAATTATCCCTTGTGTTAACTAAAATCCATCAAAATGCCTCTTTGTTGACAATAAATACCTCTTCAGTCACTAAATCCATTGAAATATATCCAGCCAAGGTGTTAACACTGAACAATTATTCCTTCACTGAAATCCATTATATAAAACCTCTATGTTGACATTAAATATAATGTCCAGTCACGAAAACCCATCATAAAAATATCAAGACAAGATGTTCACAATGTAGACAGTTATCACTTTCACTGTTTGCTTTGAGCTTGTAAAATTACAGATATTTCTCAAGAAAATCTATTCAGCTGTTTAAATTTTTTTTCAAATTACCATTTTCGTTCCCTAAAGTTGCAGGCTGGTCAATAAACCAATATATTGACTTATTGATATTTTCAAAAATAAGGTAACAATAACATAATCTCCAACTGCTACAGTGACAAGTCAAAAACAAAATTTCAACAGCAATTTTTCCTGTTTCATCAAATTCTATCATATTTTAAGATATTGCTATTATTTACTTATTGATTGATTTTCTATTATTATTATAACAGTTAAGTTTCAACTGTTTGCAAAATTCACATACTGGTGCTACTAGATTAAACATAAAAAAAATCAAAGTGCAAGGAATTCTGGGAATTTACAAAGAACCTTATATTTTACAATTCTGACAAGTTTCAATGGTTTGCAAAATTACTCTACTGGGCCATCAGATGAAACTTAAAATACAGAAACTGTAAGGAATTCTTTGAATTTTAATTATTTACCAAGAACTATGTTTTATAAATTTTAGGTGCAAGCTCTGGCGAATCTAGGAATCACTTTTTTTTTCATTTTTTTTTCTCTCGACTTTCATGGATTGCGGGATAGTGTGACGAGTATCTCTCCCTCCACTGAAGTTAAGCGGCAATGGGCTACATTAGTACTGGGATGGGTGACCACCTCATTGCGCTACTGCTGTCTCTGATGGCTTTGCAGCTCGCGCTAGTAGACCAAAACCCCTTTCGGCCTTGTATTAATATACGTGTATTGGTCATATATTTATATAAATAAATTTTGCATATGTCTGTGTTGTATTCTAACATGACGAGGTGCGCAGAAACGAGTTTTCAGTTCTATGCGCACACATTATCCGACAACAATCGCACTGCCTTTCCATCCTGCATTCATATTTTTTACAAATTTTATAATGTCAAATTTTATAGTGTGAAATAGTGTCAGAATTTATAATGTATTATTTTATAGTTTTACTTTTTTGGTGATTTATATATTTTTGTACATATTTTATATCAAATTAAAGCTACAATGGATGGAACAGCCGGTTGCTAAGGTCACCGCAATGTAAACAAATCTACGTGACACAATTTATTCCTTGTAAAAATTTTAAAAAATAACAAAAGTCTCAAAAATAAGCTTAACGGTCATGTTAGAATAGAAATAATCCACTTGTGATGATGGTTTTACACGGCATTTAACCAAAGGCAACCATCATCACGAGTGGATTATTTCTACAACATAAAATGAAGGTATATTTGTTATGTACCGGTGCCATGCCCTGTAGCATGAATATTTTGCACCGATCTTTGGCCGATCGCTTCTACAAATACCAGTTCTTCAGTTCATTTATTTATCCATGTAGTATTTTCCACCGGGCCTGGGACCATTGTGTCGGTTATATTGTGACGTGCAGTTGGAAGGACACAGGAAACCAGTAGGTTCTGTTGGTCGAGGATCTGAACTGTAAACTGACAACCAATGACAAACAAGGATACCAGATTTCCCACTTCAGATTGGACCTGGAATCAAAATCCAGAATAAAAACATAGCCTTGATCTGACCTTTGACCTTGCCTTTGTGACCCTGACATTTAAAATCTTGTCCAGGCTATATCTCAGAAACTGTACGGTACATGAAGTTGATACTTTGTCGGGATACTGGCTGGGGGTGTAGGTGTGCAAAATCATGGTGTGACCTTGATTTGACTGTCGACGTTGCTGTAGTGACCTTGACCTTCAAAATCTTAACCAGGCTATATCTCAGAAACGGAAGGGTGCAGTAACCTTGGTGTGGCCTTATACCCGGTCTCTGCCAGAAAGTTTTCTACAGCAATATTTGAGACATATTTCTCCCATCACAAAGACATGCTGTCATCATGCTATTGAATTTGATACTTTGTCTTTTTCTCCTCTCTTAAGTGTTATTTTTCTTACTCCTCTACATAATTCCTACTGTCTGTTCTGAAAATCAGCTGAACTTTGTACTTTTTCACCTCTTTTATATCTAAGGTTTCCAATGCTATGTCCCCAGGCCGTGCGGTAAAGGCATCTCTGATGCTATCTTATATATCTATTATTTACGGTGGATCAAGAAAAACAAAATAATAATAAATAATGATAATAATAGTAATAATAATATATGCAGACTATATATCAGAAACCGAAATCTGGTGTACGGTCATCTCTGATGCTATTTCATATATCTATATACCGGTATATTATTGTTGGTGGATCAAGAAAACAAAGTAAAACAAAATTATAATAATAATAATAATAATATAGCTTTATTAATCACAATGAGTCACATGTTTTATGCAAAAACAACATTAACATATATTTCAACATAACAAAACAGTATGGACACTTTTCTTTTTTTTTGCCTTTAAGCACCAAATAAACATGTTCTACTAAGTTTGGTAAGTTGGGCAAAAAAAAACAACATTGTATCCGGTTATATCATGACGGGTAGTTGAAGGGGGTGGAGGACAGCAGTGTTGTCCAGATTCCATTTGGAATCATCGGACACTGTTAAGCGACCTTCTTCAAATGCAAACCTACATACTTGAGAGGGGCCGTGGCGGCGCAGTGGTAACACACTCGCCTCCCACCTCTGAGGTCAGCGGTTCAAAACCCCGGCCTTATGTGGAAAAGTTAGAAGTTACTTACTGATGGTCGGCAGATTACAGGACAGAACCTTGACCAACTGTACGTACTGGTTTCCTCTGCTCACAAAACTATCCGTCGTGATATGACCTGTACAGTGTTGAAAGTGACGTAAAAAACCCAAAATAAATAAATATAAACTAGAGGAACCCGATAATGTTCACTCTGCTACTTCCTTTTTCCTCCTTCCAAAAGAGGCAGCAAGTTTATTTCCTTTCTGGGGGATATGCTCACATTAAAATATTCTATGTAAACCGTGTGTAACTAGAAAATTAATGATACATTACTTTTAAAGTGCGTTATCATTCGCAATGTACACATATAATCAAATCCTCCAGATGATGGCAAACAGAGAAATGGGCTTTACATTTATGTCTTAGTTTCCTTGTACAATAAAACGTGAATATTAGACCTGTTTCACCGGGTAAACACAAAAAATTCAAATACTCATGTATATTCCTCGAGGTTCAGACGTTCTGTCTTAAAGGGGAAAGTTTTCGTCCCGGGACGAAAATCTACTCAGATTACAAAGATCATACATTTGGAGTCTTTATACACAAATATCAACAAACCCCACAGCTTACTGGGATATAACATATCACCTTTTCACAGCACTGATAAACTCTTCCTTCCAGAAAAAAAGGGGGCATGTCCTAAAGGAATTTTAATACTTGATGCAGTTTTTAACTGTTTTAAGGTACACAAACTTTAAGTGAGCATAAGTTAGGTGTACTGGACACAATAAAAACTTAAAATTTATGATTTTTCCAATTTTAAAAATATTTCCTGGCCAAATATAAAATTTCATGGCTTAATTCCCGCTGTTTATACTTTATCACCCGTTTGACCATTATACAAGCATATCAGTTAAATATTTTTACAGTTAAGTTACTGTAGGTCATATGGTCGATTAGATTACAGTGCTTTCAACACATTATTTCAGTTGAAATGTCACTGGTGTGAGGTTTACAAATAAACTAGCCAGAAATGGAACCCAAGCCTGGCAGGTGCTAGGTAAAATATGTGCACTGGTTTGGACTGCGGAACCCTCGTCAACACGTTGTTAAGTATTATACATACTTTGTATCTTGTATATATATATCACTTGTTATATAAGTCGTGTATGTTTGACGTACTGTTGAGTAGACTATGCAACTTACTAACTTTATACATACAACTTAAGCCTAATTCACACCACAAGTGGTATGGTATATGAGCAAATCGCCGACAAGACAACTCGCAGACATCAACTCGCCGACAAATTTTAAATAAATTAATGACACATTATTACCCCATTTTTTGTCATTTTTTCACCGAAAAGACGTTACAATATTCAAATAATCATTTATACACATCTTCAAAGCAGGCAAATCACGTTTTTACTGTCCAAAAGATTAACTCATCTGTCATTTTATTGTGAATGGTCCAGTAAGTTACACACATACTTAGACTTGACAAGTTTCATCATATTTTCGTAATATAACATGTTTTAATGAAGGGAAATGAATGATTGCAGATATATAATACATTTTAAAACAATTTATGGCAATATTTTAGTGTTATAAAAGCTGCAAGGGTCATTTTTGTATTTAAATAATCTGTCGGCGAGTTGCTGTCGGCGAGTTGACTTGTCGGCGACTTGCAGGTAATTCCGTGATATGTCCCTCGGATAGAGGTTTTACTCGGCGGTGGAACCTGACCTCCAAGGACGCCAGATACTTTCCGAGATTTTTGATGTATCATTCACACCACTGCTGGTATAACCCACGGTTATAGGTGCCCCAGTCCTTTGCATACCGTTCAAGGTTCGTATGTGACCTTGTGACAAGGTGGCGAAACATCCATTTACCTCCACTCACCTTAGGTCACTGTACTCCACCAAAATACGACCAATTCTAATTCTAATTTGACTTTTATAGCGCTTAATCTCCACTGAGTAGTGGGCTCTAAGGCGGAACAAGACATTAGCAATATGCAAATTCAAAGTCCAGGGACAGAAATGGGTCAGCACCACGGAGAAGCCATAAGAGAAAATGAGCTAAGGAGGATAAGCCTTTGCGTAGAGATAGGTCTTGAGCCTCTTTCTAAAAGAGGAAATAGTGGGTGATGCACCAAGTCACAATTTTATATACACCGTGGACTACAACTTCAGTTACCCTAGCAAGAAATTCATCTGCGTATGCTCGCATTTGCCCGTGCATGCCCACGGTAAGAAATTCAGAGGCGGAAATTTTGAACAGTTAGGACACGCAAGGTAATGGACAATTGGCCACTGTGTCACCAGGCCGCACACGAACCTCGGACGGTAGTTGAAGGACAGGGGGGGGGGGGGGGGTTCGCCCAATGCCTGTAACCGTGGGTTACACCGCCTGTAGTGTGAATGGGGTATTGCTTATTTGCGCGTATACAAAACACAAAATGTTCAAAGCCATATATTTGACTGCCTAAGAGGGCCCATGGTGGCAGAGTGGTAACACTCTCACCTCCCACCTCTGAGGCCGGGGTTCGATCCCCGTGATGGCCTTAAGTGGGAAAGCTGGTAGTTGCTTGCCGTTGGTCGGCAGTTTACAGTACACAACCCTAGCGAACTCTATGTACTGGTTTCCTCTGCCCTTCCAACTACCCGTCGTGATATGACCTGTACAGTGTTGAAAGCGACGTAAAACCCCCAAATAAATAAAATAAATTGACTGCCTAAGTTCAACTGGATATCTGACTACCTAAAGAAAACAGTTCGGCGGCTCAGAGCCGACAATACATCAGTTTTTGCTGTTTAAACATACTGAATATAACTGATAGCTCCTGGTTATTATTTCATGTTTCACCGGTTTATCAGGTTTTGTCAGATCATGTATAGTTTTTTTGAAATTTTCACAAGGCAATAATTTTAACAATATCAGGTAAAGAGCTTGGATAGTGAAAATTAATTTTTCCAAGTGAACTTTTCCATCTGTATTAACATCTCAAGTAGAAACTAGCCATTTGCAAAAATTAATTCAAGTAAATTACTTCACAAGCAATCAGTGCCCCTGAACGGGCTCTATGTCAGCTGACTTTGTGTTTTGACCTTGAGATTACAAGTAAATGTACAAAAGGACACAAAAGTTGTGCGCTGCAAATAGTTTTGAGAAGTTACATACAAATTTAACTGTTAAGGTACTTCCTAAGGAGCTACTGAGGACCTGGTTCATAACAAAGGCAGAGAGTTCAAAAAGTAAACAAGTCAGCTGACATAAAAACAAAGAATTGGTAAAATTTTCTTCTTGGCAAAATCTTAGCTTAATCGGTGAATCTGGCTAAATCTTGCAAAACGGGTTAAGCCTGTGGAGAAGCCCATTTCTACCAGACGAGAAACGTTTGACCATCACCGACATTACAAATACATAAACAATAATCACACAAATATCCATAACACACACTAGATACATAATATATTCGGTACACTTGACTGAGCTAATAACCATGACTAGAATATCAGAATCTTAAACTTGACGTGTGAGTTTTTGAGAAAACCCTCCTTAGTTTCTCTTTGAATTGTGGGAAATACTTTTGAAGGCTGGAATGAACAGTAAGTATACACTTATACACCAAGACCCCGCCCTTCTACGAGCACAGATATATTGCACAAAAATATAACCAAAATTTGCACGATTTTGTCTTATAATATTCAAACTTGTGACTTTGTGTGGTGTGTCTCTATTTCTGGTTTGGTGAATGTTTTATCCAATGCAGAATTTCCTTGAAGTTGGTAATCTAGTGCAATTTTTTTCCTTCCAATAACTTTCAAGGAGGATGAGTCATGGGGTGAATTTCATGCGCTGTGGTGAATTTCACATATTTTTCAGTTCTGGGGAAGTAGCCCCACCCCCTTTATAATTAAGGTAAAATACCTGGGGGCCGGTTCCATGAAGCCTCCTTAAAATAAAGGTCACCTTAAATTTAAGGATTTCCTTGAATTTCACCCTCCTTTAAAAAATCTGTTTTACAAAGCCTCCTTCCTTAAAGGAGACCTTGAAAACCCCCTTAAATTTCAAGGAAACTACAGATCTACCTTAAATTTAAGGAACTGTCCTGAAAAGAATGTTCAATCAATTTAAAGGACATTTGCTCCCTCCTTGAGTTTCAGGGAAGACATTTGGTAAGGGGAGTTAAAGAAGACTTTGTGAAACTGAATTTTAAGGTGGCCTTCCCAAAGGAATAAAAAATGACGTTCCTTTATTAAAGGAGGTCTTATCCAAAGGAGGCTTTGTGAAACTGGCCGCAATGAACGCAATTCGAAAGTCTGCCTACAATGAAACAAATAGCTGCCAAGTTAGTCACAAAATTGTGTCAAAATTTTCCCAGAAATTTTTTATCTCTGGAAACACCACTCCATCTCTCTTTTAAAATTAAGGAAAAAAACTGGAAGGTTTGCAGAATGACTATGAAGATAAAATGAAAGACAAAAACAAAACAATTTGCCTAAAATTGAGTCATAGGATTGTGAAATAATGACAAGAATTTCCCACAATTCAAAAGGAAAATCAGGGGGCTTGCCTCAGTACATACTTCTTTTTATATATAATATTATATAGTGACTTTCGTAAGTTTTAGACTATACATCTAAAGCATATATATATCCAGTTATGTATATATGCTATTTGTCATATATCACTGCAGAGGGCCACATCAACTATACTGCCACAAAGGTAGAAATTTTACTGACAACCTTGAAACATATACTGTTTGGCTGGTGTTAATATTCTCTTTTCAGCAAGTAAGTAAAATTGGACTCTCCCCCCCCCCCCCCCCCCCCACCCCACCCACCACTTTTGCATGAATAGAAATTCTGCCTAATGCAAGCACTTCATTGTTGGCATGCCCAAATCCATATACTACAGTAGAAGCCTCTATGATCAAACTTTCTATTATCCGATTAATGATTTTACGACCCCATTTTCATTCTCCCATGGTTTGTAATTTTCCCCCATTGTTTTATACTTAGAGTAAGAAATCTAAATTCGCCAGGAATCTAAAATTTGCCACCTCTAAAACCTTAGTTAATTTTATGAAGAAAATGATGTTTTTGTCTAAAAATTGGTATTTTTCAGTTCAAAAAGTCTTAATTTACCATACAGTGAACAAATCTCACCACAATTCATTTATTTTATTAGTATTTTCACATGTGGCGAATTTCAGATATGTGGCGAATTTTAGATTTCTTACTCTAACTACCGCTTCCATTTTGCGAAACTTCTGTTCCCTGACCTTCTATAATCCAAATATTCAATTTCATGAACTCATTTTCCATTCTCCCAAATTCGTATTTTCCCCATTGTCTGGTATTAAACTACCTTTTTCCATTTTATGGACTCTTCTGTTAACAGACTGAACTCTTACTCTCTCAGTGTGACTGGATAATGGAGGTTCTACAGTGGTAAGGTTTACATTCAGTGGTGACATTACAACTTAGAAATTAGCAAGGTCAAAGTGGGGGTTTTACTTCTCGTTCAACAGCCAGGGTCATATTGGGACAGGTCCACAGTATTGTCACTTGTGGGAGTTGAAACAGTAGAAGAGGTGACTGCCTGCGATTAGATGCCAAACTTGCTAGGCATCTAGTCAGTCACCTCTGTGTGGGTTCAACTCCCACAAGTGACAATTAAACAGAGGTACTACAATACTATGGTTGCCTTCACCCATTTTTTTACATGCTTTTTTCAGGGCCCTTCTAAATTAGAAATATGAAAGCCCCACCCTAATACAAAGTTCAAACTTAATTTTTTTTTTGTTTGCATGCTACCTTAGCAGCTAAGGTTGTATCATGACAAGAATTAAGTCAACATATGCTGGATTCAAATCAACATGCAGAGAAATTATACCTACTAGTAGGTGATATCATGGCCCACTTATGGACCACTCGACCATTCTGGCCTGTGGCAGATTTTAAGGTGAAGAAACTTTTTTTTAAATACGAAAATCTTGTCTATTTGCAACACTCCCTCTGAGAGTAGCCGTTTGTAGTCCTTCCTGTAAATATATCCACTGTTTTCCCACCAGACACCAACGGGCCAATCACAACACAGATTCCAGACCATGCTCGCATAAGCTGAATGACCCTTCTCATTCTTATTGTTAGTAAAGGTCTGCAAAACATCCCACTGCGAAAGGCCCATTAATCAACAGACAGGTATCAGAAGGCCGATTGTATTCTGAGCCACAAGAAGAGAGTCGCTGACCAAGGTTCTGACTTCCCATTCAACAGTCAGGTTCCTATTGAGGTAGGGGTCCTCAGTATTGCCACTTGTGGGAGTAGAACACAAACAAAAGACGACAGCCTTTAAAGTAGATGCCAAACTTGCTAAACCACTAGACCACTGAGGACCTTCAAAAAGAAACCATGCTGGCTTTCCATCTGTTGGCAAAGTTTACACTTTGCCATCTCGGACGTTTCTTCTATCAGATGATGGTGTTTTGCGGAAGCTGGATGACATAGTCTCTTTTTCAGGACTGGTAAAAATACTGCTCCATAGTCACCTTATCCACCACCATGTCCAACTGGTTGTACAGCTCCCGGATCTGCTTGTCCGGGCTGAGGTGTGAAAACTGCTGATCATCGAAGATCGGGAGATGGGGGTTCTCCTCGAACGCCTGACTCAGTTCTTCTTGGCAGGAGTCCATCCAGCGGTTGGTGTTGACCACCCGTAGCTGTTCTGCCAAATACTTGCCCGAGTTCTTGAAGATGCCCAACAGGAGGGGGCATTTATCGGGCAACATATGCTGGGGGATCTCGATGGCCAAGTGGGCACCCAGACAGTACTTCTGGGCAGCTGACCTCGAGATCGGTTGGCATCTTTGAAAGCCCAGTGACCGCCGGTTGTGTACCGAACCACAAAAGGGAACCACACTGGCATTTCGCCGGTTGATGAAGTTGACGTGGTCCACGGCGTGGATGAGTACCTTGTTGGTGCACTGTGGGAGCTGGACCAAGTCATGTTCATGGATTTCTATGGCGCTGCTGTTGGTGTAATCCAGCATCTTCCGCTGGCTCAGTGAAGAGATGGAGGAGTCTGCGCCGAGGTCTTGTTGGCCAATCGATCTACCCACAACCACATATATGACGTCTTCCCGGCGTCGCAAGGTGTCCTTTATGGTATCTGTGGTGTATTCATTGAGAAGGATGATGCGCCTTTCAAACTGTTTGTCCGGTACCCATGATTTCTCAGATTGTTCATACATGATGCCGTCTTGCAGAAGTTCATTTCTGAACTCAGCCAGTGAAAAAGGGTCATAATTTTTCTTTGATTTTTTCATACTTTTTCTGTCATCGGATTCCCGATTGATGCGTTGGTTGTGTGAGCTATATACACTACAACTAAGCCCCGTGACTATAAGCATGATAATAAGCCACAGCAGCAGTTTGTAATAACTATGTGTCGTTCTCCATTTTAACCTCACTTTCCTGCCGACAAGCTGTATTAGCCTCCTGAACAATCGTTGAACAAATACAAATGCACACGTCCCACAGTCCAGACAGTGGTCTCTTGGGGCATCTTTCACGCTTTCATTATGCTCCCTGTTTCTAGTCCTCCCTGTAAACATATCCATTGTTTTCCCGCCAGACAGGAACTGGCCAATCACGTCACAGATAAGGTCCCTCGCACTCAAATTCCGGACCGCGCTCGCATTAGCGGGACGAACCTTCTTATTCTCATTGTTGTTGAAATCCTGCAAAGCCATCCCATTGGGTCATAGCTTTGATATACTGACGAGCCACTGGAATATATATATAGCCACCAGATATGCCACGACTTAGAGCTCTGCTAACTAGAAGATCTTTTTAAGTGGCAAGGATATACCAACTTCTTGAAGTGCCTTTCCGACCGATATTAGCCCATTAGTTTTCTGCATAAATACACTCATATACTGCCAGCAACTGTATGTATATACAGAGAGAGCTCCAGATATTGTGATATATATATATACATATATAAGTAGAACAGGTCCATGAAGGGGCTTTTTCAACTGATATATTTAACCAATTTCTTCCCTGCAAAGGTACACTCATAAACAGCCCAGCATTGTAGATATATCCCAGTTTGATTCACATAGACTTGAGGTTAACATAATTATTTTAATGTAATGTATACAATATTTCTTCGTACTGACCTCTCGTGTAAACAAGTGAAAATTAATCTCAGAATTTTATTATCTACCAAAGTTCAATGCACTTTGACATGACATTGATACAGATGTACTGTCATGTAAAATAATAAAATATATATATAAATAGTACTTCTCTCTCATGTAAAAAGCTTTTATTGTTCATTTGAGCGTGTTACAGAGTTCCTTGTTCAATACAGATTTTACTGGACTCTAATACGCCGTGGAGATAGCCATTGTCTAAAGCTTGCTGAACTCTGTAAACATTTCATGAAAGAATGTGTCTTGCTGTCCTTATTATACGGTCAATTCATACTAGCATAATGGTTTCGTTTCCTGTTCAATACACAAGTGCGGGCGGGGAATTTCCCTTTGAGATTATCAGAGACAACAACAAACCCTCCTGTTAATCCTCACAAAGTATACACTTAGAGAATATACAGATCTCGATCTCTCTCTTTTATAAACACAGCATAAATTATCCATGTCCTGATGGTTTTTTAATATATATAATTACTATAGATCCCTGTCCAATACCCACCTGGTAGGATATATTTAATGCGCTGGAGAGTCAGACATAAATCTCACTTTAAAACCAGCAATACGGTAATTACTTAATCCTTGCAGTAATCCATTTGAAGGGAATATTTATTTCCCTAATAATACATTAATGTCCTCGATTATTGAAGATTATACACAGCAAAGCAGTTATAAGCAATGACCAAAATCTCTATCACAAGTAATTCCAAAGCTAAGGACAATCTTTATATTGACAGGATGTCTCTGGCTCTCAAAGACAAAACAAGAATTACTCCCAGATGGTCATGATGCGTAATATCCATGTGGAAATCTCCAATATTCAAGATCGAGGGATATAAACATGCACAGGAGATTTCATGCACAATGCTACAACAATTTATATCCCTCGCGTTAAAAAGTCCAAGAGCTATTTACCAGCGACAGCCATAACAGCTGGTATATTACTTGTTATTCCCCGTGTCACTAACTACGTAGCACTTAATCCCCTCTTCTATTGCCCACCACACAGTTTGCACGTTCTCTGTGCTACTGCTGGGGGAAAGGGGGGATCAATCCTATTTAATATGGAGCTACCAATCCCAGGCTTCTCCCCCACTCCCCCCCCCAAAAAAAAAACCCCCAAAAAACAACAAAAAACAAAAAAAAAAAAACGTTTGCATATGGAAGAGCTTAAGGGCCAAATAGACTAATTTTCTGTTGTACATAACTGTTAGTGACTGTTGGAAATGTGACTTTTGATTTGTCTAGGTCGATTGACCAGATTGCTGATTGATTTTGCAGCATAATGGAATATATGTCAATGGCTGTCCCAGGTTAGTATCTTTTGTGGTCTCTTACAATTCAAGGAAGAGCTTTCTGAATTTATTGACTGTCACAGGAATAGGTTTCTGGGGCGACTCGAACCCACAGCCTCTCACTCCAGAGGTGAGACCTCTGAGGCCGGGGTTCGATTCCCGGAACGGCCTCAAGTGGGAAAGCTGGTAGTTGCTTGCCGTTGGTCGGCAGTTTACAGTACACAACCCTAGCGAACTCTATGTACTGGTTTCCTCTGCCCTTCCAACTACCTGTCGTGATATGACCTGTACAGTGTTGAAAGCGACGTAAAACCCCCAAATAAATAAATAAATCTACCAGGTGAGCTTTAAGGGAAATCCCTACTAGCCAAGCCAGTAGTAGTGATTTTATCACTTTTTAAGGTTCTGCCACTTGAAGAGTACATGCCTCCACCAAGAGCCAACTCCTCGACTGTTGCTTATGAGTGCCTTGAGACAAAAAAAAAATCCTTCAAAACATTCCTGGAATCCTGATCACCTGCAAAATGTCATCATCGGTTCCTTGTGCAATTGTGCCAAACACGGTTCATGTTGTGGTTCATGTATCCTTCCTAAATACGAATCCCGACTTATGTACACTTATGAAACTAAATGGCAGACTTCACTGTAGGTCCAATGACGTAGCCAAAACTTTTAGACTTTGCTGGGTTTTGAAATCCGCTATGTCTAATACTACAGATTTATGGGCTATGTTTAAGGCAAAATCTTAATTTTAAGTATTGTATAGTATATATATACTCAGATAAATATCTCCATGTCTTACAGGTACTGTACAAGTACAGCCCAAGCTCTAAAGTTATTGACATTCCTCTAACTGAAAGACCGAGGCTCAAGGATGACCATTTATCAACGTCCTTGAGGTTCTTTAGCCCGCCACTGGGGATAGGACCCAATGACAGAGGACCACAATCTTAAGCGGTCATCCGAGCCACTATCTGCCTGTACCTGGATTTGAACCCACATCCTTTGTGTTTCTGGGCGAGTGTGTCACCCACTGAGCCACAATGGCAGATAACATGGATGAAGTATAAATTCGGGCCTAGTCTTTTTGTGAAACTAGCCCCTGGTTTTTCACCTTTATTAATCAAGAGATCGGAATGGCTTGCTATATAATTTACCTGTATTTTTTTTTTCATATTTCATTGATGATTCAGAGCTTATATATCAAGTAACTATGTTCACACAAAGCGCGAAATTCTTTTTTTGTGTGTGTGTGGCACTTCTACCCTTCCATACTTACAGCCACTCTCACAGTGTAGGAGTGTGTGTGTGTGTGTGTGTACTTATTGACTCAGGACACATAACGACAATCAAATATTTACCAAATCGCTATGCCTTAATGATCAGTCCTCAGATTGTATTGTGTTCCATTACGTATGTCTGCGTGTGTCAAATGTGAGCCTATATAAACATGTATAAATAAATATACATACAGTAATTTATGTAAGAAAGGCCCTCTCTTAAACTGTGCCAACTAAACACTTTAAGTAGCAAGATTTTCAGTGAACGAGACCTAGTATCCGTCTTTAATATGTGATCATGGTTTTGTCCTTTTTGCCACATTTACTGAGGTATTTATTTATTTATTTGGGGTTTTATGTTGCTTTCAACACTGTACAGGTCAAAAAACCAGTACATACAGTTCGTCAGGGTTCTGTACTTAGACCGAGTTTCTGTCCCGTCGCCAATTGCTATTGCTATGTTGATGGACACAATGGCGAGGGACAGAGCTCACATGTACTTGTTTTTTGTGTAAATTTTGAACGGCATATTTCTAGACATATTACAACAAGTATAAAGTGTTATTTGAATTCTTTTTTTATGTTTATGTGCCGTTCACTAATATTTAAATGCCAATCAAACTGGCATGCATGTATTTCAACCTGTTTTTAAAATGTAAACAAACCTTCGATAGTACATAGTTATCTATAAAAGAAATTCCTTGCTTGTAAAAGCAGTTTAATAAAACAGCATATGTACTGTAAACCGGATACAGCTACATGGACATAATAATTACTTTTTAAAGTAAATGAAATAATTTCCCACTGTCCGAGATTTACACAGAAAACTAGTACATGTGAACTCTGTCCCTCGCCATTGTGTCCATCAGTACATCAATAGCAATTGGCGACGGGACAGATACTCGGTCTAGTTCTGTACTGTAAACTTCCTACCAATGGCAAGCAACTACCAGCTTTCCCACTTGAGGCCATGCCGGGAACCGAACCCCAGCCTCAGAGGTGGGACATTTACTGAGGTAAAACTATCTTTAGTTTTGTCATGGTGCATTACAGCATCAATTGTTTTTTTCATTGTACCTAATTTGTAAATCTAACCTAGCTGTACCTCCTTTCCTTTTTTTTTTTCGTAAATGTACTTGTATGTATATCTTTTTCATGTTGTACATATGTGGAAACAACTAAAAATTAAAAAAAAAAAGAAGAAGATTTTCAGTGACAAGGGTTTAACATCAAAGCAAACAATTTTTCACAGTAGTAGTGGAAAAGCCAATTGGAGGTTGGTAAATATGATGATGAGAGTTTTTCAGTCTTGTGTTTATATTCGTACAAATGCAGCAAAATCTTGAAAATATTTAGAGATTTTTTTTTTCAGATATGCAATGGAATTCTAGAACTTTGGGGGATTCTTAGAAAACATCCGGTTCTGGGTCTGTGCATGAGGTTCTATGCTCCCTGAGGCGCTATTTGTTTTAAACCTCACTGCATGTAAGCATTTATTACAGAATTTAAAGTAGGTACACAGTGAACTCAATGATCAAAATATACTGGTTCAATAAGAGCTGCCATTCTGTAGGAGGAGATCCTCCTCCCCAACCCAAACACTCTAAACATGCCTACTGGGAAATGTGTTATGATATGCCTGCATTTTTTTCATATTTTTATTTCTCTTCACTGGAAACCCACCTTATGAGAAATGTTTAATTAAGGTCGACCCATTAAACATACAGAAGATCATTCCACAAGCTATAAAATAAAGGAAAAAAATCCCCAAAACCCCTTGCCTTGGTCCAAAAGTTAATCCATCAAAGTAATAAGGGATGGGGGGCACCTGGGTAGGGGGTGCCATGAGAGGGCATAGCTTCATACAAACATGTTAATGCCTGCAGGGTGGATGGTAGGGAATGCCCAAATATAATATAATTCTTGGCTTCTGCGCTCTGAGGTGGCATTTGGGCTTTTTGGATCCCCCATCCAATGAAAAATGCTGAACTCCATATTTTTAACAGAATGCTGATCCTGTGAGAAGTGTCTAGAGACTGGAGTGGATTTTTCTGTTTGGGATTTCTGAACACTGTTGTAGTGTTCATACATCCTATTTCTTATTGGTCTCTTAGTTTCTCCAATGTACTGGAAACCACATTAATCCATCAAAGTACATAGATCAAAAGTTAATCCAAAATTTGATCGAAAATTCAGATCAAATGTGTTGCAAATACGAATCAGAGCTGATCCAAAAAGTCTAAATAAAAAACGGATCATATTTGTTATTTCAATAATGGAACTGTTACCGTTAGCCGTGGGTGATATTACAGGTTTTATCGAAAGTTGTACAATTTAATTCAAGAAATTATTAAAACATGCCATTTATCCACTGAAAATACATTACTGCAATAGAAAATAAAAATAAATTGAACAAAAGTTACACAAAAAAGTGTTTTATCCTTTCCTGTATACTAGCCGTCAGGTTTTGTATCTCTTCCGTGAAACAGGAAGTAGCTCATTGACAATGTAAACAAAGATGGCATCAGTCTTCACCCTATTTTATTTCAGTTAAAACTGTGTCTTTTAAAGACTTTATATACTAAATATTCATTTAAGCAGTAAAATTTACCAGGTTTTCTTGTTTCTTCTCTGTTTGGTGTAATTGTCATTTCGATATTGAAATGCTGGTAGTAATTGTGTCGATGTCGAAAGATCGGGCAACAATCCCTAATACTACTGTAGTCCTTCTTGCCACTGTTTCTCCTGTATTTCCCTTCCTCTTTCATCAATCATACAGGGCAGACAAATTATTGTCACATAATCATAACAAATCCCACTTCACTCTTGCACATATGTTCAAAGGATGCATGAGGAGAGCCATCATGAGTGCTTGTAATTGATCAAAACGTACGTCTTTAGCACTCCAGCAGTTTATGGTACCTATGATGACTTGTCTTGTGTGCAGATCTCTTGGCTTTTGTGTGCCAAGGCTTAATTACTTAGATAACAGTGCTCTTTAATTTATTTTATTTATTTATTTGGGTTTTAACGTCGCTTTCAAAACTGTATCAGTCATATATCACATGAGGGGCAGTTTTATGGGTAGAGGAAACCAGTATAGACAGTTGGTGTCAAGGTTCTGTACTGTAAACTGCCGACCATCACTAAGCAACTACCAACTTTCCCACATGAGGTCCGGGGTTTGAACCGCTGACCTCAGAGGTGGGAGGCAAGTGTGTTACCACTGCGTCACCTTGGCCCCTAAGAATGCTTTTTAAACTGAAAGAAACAGTGAGAAGAAAAATAAAAATAAAAGAGAGTTTATTTATTTATTTGGGGTTTTACGTCGCTTTCAACACTGTACAGGTCATATCACGACGGGTAGTTGGAAGGGCAGAGGAAACCAGTACATACAGTTCGTCAGGGTTCTGTACTGTAAACTGCCGACCAATGGCAAGCAACTACCAGCTTTCCCACTTGAGGCCGTGCCGGGGATCGAACCCCGGCCTCAGAGGTGGGAGGCGAGAGTGTTACCACTCTGCCACCGTGGCCCCTAAAATAAAAGAGAGAGCAGCAGAACTAAAGAAGGTCCTGGTCATCTTAGTTGAGGCCTTCTGTTGTACGTGCTACCACACAAACAAGACACATATTAGTAGACTTCAAAGAATTGAAAACACCCTAGTAAATTCAGCCACCTTTCCTACACCAACCACACTGGCTCCCCATTCAGTACCGTATTCTGTTTAAAAACACCCTCATTACCTACAAGGCCAATGAATTTTAGCCAACCCCCATATCTGTCCTCTTTAATTAGGCGTATTGACCTTACACCGGGCAACCGTCTCTGGGTTTCCTCAACCAGACCAAATATACGCATGCGGATCATCTTGCGTAGGTTTGCAGTTGCTGCTTCCCACCGAATAAACTCCCTCAGCCCTTCAGAACTCAGGATAGTATTAATGGAATTAAGCAACAGTTGAAGACCTACCTATTTAGACTACCCTACCCCACCACCACAGTCCTTCTCCCTTATCGGACGCTAACATGGACTATTTTTCGGAAATTGGTTTATCCCTTCTCGGACATCAATGCCTTGGAGGTTGTCTTCATTAATCTGGCACTTTACAAATGCTTTCATACTACAAACTGACCTACTTCTAGAGATCACTTTCCTTTGTTTTTGTCTCCGGACTTTCATGAATTGTGGCATAGCATGATGAGTATCTGTCTGTTCACTGAAGTTCAGCATGTAATATCCTCACGTATATCAGTTCTATTAATACCTGGGCTTCCGGGGATTCCCCTTTAGCTCAGCTGGTTAAAGAGCTAGACTTGTGTTTATGTCTTTGTGTAATCAGAAGGCTGTAAGTTCGAGACACAGCAGAACCAATCAATGATCTCTCCCTTCCCACTACAAGCGGCAATGGGCTATGTTAGTACCGGGATGGGTGACTGCTCAGTGCAGTACTCGTGTCTCTGATAGCTTTGCGCTAGTAGACCGAAACCCCTTTCGGCCTTGTTATGAACTCGTCTTCAGTCTCTGAAATCGTCATTTCCTTTTTGTATTCTTACATCGCATACCATACTTCACTGTATAAATAGAGGGTTACTATTACGGTTAAAAGAACAACTCTTGAGATAGGTGATAATTAGTGCTGTGAGATCGTTCCTAATGCTGAGTTCGATGTTTGGTATCTGTACAAGCCGGCGAACTTTGATCTGGTTCGATCATCGAAACAACTTTTTCAAAACCAGTAAAAACGTAGAATCTGACATAAAATCTTGTCAATATTAAGCTAAAAATATAAAACCCATGTATATTTTGTATAAATTTCAACATATTTTCATCAAAATGCAGTGTTTTAATAGATAGGCGATAATAGGATTCGTTGGGATGTGGTGTGATATTGGCGATTTCTAAACGTTTTGCAAAGTCTGCGTTTCAGACGTGTGAATCGAACTTCGAATTCAGGGCAGTAAACGAGCGAACTATCATACTTCTACAAACATTGCCACAGCACTTAACTGGTAATGGGTGATAAATGACACCTTACAACCTGTTTCATAGGCAGTGGGTGTTTATATGGTGAAACACGGTAATTAAATCTTCTCTAACTAACTCTTCCCTGTTACCAACCTTCTAATATCCGAACACACTATGTTGTACATGTAGTATGGTCGGACAACACGGAGGTTGTTCTCTTTGTGTAACATTAAATCAAGAGGCACAATAACATTTTACACTTTAGTAGACACTAAAAGTCTCGATTCTTTCATTTCCTCTGAATATGGACACGTTTACTGACTAATTATCTCATGTGCAACATGTTTTGAATTTCTGAACCTACCATCAATGGACATATTCTTTTCAAGAATGAATATTTTAACAATGTATTAAAGCAAGACAATACCTTTGGAGACGGTCCTTTTCCTTTTTCTTTGATATTCATGCAGTGGGGTCTGATGAGTTGATATTGTGCATTCTTCTGCAAAGAAGATAAAACGACTTTTATGGACCTTCATCAAGCCTGTGACAAGGTAGAACTAGTGAACCCAAATCAGATCTCCCAATTATGCATACAGGGGTCTCATGTTCCAGAGAAGAAATTCAAATCGCATTATCGTTATTGGCAAGTGAACCATCTCTTTAATGCAGCTGTTCCACATTGATTATTCATAATTAGAATGAGCCGATTTTGAAGGGCGGTCCAGACTAAATTAAATCCCGAGAAACATAGGCGGGAAAAGTATAAGTTACCAGTTAAACCCTTATTGCATTATGTCAGAAAGTGAAGTCACATAACTGGAAAGACAACAATTTAAGAAGATAACCCTTAACACCAAGTCATGATCAACTCTTGGAAAGCAGAGAAGATGGACCTTTCCGCGAGCCTCCCTAAGTTCCGCCCACAGATTATACATTCGAATAAATTCTCACAAACATAGCCATTTGAAAAAGGCGGCAAATCACCGTGAATTTTCAATAAAAATAAACAAAACTTAAAAGGGAGAATGTAATTTAAAAATAAACTCTTGATAATAAATATTTATATTATTATTAACATTTATGTACTATGTAGACACAATGACATTAAAATTATTTATTTTTATTTTGGTGTTAAACAGGACCACAGACAAATGGTCAAAACCAGGAAGTAAAAAGCAAAGTGACAAAAAAATAGAAATATTAATTTGTGGTCGTATATGTTGCATCACACTGCATTGCAGTAAAAAGCGTATGAAAAAATATGCAAGTTACAACCCCAGACAAGTTATTTTTTCAAAATGCAACATAAAATAATTTTTAGGAGGTTATCAGTGTGTAAACATGCGTTTCCTGGAAACAAAATGGCTGTTTGTTTATCTAGCTTCATTTTCGTCGGATTTCCTGTAAGATTTCATTGGCCAGTGAGCTGTCAATCAAATCTGTCACCAGATACCAGGGAAAGGTCCATTAATTGCCAAAGTGGTAAGAACTTTTTTGGTGGAACAAATCACTAGGCCTTATATTTACAGTAAGAAAGTTGCAAAATGAATAGCGTTGATAAGAAAGGTCATACAGCCACAAAGATATGCCATATCACCAACTAGAAAGCACTCCTACAGCACAAACCTCCGCCAAGGCAGTCCAACATCCCCATATTGTAATTTCACCCATACACTGCCTTTCACTTTAGCCCTCATAGTGGGACAGTATGACTGTCAAAATTCAGGATTTTTTTGGTATCCAGAGCATCATCGAAATCTTTTTTCAAAATTTAACTGATTCTTCCCGTGCTCAAGCCCCTACCCATGTAAACAAACTCATGAAGATACATTTTATTAGTTTCGGAGTAATCACAAACACAGACAAACGCACACACCCCAAAAACATAAACTCCTTGACTAGTTAGTGGAAGGCAATTATGACTGTAAAGATCAGGTGCCAGTAGTCGGGAGGGAGAGGCTTACTTGTGTGGAAATCTTCAAATCTATTTGAAAAAACTTGGATGTAAGGACAACAATTTATTATCCGTCAAGACCTTCATGAGTGAAAAGAAAGGTGGCGAGGCAGCCCTCGCGCAATTCAACATGGGAACAGGGGTACACCTACGCTGGTGGGTTCTCACACTAAACATGTGTGTCAGGGTGTATCCACTGAAATTCAGTATTTTTTCCATGACTTCTCCATGAGGAGCTTTAGAATCAAGGACCTTTTACATGCTTCGATATATGTACTGAGGCTCCTGCTGAGGCCACGAGCTCCGGCCAGTTTTGCCTTTGAGAACCACGCACAAGGTCCCAAACACAGTACTGGAAGGTGTGGAAGACACCAAAATTTGATCTGATTACATAAATGTATCCTTGTATTGAAATGATGGATGAAAGAAAGGAACAGCGCCGTTTCGCGAGAGGATGCCTTTTAATTTGCATGACTTTTCCAGGCCTGGAAATAAAAAATGGAATTGTAAATTTTTAAAATTTTAAACTGATAAAATACACCTGTTGAGTTTAGTGTTGTCAAATACTGTGGGTGTTGCAGGTTCTAGATATATAGAGTCTACTGTATGAAGTAGCAGTTAGCCATAACTAGAACCAAATCCTGTGGATATTGAATATTCTAGTTATACAGAGTCTACTGTATATAGTGGAAGTTAGCCATAAATAGAACCAAAACCTGTGGATAATGAAGGTTCTAGTTATACAGAGTCTACTCTTTATAGTGGAAGTTAGCCATAACTAGAACCAAATCCTGTGGATAATGAAGGTTCTAGTTATACAGAGTCTACTGTATATAGTGGAAGTTAGCCATAACTAGAACCAAATCCAGTGGATATTGAATATTCTAGTTATACAGAGTCTACTGTATATAGTGGAAGTTAGCCATAACTAGAACCAAATCCTGTGGATAATGAAGGTTCTAGTTACACAGAGTCTACTGTATATAGTGGAAGTTAGCCATAACTAGAACCAAATCCAGTGGATATTGAATATTCTAGTTATACAGAGTCTACTGTATATAGTGGAAGTTAGCCATAACTAGAACCAAATCCTGTGGATAATGAAGGGTCTAGTTATACATAGTCTACTGTATATAGTGGAAGTTAGCCATAACTAGAACCAAATCCTGTGGATAATGAAGGTTCTGGTTATACAGAGTCTACTGTATATAGTGGAAGTTAGCCATAACTAGAACCAAATCCTGTGGATAATGAAGGTTCTAGTTATACAGAGTCTACTGTATATAGTGGAAGTTAGCCATAACTAGAACCAAATCATGTGGATATCTAAGGTTCTAATTATAGTGTCTACTGTATATAATAGTGGAAGTTAGGCGTAACTTGAACCAAATCCTGTAAATATCAGAGGTTCTAGATACACACCGTATGTGAAGGTTAGCCATAA
The DNA here is from genome assembly GCA_964017235.1 of Sabellastarte sp. h YS-2021. NCBI lineage: Eukaryota > Metazoa > Annelida > Polychaeta > Sabellida > Sabellidae > Sabellastarte > Sabellastarte sp. h YS-2021. The sequence continues at coordinate 6,807,574 of OZ024940.1, forward strand.
CTAGAACTTAATCCTGCATGGTTTTAGAGATTTCAGTCACATAGAGCCTACTGCATATGGAAGGGGGTCTTGAACTACCCGTGTCTTACTCCCACGTCCAGTACCGAGGCAGCTTTTGGCATGCATACACTCCTTAGTGTATTTGTACAGTATACTATTTAGTTTGTCCAGTGGGAATGTTCAGTTGTTCTGCCAGCCACTGTTGCCAAAGCAGAACCCATCATGTACCAAGTTACGTGGAAATGTTTGCACATTTCTTTGTGGGTAAAGTAAACAAAGGCACATTCAGTCTATAGCTTCATTTTCATCTACCACTATTTGTCCTGTCCATAATTAAACCTGCGAGAATGATGATATTTCTCAAGTTGAAGAAATAGTAGAATTGCCCAACCTAGTTTTCTGCTCAATCGATTTTGAAATCAAACAAGCTCTTACCTATATAAACAGCCATGTATTAGTCTGGCTTGGACTGCCGCAAAGAATCAAGACATTTTCAAGAGTCACCAGAAAACAGCCTTAAACAGTGGGGGTACCAAAAATGTGTACAACAGGAGGTCGCCAATACAGAACCGTACCGATTCTGGGACTCCGCATTTTAGTACACCCCACCCAAACATGGACGTTTCCTGTAAACGACATCACGATAAAAGTGCCCAAATGCACAAAATATGAGATAAACATGCAGAATTTCTTCAGATTTCAGGTTTGTTCCCATTTTTTAAAGTTTTCCTTCCATTATATGTGGTGACAAGCGAGATTGAGGTTATAAAGTGTCGTAACCAAAACATGGCATTTCTGCTCAATGTAATCGCTACCAGTACTGTATAGAAGTCTGCAAATGCAGGAAAATATGGGATAAAAGCTTATACCGGTAATTTCTTCAGATTTGGGGTATTTCTCAAATATTTTAACTCTTCCCTCCATTGTATGTGTTAGCAAGCGAAGTGGCGTTTGTAAAATGTCGTCACGATATTCCAGTAAAATCCTCTCAATACCGAGATACCGGGCCTACCGACCCATCCGTATTAAAGAGTAGTCCATCCTCCTGCCAAGAGGTCAGGTGACCTCACTTGCTGACTCATTACTTTCGTTGGCCATCAACAGCGATGACATCTTTTGCAATTTGGTTTTGAAATCAGGACTCCTGGATCCTCTTTACACTGATAACGCCAGCCCAACTGTAGTGGGCCGGCCCCCCACCATCCCAACCCATGAAGTCCTGAGCATAGTCTTATTGGTGGTTAAAACCGATCCTCACCCTCTTGAAGATTGGGAACGCAATCACAACTAATCGTACACAACAGTAAACAAATTTGGAACAGATTGAAAAACCTTTGCGAGTGGACACGTTTGTCCCAACTACCCTCAACTGATCATTTTTATTGTATCTCTGCTGTAGAACCCAATTCTCTGGGTACGATAACCTATGTTTACAGTCTCATGGTTTTTCTTGTCCTATCTTCTCCTGTTCTGGTTAATATTATCGTTAAAACGGAGTAATTTTGTTCCCAGACAAGATTGGGCATTGTGGCTCGCAGCGTGTCGTTATTTTTAAATGCCTATCTTACTGGTCCCATGACCAGTGTTTTCACTTGGAACAAATCGCACCTTCTTTCAGTTTTCAGACCCTTTCTATGAACGGTCATAGCAGACCCCACCTCTGCCACCCCCACCCCCACTCCCACCCCCAAATCGGCTTGGTTTCAAAACTGATCAAGAATGCAGAACTGGGGGATCAGAATTCTTTCCCAATACTGTGTCTAGTGATTCTTGCCATTTTAAAGCATCAAAAAAAGGTCGACTTTTAGTTGACAAGTTTCCTGGACAATTCTTGCGAATTCGAAACAAACGTACAATAAAGGAGGTTATTTATGGGCGATAAATTACAAGCTTCCGCTGCAGTTGAAAGGTAGGGTTTAGCATCTGAGAGTCATATCAGCCTAGGCCCACAGCATTGCCACTTGTTGGGAGTCGTAACCACACAGAGGTGACAGCCCTTGATTAGACACCATACTTGCTAACTAACAGAGCCAATCACCTTTGAGTTCCTCTGCTAGAAAAAACTGTGCACTCAGAAAGGTTCCATTGTTAATGTAATGATATATGCAACAGAAAAGGAGTCGTAGGTTACTTATGGATAATAAATTAACCAAATATCCCTCCCCCTCTCCTCCTTATAACCTTGATGCCCTGAGCTGAAAGACAGCTATATAATAACAAAGGTTCATCCCGGTATAATGAAATGCAAAGACAGTCTGAGGGTTGAACAACATCGATGGCAAATTAACTAGATATTGGATTTGAATAATTTACAGTTATATTGGTAAGAAATTGATTCGAAATGACCTTCAAGGTCTGCACCCATTGTCTAAGATGGTATAGTCTAATTACAACACCATATTCTGTACAATCTATTGAAAATCATCAATGTTTCACAACTGGATGTAATCAAGCATTACTCTGATTGTTCATTTATGGTAAACTACTCATGACTGATGTTTAAGAAAAACATCAAGTCCCAAATATAATGCCTATTTACATATATCCCCATATATTAAAACCTCCTACTTCAGTTTAAACCCAAACTCACATTAGAGTCTATTTCTGTAAGATTTTCCACATGACCAGCAAGGTCCTGGCTGAAAAACTGTCAAATTTACCAACCTCTAAGTGGGCTTCTGACAAGGGCAATTTGCTTTAACTTCTGGCCCTCGGTCAGATGAAATTGTAATTATATTTAAAGTGCTGGTGGCAATAATTTGAGAATTTTAGAAGGGGGAGAGGGGGGGGTGAGCCTAACAGAAATGACGGTATGTAGGGCTCAGTTTCAGTTTGAGGCTTTGGGTGTTTTGGGTTTATTTTATGAAATACCAGCCTTGATAATCTTAATTGCACGAATTGAATGGATATTGACATTTCTGTCTACCTGGCCCAAACAATGCTGTACAAATACCTGCGGTGGAGCAGTAATAGACCAGCCTTCAATGGTTTATTTATTGGGCACTCTCGGGGGTAAATTTGTAGTAATTAGAAACCGGGCCTTCAGGCAACTGCCTATTGATATCATATCTTTTGCCGAATGCAGAGTGTTTTTTTAACAGCAAGGTAAATTGTCTTGCGTTTGTCACTTAATAATGGCTTCTGTTAGGGGCTGAAAGCTTCTTCAGAAATGGCTGCATATTTGAACAAGGTTGGGGCCTGATTTGAAATCTAGTTTGCCATAGAATCTATAACAAATTCATATCAATATCCATTTCTTTTGCCCAATAAGGGAGCACCCATTTTAACAGTAAGTTATTCACAGTGGAACCTCTGCCATCCAACATTCTATTATCTGAACATATCTGAACATTTGTATTTCCCTATTATTTTATATCCTGAACTTTCTCCCAAATTTGTATTTTCTATTATTTTATATCCTGAACTTTCTCCCAAATTTGTATTTTCTATTATTCTATATACTGAACTTTCTCCCAAATTTCCCTATTATTTTATATACTGAACTTTCTCCCAAATTAGTTTATTTCCCTATTATTTTATACACTGAACTTTCTCCCAAATTAGTTTATTTCCCTATTATTTTATATAATACTGAACCAAATTAGTTTATTTCCCTATTATTTTATATACTGAACTTTCACCCAAATTAGTGTATTTCCATATTGTTATATACTAAAGTGCCTCTCTTTTATTGCATGGCTCTTCCATTATCCAGATACCATCTCGCTCTAGCCCCACAGACTTTGTTTGAAAATAGAGGTTTACTTGCATCATTCTTCAGTGGATGGGTAATGGCTTGCATTTTGAGTTAACAGCAAACTTGATACTGGCAGAACATCTGAACAACAGTTTTATCATTCGAGAAGACAAACAAACATTTGTCAATCTACTGACTCCGATTGTATTGATTTGCCTGTTCTTGTCTTGATCTGATTTCTTTGGGTTTCACTTTCACTTTCAACACTAGGTTGTATCATGACGGGTAGTTTTAAAGGCAGAGGAAACCAGGACATACTAATTGGTAAAGGTTCTGCACTGTAACCTGCCAGGCATCGGTAAGCAACGGCCAACTTTGCCACATAGGGTCTGGCTTCTTTAGGTTTGAACTACCATCTTCAGAAGTGGGAGGGGAGTATATTACCCAATACACTACCGAGCCCCTCCCCCTCCCCCTCTCTTCTCTTGTCGTGTAATATTAAAATATTCACTGCTAGAGTAATTCGGTTATTATGTAGAGAAATCATCCATGTAAGGTCCTATTGGCCCTTCACTGGGATGGCCTGCGATGCGAAACAGGCAGCCAGTGTAATTTTGAAGATAGGGAGTAACATGGTTTGGTTCTATTAAGTCTAAAGACAATTCTACAGAGGGCATTTCCAATCTTTTTGAGTTTAGCTGCATTATATTTATTTACGCCATAGAGTAGGGCATTGCAGTAGTCAATTCAACTGCTAATCATTGAGTTTGCAACCAGGGCTACTGCTTGTACTCTGTTACCTAGAAGCACTGGTTAAGCAGAAGTAGTTTTCAAATCCCTTGAGATCCAAATCAGAGGGAAGGAAATCCACTTTTGCCATATTGAGAAGTCTTATTTACAGAGGAGACAGACCCAGCCAGGTGCCGAGGTATTACATAATTATCATAATAATAATAATAACAATACTGGGCTCTAATAGAGAGCTTTTTCTATTATTAGCTCTAGGGGTTTACACAGTATTACCCCAGCAAGGATAGCTAGCCTTGGTAACCTTACCTATTGCTGCCATGCAAGGCACAGAAGCCAGTATCCCTTATAGCTGGGTACCCATATTTTTCCCCTGGGTGGAGAGAGGGACAGTCCAGTTTGATATCTTGCCCAAGGATGTTATCCCACATGAAGCAATTAGGATCAGTGGGGATCAAACCCACGACCCTTGGATTATGAGTCCAACACCCTACCAACCGAGCCACATGAGACAGTGAAATTATTTCGCTCGCTCGTCCGTCTGTCTGTTTATTTGTCAACACACATAACTCCCCCAATTCTTCAACCGTGGGCTAAATTAAGACCAAGTATTATTTCCTTCCTCAAGATTTGACAATCAAGATATTTCTGAGGTGCATTTTTTTGCTCAATTAGATCTGGGATACTCTTAATCCCTCAGGCTGTTTTCTCATACTTTGATGGTGAAATAAAGGTAAATAGTTTACTCTGCTTACCAAGGTTTCATCGATAAAACCTTTGAGCAATGCAGTCTACATTTTCATGGTCACGATCAATAAATGTTCTCTATTTGTGACTCACCCCTTAAGCCATTCTGTGTAAATCTTGATTTTCAGTCGGTGTTTTACCAAATCCATCTATGGAGTTTAATGTATTTATTTCTACACGTGGTCAAAAAAGGGACGTACACAAACCACAGTTACAAGGGCATTCGGAGAGCACACAACTCTGCCAAGGCATGTAATAATAATTTGGGAAAATCTGGATTACTATTTTTTTATTATCCACTGTACACTGTATTTGACCCATAGAGGGGATATATTTTTTGTATACAAACGGCACCTCCCTATCATGGATAATTAGCATCACTAACTTCTGGTTTTTCACTAATATCTCGGAAACTATGTAATCTACAAATATATATTTAGTAATAAGTGCCAACTGAATCCCCTGGATATTTAAGGTTACAGTCATAGAGTCAACTGTACACAGAAGCCATAATTAGCCATACTTAAAACCAAATCCTGTAGATACTGGAGGTTGTAATTATTTAACTAACAAAGTATCCTAGGAGTGGAGTGACTAGGATTTGGGGATTGGCTTTACTAAATAGATTCTTATTATGTACTCGGGCATCTCCACCATTATTTACACAAAAGAAATATTTGACCTAAAAATAGTTTACATTAGAGACTTAGGTTGTGAGGGGGGGGGGGGGGGGGGGCATTATAAACTATTTTAATTGCCAGAAGTCTGAGACATTCTTGTGACGAGGTGAAAATAGGTTTGTAACCTATTAACACAAATGTTATTACTTTACAACTGTGTCTATTCATAGACAAACGTATTCTCAGCTACTCTAAGTTCATGACTTAGAATGACGATCTATTTTTTCTTTCTTTAACATTATGAAACTAAGCCATTATTGTACAATACAAAACAGCATCAGAGATGTCGTACCCCACAGCATGGGGGAAATAGCTTTCAACACCATGAGATATAGAAGTAGTGAAACAGTACAAAGATTGGCATACTTTCAGAGCAGTGTCAGTTATATAAACCTCCAAATAATGTTTACGTAGTGAAAATAACATCTAAGAGGAAGAAAATTTATTTAAATATAAAGTATTCAAACAAAACAATTCAATGGAAAGATGACAGCATTAATCAGTCAACTAAAATTATGATGCTGTAAAATTTATTAATTGGAGAATAGATGTCAATGGAATTAGCACAAGTACGTAAAAGTGCATAATATTATAATAATCAGTTGCAGAAATCGATATATCTTTGTCATAAGAGAAAAATGTCTCAAATATGGCAGGTGAACACATTTTGGTAGATCCAAAGTTAAAGGTCACACCGTGGTGCACATCTAAACCTCCTACCAAGTGTCAACCTTCTACACCTTACAGTATCCAAGAAATAGCCCGGACATGATTTTAAATCTCATGGTCACTACGACAGGATCCAAGGTCAAATCAAGATCACGCTATCATGTTGCACACCTACAACCCCTAAGCAATGTCCCTACCTAGTATCAACTTCCTACACCTTACGGTTTCCAAGAGATAGCCTGGACAAGAATTTATAGGTTATAAAGTGTCTTAACGCAAACACAGCAGTTCTGCTAAACAAAATCCCTCGTACTGTATAAAGTCTGCAAATGCTTGAAAATTGGGCATAAAAGCTTATAATTCCTACAGATTTGGGGAATGTTTCTTTTATTTTAACTCTTCCTTCCACTATATGTGCTGACAAGTGAAGTGGCGGTTTTAAAATCTCATCACAGTATTTCAGTATAAAATGCTCTCGATACCGAGACACCGGGCCTACCGACCCATCCCTAGAATATACACAACGACATAAAAAACTTCAAAATCTTCAGCTTATGAACACTAAAGAGAAGAGGCCACCTAAGCAAAGTGAATTCTTGTACAGTTCAAAGTTTCGTACCTCTGTTTTTCGTGGTGGTAACTCACTCGCCTCACAACCTAGAGATCATAGGTTCAAGCTCTGGCCGCAGTGATGAATCTGGGGGTCAAATGGTCACTTGTGGGATTCTTGAGGGATTCTTTCCACGGCAGAAAGTCAAAGGGTGTAACCTATAAGTACAAACAGAACCAACATTAGAGTAAGAAATCTAAAATTTACCACATATCTGAAATTCGCCACCTGTGGAAATACTAATAAAATAAATGGATTGAGGTGAGATTTGTTGAATGTACAGTAAATTAAGGCTTTTTGGACTGAAAAATGCCAATTTTAAGGCAAAACATCATTTTCTGCATAAAATTAACTAAGGTTTTAAGGGTGGCAAATTTTAGATTCCTGGCGAATTTTAGATTTCTTACTCTGCTTTAAAATTTATAAAAAAATATCTGATCTTTCACACACAAAGCTGCTCTTAGACTACCAACTGGTGTCCGTTGAGAAGAAGTGATGAGTCAGCGAAAAATGTAACTGTCAGGACAGATTTCCTCAAAATTATACATAATTCCCCAGCTGTCTGTAGAATGAGGGGGCCACGGTGGCAGAGTGGTAACACTCTCGCCTCCCACCTCCGACATCAGGGGTTTCGGTTCCCGGCCTGACCTCAAGTGGGAAAACTGGTAGTTACTTGTCGTTGGACGCCAGTTTACAGCACAGATTACCTTGACCAAGTTGGTAACGTAATATGTTTGATAGGAAATAACAAACTACAAATAGCGCCGACCGAGCTGCAAATTCACTTTTTATAAAAATTACAACCCCCACCGAGGAGGTGTGTTCATTTATCTAGTATGTTCATGATAACTCCACAAGTTTTTTTTCTGCAATTCTTTATGTGGATAGAGCCTGACCTGAGCCTGAGGCATAAGTGATTAAACTTTGAGAAAAATCCAGATCATAGTCTGGGTTCAAAGAAATCCAAAATTTAGGAAACATAATCCGGGTGGAGGTGGGCACTCTACAAGTGTTTTCTAATAAGTTGTAAATTTTTTTTTAAAAAACCTTTTCGTGTATCTATTTGTGTGTATTGGGAGCGTATATGCTTTGCAGATATTAGATGTAAAGTGGAATTTAATTCTACTGGGAAATTGCCCAATATATATAATTAGATTACTTGTGTAAAATAGTGAAATCATTCCTCGGGGCCTACTGGCCCACTTGGCCCATGCATATTTCCCATTTCTGTGAAGTGACTCGGACTTCATAAATAACTTATATATACGTGCCTTGGAAATATTTGAAGTTAAGATATCTGCACTTAAAGGATAAATGTCAGATATATGCCTCGATATATCCAAGTTAATATGACACCACACAGAGCTATACATTTCTCCATTATATTCTTGCAGTTAGTACAGTTTATTAATTTTGAAAAGATGTGTCTCTGGGTTAACTGGAATAGATTTCACTCTGCCTTAGAAACGGCCTGTATATTTCTGTCACCCGAGGATTCTAAGCTAATAAATAAATGATGACTTAACACAAAGCTGTTGGCCTTTTGAAACTGAACAAAGTCGTTAACCTCCTCAGAATGGCTGTCAGGTGAAACAGCCTTGAAGGCTTTCAATTAATCCACTATCTTATGCCCCTGTTCCACCAAAGGACTAAGCCCCGATCCTGTCCCCGACCCTTAATCGTGGACAGTCGGTGAAAAAAAAGGTAAAATGGGCGGGAATACTGGATCAGTGTAAAAGTCTGAGATTAAGGTCAGATCAACCCCAGGGGGCCTTAGGAGGCCGCCCTACTGAGTCCCCGACTGGTCTGGGACTAAGAACCGACTAAGCCATTTTTCTGGTCGGTTTGATCCAAGATCTGGTCATAGACATACCGATTGGGTCCCAGGACGCCTCAGGCCTCCTGGGACTAAGCCCCGACTAACCCACGACTAAGTCCCGGCCTCCTCAGGCGTCCCCAGTCTTCCCCAGACCAATGTGGCCGATTCTTGTTTTGCAATGGGACTAAGGGTCACAGGAGGCCTGGGACTAAGGCACCAAGGGTCGGGGACTAAGGGTCGCAGGCGGCCTGGGACAACATAGGACTGTGTAAATGTGCCTCAGATGGCAAATTTTCTAATTCCAATTCTAATAGTATTTTTATAGCACTTAATCTCCATCTAAAGACAGACTCTAGGCACACCATACAGAAAAAAAGCAGAAAACAATTAATCATTAACCTGAGACATAACAGGGGTCAGCACTATGGCGAGGCACCAGGAAAAGCAGAAATTAGGGTAGATATGCTTGAGTAAAGAGACAGGTTTTGAGCTTCTTTCTGAATGAGTGGAGAGTAGTGGCCGAACATACATCATCAGGCAAATCATTCCAAGTCTTTCGGGCATCATAAGCAAAGCTGTGGCCAAAATGCTTGGAGGACACTTATATATTGAAGTGGCAAAGTGTGGGACCTCAAGCAACAAACACAAATTTCAAATATTATTGCAAATTTCACAATTTTCCTACTATTTTCCTTGTCTGAGTATCTGCCACTGTTGCCTAGTGGCTAACACACAAGCATAGGAACACAGAGGACGTGGGTTCAATCCCAGGTACAGGCAGGTACGCAGTAGCTTGGATGAACACTCATTAACAAAATGGTGGTCCTCTGTCATTGGGTCCCATCCCCAGTGGCAGGTTAAAGAACTTCAAAGACTTTGATAAATGGTCATCCTTGAGCCTCTGCCTTTCAGTTTGGGGAATGTCAGTAATTTCAAAGTGGGGACTGTACTTGTACAGTCAGACAAGTCATATAGCACTTTGAGTCCTGTAGTACATGGAGATATTGCGCCGAGTCAAACTACAAATACTATACAAAGTCAAGTGCTTATTACACAAACTAAAGACCTAGCTATTTGGTGCATGGAAAAAACACTACTGTCGGTGATCAGTGACGGTTATTTTGATGAAACAGAAGAAAAGCTAATATTAATGTATATATATATACAAGTGTATTGCACTTGGAAACCTTTGATTTTACACAAACAGAAGTGTAATCATTGCTAATATGAATAAATGATGAGCTCATTTGGTCTGCTGAAATTACATGACTAAAACTTCCAATTGTCCAAGTGATTCCGAAAAGTTTGTATAATTAATTCAGGAATGCAGTAATTGCTAACTAGTGTGAAAAAATATGAATAATTAATATGTAGCGATCTGTCCAAACGACATCGCTAGCCTTGTAGTTAATGAATTCAAGATATTTTGAATAATTCAAAGCCACAAACAAATATGTGTGTACAATAGGACTGTCTGGTAGTATATCAATGGCGAAAGTTTGATGCCACCAACAGTACTCAGGGAACACAAACATCAGTAAAAGTCAAACAAGTACGTACAGTCCAACTCAAGGAAACTAATACCTTTTTAAGTATCAGAAATATGTAGAAATGTTAAATGCTATCAGGGGTCTCCTTACAGAATTTGGCCTTACCCCCTGTGCAGGACATTCAAACCATGTGGGAGTACAGATTCAGGAAAGCTTCTGGTACAACACTGAAGGACAAGGCCAGCTCAGAATCCTTGTCCCAAGGCCACTTTCTTGCCTTTGAGAGGCCAGACAGGATATATTATACAACTTCCCCTCAAGACACATCATTGAAAGCTCCAAAGTTGCCTGATTCTTACTTCAATATTTCTAGGGTGAAAACTTTATCAGCCTTTTTAAGTAGCAGAAGGTAGTCTTTTTCATCCCCAATGTTTACACAATCAATCGTTCTGAGACAAATAGGTCAAAATCAAGTGCAAGAGAGAGGAGAAAAAATGTTAAAAAGAGAGCTTGAGATCAAAAATCATCCAAATTGTGCAAATAAAAATATTTTCTCACAGCCAATGAACAGACGGGCTGAGTTGAGTTTCATTATACACAGTCAACTATCATGAAGGGCAGTTGGGGGGGGGATGGAGGAAACCAGTGCATACTAGTTGGATATCAAGATTTCCGCAGTGACAACCATTGGGTACCAACAAGCTATTGCCTGGTGTGAAAATGAAAACCCCAATGTGATTAATGGCTTTTCAGTTATGGAATGGATATTGTCGAAAAATCTCCATGATATTCCTTGAGTCTACATCGGAAGGGGCCATGGTGGCAGAATGGTAACACTCTCGCCTCCCACCTCTGGGGGTTCGGTTCACGGCTCTACCTCAAGTGGTAAAGCTGGTAGTTGCTTGCTGTTGGTCGGCAGTTTACAGTACAGAACCTTGGCACCAACTATATGTACTGGTTTCCTCTGCCCCTCCCAAATAACCGTCATGATATGACCTGTACAGTGTTGAAAGCGATGTAAAACCCCAAATAAATAAATAAAATTGAGTCTACATCGGGATCTGTTTCATATACAAGACAGACAAAAAAAGTGGATGCCATAAGAATACCATAAGTCTTTTCCTTAATAAGGCAAGGATAAAAAAGACTCCTCTTATTGTGATAAAAGGAAGAACAACTTTATGACTTGCCATTTCCGATGAGTAATGGCTAAAAATATACCCAATTCATCCTAGATTAACTGTGGTTCAACGACCAAAGATCTTGAGGTCACAAATCAATGAAAATATTGGGACAGTACAAGGACGTATATTCTGCTTGTAAAATCCATTTCAGACATCCCTTTTGGAATCCAACATCCTGTCTCAACAAGAAATATCCTCTGCACTATTAGGTTAAACCCCTGTTTCATAGTCACAATTTATTGTAACATCTAGCCATTTTTGAATCTCAGGGCGCTACAACTGGGGCCGTATTCTACAACAATACTTAGATCATTTCTAACTTAGATTTCAAGTATTTCTCAGATTTCAAGTAAGAACTGATGAAACTGAACATTCCTAAGTTTTGTTTCGTGAATACGAACTGCAAGAAAAACTTAAGTGAAAAACCCTCCCTCACTTAGATCGAAGGTCACCTTATTCGAGTACTAATGTGGAATATGGCCCCTGATGTGGTCCATAAAAGGCGAGAAGACTGACACAATCATATGTTTTGTCGGTCTTGGTTACAGCTCATAGCTATCATTCGTAAATACAAAGCCAGACCTTCTTGTATATCAATCGGAGAAATCCTTTGACTATTCCAAAAATATTCATTGTAAATTACCAAATGTTCTACAACCCTTAAGGCTTAAGACGCCACAGCCATATTATAGAAAATAGTGGTTGTGATTCCTTGTGATAGAAATGATCGCTCGCCATGGTTTTCCAACAAATAAATTCAAACCAAAGTATTCTTGATAGAAAATAGGAACAAAGGACAGTTATCTTTGCAGGCTAATGTAAGAATAATAAAAGTAATAATACATAAATTTCGGTTGAAATTTGTGCAAGAGGTGGAATGTATCAACTGTAAAACACTGGATGTATAAATGGTTCTTGTATGTATTACAAAATATATGTAATACTGTACATATGTACAAAATGTATCAAATAATACATATAAAAAAAGGGTTTACAAATTTGTTTGAAAACTGGGACTCACGTTTACAATCATTGTAATTATGCTCCATTCTTTGTGACTGAAAAAATAAGCTGTACCCTCAATAAGATTACATTCAAGATCGTATATGAAATTATAAATAAGGCAGTCGTCAGGTAAACTCGTGTCAGTGAAACATGGGTACTAAATGTCATCTTTGTGTGATTAGATGGCAAATTAAATGTTTGTTTCCAAACATGTCATTTGCGACCAGGAAACGATGCTAAAATACGTGGGTGGATGGCTGATGTCGTCTCATTCAGTAATAAACTGCAAATTCCTTGGTTTGATTATATAACGAGATCACTTGGAGAGCGCATACCTCCGCCAAGACCCAGCACCTCCAAAAATTGCTTCTGACTGCAATGATACTAGTGGGTACATTGGTTATCCAGATTGCCGATATTTAGTGTTTGGGACAGGGTTGCTGATATCAATGTATAAAGATGTATATCAATATCGCCATTTTAAGTAAAACTCTAAACTTACCCTCCAAATATTTGAAATAAAGCCTAAATCTGAAGAAATTGTACACTTTATCTCACATTTTGGAAGTTTTCAATGCATTTTTGATGAAAAGTGCAATGTTTTGTTTTGATTAATTTTTTCTGTTAGGGGTTAGGGATATACTAGAATAACAATTTTCTGGTATTCCAAATTTGGACTATTTGGTTAACAATATCAACCCCGACGATATCGGCCGATATTGAAATATTTTTACGTTCAATATCAATATCCAAACAATTTACCCACTAAATGATACACACAAAAATTCTTCAAAATCTTCCTGGGTTCAATTGCTTACAAAAAGTTCAGCGTCTGGCGTATAACATCCCATTCAACAGCCAGGGTCATATTGGGAGACTGGCTCTCGGCACTGCCACTTGTGGCGAGTTGAACCCACACAGAGGTGACAGGCTATGATTAGATGTCAAACTTGCCAACCCACTAGGGGCAATTGTTAAGCACATGGACTACTCCATGGAAACATGGCTCAAGTAACATCTATATGATTTGATGGCAACTTCAAAGGGAGGTTGCCATGGAGACAGTCTCAGTTCAATCTTTTGGGTCCCTCCTCTCTTCACTACCCTTCGGGTTCCTTGTCAAATTAATAGCTTATTCCGTGATATTTTATAAGCTGAAAACCCTGTACTTATTACTATAACTTCGACCAAAGAGGATACGTTTTTTGGTGTTGTTAGTTTGTTACTTTGAAATCTCTCGAAGATTTGGAAGTATGTCAGTCAGTCAGTTTGTTTGTATGTATGTATGTTCTAGGTCACAATTTTGGAGCTAGGATTCTCATTTCTTTCCTAATTAACATTGTCACTGGTCAGAGAAAGACCGAATTTTCAAGAAAATCAGAGGCATTTTCACGTACCGTAAATGACCTATTTAGCGCACAGTGCACTAAGGAAAGACTATTTTTATTCAATATTTGGTGGGAAAAAGTTCCTCCTTTTCGCGCACCCATCATGAAACATTTAGTATCTACTAAAAATACCCACTTCCTGTAAATATGGCGGTAGATAAAACAAAACTCGAAATTCATGGCAAAAATGTCAATTTAATAAGTAAAAATACGTACAATATATAAAAAATATGTGGATATTGTACACTGTCACCGACGATATTGCCGGGATAGAGATATAGGGTGCGGTTACAAGGGCGGATGCACTAAATAGGTTAGTTACGGTAGCTATGACCATTTTAGCTACTCAGCTACTGTATTCACAAATATGCGGAGAGATTTCAAAGTTTGCCACTAGAATGAATGGATTTATTTCCCTGCACGTGTGTCTGTCTGCAAAATAACTCATAACGCTACACACAGATTTCCATGAAACTATCACATGTTGACGATGGCCCAAGGAAGAAATGATTCCAATTCAGTGGTGATCCTGAACACCATCTGGATCCAGGAATTTTTTGAAAGACCGAAAGACCATTTTTAATTTTTTATTTTCAATAAGACTTTTTTTATTTTATCTTAAATGCCCCACTTTTGAAATAAAATGCATAGCCCCGCGTATTTATCACAGAAATTATGGCTTTGGCAATATAGCGAATCACTTGACCTTTGCAGAGGTTTGGCACTCTTCGAGAGCTGTAGCCTTCTCACACACTAACGTTTGTGGGAGAAAGTGACAATAATTGATGACCTCCATCCCCGGCGATTAACAGATGAAGTTTGATGGCGTAATTAATGGATCATTTGTCAATAAATTCATTGAATTCTTCCATCGCTTCCAAGTGGCATTCTATGACTCCCTCATAATTAGCCTTGAACAGAGAATATTGATTAATTACTGAACATCCTGCTTGCAGTATTTTTTTCAGTATTTTAGTTAGAAAATTGCTGCTTTTGTTTTTACTATTTCTGCAAAATTTCCTGTTTTGTTGTTCAGTAGTATTATTTGTTTGTTTGCAATGTACAAGTTTCATTTTGTTTCACTTCCTGAGAAAGTTCTTTTTTTTTCTAAAAAAAGAAAATAATGCCAATATTGAGTCATAGACCGAAATAAAACTGGTCCCCAGGCAATCAGTACAGAAATTATGGTGTTTATTTTCTTCAAGGTCGTGACTTTCATAATTTGTAAAAGGTAAAGTAGATATAGGGGGAAAAATGCAATGGCTTAATTTTTTTCCTTATAATTATATCCAGGTTTAATCAAACTCCCCCTTTGGCAAGTCATTGTGATGACTTAAGTATATTTTTGTCATCTATTCATTAAACTATAAAAAACTTGATCTTTTATTGGAATTTTTCAGTATTATTTGCCATGAAGGGATGTCAATGCATTTAAACATCGACTGCATTCTTCAAGCCTTCATAAAATGGATCCAGGGGTTTCATAAACACAAAAGGCTGCAAGGCACCTGTAAGTTTATTGGTCTGCCAGAGGACCTAGGTTCTATTCCGGCTACAGATAGCTACATAGTGGCTTGGGTGACCATTGAAAAGGATGGTCCTCTGTCAATGGATCCTCTACCTAGGGGCAAAGAACGTCGGGGACCTTTATAATCGTCTTCCCCGAGACTCGGTCTTTCATTTTGGGGAAATTTCAGCCACTACAGCTTCAGCTACACTTGTGCATTTGGGAAAGGCCAAATAGTGCTTCACTGCAGGAGCGAAAATATAACAACCTATCATGGAGCATATTATAGGCTCCGCCCACTTCCCATCACACTGAGTTCCTATCACATCAGACAAATCTGGCAAACATTTTTTTTTTTTAAAAAAAGCCCAGAAAAATCAGTCTTCGTTTGGTTTAAATACAATGACGAATGTTTTTTTTTTGCGGGACCATAATATCCATTTGAAATACTTCCCAGGTTTGAATAAGTCATGAAGGTACTGGCCATTTTTCAGTTACCACTGATAACCGATGTTTTAAGAAAGATGCTGACCGACATTTTAATTGTATACCTGACCTAATACGAGGTGTATTTTTTTGAGGACAAGAAGACAATTTAGTTATTTATTTAAATTGTTTATTGTGACATTTCAAATGACCGCTGTCCTGGACCTAAGAAATGCAAACTTCATTGGTGAGTATTCGAAATTTGTAGTCTGACAGGTAATATAATGAGCACTCCTATGGTGCTAAATCTCCATCATATGATAGACTACAAGGCACTAGAGATTTAGATTTATCTGTTGTTTTACGTTGTGTCCAACAGCCAGGGTCATATTGCGACGGGTAGTTTATGGGTGGAGGAACCAGTGATACTAGTTGATCAAGATTCTGCACTGTAAACCACTGGGCATCGGCAAATAACTACCAACTTTCCAAAATGAAGCGCCCGGGCCGAGATTCAAACTGGCAACCTCAGAGGTTGAAGGTGAGAACTCTAACCGCTACACCACCGAGCCCCCCTATAAGGCTCTAGAGCCACAAAGGGAGAAAACAAACAGGATGAAGAGACCACAGCAGGCTGAGACCAAAAAGATGTTGGGGGAGACTGAAGAGTTATAGCCAGTAGGCTTTACTAGAAAGGTACGACTTTAATTTGCAATATTATAGAATAGCCCACATAATTTGCCTGCTAATGTACCCACTGTTTTCAGTGGTAGCAAGTTTAGTTCCATAATTATATTAACAAGTAGCAGACATTACAAGTAGCAGGGACTCTGAAAACATGCGTTTAACTAAACAGTGTTTCTACATGTCTTCAATTCTGATCAGAATTAGATCCAAGAGATTTCAAACACAAGGTTTCTCCCTTACACTTCCTACCTACAATGCGCACATGAAATACCACATTAAACCTCGAAATGAGTACATTATTCCACCATTCAGCCCTTCAAAATCTGTTGCAACTTAACTAAAATCAACACAGCATAAACACCCTATTATCCGAGCTTCTATTATCCAAATATTCAATTTCATGAACTCTCTACCACTCTCTTAAATTTGTAGTTTCCTGTGTTTTCATGAACTTTCTATTGTCCATACAAAATCTTGCTCTTCCAAAATGGTGGGATAATTGAATTAAATACAAGTTTTTCAACCAAAATTTACAACTCGGAGTCTACTGTATATAGTGGGAGTTAGCCATAACTAGAACCAGATCCTGTGGATACTGAAGGCTCTGGTTATATAGAGTCTACTGTATATAGTGGAAGTTTTTCTAATTATATAGTCAACTCAAAATAATGAAGTTACCCATAACTGGAACCAAATCCTGTTGACATTGTAGGTTCTAGTTATACAGAGTCTGCTGTATATAGTGGAAGTTAGCCATAACTAGAACCAAATCCTGTGGATATTGGAGGTTCTACTTATACAGTCTGATGTATATAGTGGAAGTTAGCCATAACTAGAACCAAATCCTGTTGATATTGGAGGTTCTAGTTATACAGAGTCTACTGTATATAGTGGAAGTTAGCCATAACTAGAACCAAATCCTGTAGATATTGGAGGTTCTACTTATACAGTCTACTGTATACATTGGAAGTTAGCCATAACTAGAACCAAATCCTATAGATATTGCAGGTTCTAGTTATACAGAGTCTACTGTATATAGTGGAAGTTAGCCATAACTAGAAGTAAATCCTGTGGCTATTGCAGGTTCTAGTTATACAGAGTCTACTATACATAGTGGAAGTCAGCCATAACTAGAACCAAATCCTGTGGATATTGGAGGCTCTGGTTATATAGAGTCTACTGTATATAGTGGAAGTTAGCCATAACAGGAACCAAATCCTGTTGACATTGTAGGTTCTAGTTATACAGAGTCTACTGTATATAGTGGAAGTTAGCCATAACTAGAACCAAATCCTGTTGATATTGGAGGTTCTAGTTATACAGAGTCTACTGTATATAGAAGTTAGCCATAACTAGAACCAAATCCTGTTGATATTGGAGGTTCTACTTATACAGTCTGATGTATATAGTGGAAGTTAGCCATAACTAGAACCAAATCCTGTGGATATTGGAGGTTCTAGTTATACAGAGTCTGAAGTATATAGTGGAAGTTAGCCATAACTAGAACCAAATCCTGTGGATATTGGAGGTTCTAGTAAAAAATGACCCTTTGATGAATAATTTTACTTAATATCACAGATTTAACAAAAAGAAACTCTAGCAAACTTTAAAATAACAGTGATGTATTCAATTATCTATAACTTTAAAAAACAACAGATTTTTTATTTTTACACTATGATTATCATAAAGATATTAAGTACAAAAAAAGTGACACTCTGTACTAAACAGTCCTTGTCATACATCTTCTTTGCTATATCTCCATCTGAAAGAGGATATGTAATCGGTGGTGTGCATCTGTTCATCTATCCGTTTGTTTATTTGGAAAATAACTCAAAAACGTATGCACAGATTATGAAGGAATTTTCAGGCAATGTCAACAGTTGCAAAAGGAATAGACGATTAAATTTTTTGTGGTGATCCAGATCACTGTCTGGATCAAGGAATTTGTTAACAGATTTGTTATAACTGCACTCATAAGCAATATACTGGAGCTGTTAGGCCTTGGCAAATGTGCTGCACTCTCCAAGTGCTCTTGTCACACACCAACAAATTGTAAAAATTTTATTGTAATTTAACTTTTTGTAAGTTAAATACTTACCTTATCCTCACTAGTGCTTTCGCCTTGGCGGGAGCAAACAACACGACCAAACGAGAATATTTTTAAAAGAAATATTCTTGTCGGTACCAGTATGTACACGCATGACCGCGCATGCGCCTCCATCGGAAAACCCTGTTTAGCACTAGTGAGGATAAGGTAAGGTATTTTACGAAATAAAAAGTAAAGTCATATCACAAGCCATTGGCGGGAGGAGACTTAGCTGTGCAATCCAATTTTAAGGGTGTACTGTCCATAAATAGTTCCAATGCTTGACTACAGTTAGGAAATAGCACCTTGTTATGGGATAAAAATTTCAATTTATATTATACATTCTCTAAGTTGAATAGGATTTCCACAAGTCAGAGAAACATAAGGGGATTTCCTCAGCGACATTCTCACTTCCCGCTCATTCAAAGCCATTATGATAAAATATTCTATCCATATGCCTGGTACATCAAATATACCTAATTTTAAGTTTCTTCATATCACCTCTGTCTACTTTTCAAAGTTCAAAAATCCCGCAAACACTTTTCTATGTCCCTTGAGGGGGCCACGGTGGCAGAGTTGTAACACTCTCGCCTCCCACCTCTGCGGCCGGGGTTCGATCCCCATCATGGCCGTAAGTGGGAAAGCTGGTAGTTGCTTGCCGTTGGTCGGCAGTTTACAGTACACAACCCTAGCGAACTCTATGTACTGGTTTCCTCTGCCCTTCCAACTACCCGTCGTGATATGACCTGTACAGTGTTGAAAGCGACGTAAAACCCCAAATAAACTATGTCCTTTGACTAGGCCTTTTGCCCATTGTTGTGTTAGTTTAGAGCATGGAGTGACCCACTTTTAGGATATATAGATAATAATTTGTGCCTGCAAATCAATAGGTTAACTTACAAGATATTTTAGTATAAAAAATCATGATTTTTTTGGACAATTTTAAGCCAGACATGCAAGGAGTTGTATCCATTTCCCTTGATTCTGTTATTGAAGACTTCTTTCTGAGGGAATGTCACCAATGGTAAATTTCACGGATAAACAAATATGGCTAATGGCATATTACATACCGCATCTTAAATATAATCTAATTACCACATCTTAAATATAATCTAATTACTTTCAAGACCATCAAATTTGCTCGACCCACATACTTATCATGTTTGATCAAAACCAGCAGCTTGAGTCATAGAAATATCGGCTATCTCTTTCCTCAGTTCATCTTAGAAAGGCCATTGGTAGGCATGGTTTTGCAATGGTTTCCCCCACTGAATGGAACAGACTCTTATAATGGGTCTGATCACAGCACACAATAACAGGTTTCCGAAGCCAGCTAAAAACAGATTCGTTTAGACTTGCATATCCTCTACCATAGTATATCTCCCCGGTGGGTGCTAATTTGAATCTCGACCTGATACGTCCCTGGACTTTCCCTTTTTGATCTCGAGCGCATTAGAGGATGCTGTATCGATTTTGCACTACATAAAGGTTTCAATTCAATTCTAATTTTATCAAGTCACTCCTCTATCACCAAAGTGGCTTCGTTTCACCCAGCAACTTGGCCAGCTTCTGCTTCATCGGCTCGAAGAACTGTTCTAACACTGCCCTCGTTTGGTTCAGCATTTCTATATGGGACTTACTCCTGTTGTTCCTGCCACTATTTTTGGCTATCACCTCGCGAATGTTTGTTCGTATTGGGGGCAGCTTCAAGAAGTCGAAGATTCTATCCAACACCCCAAGTCTGTTGACCATCATGTCCTCAGTGCGTAGAATCAAAATATTCTTCCTCGGGAAAACCCGAAGCCATTCGGCTAAGTAGAGATAGTAGAAGGAGATCCGGAATCGGTCGACGGCATTGTAGCAGCCCCAGGACTTGTAGTCCTTGCAGGGGGGGAGGTACTGGGTGTAACCCTTCATGCCGCAGGAGGGGCAGTTATGGGGCGGCAGGGAGGGTGGCGCATTGCCGTAGCCACAGGTCCGTTCTGCATACAGATTGGTACAGTTGCGCCACCACGAGATCGCATCCACAACCTTCCGGTGGAAGTCCTCGGCACTGTGATATGGTTTCCTGGGTGTCAGGAATTTGTAGTCGGAGAACGACCGCTCCACGGGGTCCCGTACCAGAAAGATGACCTTGGCATCCGGGGTGGCATGGTGTATTCGGTCCGGGGTGAACTCGAAGGGTTGGGACCGGCCCCAGTGTACCCGCTCCTCATTCCAGGAGTCATGGTGCCAGGATTGGCGGGGGGTGCTCTCAATGTACAGCATCTCCCTGTAGTCGTCCAGATGCTTGGGGCTGTACGGGGTCTTGTCTCCGTACTTTTGGTAAGATTCTATGATGGCTACTGCACTCATGCGGTCAGTGAACCTTTCAAGCGTCCTGTTACGGCTACAGTGGCGGTTGTCCCAGAAATGGGACTCCTTCACTGAGCGGTAATCAGTGTCGCCCACATGCCCACTGCGTTTCAGGGACAACAGGATGCCATAGAGTAGCTGATGCTTGATGAGGTTGGCGTGCAAGTCGCTGGTGCCACACTTTGAAATACCTATATGTACAGAAAAAAAAATTAAACATCGGAAACAATTGAAGTTAGGACAGGAACTGAAGTGCAAAGTAAGTGGACCGACAAATGAATATAAAGTGGTTGTCAAACATTTAGAATAGATTGCAACATGGTAGGTAATGCAACTAACTTCGGCAAAGTCACTGTTGCCAATGTTACAAACTCAGCCAAGTCTTTAACTCAAGACATATAAATTTAGCTCATTTTGGACAAGTGTAATGTGGATATTTTTTTGAAAAATAGAATTGTGAATGAAATTACACAGCAATTTATTTCATTCGGTTTTATTGGTACAGACTCAAACTCAAATTTGGGTTTATATTAGGGATGGGTCGGTAGGCCCGGTATCTCGGTATCGAGAGCATTTTCCTGAAATACCGTGATGAAATTTTACAACCGCCACTTCGCTTGTCAGCACATATAATGGAATGAAGAGTTAAAATATGAGAACCATACCAAAAATCTGAAGAAATTATAAGCTTTTATCCCCAATTTTCATGCATTTGCAGTGATTACGTTGAGCAGAACTGCCATGTTTTGGTTACGACTATGTATAACCTCAATCTTGCTTGTGAGCTCATATAACTGACGGAAAACTTCAAATATTGGGTACAAACAAGAAAGCTGCAGAAATTATAAGCTTTTATATCATATTACATGCATTTGGTCAACTTTTATTGCAATGCCATGACAAGGAACGTCCATGTTTCTTTGGGGTGTTCTAAAACACGGAGTCCCGAAATCGGTACAGTTTTGCATTGGCGTCTTCCCGGTGTACATATTTTTCATACCGACCCATCCCAAACATAATACCTGTTCTCAGTGAGTGTAGATTTAGACTTATTTTTTGTTTTACATCGCATTCAACAGGGTCATACTGCGACAGGTAGTTTACGGGTGGAGGAACCAGTTCATATTAACTGGTCAAGAGTCTACACTGTAAACCACCGGGCATCGGCAAGTAACTACCAATTTTTCAACATTGGAAGTGCCCTGGCGGAGATTCAAACCGGTCACCTTAGAGGTTGAAGGCGAGCACGCTGACTGCTACACCACCATAAATTAACATATTTAAGGTTTGTTCCCAATATTTTAAGCTCTCTTGCCATTATACATGCTGGCAAGTGCTGTACATGTCCATTATCGCCCATTGCCACTGGACTCGAGAGTTGATTTTTCTTATCTATTATAGTCGCCCCCTTTTTGAAAAATGCATTGCCCGGGGCATTTATACGAATAAATACAGTACTTAAAAATTGCAGAAAAAAATTGGATAAAATGTATACACCAACCTGCTAGATAGACATAAGGAAGGCATTTGATTTGGTAGCCCATCTCTATTGCTGTAGCCAGGCTGATGCCCCCTACATTGATGTAATTCTTGTCCATTGCGAAGCATGGATTCTTTACGTCTGTCAGGAAGCTGGGCGGCTGCGTTGACGTCACGGTTTGCGGAGTGGCGAGCAGGAAAGGCCTTATGTAGCGATACGTGGCCTTAGCTAGACCCGGATGGCTTTGCCTTAAACTGAATCCAGCATTCTCAGCTACAGTAGCAAAGTTCTTCATCTGTGAAAATTGGCTGGAGTCTTGTGGAACAGTTGACCTGTTTCCACTGTTGTACAAACTGGGGAAACTTTGTAGTGAATCGAATCTGTATTGTGAGAACAGGAATAAACCAGCCATTGCCAGAATGATGCATATAACTCCAGTTTCTTTTATGCCAATCATTTCTACCATTTAGTTATAACCACAAGATGATTTTTAACCATATAATTGTTATCAGAAATTTGTGTGTCCTTTGTCTCCTGTTTTTGTTATTAAAGGATAAACACTTAGCTTGGTAAAGCCTTTGAATCCACAAGTATAGGGATCCAGTGCCTCAAAAAGTCTGATTAAAACCGGTGCCATTAAGTTCTAATTAAATTCACATCGCTTAAAATTATCAACATTATTCAGTGCACACGGGAAAACAAAGCCCTTCATTTTACCATTGTTGTAACCATCAAATTTATGTATTTTCTGCTTGATCAGTGAGATTGATTTCAAATTGGTCAAAGCTGCTGTGAGGGTGAAATGGTGGCCTTGCTAAAGGCTCACATTTGTAGTAAAAGCCTTTTCTTATTTATTTATTTATTTGGGGTTTTACGTCGCTTTCAACACTGTACAGGTTATATCACGACGGGTAGTTGGAAGCGCAGAGGAAACCAGTACATACAGTTCATTAGGGTTCTGTACTGTAAACTGCCGACCAACGGCAAGCAACTACCAGCTTTCCCCTTGACATCCGACGCCCACTATGCAACAGCAATCATTACCCACCATGCAGTTAAAGTGTAGTTTAAGGGTGTAGCTCAGTTTATTTAATTTTAGAGGTTTAATTTAATTCTTTTTATATAACTACTGGTTACTTTTAATTAAATTAGTAAAATATTATTCCTTCTCTCATTGTGGCTTCCAGTGCCTTCATCTCTGGATTGGGATTAAGTGCTGTAAAAGTACTCATATTATCACTGGATTGGGATTAAGTGTTGTAAAAGTACTCATATTATCACTGGATTGGGATTAAGTGCTGTAAAAGTACTCATATTATCAGTGGATTGGGATTAAGTGCTGTAAAAGTACTCATATTATCAGTGGATTGGGATTAAGCACTTTAAAAGTACTCATATTATTTAAATGGTGTTACGTCCTGCAGTTAGAAGTTTTACTCAGGGGCGGAACCGTCCGCAGGTCACCCCATTTTGTTTGAGTTGTTCACACTACAGGCAGACGGCCACTGATTGGACATGGTTTTTTAACCATCAATAACAGTAGGATGACAGTACTACAAACGGTCACCGAGAAGCAATCGCCATGAACCTCATTTCAGGTATAACAGTCTAACAGAAGAACATATAAACACTGTAATTTTTAAAGGGATACATACTACTTTATATAACATTTGTGCACGATAAATGACAACAAAACTCATGAGTCAATTCACAAAGGAAAAGGCCAGTACACACAGCTCCGTTCAGTCGCAACAACTAGTATACGTGAATATCTCACTGCATGACCTTGTCCTAATGACTTCGAGTCATCCCTCCCACCCCCCCATTCACCCCTCCTGCCTGTATATTTAAGTAAAGCCCATGAGAGGATTTAGTAACTACTACTTCACAGTAAGGCTGCAAGCAAACCCGAAAATGCGCCTTGACTCCTCGTTTTTAAATAACCGATTCGGACTCGCTTAATCGCTTGATTATCGCCCACGAAATAAACTTCATCATATTCTGATATATTACACCTTATAAAGCAATTAAAATGTACACAACAGGAAAAAATGTTGATATTTCAAGGAATTTCAGAATAAAGAAGCATTTATAGGAAACTTTAACCATCTTTATACTGCGAGATTTGAGGCGTCTTCAAAATACGTTAAACTAAAATATCATCTTATAAAAGCATTATTACACACAGATTTAACGTCTGCAAATGCTTAAAAACTAAAAACGGAAACACCTTATATTAGGAATATATATAAATATATTCATATATTTTAAAGAAAAATCAAATTTTGTGATAGTTTTTACGCCTATTTTTAGTTGTTTTCGAAGACCCGGTTCACTTTTCTTGACTCGAGTTTTCCACTGAATCGTTTCGTTTCCGAGTAACCAAAGAATCGTTGCAGCCCTACTTCAAAGATTTCACAAAACCATGCTGGAAAACTTGGTCCATGTTTTGGCGTATGGGCCCTACTGACTGACATACAACTATGAAACCGTACAGATGCCACAAAAACATGAACCGCATCAAGTCACAAATGAACCCTGTCGAGTTAAATATTTTGTGCTCGTATGTAGCTCATTAGGCCACCATGGAACTGACAACTTAGGTGATAAAAGTAATACAAAGGAAAAAACCTGTAAAACATAACAGAAATTATATTGAACAATGCCCATACAATTTAGCATATGAATAATAATTTAGCAGTTTACTAATACCCGGGTTCAATTAATTGCTCAATAAAAAATCAGACCATTTTTGGGGGTCAACTGGTTATCCTATAACTACCATAATGTAAACTAATAAAGTTTTTTTTCTGAATTAAAATGGAACCCAAGCCTCAAGACAAGGCTAGCTTATGTCATTGAAACTGACATACAGTAGCCTCACAATATTTTCATCAATAACCTTAGTGAAGGTGATTAATTTTAACTTCTTTGAATAACCAGTCAAATCAGATGCTTTAGACTGTATTGATAATATTTGGGATAGAAAAAGGATAGTCCTTATGGGGCTGTTGCACAACTCCAGACAAGTGGTGATGTTTTCAGAACGGGGCACCCCAAATGAAACAGCATCAATTGAAAACAGCTATTCTGGGTACGGATTATATTTTAGACACCCAAAAAGAAAACAGGATAATCATTAAGGGGATGTTCCATAATCCTAGACAAGCAACAATGTTCCCAGAACAGGGCACCTCAAATGAGACAGAGAAATAGGAAATGGCCATTCAGGATATTCACCGTGGTTTGGCTGCCCAAAAGGAAAAAGGATAATCCTTATAGAGTTGTCGCATTATCCTGAATATGCAGTAGTTTCTTAGAATGGAGTATACCAAATGATTTCATGGCCACATCAGGGTATGAAATTGGATGAAAAAGCACTAGATTCATAGCTAAACTAACAGTCACACACAAAAGATTTCTGGTCTGTTATTACAGTAATAAGAGAGTCTTTGTAAAGCGTTGAATTGATGCAAAACCCTCTAACGTGCTGATGTCTAAAATAAGGATAGCCCAATGGCCAGAAGGAGTCTGCTCTGTGACTTTTGTATTTGTTACTATAGCACACTGAGTTCCCCTTTGTGGGGAAGATATTGCACCTGCAAAACAGCAGATTAGTTTAGATTAGATTAGATTAGAGGTTATTATCCAATAGGGAAGAAGACTCCGTAAGAGGATTGCAAAGGACATTGCTACTATGTGGTTATCTGACTTTCCTTAAGCACTCGATAATTATAATGCTTGATATCATGGAATTTATTATTGAAAAGATGCTACACTTATTACCCTTTCCCACTGATGAGTCTGTGTGTCTGTGCACATAACTTGAAATTATCTAGCTTTTCATAACCTCCCAACCCTGGCCTTTGGCCAGTGGTACATAAAAATGCAACTATAGTAACATCGGTTTAATAGCAGCCCTTTTTCAATTAAGAAGTTTACGACCGAAAAGTATTTAAAGCATTGCCATGGCAACAGTTGTTGCCAGATACCCTCCAAAACCTAATCAGCTCTAGATTCTCTTTCGGTTAACATACCCTAAAAATTTGGTGAAAATCCATGCATTGGTTTAGGCTGTGGTAGACCCGCAAACTTTAAGACTCAAAAATATTCAAAGTGTTGCCATGGCAACAGTTGTGGCTAGATACCCCCCAATAAACCTAATCAGCCCTAGATCCCTTTGGGGTAAACATATCCTGAAAATTTGGTGAAAATCCGCGCATGGGTTTAGGCTGTGGAACACCCACAAGCTTTCTGCCCGCCGCCGCCTGGGAGGCACAGTGGATGATTAACCCCAGCCTTTATTGGCTTGGGTTAAAAACTTTACATTAGATCTTGTCCATATTGTCATACCAGGTGAGGTGTATGTGAGGCTCAGTCCCTCTCAAAGATGATCTCCGTCCAAATCCCAGATCCAACTTTTGCGGGGGTTATTTTCCGGAATTCGTAGTGGGCATTCTCAGGCTTTGGTTGCATGTAGTTTGTGAAAAGATTTTTGATATATTTTTGTAGTTTGTGAAGAGATTTGTAATACATGTTTATAACCGGATTGTTACCAGTATAATTTGGGAAACCAACTACTGATTTTTGGACAATTCAAAGGAACTGTCTGATATCTTTGAATGTTAAATAAAAGCGAATGAACATTGAGTAGAAAAGTATGTCAGAATATTAGGTTTCACCTAGATTAAATTCATGGATATATATACAGTATTTACATAGTTTTACGAGTAGCTGGTTCAGCAGTGTCTCTGCATAGTCATTCCATTTTGTCTACCACACCCCCAAAATAAAACTAATCCTCTTGCATTATTTCAACAATTTATTTTGCAAAATTTTCTTGAATAGCATACAATCACATACAGACTATTTGTTAAAACATGACATAATTATTGACAGTGAAATATACTAGAATGCAATTTCTTCAGTACACTGGAATCAGTACAGTTTCACATTGGTGGGATACCGTAATGGAAAATCTGCTACCGACTAGTGAGTGGAATCACCTCAATTTTATTGGTCGATTATTCGTCCATTTTTCCGACCGATGATCAACCCATAATCGACTTTTTTACTCCATTCTCATGAAACACTTTCCGGGATAAAATGTATTTCAATCTGGTAAGAATAACGGTGTTTCCGACTTAGAGAAGCTACCAAAAGTACCCACTTCCGGTAAACATGGCGGTAGTTTATAAACAAACTCAAAATTCGTGAGAAATCTGTTAATTTATTGAAGGAAAGTTCTGGAAACTGCCCAAAATATAAAAAAATATGTGGATATTGAGATACATAAAGAAGGGTGAGATTTAATCGATTTCTAGAAGTTGTCAGTGACCGAACCATGACACCGACGATTGATCGAATGTTGGTCTAATCGTCCATCCACTACTACCGACCCTGCCCTAATATCTA
This sequence comes from Sabellastarte sp. h YS-2021, assembly GCA_964017235.1. Classification (NCBI taxonomy): domain Eukaryota; kingdom Metazoa; phylum Annelida; class Polychaeta; order Sabellida; family Sabellidae; genus Sabellastarte; species Sabellastarte sp. h YS-2021. The sequence goes on from OZ024940.1 coordinate 6,835,566, forward strand.
TACTAAGAAAAGTGAAAGTTACCACAGTATGTGAGAATTGCCAGTATGGAAACCCCGCCTTGTGTTTCTTTGACCTATGACAAATTTGTTATACCCTTTAAAAGGTAAAATAAAATACCATTGCCGCGCACTGTATTTCCCATGCTATCGTAAGTGCCCCTCCACAATCGTATGTTATCGCTAGCAAATTTCTAATATGGCGTTTCAAGGTAAACTTTCTCCATCAAAATAAAAAAAGTAGGTGTAAGTTGATTATGCATATCTATTTTCAACAAAATTGTTTATATCAGCTGCACTTTACTTCCAGTCAGTGTAGACTAAAACGCGAGTTTGAACCGCCGACTTCAGAGGTGGGAGGCGGGTATGTTACCACTGTGTCAAGGCGCCATCCTGGTGTTATTGTTCAAACCGTTTCTCTATTCTTTATGAAGTACTCAAGTAAGAGGACTGTTTCACGCTGGCTAGTAGATGGTACACCTACCTCTCGAGTAAAAAAATTAAAACCTAGCACGATCAATAGACAAAGAGTGAAGGGACTTTATGACAGGTTTCTGATAGCTTTTGGAGTGGGGTTGCGATAAGTTCCCAAAACTCTCTCCTAGATTCCTTGAAAATGTTACAATTGTTTTCCGATCATCGGATTGGTTACCAAAAACAGTGTGATCTATTGTGAAATCTTTCTTATTTATTAATTTTATTTATTTATTTCGGGTTTTACGTCGCTTTCAACACTATCCAGGTCATATCACGACGGGTAGTTTAGAAGGGCAGAGGAAACCAGTACATACAGATCGTCAGGGTTCTGTACTGTAAACTGCCGACCAACGGCAAGCAACTACCAGCTTTCCCACTTGAGGCCGTGCTGGGAACCGAACCCCGGCCTCAGAGGTGGGATGCGAGAGTGTTACCACTCTGCCACCGTGGCCCCTCTGAAATCTTTCTCATCTGTTCCAAAAGGCTTACAAACTTTACAAAGGCTAATACAATCATTCACTGTCATGAACAAACAGGAGAAAAGATTGCTTTACAAACATCAAGATAGCTTTAAGGTAAGTTTGCAATTGTGTTTCCAAACCTGGATATTAATGAACAGAAACACTTGATGTTAATTTCACTTTGAATTAATCAGGGACGTTCCGAAATTTTCAAAATCCTTAACTGCTGGTCCTGAGTAGTCCCTGGACATTACGATCCTAGTTTATGCATCTCCCAGATGACAAGATTGACCTCACGAACAGCAAATTTCCAGGACTGGGAGGTAGATTTACAATCCAATCGCTAATGTGGAACAGTCCTCTAAGCCTTACAGCCATAATACAACAAACAACACAAATATGCTTTCCTATCACATGCAAATAAAGGGTCTGTATTCACAAATAAAATGGTTAGTGTGAAGATCAACGAAGACCTGCTTAGCAATACAGCTTTTCCTTCCAAATATAACCTGATTTCTAGCTCATGAATTCTGTGCCTGATAATCACATTGGACCATTTTTAAGGTTTTGTCCAATTGCTCAATTTTTTTTTAGTTTCCAACATGTTTGGAAAGCTTGACAAACAGCCACCTAAGATGGTGTAAAACGACTAGTAAATATTAAAAAAAATGCAAGATATTATTAACACCGCTGATTCACCGTTTATCTCTTTACTGAAATACTTCCAAGTCGGAATTACAGACTGTGAAATTTGACTTGCTTTAAAATAACATAGACTGATAACTAAAACTATAACTAATGTAATGAGAGTTTAGTTTCTTCAATATTCTTTAAATTATTCAGGTGTAGCAATGTTGCACGTTCCCTATGCAAAATGACAGGCAATCCTTAACTTAAGAAAAGCTGTAGTTTGATTGGCTGTGGTTATTTTGATAAACTACATATATGCCAATTCACGGTACTTTGACATCCTGGTACTCACAATCAACGGTCCATTGACACTCAAAAAGAGGAAAGTTTTTTTTCTTGCTATTGTAATATTGGTGGGATTGTATAGGCGGATCTTCCCAACTACTGCTACAGAGGGAAATTTAAAAACTGCAATTCCAATGAATTGGCCATGTCTTTGCACCAGGGGTCGTATTCACGAAAGGTCTTAGCCAAATGTTAGGCTTAAGTTGGCTATATTTGTATGTGCAAAATTTAAGCCTAACACTTAAGACTTTTCTTGAATAACATCCCTGGCCTTTCAATTCAATTCACTGTTGATGGACAACAAAAAAAAAATATAAAAACAAAGAAACAGTGAGGTTATGTGACCTGTAGCCTCAGCCGGATATTCAAAGATTTACTCTTCCCTTCGCTGGAACGTAGAGATCCCTAGTGATTTTGCCATTCATTTTCAGAATTAATAGCTACATATACTTAACAGAGCCCAATGTATAAGCTGAAATTTTTGTTACAAGGCATTGAGCTGGTTTAGCTACTTTAATTAATGAGCTTGGAGAGTGAAACTTAATTCCTAGTGAAATTATATTATATCTCAAGTAGAAACTAGTGTTGATCACCAGAATGGTTTTTCCAGGCCCAACAACTGAGCCAGCTTTAGATTCTCCGGCTCAAAGAACTCCTCCAGTGCGTCTCTGGTCTCATTCGACATGGTGATGTACTGCTTACTCTTGTTCGAATTGTTCGTCTTTTGCAACAGCTCGTCCAGGATGTCCTTTCGCATCTCTGGCAGGCCCAGGAACTCGTAGATCCTGTTCATGGATGCTATGCGGTCCGCGAACATCTCCTCACTCTTTACCACCAACACGTTTTGCGAACCAAAGGCACGAATCCATTCGGAGAGGTAGACATGGTAAAGGGAGATACGGAACCGGTCGATGGCATTACCGCAGCCCCAGTACTTGTAGTCGCTGCAAAATTGGCCAAGTTTCATCTGGTTCTGTTGCCCACATGAGGGCGACATGTGAAAGGGCATGCCAATGGGGGCGGGGCCATAAGCACAGGCCCCCTGTGGGTATACAGCTGTGCAGTTCTTCCACCAGGACATGGCATCCATAACCTTCCGGTGCAGATCTTCAGAACTGTGGTAAGCTTTCTTCGATGTCAGGTAACAGTAGTCGGAGAATGTCCTTGCCACGGGGTCACGAACCAGGAAGATGATCTTGGCCCTTGGGGTGGAATGATGGATGCGGTCCGGCGTAAATTCTTTTGGCTCCGCACGGTTGTAATGCACCTGCTCCTCATGCCAGGAGTCATGTGACCAGGCCTGGGCTGGCGTGCTCTCGATGAAAAGCATCCCCCGAAAGTCATCCCGTTTGTTTGGGTTGTACGGTAGCTCGCCAAACTTCTTATATGCGTGGACGATGCCCTCGCCCATGCATAGTTTGCTTAATGAGTCAAGGGTCCGGTTGTGGCCACAGTGGCGGTTGTCCCAGAAGTGGCTCTCCTTGACATTACGGTAGTTGCTGGCCCAGATGTGTTGGCTGTACTTGTCGAGTTTGCGAGTCGTGGCAATGCCATAAAGCAACTGGTGGCGGACCAAACTGGAGTGGAAGTCTGTGGTGCCACACTTGGAGAAGCCTGAAATGACAAAAAATTAAAGAGGAAGTTTATATGTACAGAGATGGATGCCATTAGTTACTTACTTTCAGAGTCAAAACTAAAAGTAAAGTACTTCTCATCATTTTAAGTTTATTCACAGATATTAAGGGGCAGTTCATTTCAGAGAGTAGCAGTATCATTCGAAAATGGATGCTGGACCAGATGGGCATGGTTGTTTGTAGCTGCACCTAGAGAAAATGATCCGCTTACAGGTTTTGACTACGGAGTGGCAGTCCTAAACAAAAAAGTACAGCAGAGGGAGGAACCACCACAACAGTAACTTGCCCTATTGCCTAATTTTTGACTAGCTCTTGATCATTTTGTGACTTTATGTTTTATCAAATTTGTATAGGAGGTGTATATAATTGGTGGTGTGTCTTTTGATGAAATTTTCAGGAAATGCTGACAATGGCATACCGGACAGCTGTTAAAAGTTTTGTGGTGATCTAGTACTGCAATATGTAAAAAAGGACCCGTGAGATATTTCTGTAGTTACAGGTACCACTGAACGTAAAAACCTCCAATTTTAAACTTGAGATCTGTCTGCTGTTTCCGGACAAGATTTAATGCATTGAAAAGAGCAGAAGCTTTCTAAGCGTACTTTTCTCATAAGGTATGCACCATATTTATGGGCTACTTTAACGAGCACCTGATGATGAATCTGTAATGCTAATTATACAGAGTAACTGGTGCCAGACAATACAAAGTATAGTCCCTGGTTTGTATTTCCTGGTGGATTAAGTTCAAATACGGCTTATGGTGGCTAATAAATATCCCTGGATAGTGGATACTGAAATTGCTCACTGTTTTTGGTTCTGTTGTGTATTATAGTCCTCTCTGTAAGGGGGGGATTAAGCGGCATAAAAGTCCAATTAGAATTAGAATTAATAAAGAAAGGGGGAGGGGGGGGGGGGGGGGTTCCTCACTCACAAATCTCACAACAAGGCAGACCATAACACTCTACCAGGGGGCCACAGTGGCAGAGTGATAACACTCTCGCCTCCCACCTCTGAGATCGGACTTCGATTCCCAGCCCAACCTCAAGTGGGAAAGTTGGTAGTTGCTTGCCGTTGGTCGGCAGTTTACAGTACAGAACCTTGACTAACTGTTTGTACTGGTTTCCTCTACCCACAAAACTACCTGTTGTGATATGACCTATAGAATGTGTTAAAAGCAATGTTAAAACCCAAAGAAATAAATATAATACTCTGTCACCCACCTGCCAGATACACCCCAGGAAGACAGCGCACCTCATACTTCAGCCTTATCGCTGTGGTGAGGTTGATGTTGCCCACATTGATGTAATTCTTGTCCAGGGCAAAGCAGGGGTTCTTCACGTCCGTCAGGAAAAGTGGCGGCAGGGTGCCCGTGACCGTTGATGGCGTGGCCAGCAGGAACGGCCGCAGGTCCCTAAACACGGCGTGCTGTAAGGCCGGGTCCAATTTGTCCTTCGTTGGCTGGCTGGCGAGTGTCACTTCAGGACATACCGTCTCAGAGGTATGCTGCTCTTTCCTTTCTTTTCTTCCATAGGACTTTTCAGTCGAGTTTTCAACTTCTGCTTCTGTAAATGTTTTGGTGGTTGGTGCATCCGTTTCCACCGTATCCTCATTGAAATAAAGGACACTCTCCAAGTCGAATCCAGGTTTGGATAAAAGCAAAATGCACCCGATTACGATCACAACAGTGACAAAACTGGCAACGGTTTTGAAGGAAATCTCTGGCATGTTAATATAAAGTCAAGAATAAAGTCCTTTTTAATTTTCTTTTCTTTTTTTCCTTTTTTAATTCTCCAAAGCAAAAGCACTATTGAGAATACGGTAAATCTGTTTACGACAATAAGATTGTCCAGTTATCAACTTAAAGGTTTAAAATGTCTTTCTGATTCTTTTTAAACATGCCACAAGACATTAATGTTGTTTTTTTTTTTTTGTAATGTTGTGAAAAAGCGATAAATAGTTTACCGTCAATAAATTCTCTGATACAAAATGATGCTTTAAGTATTATTGTTGAGGCATACGTCAATATATTGCCAGTCTCCGTCTTTGATATAAAAAGTTGTTTAAACCAATATATTGTTTCAAGCAAAGGTCAATATATTGCCAATCTCTGTCTCTAAATAAACAATATTAATTTTTTATACAGTTTTTTTCCCTTTTTCCCAGTGTTTATCATAACAGGTATGGGAGCTTTAAGTGTTGGGTATTATGAAATAAAAATTGGAATTAAAAATTTCATTTTATAGTTTTACACACACATTTAAACACAGCCAGAATTTTACACTGTGTAATGTAGTGTTAGATAAAGGTCAGTACAAGGGGGTCAGTCAGGAAATACAAAGCAGTCTTTATATGTGGACGGTCTTTGTTTTCGTTTTTTTCTGTTTGTACTTGAATGAGAAAAATGAAAACAGTGGACATATGGGGTCGAATCTTAGTCTGAGTGTAAGAAAAGGGGGTTTGTTCTTGTTTTCAAAAGTCTTGCAAGTAGATAATATTTTTACCCTTTTTTCCACAACGTATACACCACTCTCAGGGGACGAGAGTATTCCACCCTCCGTAAGGAGCTTACAAAACTTCCCACATAGTATGGCATAGAATATTACAATGACTAACATACAAAGTTAATTTCCATTATCAAGCTTTCCCTGTAGTTGCGAAATCCTGCTAACAAACAGAGAAACAGACAAATGAACAAACAGCCTGACATAAAAACTGTCATGAAAATAATACCTCTTTGGCAGAGGTAATGAAATAAAAAAGAAAAGCCCACCATTTCAAATGAAATACATACACTTACTCATATTTTTATATTTTTTTCTTTGATTAACATTTAACAAAATGGAATTAAATAAATCTCCAAAAAAGACAATTGTTCTTCAGTCATATCTATAATATATATATAATTGAAATATTTACTTTAAATTTACTTTTATGTGTCATTCATTTTACACTTTCTGCACACATAATTTCGGTTTTAAAATTTCCCAAATATTATCATGATCATTTACCAGTTTCCTGGACATCCCCCCCCCCCCCCCCCCCCCCCCCCCCGAAGTACATGAGGCATATATCAAAATATTTTTCAGCTATTTCTGGTCATGTAAAGTTCACAATTCTGGACTTTCTCTGGTATATTTGAGGGTCGGCGGTCACTGTGAAGGAGATCGGAGAACTGGGAACACAGCCTAAACTGCCGATGCAAGACAACTGGCGTGATTTTCCTGTAAAACTCTCCTGTTTGTATTTTCTTTGGAATTTGTTTTTGTGACTTCTATTGGCAGCAAGAATTGATTTACCTTTTTTTAAAATCACAGTAGAATCCCTTTTAGATGATCTTGTCTGTTTTATCTTGGTTCATGATTACAGGCGTCACGGTGGTGCACTCACACTCGCCTCCCATCTCTGAGGTCAGTGGTTCAAACCCCGGGCCTTATGTGGGAAAGTTGGTAGTTGCTTAATCATGGTTGGCAGTTTACAGCACAGAACCTTGACACCAACTGTATGTACTGGTTTCCTCTGCCCATAAAACTACAAGTCGTGATATGACCTGTATAGTGTTGAAAGCGACCTAAAACCCCAAATAAATAAATGTTCATGATTATTACCCAAACTAATGATTATATCAATACAAAATTTTTCACGTGGGGAGGACCAGACCATAGGAGGAAGGGATTAAATTCTTGGAAAGATCTGGATCATATTCTGAATAATAAGGAAATCCCAAATTTATAGGTACGGGGATATTCGGTCACCTCGGCATTGGTCTACACCATCAAGCAATCGTGGAACTCCCCCCCTCCGCTACCCCCTGGTGAGACACTTCTGGCAAGGGTTTTGTTGTTAACATAAAACAAGAACATTTATATTTCTAAACGCTTGTGTAACTAGACCTAGCTATATATATGAGAATATGGTTTGCAATTCACTAGGGATGGTTCGGTATCAAAAATATGTAGATCGGGAGGTCACCAATGCAAAACCATTCCGATTCCTGGACTCCGTATCTCAGTACACCCCATCCAACCACGGATGTTTTCTGTCCATGAGATCGCAAGAAAAGTCCCTAAATGAACAAAATACGAAATAAAACGGTGCACTGTCTTATAATTTGTGATTTGCTTCCCATATATGAAGTTTTCCTACGATTATATGTGTTGACAAGCAAGATAGAGGTTATAATGGGTCGTAACCAAAACATGGCAGTTCTGCTCAACAAAATCACTACAAAGGTCTACAAAATACACAAAAATATGGGGAAAAAACGCTTGGGCTTTATTCCGAATATTTTTAGGTTTTCCTTCCATTATATATTCAGTGTTTCCTGAGCCTCTTTTTTCTGGAGATCAACTGACCCCCTCCTTTGAAAACCAGGGGTCAATCAGAATTTTTGAGGGTCAGTTAGACTTGACCCCTTCTGGTGTGAAACTGCAGGTCAGAAAAATAATGGACAAACAACAAACAACACCTAAAATACCTGACAAAGACAGTGTGGGTGTTAGAGTTATGAAATGTGGGGTACCATGTACCCATGGGGCATCCAAAATGAGGTACAAGTAATATTCCGTCACATATTCCTCAAACAATGTTTAGATACACCCAGTTACTAAAAACCAATAAATTAGATTTAAATTTATTTATCACTTTGAATAGTAAATTATAGTACATTGTACATGGCTGTACATTCATAAAAATATCTGAAGTACACCTGTGTACATCAGGGTAAAGAAAACAGTCCAAAAAATTAACTTGACTTTTTTTCCTCTTATTTTTGGGTGATTTTTAAGGTAGCAAAAATGAACAGGTAAATATTATGTGCGTAAATCGCTTGATTTCGCCGTAAATTTACGCACGTTTTTGTGCGTAAATGGAAACACTGTATATGCTGACACGTGAAGTGGCGGTTGTAAAATCTCATCACAGTATTTCACTCTAATACTCTCGATACTGACACACCAGGGCCCCGAACCATCGCTACAATTCACAACATGGACTTCGTTTACATCCACTGTTATTGGCCTTTCTGAACAAAAAGCCTCACGTCAGATACATGAAGACAGAAACTTGTACATTGTTTGGTTAATGTCTTTGTATTATTGACAAGTTTCTATTGACTTTGGAAAACACCTGCTACCCTTTATTGACACAACCGTTTAAAAAAAAAAGCCAATAAGTATCAACTTGAAAGTGTGTATTAATATAGCTGAGAGGTTTTTTAACAGGTGATCTAATCTAATCTAATCTAATGTGGACTTTTATAGCGCTTAATCTCCATCACTGATGGACTCTAAGGCGCATCTAAACATAAAGCAAGGCAGTTAGCGTTAATCAAGGGACATAGCCAGGTCATACCAAGGAGACACAGATGTGACGGGGAGGCTATGGTGGGTAGGCTTTTGCAAACAGGTACGTTTTAAGCTTCTTTCTGAAGGAGGCAAGTGATGTTGCACTGCGAACATCTTGAGGGAGGTCATTCCAGATCTTAGGAGCATCAAAGGCAAAACTATGGCCAAAATGTTTGGCTGACTTAAAGACTGATGAATGGAAAGGAGGAACTGTAAGGTATTGACGATCTGGGTGACTATGCCTAGTACTATAGGGACAACTACTAAAAGACAACAAGATGATGGAGTAAAAGGGTGTTGTTGCAGTGCTAACCATTTCCCTGTGGATGTCACAAGGCTGAAAACAAGCCCACCAGTCAAATACATGGTCATAGTATTGGTAGCCTTTTCAAAGTTTATGCATAAAAACAAAACAGCATAGTTACTTTTCCAGTATTCATATTATACATGGATGGTAAAATTCCTCACAAAATATCAAATTTGACTGACATTTTAATATCTACAGGAATGTGTCACTTCTACCTGTTATAATGATTGATGTTTTCATCTAAAAACCAAAAAAGTACCGAAAATGGTGTTATCTTTCATATTTTAACTGTATAGCCAGTTAAAACTACCAAACATCTGTTGTCAATTGAAATTCAAATTATTCAGGATGGTCAATAAAAGAAAATTTCAGAATAGGTCTTAATTAAATCTTAATATTAAGGTAGTTTTTAATTTCTCGTCATTATTAATATTCATTATTTTATGTGATATATGAAGCCTACGGCCAGGGTTGGGGTGAAGTACATTGAAAAGTACTTAAGTGCAAGTACAGGTACTTTTCAAAAGCATAAGAACGAGTACTTTTGACATATGTCAAGTTATTGAATGGTAAATAATTTTTGGTATGATTATAAAACAGGTGTTTATATTTCCAAAAGCATATTATCACATTTACAAAACACATCAACAAACTGATCATACAAGCGATCTGACTGTTTTTCTCTTAATCATCTTGAAAAGAAAAATATTTACAGAAAATAGCCTGTTTTTTTTCAACAAAATTGGACAGACAGGAAAATACCCAGAAAGGGAGAGAACTAATCACACTTTCACAGAGATTTGTGTCTCAATACAGGGAGATCTTGTTACGATAAAAATTCAGTGCATGAAAGAAAAGGAATTTTCACAAAAACTACTTTGTACAAAATATCATATCTTCACATTGCCAAGATCTGTTATAGATTATATTTCATCTTTCTTGTAGAATGGTTTGTTGTAGTTATGGTTAAAGGTGGTTTTACAGTTCTCAGGATGAGGAAAGTAATAAAATACATTGCTAGACTTGACATTTTGCAAGTTGTGCCTCAGCATTTATTTATTTGGGGTTTTAACGCCGTTTTCAAAACTGTATAGGTCATATCACGACGGGTAGTTTTATGGGCAGAGAAAACCAGTACATACAGTTGGTCAAGGGGTCTGTAATGTAAACTGCTGACCATCGTATAAGAAACTACCATCTTTCCCACATAGGGTTCAGGGTTTGAACTGCCGACCTCAGAGGTGGGAGGCGAGTGTGTTACCACTGTGCCACTGTGGCCCCTTGTGCCTCAGCGATTCAAACTGTCAAAACAGGTCTGACAATGGATCCGAATCCATCACCCCATCATGTTGATGCACCTATTATTATTATTATTATGTATTTATAGTCAGCGCAATATCTCCATATACTACAGGACTCAAAGCGCTATTTAACCAATCCGACTGTACAGATACAGCCCCAACTCACAAGTAACTGACATTCCCCTAACTGGAAGATAGAGGCTCAAGGATGACCATTTATCAACGTCCTTGAGGTTCTTTAACCTGCCACTGGGGATAGGACCCAATGACAGAGGACCGCCATTTTAAGTGGTCATCTGAGCCACTATGTATCTGCCTAGACCTACATATATGTTTTAGGTATAAAGTTTCATTTTTTTTTTGCAGTATGTCTCAAAGGGGGCATGGGGAAAGGGGGGGAGGGGGGGGGGCAGAATGGAGAAGACTGACATTGGCTTAAAACATTATGTCAATGTCTTTTTCTTTCCTTACAAAAATTCCAAATGAGATTAAATCTTGTGTTTATATCTTGCAAGATCTCTCTTATGGCTGACAGCTATCTAAGCCTATAATCACTCTGCTATCTCACACAGAGGGATCAAAATGGCAAAGTCTCAATTTGGCTTTTTCGTTTCTTCATACAAAAAAAAAAAACACTTTCAGTCGGCATAATGCACTCTTATATACACTGACTGTTGTGTGAATGTACTGCTTAAGAAAGAGAGAAGTTCTCAGTGGTGCTAGGGGTTGGCAGGTTTGGCCATAGAGAAAACAAATATCACACACAACTTTCTACATGATTTCACCCCACTAACGAATAATACCGAACATCCTCTCCTTGCATCAGTGTGCAAAGAGCTTAAGTCTAAACTTGTCTCTTTTTGGGGATAATTTGTTAATCCTGTAATCACCTTGCTATCTTTCACAGAAGATCATAAATGGCACGGCCCTAGGTCTGTAATTATCTGGAGAAAAGACTTAATAAAGGGAGTGAAAATTGAGCTCCAGCTATCTTTGAGAAAGATCTTCATCAAATTTGACAAGTTGTGTCACAGAGGAGGAGCCAACACCAGTTGGGTTTCCAAAATGCAAATGTTCTATGAACCGAAGGTACATGTATTTTGTTCTACTTTAAATTATAAAAAAAAAATGTCTTCTGATACCATTCTGTGGACCTAGCCTAATCCCAACTAATCACACTTGTATACTACCTAACCTCTGCATTAATGGTGTTTTTTATAATGTTTCGTGGTGGGGTGAGGTCATTTTAAATTGTGATATGTGTGGACTACAGTCAAAAGTACTGTTAAAGATGAGATCGCTTTGAAATTTTACAATCAAGGACTTGAAACGTGAAACCCAGACCAAATCCAGGGACTCAGATTTTAGTAGTTACCAACAATATCCAGAGGGTTTGGTTGTAGTTTCGGTTAAGTTCCACAATATACAACAGACTCTCAAAACAAGAACCTCCTTTAGCCAACAAATTTATTTTTTAAGCACCAAACTATATAATAAAATAAGCACTACAAGCCATAAATTAGAGGTTTTCATGTTTAGTTGTTTTAAATTACAGAGCTTTAGTGAAAAATTTACTCAATAATTTCTTAAAAATGATATTAAAATTACTCCTTCAAATATCTAAATTGAAAATTTTAACTGTTACCAATCAGTAAAGAAAATTCAATATATAATAACGACAGTGAGTATGGTTGGGGGTGGGGGCGGGGGGAGTGGGGTTGGGGGCCTTTGGAGTTTTGTTCATTGTTGTATATGGTTACCACATCTTATAAACCCTAATTGACGGGGTGTGAACTGATAAGGCGCTGCTATAGGCACACTAACCTGTTACCATTTAATACCACTTCTACTAACAACGAACCCCCAACAACAAAAGACTGGTGTATTTATGGTGAAAAAAAACCCTTTAAATATTTGCTTAAGAAATCTACATCTATTCTACACACTAGCTTTTGTCTTTTTGTCTGTAGATTTGACTCCCCCTTTTTAACGGTGGTTAGAAACAGCAAAATGCCCTGTCGTTGAGAGGTTAAATGGCACTATTTTATTATACGGCGTGGCTACATATCCGGTAACCCAGAAATTTATTTCTGAAGCCGTCAGCGGTAACCAAAGGGGTTTTAAATGGGCGATAATCGGGAATATACGCGATCTTTGTTTTTATGTTAAATGTATGTTCAAGTAGTCATAACTTCCTTATTTCTTGTCCAATTTTTATAATTTTTTTCACCATTATGTTCAGTTTAATGAGCTGAATTCTGTCACACTATGGATATTTTATGTTATTTCAACACTTTTGTCATTATTTAGAAGTTTACATGTTAATTTAACTGCAAGTCGTGAAACTTCTTGACAATAAAATGACAGAACTTACGTCCATTTTCTTCCAAATATGACTGTTTTCTGTTCATAAGTGAATTAAAGGTAACATAGAACCACAATACTACATATATATTATTCGAAAAATATTAGGAAAGATTGACAGATTTCATAGAAAATTACCGGCAGTTATTTCTACCGGAAACCGAGATCTATATTTGTAAATCCGTCACCGACGGTAGCCCAGACACTTCGTTTATTATATGCCGGCCTCTTGGTAAAGGATTTGTCAATAACAATTACATATGGGTTTGGCACTAACTAAAGCGGCTGGAAACTAATAGCTATTTAAGCAGTATTTTATTATTGCAGAAGCTCTATTATGCAACCTTCTACTATCCAAATGTCAAAGTTTATCAATTCATTTCTGCTCTCTCCCAAATCTGTTAATTCTCCCTATTGTTTTTATACTAAAATAACTTCTTTTATTTTATGACCCCTCTATTACCGAATTAAAATCCTGCTATCCCAAAATGGTCCCAATGTTTTCATAAGATGGCATTTAACATATTTTGAAAACACCTGAAGTCTCACAATATAACAAGTATTCTGCATGAGCCCTTTACTCAAAGTAGCTAAGATTGCTATTACTCACTTATCTTTAGGCCTAAGTCAATAAAACCAAAAATTTTTTCAAGGGCATGAAAATTCATTGGGACAATTAATTTACAAAAAATCTGTAGCTGTAGTAGTTTTGGAGAAATCTGCGTGACTAACTAACGCACGCACGCACGCACGCACACACAGACATCATTTCATAATCTCTCTCCCGGGCTAAAGCCCGGCGGGAGATAAAAATGGTTAAAGCTTCTGGCATTTTGCATTCGAAATGAGTCCTTCATAAATATCAACATTCATTCCTGTTGTACATATTTTAACCATTTTATAAGGTGTAATATGTCAAAATATGATGCGGTTTACTCTATGGGCGATAATCAAGCGATTAACCAAGTTCGAGTCGGTTTTTCCAAAAGAGGAATCATGGCACATTTTCGGGCTCGCTTGCAGCCTTAGTCAAAAGTGACGCATACCACATTAGTATCCGATTGGTAACCAAAGCAGTGAGACAGGGCCTTAAATGAAGTTTAAAGATGGTGCTAAATGGGCATAAATTCAAATTCACATAGATATAAATAAAGCTTTAGACTCTATAAAACCAGGGTGATACCAGGTTACACATGCACCCAGGTTTTGCCCAGATCTGGTAACATCGAGATAATTAGGTGGTGATATATCACGGTTTATATCTGTATCGGGTTTCCATGGCTGACAAGGGGAGGGGTAGGAGAGCCTAGTAAGGGCTTTGCACATATCAGCGGCATGGTGTGTAGCCGTCCAAACTTCAATACATGCTTAACAGGCAAAATATTTACTGAATTTCTATATTTAAAGTGTTTTTTTCTGAGGTGATTTTCAGTAAATTTTATAATCTTTGAAATGGGATAGATTTCTCCACGAGTTTTAAAGCAAAGTGGATTACTATAGCAAAAACCGCCACAAAATTTTGTAAATTGATAAAACTACACTGCAAGTAGGTACACGGCTTGCATGTGAAAACTATGTATCATTCAATATGTTATGTACCACAAACATGTACACTGAGCTTGAAAGTGTCCGAGGTTAGAGTTCATGAATCAAATAAACACTTTTCTAATTCTTTCAGTCATTACAACCCTGTTCTTAAGAACTCTTTCCCCTTCCACATAAGAAATAGCCCCTCTGTCATATCCTTCAGGAAACACCTCAAAACCCACCTGTTCAACTCCATTTCTCCAACTTAGTCTCCTTCCCTTTTGGTCACACCCATAACTCGGGATCACTGACCTTGACCGGCCCTCAACTGTTCTCATGATAATTGGATTTTGTTAACTAGTTCACCGAGTTCCCCTTTGTGGGGAAGATATTGTACTGCATAGCAGTGGATTAGAATCCTAAAGCACAAGGACTGAATGGAATAAATCTTAAAAAAATAATAGTACGTACAGATGCCAGTATGTGAAGACACTTGGTTTTAATGCATTATGAAATCTAATGTCAAACAATAAAGACACTGGTCTGTAATTTGTAAGAGTTGCTGCAAGTTTTCACTCGTATATCAAATAGTCTTATTATGTTACTTATGTATGATCATATGAATGCACCAAACTCTACATTTCAATACCAAAAAATGTAACATTTTGAAGTTTTCGCTAAACTATTCAGGAAGCTTTGTTGCGCATGCATGTGAATACACAAAGCTGTACTTTAAAACACAGAAAATCATACGTTTTAATACAAAAAAAATTTGGAACTAGCTACGTTCCCACCTAAAATATCAGGAAGCAATGTTGAGTATAAATATTCAAAACCTTGTCACATTTTCATTACATGAAACTTCAAACATGAGTATACAAAAAAATCAAATAATACAATACACAAAATTATACATTATAATACAAAAAAATCAGATATTATTCTACACAAAATCATGCATTTTAAGTTTCCACTTATGTGTCAGGTAGATGTATATAATTGCACAATATCATACACTTTTGTAGTGCAGAAAATAAAATGCTATTTCAACATTAAAGCTTAATGAACTTCCTATATTTTTTGTGGCAAAAAGTCAGCATTTGAATATCTTTTATATCAAATATTATATCTCAGTTTAAGATTGCACTTCGTTCCAGGATAAGCATGTTCTATTATAGTCTATTGACAAACCCTTAGCTAAGTGATAAGTCTGAGACCCGTGTATTTTCTGAATTTCCCATCAACAGGCAGCGAACAAGATCTGCCACCCGATCAAGGATGATTGTGCAGATGAAAAAGCAGAAATTTGTAGTGATGTCTGATAAGCATCTAGTTACAAGATAGGTTACATGTGATCTTTTCAGATAGTGGTTTTTTGCCAGTGCAAGCCGAGTGACCAACCTGAAATTAACCGAAAGAATTCTGCCTTTCCCGCCTGAGGGTATGGAAATGGTAGGGGTTGGAATGTTGTAGGAATAGCTTTTATAAAGACCCCAGCATTTTGTGGGCTTAAGGGGCTGTTCAACTGGCACGAATCTTTGAGGAACCATATTAAATAAATTTTGTTTTGTTTTGTTCCTAGTTGATTCCTTTCCACTTCTGAACCACCTGGAATGTAAGGATTTTGCCTCAATGACTGATCTGCAGTGGTAGATTATAGCATAGGAACAGCTCCTACAGTGATCCCAAAGTTATCCTGTGATGTTTCGAACTGATTCAGTAACAACTGGGAGTTTGGTATTTATTCAGGTATCAGAATCATTTGTGAAAGACAACAGAATCGACAAGGAACACTAAGAAATGGCTTCTGATGATAAACACTGAGTAAGGATGGTCTTATGGATGTGCAACTGCCCTTCAGAGCAACACAGGAATCTATTACAAAATACAACTAAAATGGCATTTTTTGGGAAGTGCTCCCCAAAAGTTACAGTCGAGGCAACAGCTGAATGTCCCCAAAAAACATAAATGTGAACTTGCTCCAAAACTCCCCGAATCTTCCTTTTTTCCATTGGTTTGTCATTAAGTCATATGATTTGATTTACTTGAATTAAACCCACATTGTATAGGTTATATCATGACAGATAGTTTCAAGGGCAGGGAAAACAGTGCATACTAGTTGGTCAAGATTCTGCACTATAAACTGCCAGGCATCAGTAAGCAACTATTAACTTTCCCAAATGGGGTCTAGGGTTTGAATCACAGACCTCAGTGGTGGGAAGTGACTGCATTCAGTCATGTGAAACAGATGTAATAGACGTCTGTCCTATATGTTGGTAAAAGTTATAATGTGAGATTTGTCATACCCTGAAACAAAAGTGTTACAGCTCTAAAAATTTTAGTACAATCCAACCTCAGTTTTTTGTTTTTCGACGCCAAATTATTTGCAGTATATCTCCAATGATCTGTAATCACTCGAACAATTGGTTTTATTCATGATTATAAGTCTCAAAAATATTTACCTGCCGAACCATTATATTAAAATGTTTCACTTATTCTTAAATTGTTCAAAAATATTTGGAAATTGTAGTCATGTTGATGTTTGCAAAATCTGTAACTGTCAAATGCTCTACAAAAGTCAACAAAGATAAAAAGTGTTCATGAAAATGTTTAATAGTTTAACAGTCACAAAGTGTTTTCTCATCTTAAATGGTTAAAAAAACAAATTTAGGAAATATTCCTGCTACTGAAATTTGCAATATTTTTTACTGTCAAATGTTCTGCTAAAGTCAATAAAGGGAAATATTCTTATTTTTTGGGGGTTCTTATACCTCACATCAAAGTCAGTGTAATCCATTCTGGAAGCTCAGTTTTCAAAATAAATCCGAAATATCACATTTCGGCCATTAAAGTTGCATATAACAATCACTTATGTATGAACATATGAAACTGGTCTCTGATTGGCTGATTCTTAGTATATTCGACAGCCAATAAACTGGCTGCAGAAACCACCCAGGCAAAAACTTCTATGAAATAGAATAAGTGAACATCACTTTAGTGACCCACTCCCCCTCCCTTCCGACCCCCCCCCTTCATTTTCAAAGACATCAACCCTTTCATTGAGGAGGCTGTATACATATGTACAGGTCTCTACATACACAACCACCTAGCCTGTGTAAGAGGCAGATAGCATTCTATTCACAACAATCTGAAACTAACAGCAAATTCTTGGATTTGGGCTATTCATCGTTTTCAGCACTCTGTGTGTGGGTCATATTACAATGCATAGCTTTTCAAAGACTTTAGATTTTGTTTATTTGGGGTTTTACGTCGCTTTCAACACTGTACAGGTCATATCACGACGGGTAGTTTGAAGGGCAGAGGAAACCAGTACATACAGTT
Source organism: Sabellastarte sp. h YS-2021 (assembly GCA_964017235.1). Lineage (NCBI taxonomy): Eukaryota > Metazoa > Annelida > Polychaeta > Sabellida > Sabellidae > Sabellastarte > Sabellastarte sp. h YS-2021. The sequence goes on from OZ024940.1 coordinate 6,853,293, forward strand.
CGCTAGGGTTGTGTACTGTAAACTGCCGACCAACGGCAAGCAACTATCAGCTTTCCCACTTAAGGCCGTCACGGGGATCGAACCCCGGCCTCAGAGGTGGGAGGCGAGAGTGTTACCACTCTGCCACCGTGGCCCCTTCAAACACTTTAGAGGATGGAGGGCAGAAGTGCATATTAGTTGGTCAACATTCTGTAAGCCAGTGGTCATCATTAACTAACTTGCATGTTCTTAGATCCACCGGGTTACTTAAATTTAGGTGAAGACCAGAAACATCAACCACCCACCATGCATTAGCTTCTTTTATTTGTAAAAGGACCATTACAATGTGGCTAAAAAGTCCGGTGAAATCAGGGGACAATTATTAAAGCCTCAAATATTAACAAATAATGTTTGGAGCTTTAGACGAGGTTAGAATGCTTCTTTGTAAAAAAAAAAATTGGTGAAGAGTATGTCTTTCACACAAACAAACCAAGGACCATAATTTAGTTCACTTAAAAATGGTGTCAGAATGACCTCTGGCTTGTTCTTTTCGGTGGGTAGGAGTGATCTGTTTAGTAAGGGTTTTATGTGGAGTACAAACAACCCCGGCGTAATGACTGTAATAAAAGGCTTTTGGGGTGGAGTCAGGGAATTCTTAGACTTTGCCAAGGCTTTTGATTGTTGCACAGGTTACTGGATGCCACTTTTTAAACACTGCTTTTTTCCAACACCATGAGCAAGTGTTTCTATGTTAAATGTCTTGGCAGGCCTTAGTCAAGCCAGATAATTAAGTTACACAGAGTGAATGTAAAAATAAGCTTTGGTGTGAAGTTAGGAGTTTTTAGAACTCATTAAGGCTTTCAATTCTCATGGGAGACTAGACACCAATTTTTAAATAATGTTTTTTTGCAAAACTATGACCAAGTTTTTACATTTGAAATCACTTTCTAATTTGAACAATCAAAGTAGGCTTTCATGAGCAAAGATTGTAATAAAAGGCTTTTGGTGTATGCTTCTATGTATACTGACTATATTACAGGACTGTTTTAGGGTTAAGTCAGCAATGTTTAGACTTTAGCAAGGCCTTAGATTGACACTGTTAATACTGATATCACTGATTAGTAAGTAAATTACCAACCTTTAGTGCCCATTCAGTGAGCCTACTGCCAAAGAATCTCACATACACGTTCAAAGAATGGCTGCCACACTGGGGAGACTGCTGCAACAACTACTGCATGAGAATGGGACACATCACTGAAATATATAGAGCAATAACATTGCATTCAACTCATTGTACTGCATGTGGTACCATCATTACAGGCAGATGTGATAACCAATAAAAAGTAACATATGGTTAAGAAGTACAATCTTGGCTGGTCGTGGTAGCTGCTCTTATCCCTCATGAATTTAAGACAAGCCTGGCTTGGGGACTTCCCAATAACTGACTGTTAACTGTATATGTCAGTACAGTAGCATTCTTCAGTATCATTCATTTTTGTTTATTTGGGGTTTTACGTCGCTTTAAACACTGTACAGGTCATATCACGACGGGTAGTTGGAAGGGCAGAGGAAACCAGTACATACAGTTCGCTAGGGTTCTGTACTGTAAACTGCCGACCAACGGCAAGCAACTACCAGCTTTCCCACTTTAGACTTAAGGCCATGACGGGGATCGAACCCCGGCCGCAGAGGTGGGAGGCAAGAGTGTTACCACTCTGCCACCGTGGCCACTTCAGTATCATTCAAGGCTGGCCCTACCAAGTTCTACTTTTCACCAATAGACATTCAACAGTTCATACAGTTGGCCAAGGTTAAGGTTCTGTACTCTAAACTGCCAACAAATCTCCCTTGTTTTCGCCGTCACACCCATGAGGGGCAGAGGTGGATTAACCTTAGATTGTCTGCTAGCTACAAGTTTATTTTCAATACAAGAATTTCTGCTTCCTTTATTTTCTGGGAAACTGTATGGACTGCTGCTGTAGAGCTCAGATTCGGCAACCTATATTTCATCTGCCTTGATCAGATTCATGGCAGTGACTAAAAAGAAAGACAACACACCAAGACCAAGGCTAGCATCCCAGCGTGGCTAACCCCCATACCCATGGGGGGTACAGATGACAGGGGGGAGGGGGGATAGAGGGTAAAATTACAGATATACAGGCAGGAATTACAGTCTCCATCCATCATTACTCCCTCCGAAATTAGCACCGCTTGTCTCTTGTGTATTTTATGCAGATTTTAACACACTCCACTACAAAGCCGATATATAGAGTAGAGAATGGAAAATTCGCCACAGAGTTTGTGAAATCTGACAGTGAGGGCACCCCCCCCTCACATATTTCCTTTAATTGTGAGAAATTCTTCACACGTTTACAAAGTTTGCAACTACCTCCTCTTCCCTTGATGCAAATTGTGATGTTTTTTATATCAATTTTACCCAGTGTGCTAGATTTTATATTTATTTTTGCTGGTATCTTTTATTTTCCCTTTTCAAGCGTGCTACATGGGCAAAGTAAATTAACACTTTTCATGAACAACATCAGAATTTAGAAATTGTTTAAAAACTTTCTTTTTAGACTAGGTTCTGTATACATGTAGTAGTAAAACAGACCGAACTTAGTAAAGATATATGTGTTGAAGTGTACAACTTGTATAAATTCACAGAAATCTTGTATTACTATTTATTCAGGGTTTTACGTCATTTTCAACACTGTACAGGTCATATCATGACGGGTAATTGGAAACTGCAGAAGAAGCCAGTACATACAGTTGGTCAAGGTTCTGTACTGTAAACTGCCAACCAACGGCAAGCAACTACCAGCTTTCCCACTTGAGGTCAGGCCGGGAACCAAACCTCGATCTCAGAGGTGAGAGGCTAGAGTGTTACCACTCTGCCACCGTGGCCCCAGCAAGCTTGTATTTATTTATTTGGGGTTTTATGTCGCTTTCAACACTGTACAGGTCATATCACAACGGGTAGTTGGAAGGGCAGAGGAAACCAGTACATACAGTTCGTCAGGGTTCTGCACTGTAAACTGCCGACCAACGGCAAGAAACTACCAGCTTTCCCACTTGAGGGCGTGCCAGGAATCGAACCCCGGCCTCAGAGGTGGGAGGCGAGAGTGTTACCACTCTGCCACCGTGGCCTCCTACCAGCAAGCTTGTAAGACATATAACTACTCAATTTAAGTGAATTGAATAGTTGACAAAAAATGTTTCAATTTTTGACAAAATCCATTTTGTCCCATTTCATGTTTCTTTACTCTGTCTTTTTGTGTCAGCCAAAAATAGTAACTGGAAGGATTTTAGTAAGTTACCATAAATATACTGAATAAAAGCCACTGGTGTAAATGATGGCAAAGTGCCAAGTTCATATGGTGGGCAGCAAATGTTTCAAATGATTGCTTTATTGCATAAATAAACTACGACTGGACTATATTAATCCGTGAATCAAATTCCCAAATAGCCTCAAATCAAGATTGAAGGCAAAATATTATTATTATTATTATTATTATGTATTTATACTCAGCACAATATCTCCATATACTACAGAACTCAAAGCACTATTTAACCAATCTGACTGTACAGATACAGCCCAAACTCACAAGTAACTGACATTCCCCTAACTGGAAGATAGAGGCTCAGGGATGACCATTTATCAACGTCCTTGAGGTTCTTTAATCTGCCACTCAGGGGACAGGACCCAATGACAGAGGACCGCCATTTTAAGTGGTCATCCGAGCCACTATGTATCTGCCTGTACCTGGGATTGAACCCATGTCCTCTGAGTTCCTAGACAAGTGTGTTACCCGCTAGGCCACAGTGGCAGATATACAAAATACAAGCAGAAGAAGCTTATTTCTATAATTAAGACATTATTTAATTGAATGTTTAAACGGGGCCACAGTAGCTAAGTGGTAACACTTAAATTGGAGTTTGAATCCCAGCCCAACCTCAACTGGGAAAACTGCCGCTGGTTGGCAGTTTACAGAACAGAGGCTTGACCAACTGTATATACTAGTTTCCTCCGCCCTTTCCAACTACCAGTCACAATATTACCAATAGCATCGACATAAAAACACTAAATAAATAAATAACTGAGCACTTATTCTTGCTACCCTGGTCAATGTGACCCCATATTCAAGTACCTCTGTTACTACTACTGGACCCCAGAAGTCAAAAGTTCATCTGTAATGCTGAAAATTTGGGCAGGACATCCGGTAGGTGGCACTAATATACATGGAATAGGTTTAACAGTTACATCTGGGTGCTAAAGTCATGCTAGCCCTTGACCTGATCCCTCACTAAAGTATCCCTGTGTGTCCATTTGTTTTCAGAAAAGGGGTCAAAAGTTGATCTGTAATGCTTAAAATTTGGGCAGGACATCAGGTAGGTGGCACTAATATACATGGAATAGATTTAACTGTTACATCTGGGTGCTAAAATCATGCTAGCCCTTGACGTGATCCAAAGTATCCCTGTGTGTCCATTTGTTTTTTGAAGAGGGGTCAAAAGTTTATCTGTAAATCTGAAATCTGGGCAGAACGTCAGGTGGCATTTACAAATAATGAATAGGTTTGAGCATTACATTTGCTTTGTGAAATGATATTATTTCCAGATGTCATCCCTCACCCTCATATCCCTGAGTCTATTTGACACTATAAGTTGGTCAAAAGTTCACCTGTAATGCTAAAAGTTGCTCAGAACATCTAGTGGGTGGCAGTAACAAACATGGAATACGTTTAAACATTACATCTGGGTGCTGAAGTCATGTACCGTGCTGTAATAATAAATGTATGCAATATCTCGGAGAGTTACATCTGGGTGCTGTATGCCTATTTGTCTCCATCAATAGATCAAAGGTTCATCTGTGATGCTGAAATTTGGGGAGAATATTGGGTAGGTGGCACTTACAAATATTAAATAGGTTTAAATATTACATCTGGCTGGTGAAGTGAAGTTACCCCTAGATGTCACCGCTTATCCAAGTGCCCCTCTGTTCCTGTATGTGTCTGTAAAATGGTCAAAAATGGGTCTGCAATGCTGACATTCCAGCAGGACATCATGTGGCTGGCTCTAACAAACAGGGGGTAGGTTTAAATTTTCATCTGGGTGCTAAAGTCATGTTACCCCTTGATACGACCCCCTCACCAAAGTACCTGTGTGTGGTAACTGTCTCCGTAAGTCAGTCAAAAGTTTATCTGTGATGTTGAAATTTAGCCAGGACATTCTAAGGAGGGCACTTAGAAATATAGAATAGATTTCAGAGTTACATCTGGAGCTAAAGTGATGTTACACAAGATGTCACCCTTCACCCAAGTATGCCTATGAATCTATTTGTCTCCATAAGTAGGTTAAAAGTTCATATACAGAAAATTGGGCAGGGCAATCAGATGGGTGGCACTTACAAATATTGAATAGGCTGGAGTGTTACATACAGGCGGTGATATGACCTTACCCTCAAATGTCACCCCTGGCCCAAGTACCCCTATATGTCCATATTTGTTCAGAAGTACGTGAAAAATTCATATGTAATGCTGATATTCTGGTGGGACACCATGTGTGTGGCACTAATAAACATCGAACAGGTTTCACGGTTACATCTGGGTGCATAAGTCACGTTGCCCCTTGTCATGACCCTTCACCATAAGTATCCCCATGTGCCAATTTTTCTCAAGAAAGAGATCACAAGTTCATCTATAAATCTTAAAGTCTGGATGGAACATCAGGTGGGAGGCACTTACAAATATCGAATAAGTTTGAGCAGTACATTTCCTTGGGAAAGTGATGTTATCCCCAGATGTAACACCTCATCCCCATACCCCTGTGAGCCTATTTGACACTATAAGTTGGTCAAAAGTTCATCTGTAAAGATAAAATTAGGTCAGAACATCAAGTGGGTGGCACTTACAAAAATGGACTAGGTTTAAACATTACATATGGGTTCAGTTTAAACGCTACATCTGGGTTCAAAGATCAAGCTACCCCCTAGATGTGACCTCTCACTGAGGTACCTCTGCGTGCCCATTTGATCCCAGAAAAAAAGGTAAACATGTGCATCTGTAATGCTGAAATTTAGGCAGGACATCAGGCGTGTAGCACCAGCAAACATGTAATAGTTGTTGTATGCATTGTTTAAAGGGGATAAAGTTGTGTTACCCTAGAGAGCAATTAATGCCAAAGCCTCCAAAGGACTGCCCAAGAGTTACTTTTCAATTAGTTACCTTGATGATCGAGCAGGTGGAAGCAAGACATACAGGGCCTATCTTTTCAGTCGTACAACTTACACTTCACACTCAGAATAAATTATACATGTTTTGTCATTTTCTTAGAACTAGAAGGATTAGTAACAGCAGTCTTTTGGCTCTAAAATTAAAACTAAAAAAACACACTTTTTTTGTATTTTCTCATATGCAACATGGCTTCTAAAATCAGGTGTTTGGAAACAGGAGCATTGGGGGACCAGTGATCCAGTGTCATCCAGAGGCCCAAGTGTGGGCTCCACCGATGCCTTACGTATAATACTCAACAGTTTTGAATGTTTGGAATATTTTAATTCAACTAGTTGTAAGTCCTTGTGGTTTTGTGGCAGTATTACGGTATGTTTCAGGGCTGGAAGATCGATCATTTTGACCCCCTGCGGAGAGGAACAAAAACATGTGTAAAGAAACCTGGGGTCAAACCTGACTAAAATTCTAAAGTGGAATGGAATTATTAATGGGCTTCATTTTGTCTTTTTTTATTATGAACCTCAAATAGCAAAACCAGTATTTTGCATATATTTTTATGATCTTTTTAATGTTAATAGCTGCTCAGGTTACCCCTTTGTCACAATACCTGATGTTACTACCCTTATGGTTGTGAAAATATGAAAAATATTCTGTCTTCTGCTCTCTAGAAAAACAACTGTGATGAGTCTATTTTCTAAAGTATTTTTTTCCAACTGGTGTTCATATCAGGGAGGGGGAATTGGGGTCTGGGTTTTTAAAAGTAGTGTCAGATACCAGGGAGTGTGTGAATGACTGACACCTAGGTGGGTGTGGCTTATCTAAGAAAGAGGGAGGAGTTAATATGGATGAACTGTTATTTTCTTGTATTTATTTATTTGCTCATTAGGGACATCCTAAAATTGTGGAGTTATTTATTTGGTAACTTTATTGTGTAATCTGATATAGATTACGATAAAAAAACGGTTGGTTGATTTATTTTTCTTTTCTTGGATACTTTATATAAAAAAGTGTGTTGAAAGATGGAAGGATAATATGTACGAATCTGGAAATGAAGAGAGGAATTCCGGCAAAATATTTTCATGCGAAAATATCCAGTGTTTCTGTGACGTGGATAATTATACTTGTATCAGTTGAAATGTGTAAAAGTGTCCAGCAGTTTTATTTATTTCAATAAATTTGGCTTCAGTTCATTTTTTTTTTTTTTTCATTTTGATGTACAAGAAATAATTACCAATTTGATTGATTTTTTACTCAATAATCAAAATTAATCTGCATTCTGCACTGAATTTTAAAAATCTGTGATACTATTTAAAAAGATGTTCTACAGGAATGTTTAAAAACTTTAAATTATAAGAAAAATATTAGAATACAATTAAATATTACCTCAACCTTTGTAAACACAGGAATAATGAGGTGATGACAATTATTCTATCACTAGAAATATAAACATTACCAATAAATTCTCTACAACCTACCTTGTAGGTTAATCAACTAGTTAAAAGGGATTATATTAAAAGAGATTCAGTACCCATGGGTATAAAGGCATATGGATAAAATAACATTATGGATACACAAAATTCTACAGATGTAGGAGGGCAGACCACTTGAAAGATAAAGCTTTTGTTCAAAGATGAAATAACAAATTTTAAAGGTGTTATTCACAAGAATAAATAGACCCCAACTGGCTTCAGAGATATTGCATTTTATCCCTAATTCCCTATGCCAGTGAAGTCCTCTGTAAAAAAAATATAATCGTAGTATTAATAGCACTTTGATATGTATATAAATCTTATGCGCATCTTAAATGTTTAATTAGCAGGATATATTTGACTGAAGAAGGAGTAATTCTGAAGGTCCTTTAACCCTTCAACTTTTGAACATTTATTTAAAATTCTATGGATGACATATCGTTGGTGCATACAACCAATCGACAATGACCTATGCAAGACTATGCATCGGAGGTTAATAAGAGTGATTCTGACCCTTTTAACCTTGGCAGTTTTCCCAAGGTCGCGAGCCTGCATCCTTTTACTCAATGGATGGGAACCGATTTCCGCCGGCGACAGAGCCAAACTTGCCGAGGTGGTGTTTTCCGGGGAGGCCGTGAAGACCTACAAGAACCGGAGAGATTCAGTCTCCAAGACCTACACAGCCGGCTTCAGTGTCCAGCAGGTATTCAAAGGTCAAGAGATAGTGCACAAGGTCGTAGGAGGGTCGTTAGATAAGAATGAACTGGCGGAGGAATACTACAATGTCACCAACTTTGGTGACCGCTCCATGTGTTATGCAGATGTCAAGGAAGGTCAAAGGTATACAGGGTGTTGTTTCTTTTCTATTTCATGACCTTCACCAAGGTCACGGGTGTTTATAATTTTATCAAAGCTGTTTTACCCAGACGAATATTGCAATACATTCTGTAAAATAGTAATGACTTATACCTTGAATATTTGAATTTTGCCTGGCATAAATAGCATAACAAATGCCCTTGCAGTCGGTATTTGTTTCTACATTAGAAAGGTCTTTTTACAGTGCTTCCGCTCGTGTTTGTTGCATAAAATTCCATGCAGAAGTTACTGAGATATTGCAAGTTATAGACTGAAGTTTTTAGATTCACTGTTGCCCATGCTTCTTTACATTCTGTCATTAAATACTGACTTATTTAACTCATAAATCATAAAAAAATGGTGGATAGTTAGAGTAAAACATCCCTCATGAGACATATACAGAAAAAAATATATCACTCATGAAGATTAACAATATTATTCTTATGCTATGCACTCATATAATATTGTCATCTTGATTTGTGATATATTTTTCCTGTATATGTCATTCGGGAAGTTTTCCTATTTTACCAGGATTCCCAGACACCAGGGTGAATTCCAATAGAAAGACCATTACCCGAAGCTTCTACTTAAATGAGAATTCTACTTATATTAATATTTATTATTATCAGGTTAAAGTGGTTTGACAAATTGGTCTTTCATTCTAGGTATATAGTGTTTGCAACAGAGTTCAATGGTGCCCTGTCCGCAAAATACGACGATCTCTTTGGGGCGGCAGAAGAATTTACAGATGCTGCAGAGAGAGAAATACTCACTGCCCTGGGTAAGCGGAGAAATCAGTTGAAACATCAATCAACCAGTTGAGTTGCAGTAGAGTAAGAAATCTAAAATTCGCCAGGAATCTAAAATTCGCCACCTCTAAAACCTTAATTTTATAAAGAAAATGATGTTTTGTCTTAAAAATTGGTATTTTGCAGTTCAGAAAGCTTTAATCTACTATACATTCAACAAATCTCACTTCAATTCATTTATTTTATTAGTATTTTCACATGTGGCGAATTTCAGATATGTGGCGAATTTTAAATTTTTTACTCTATATATTGTAGGTTTTAAAGTTTTCAAAGTCAGAGGCCGGTTTCAAGAAGCCTCCTTTGGAAAGGACCTCCTTCAGTAAAGGAAGGTTTTTTTTTTCCTTTGGGAAGGTCAATTAAAATCTCCTTTTCACAAAGCCACCTTTAATTCTCCTTTCCAAAGGTCTTCCTTAAAACTTAAGGAGGGAGAAAATGTTCTTTAAAGTTATTACCCATTCCTTGAAGGACACTTCCTAAATTTAAGGTACGTCCTTAGCATCCTTGAAATTAAAGGGAGTTTTCAAGGTCTCCTTTAAGGAAGGAGATTTTGTGAAACTGAGATTTTTTAAAGGAGGGATAAATTCAGGGAAATCCTTGAATTAAGCTGACCTTAATCTTAAGGAGGCTTCGTGAAACTGTCTCCAGATGATAATTTCTAGAGAAAAAGTAGCACTAATTGGTTATTAAAACAGTTTTGAACATGTTTTAAACATCTCTTCAAAAAACTGGAAATGATTCATTGTAGCTTCTTGAATTTGGTGAATTTATGTTGTATTTTTCTGCGAATCAATGGCGAATGGCATTTTATCAGTTAACGGCCTTTTAAAACCTTCAGTAATATTTCCTTGAAAGTGTAAAAGGTTAAAGTTCGGGTTTTACGTCCTGTTCAATAGCCAGGGTCATATTGGGACAGACCTTCAGCACTGCCACTTGTGGTAGTTGAACCTAACTCTGGGGGAGAAACACTTAAACCTTACATGTGTTAAAAATGTCATTATATGAATTGATATGATAAACTTCAAACTGACATCACATATCTCATCTTCGCATAAAACTGACAATACGATAGAAGCCAATTCCAAAATATTTATTCTGAAGAATTCTGCAAGTTTTATTCAAACAGCAGTCAAGATGGAGCTCTAGTTAAAACAACCACAACTTTCTTATGTTAGGTCTAACTTTGAAAAACAATTTCCCTTTTCCTTCAGTAAAAATAAAAACAGGGTTTGTATACGAGTTTACAATGTCATTCTGGTGAAACACGCAAGGGCCTTTAGAGTGTAAAACCATCAGCCGTCACTTTGCTATTGAGATATCGATCCTATCTGAGAGGGAGAGTAAATCTGTCTTCAATAATGATGATGAAACTGAATTTAGTAATTCTTTGTTTAGAAAAGAGCAAAAATTATGAAAACATAATTATCTATCTATACAATGCAGTTAGCCTTTAGAGTATTGTCAATATTTCAGGAAAAAAAATATTGAAACAAAGAATAGTGAAAAACTTCATCACTATGTTTCAGATCTGATTTTAATGTTGTTAATTTCCTTCTCATTGACAAGATTTTATGCTTTAAGTGACTATAAGGCAGGCTGTTGCTGAATCAGTTAAAGATGGTTTTGTTTATAACTGCTGTAACGGCTGCCACTATAATGAATAAAAAAAAAAAACTTTTTAAAATAATTAAAAATTACACAAAATAACAGGCTTCTAAAAACTGATCAACTTATAATGGCCAGTAGTCAACAGGACATATATCCAAACTGAGAACACCAAGGTATATAATTTACACATGCCCCCTGTTCACTGATTAGATTAATATGTAATTATATGGTGTAACTATTTAGTGGCAATGGCCAGTCAAGTAATTATCACCACCTTTTCATATAAAGTAGTCTGCTCAAGAGTCTTACTCAAACATGGTATACTGCAATAAACCTTGCCTCAGGCTCAAATTTGTGGGGTTTAAATCGAAAATAGCAAAAATCAATATTCAAGTAATTGGTCATGAAATTTGGTGAATATCACAATATATTGCTATTTCCAAATTTGTATAAATTGGCTGATGTCTTATACAACCAACACATATTTTCTTCTACTACTCATAAAAATAAAAAAATCCATGTTACCTTGCTATACACACAAAATATGATGCAATATGCCCCTACATGAAAGAGATTTACAATAAATAATTCCCCGATGTTTACTGGATTGGTAGGTACCACCAGGTTATAGCATAGATCCAGCTAAAACGACCACAATTTCTCCACAAAGCAGGGCTCAACTCTAGCTCAATATAAATGCCAGTATATTGGGAAAAATATTCGAGCCTTTAGCAAGGCTACATTGGCATGTAAAGGGGTCCAAAAACTGTCATTCAGTCAAGTGTGCTGGTTATGTTTACAGGGGGTTACTTTGGGGTAAAATCCAGCTGGGATAATAACATACAGCTTTGTTCCTGATATTAGCCATTTTTACAAGGGACTATTCTCTCATGTGGAATGGTAAATTATAGAAAAATAAATAGAAGTTTTACATACATGGGGTCTATCATCAGAGGGGGTTGAATAATAATTTTAACTTAAATATTTGCTTCCAAATTTTAATAATAAGCTTTTACTAATCTTCTGTGGAAAACTAAATTGTGCTAAACGGAACTTGTAAGCTGAAACACAACATAATGTAATCCAAACAACATGCAGGGGGTTAAATTTGGTCTAAAGAACATAAAGTAGATAAAGTTGTAGTGCTGAGAATTTGCTATTAAGGTGTGAAGCAAAGTGTGCCTTGAATGATGAACTGCAATGGAAAATAAGACTTTTACAGCATGTCCCCATAGTCACATGAGAAGTAAACAACAATATTATTTTACAAGATTGTGTGAAGTATAATTTTGGTCTAAATACTGGATATAATCAACTACAGAGCAATTTAAGTTGTTTATTTACTGTCATGCAATGTTTTACAACCATTGGGGATTTGTGACCAGTCTTTTTGGTCTTTTATTTTATGTTTTTAACTTAACTTTCAACTTGACCTGCCCTCTTCAAAATTCTCAGCGACTGGCCACAAATATTAGGTCATACAGCTAGTCGCCAATAAAGACCACCCAGTGGAACACCCCATTAAGCCCTTGCATGCATTGAAGACAATGTTAGTGACCCAAGAATAAAGTTAGAAACAACATAAGTGATTACAAGAAACAATCAGATATCTGGTGAGTTGCACTTGGGGGGTAATTACAGGATACACACAGAATCCTCGTATGGCCTCAGACCACCCATCAAAATGAGCCCGGCATTAAGAGGGACATTTCGTACCCATACACACAAAAAAAAATCCACATCTTGTCATTTTGTAGCCAATTACGTTTGGTTAAAGTACTTCTAGAATATAGACTTATTTTCCTGCAGACAATTATTAATGTCACCCTGATTGTAAATAAAATGTTTTCACTAAAATAGCACCACGTATGATTGATATTAAAACTGAGGGGGAGGGGAGAGATACTTATGACATCTACATTGAAAATGGCAGGTAACCCAAAGGCAAACTCATATAATATCTATAATTTTTCCAACCCAAACTATTGTGTGGCCATGACCCAATGAACTTCCTTGTTAAAACCAAACCCCAAAAATACAAGTTGTGTCAAGAAATATTACTGGATGAATCTATCATTTGCTGAGTTACTGTAATCTAATTTCATTATGCTACCTTTTTCACGGAAATTTCTGTGACAAATATTACATGTTAATTTTTTTGTATGTATGGCCATTAAAACCAGAGGGAGCTTACACTTATCAATAATATTTTTTATAAATAATACAATTTGCTACAGTTTTATTTTTCTAATTTGTTACTTGTTAAAAACTCCCCACAAGTGAATACCTTTACTGTAAACTAGTCTATGTTCACAGATTGAGAAAAAGAAAATAGAAAAAAAACTCTTATAAACTAGTCTGTTAAAACTGATCACAAGATATTGTAATTTGGGCATCATTTTCAAAGACCCTTCAAGGGATTTTTAAGAGTGAAACTTATGTACATTCATCAACTTCCCTCCTCCCCTCTTTTTTATGGCCAATTTATTTTGATAATTAGATATTGCAGTTTTGGCAGTCACTGGGAATAAAAGGGTCCATTCTAGGGCTTATACCTTAATATTAGGGTACCTACAATGAAGTGCAGACTACGTGGAGTCTCTGGGTGTCTTGGGGACAGGTCCTCACTTTATATTGTACCACCAATGTCCATTATTATTCTGTATTTCCCATCCTTTGGTGGAGACTTCTAAAAATCGGCCTATGGTAGTAATAATGAAAGAATTTCTTTCACTTGCGCTAACTGTCTTTTTGATGTAACGAGAAAAGTGTATTTTCCACAGACACAATCTGGTTTCTTCTTTCGTTGTTAAAGTAAGATGATCTCTATTTTTAGTTTATATAAATGATATAATGTCAGTTGTTAAGTATTGCAATGTACGCCTGTTTGCCAATGATACATGTCTGTTTGTATCTACTAAGGATCATATTGAAGCAGCATGGTATATCAATGAAGACTTAAAGCATGTTGAGGAATGGGCAAGACAATGGATTGTAAAATTCAGTCCTACAAAAACAGAGTCTATGGTTCTCTCACTCAAAACTAAATCTGACAAAATGTACCCCAGATTACTATTTTCTAATACTCCAATAGCAAATGTGCAATGTCATAAACATATTGGCCTATGGATTTCAAATAATTTCAAGTGGGACTTTCATATAAAAAACTTAGTTGACAAATGTTCAATTCGTCTGGGAATTTTAAAATCTTTGAAGTTCAAACTAAATAGGAAAGCATTAGAAACAATTTTTACTTTGTACATCAGACCAATTTTAGAATATGCAGACATCATTTGGTCAGGGGCACCTCAACACCTTTTATCTAAATTAGATTATATTATAAATGAGGCCATGAGGATTGTAACTGGTGCACCTGCTAGATCAAGTGTCACTGAATTGTATAAGGAAACTGGATGGCTCCCATTAAATAAAAGAAGAGAAATGCATGTTTTAAAAATGATGTTTGGTATTGCAAACAACTTGTGTCCTGCTTATTTATCAAATATTGTTCCTTCAACTGTGAGAGAACTTCCTCCACAAGTAGATAAACTAAGGCAGAATATCAATTCCAGGATTAGCATTGGTGATATTCCTATTAGAAGAACACGCTTAAAGCTTTTTAATCATTTGTTTCCTGCAATTGGAACAAAGTTATGGAATGCTCTTCCATCTAGTCTGAAGTCTCTTAATACAATAAGCTCATTTAAAAAAGAACTGCAAAAATTATATTCCCCCATCAATTCATCCCATAAACTTCGGCAAGAATTGTATGGTCGTGGAAGTCGATATGAAAATGGAGTTCATTCTTGTCTCAGAATGAGATGTAGCAAACTAAAAGTGCATCTCAAAAATAATCTCCATGTTATTGATGATGAGTCATGTAGTTGTGGATACCCAACTGAAGATGTACAACACTTTTTATTCTCTTGTCCATTGTATGACGATATGCGCAACAATTTATTACATTCTGTCCAGGCAGTAACAACTGCTGAGGTAACTACCGATTTATTACTATTTGGCAGTGAAGAGTTAACCAAAAATCAAAACTTTATCATAATAGATGCAGTCCAGTTATTTCTTAAAGATACAAAACGTTTCTCATAGACTAGTACCACCACCCAATCATTTCTGTGCTCATTCATTCCAACCATTATCACGTTCCATTTGTAAATATATCATTCAGCAAAAGGACTTGATATAATTGTACTTTTACGATTGTTGTCCAATTGCAAATAAATATGTTTAAATAAATAAAATAAATAAAGTAAGATGATCTGTTCCAATGTATGCAAATGTGATTTCTGATGGAAATGCTAATTAGTTTAAGGTACCATAAGTAGAACTTAAATAGCAGAGGTTCTAGTTATAGTCTACTGTATATAGTGGAAGCTAGCCATAAGCCCATAATTAGAGCCAGATCCTCTAGATACTGGAGGATCTAGTTATACAGAGTCTACTATATATAGTGGAAGTTAGCCATAACTAGAACCAAACCCTGTGGATATTTGAGGCTCTAGTTATACAGAGTCTACTGTATATAGTGGAAGTCAGCCATAACTAGAACAAAAATCCTGTGTATACTGGAGGTTTTAGTTATATATAGTGTACTCTATATAGTGGAAGTTAGGCATAACTAGAAGCAAATCCTGTGGATATTGGAGGTTCTAGTTATACAGAGTCTACTGTATATACTGGAAGTTAGCCATAACTAGAACAAAAATCCTGTGTATATTGGAGCTTTTAGTTATATATAGTGTACTCTATATAGCGGAAGTTAGGCATAACTAGAAGCAAATCCTGTGGATATTGCAGGCTCTAGTTATACAGAGTCTACTACATAGTGGAAGTCAGCCACAACTAGAACCAAATCCTGTGGATATTGGAGGGTCTGGTTATTCAGAGTCTAGTCATGCAGAGTAAACCCAGAAACAACTGGAGAGGACGGAGTGGTTAACAAGTATGTGATTTAACCGCTTGACCCCCACTTCTGTGATTTTGGGTTCCACTCCAACTTATGACAAAATGTGTCATTCACTGAAAGTCTGTCCTGGTATAACCTTATCGGTGGAAACTGGAAAGGGACCGAAAACCCCAAATTTGTTCAGTTATACTGTCCAGTAGTTACAGGCCAACATTTTCCTCCAGAGGCAAACAGCCAGGGCATGTCAGATTTATTTATTAGTTGTTCTTGTGGGAGGAGTGTGCAAAACCCCATCAATTATCACCCTCAAAGTTACTACAGACATTTACCTGCCACAGCCACAGACAAAATAAAGACTGGAGGTGTTCTGTACACGTGTAATGGACAGCTAATGTGGCGCCTGGTTTAATTAAGGAGGCTTACAACTTATATTCCAGTTCTGGGCCCAGCATAATGTACTGCTGGGTTTTTATCTGGCGATAAATTCACACTGCATATAGCATTTAAGCTCAGATATATTAACACCAACCCTTTGACTACTTGAGGCAATTGTATTTAAATATGTTCAGCGGAAATTTCTGGTAATAAAGTCCCAGATAGTTGGGATTACTATGGTCAGGTAGACTGAAATGCAGTGTTGATTCTGAAAAATTTCAACACACCACTACACAAAAGGTGTGGGGAGGGGGGAAATGACATTGTGTCTTAATTACATGTAATTTCTTTCAAAAACCAAATTATAACAAGGACAGTTTCAATTATTATGCAAAAGGGAAAAATCTTAACAAAAATAACCAAATATACTTCAACTCCATTTACCTGTCTATATCTGTGGCCCATGCTTGACGGATACACAAAAATGTCCATTGGCTCCCACAGTTCTAGTCTGATCCCTGCCTGCATGCTCTGATTTTTCCCCACCCCACTACAGTTTGAGCCAGGAGAATCGTTGTGCCCTTCTAAACTTGACCCTCCTGACGGTCTCTGAAAGCCATTTGTTCCTTGTTCGCCTAAAATATATTCAGAGCAATGGTTATAACAAAACAATGGATTGTATAATTAAATGCTCCAGTATATTTTGCCGGTCTGGTCATTTTGTTACCATGACAGTCCTTTATTTACCCTGGTAATTTCACGCAGTTACCAAGAAATTTCAATGAGATATTATTCATTGCAACTTTGGAGCGATAAATCACTATTTCCTGAACGGGTTGTTTTGATTTTTTAATCATTACAAGATCACTTGTAATTTTTCTATTCTGTAGTTGCATTAAGCTTTGATATATGGTGGCCATAAAACAGCAAAGACTAAAGAAAAACATACTTACTAGAAATGATACAAATTACAGGTCAAAATAACTTAGTAATAGAATGTGGCCTCCTAATTGTTGGAGTTAATTACAATGGCTAATTGTTTTGATTTTTCTCACTGCTTTCCTGTCAGTGGATGACAAATTAGCTGCCATGAAGAGGATTTATGTGGCCAGTAAATCTCTTTGGTTTTTGTTGCCTTCATTACAGGAAAGTTTAGCAATTTATCAACATAACTCATAAAATCCTTACTATTATAGCCAAGTGCCAAGTCTGTCAATCTGTTGAGTGAAATCTGACCACATGGATATTTATAATTAGAATTATTATACCATAGTGCTCATTCTGCAAATTTAATTGGCTGAAATCTGCTCAAATAAGCTTATATTCGCAATTCTATTGTATAGGGTTATGAGAAAAGCTCTGTCAGTGGATGTATATATGTCATATTATGTACACTTTTGTAATGTTACAAATGTTCTGGAGGAAATATTATATGACGGACACTGTATGTTTACGATGTCAGTGGGCCAAAGACATTACCGTCACTGAGATTGTTTTCATGTTAAACAATATCCCACAGAAGAGAGCATAATACCATATTAAATTTTATGAAAAGTAGACTTTCTTCAAGTCCTTTTGTCGTAAATATTATATGAGGACTGAACGACTTTTTTATCAAAATGTGTGGCTGACAGAGCAGACAGAAGGTTTTTCATTCATCAAGTGGATTCATAATGATTTCATGTATGTCACATTTGGTGAAATGATATGTACAAAGACATGGAGCAAGTCTACATGAAAAGCAATCACACAAATTTAGTGGAAAGACATACACGTGGCCATTGTGAAAATAGTTCACATGAAAAGTCACAAGCTAGTTATTCCACAAAGAAAAATCCACATTATCCTAAATTGACTGTTTTTTTTTTTTTCGTCTATTTCCACTACATTGTCCTCTGACACCATTGTGACCTAATGGATAACACCCTTGCCCAGCAACACAGAGGACCTGGATTTGATCCCAGGCAAATGGATGTCCACTTAAAATGACTGTCATCTGTCACTGAGTGCTATCCCCAGTGGCAGGCTAAAGAACCCCAGGGATATCAATAAGTGGTCATCCCAGAACCTCTGTCTTTCAGTTAGGGAATGCCAGAGCTTGGGCTGTACTTGTTGACCCAAGAGGTATTATTATTGTGCACATGAATGAGAAGGTTCCTGACCCTTCTTCTGGGGAGGTGTGGCAGGCAGTTTAGAGTAAAATATTATTAATCAGAAACAGGTAGATTATGTATCAGAATCGGGTAGATTAAGTATGCAGAGTAGACAGGGAAAGATTAATTAGAAAGGATATGTATTGTATACCAGTAGCATCCGCAAATTATACAGGTGTTGACAATCTTACAGAGAGGACATGCAGTAACAACGGACTTAAAAAGGGTTTTTTTACGTATTTACGTATGCCAATTTCTTGCATATCTTACACAGTGTAACCCAAATATATAAATAAATCTTACACAGAAAAAGTGCCAATTTTATCCTAAGGATCCCTTAAATGAGCACTTTGTTTTTGACGTCTACTTTTTCATTTTTATGTTGACTTTGTGATTTCCGTGGCTCCAAGATTGGACAATATGAACTGTAGTTTGTCCTTTTTATTCATAGGAATGGTTGTTAAAGTTATATCATTATTATATTACTAAAATCCAACTAACTTGTTATTGTTTACATTGGTCCACACTAAACAAACAAACTATGTGTCAAGTGTACCGGAAGTCATGGGCCATAAACTACATATGGTCGAAATATATCAATATTTAAAAAAAAAAGATTGGTGGACAAGGTGGAGTGTGAAATAAATTAGTGTTTCAAGGATTCTGTATATAAATCAAGTCACCACAATGTGATAGTGATTCACAGAAGCTAATGAACGAAAGCTACTAACACGTTTTATTACTTGAACTAATATTATTTATTTTAAATATTATCTCGAACACTAGTAAATCCCAAACGACAAATAACAACGTTCCCAAAGTAACTCCAAACATTTCAGTTACTGCCTTCCTGATAATTATTGATATTATAGCAAAAAAAAAAAAAAGAAAAAAGATTTAAGTAACAATCGTTGAGTTTGGGCAAACAACTATTTTTATTCTTATTTATTTATTTCTTGACATAAGAGATCAATTTAGACAATTACATAAAATTTTAAATTGATATTATTAAAAATAGGGCTTTCACTATTGGAAGTAAAGTAAGATCATTTTTGAGGTGACCATAATGACTTGGTATAATGACTTAATTAGCATAGTATGAAACAGTATGTGTAATTCTTTTTGCTGATTTATCAAACAATCTATCTTCTTGCCACTGATCATCTCAAAGATCTCCCAAGAATATAATGCTATATTTATGGCATAACTTGAATTAAACAATAATATTCATGTCAAACTTCTCACATGTCAGTCTTTTTATTTTTTTTCTTACTATTTTATTTATTCCTACTATTATAATTAGCAATGGTACTTCCAAACACTTTACCTTTATAATTTTTGAACAGATAAAAATGTGATACTACAAGTTTTATTGAAACGTAGCACTCATAATGCCCCCATACACAGCAACATAAACATATCCTCCACTATTCAGAGATAAAAAAATGTTTAAATGTTTAAAATGATATGTTAATAACTGGAAGCTTGATTTGTGTAACATGTAACATTTTGTTTGAATTTATTTGTCATATGCCGCCCAAACAAAAGAAAAATGTGTAATTATGATTGTGTCCTCATATATACAATGCCCTAAAATTCCATGTTTCACAACGAAAATAACGCTTTATTTATTTTGCATTTGTTCCTTGCAATATTCAAGTCAACAGTATAGTCCATATAGTATCCCAAAAATGAAAATCATGACTGAAATCCATCATATATTAAATTAGTATATGTGTCATTCTTTTCATCATCATCATAATGTCCTCATACATAATGGTTGTCAAATCAGACCCTGGATCTGAAGCAGATCCTCTTGGAGACATCCAACTCCAACCAGTGTGGGCTTTTGTCCTCAGTCCCCTCAACTAGCAGTGATATGACCAGTACTCAGTTTCCAAGTACACATTCAACCCAAATAACTATATAAAGACGTGATACAAGGAGGTGACCCAAAAAAGGGTCACTTCAAAGGCCCTAGATATAAGGTTTCTGTTGCCATTAAAGTTTTTATTTGCAATGGTGTACAACTGTTTGCCAAACAGCCACTTGTCTGTGTGCCATAAGCTGCCGTGGTAACATAAAACTGAGTCTAGACAGGCCCTCAATGGACCATACACATGCTGTCATGAGTTACATTCAAACCCATGGCCTCTGGCATGAAAGTCACTTGATTAAACATTAAAGTTGTTAACCATTCAGCTACAGAGACCAACAGATATTTAGTTAAATAATGACGGAGGAGCATTGATTGCCCATACACTCTGTCATAAAGTGGATAACCAATAAGTCCACAGTAAATAAGGTTAATGCTCTGGTCATCTGCTTTTACACTTTTTTCAGGTTGGCGAGGTTGGTCCGATTGGTCACCTTGTGATGCTCCCTGCAACGGAGGGACACAAGAAAGGGCTAGGGACTGTCCCAAAATGACTGTCCCACAATGCACTGGCCAGGAAAGAGAAAGGCGGAGGTGTAACCTATTTACATGCAAGGGTAACATAAATATAATGTCAGTTTTTGTGCTCCTACAGTATAGACCCATTTGAGTAGATAAATATGTGTCAGGTACTTGGATGATATTTTTCAATGAAATGTTCCACACTGTCCCCAAACCAAGCTCAAGGCAAAATGGTGAGTTTCACTAAGAGCCTGTCTTCATTCTATTCTATTCTGTACTTTTAAAGCACCTAATATCTGCCACGGCAGACTCGAAGGCATGACACCAGAATCAAATCAGCAATCATCATTCCATAGACATGGCCAGGTTGATACCTATAAATGCCAGATAGTTTATATGCTAGGGTGGGAAAGCCTTTTTTGGAAGAGATAAGATTTTAGCTCTTTACAGAAACAGGCGAGAGTCATATGATACAACCATTTAACAGTTGAAACAAATATAATATCCTAATTTTTTCCGTACATAGTTCATGTATTTGTAGGTGCTAAGGCCTCAAAATAGGCTTGTGTTTATTCTACAGAAATTAGAAAGTCCCAGTGTACCAAAAAATTTACACCCCCTGCCCCCTCATTCCCATGGGGGGGGGGGGGGGGGGATTTTTAGGGGGAACATTTCTTTTACACCTGTATCATGCCCTGGCTGTTCTTGACTTCTTTATAAAATGTATGTAAATATGTTTACACAGGGATGACGGATCTTTTGTCCTTGATCAAATCTCCATCAACTCTCCCTCCTGGAGTTTCCAAGGATAAATCCAGACCAGGCGCCTACCTCATTACTCAGGATATTAATACACACGAGCCATTAAAGAACTTATTTCCAGACAATTTCCCAGAGGGATTTTCCATACTGGTGACAGTGAAATTTCTACCAGACACTGACAGTGGGTTTTTGTTCACTGTAAGTGACCTACTTGGCTTCGTCTTGCTGGGAATACAAGTAGGTCCCAGCCACTCAAACTTTGTTTATAATCCAAACTATGTAGACTCAAAGGACAGCTTCTATGACCTCAACCTAGACCTTTCAGGGAAACACTGGAATCAGATGGCCTTCAGTGTGTTTGTGAATGGCTCTGTCCTGGCCTATGTGAACTGCACCTTTGCGGATAGCATCCAGTTGAAAAGTGATAGGACCCAGCTGAAACATAGTCAGACGATAGGCCAAGACACTGTGATATCCTTGGGCAGAACATTTCACCAAAACAGTAATTTTCCTTCTTTTCAGGTGAGGATGGTTTTTCATACCTTTTTAAAAAGTCATTCAATTGGGGGTTTCTTTTTTGTTTGAGTATATGTTTCAAAACATTATAAAGGCATGTCATGACCACTGGTTTCAGGGATGAAAGAAACAGAAATTCTACTTCTATGGTGATTAATCTCTCTGCAATTGCCGATGCCAAGGTACAGCATGTCAGTTAGTCAGACAAAATTTTACTTCAATCTTTGTCATAATATTTCACATCTTCAAGGGTAACTTCGTTGGTGCAGGTGACAAAGACCTTATGTCTAATACAAAGAGGACAGCCAATGAAGACTTGGTGCAGGACAGTATAGGAGACAAGGAGAGTGAAGTATAACTGGAAGACTAAACTGTCGTCAATGACAGAAGACAGCTTGAGTGTGGCCAGTACTAAAATACCATACATACTAAAATGCCTCTTTTGCTTTTATGAACCTTCTGTTTTCCGAACAAAAGCATACTGTCCAAACACGTTCGTATGACAGAGTTTGACTGCAGGTACAAAACAAAATAAATTCCAGTTTAACCTGTATGTGGTTCCCACTTAGTTTTGAAGTTTTCCTCTTTTTTAAAATATGCCGATTTTGCCAGGGATCCATAGAGCAACTGGTGATAACAGATGACCCTCTGGCTGGGAGCTTGCAGTGTGAAGATAGTTTACTTGATCCTGTAAGTAGCTTAGAATGTGATTCAGTTTTACTGTGAAAAGTAGAATTTCCTACTAATTATAAAATAGAAATAAATATTAATTCTTCAGAAGACCTTTTTTTATAATAATGAATCATCTCAAATTAATGGTTCAGTAGTATCAATATTTACTTGGTTAATATTCAACTTCAAAATGTGGCAAATGTTATGTATCATTGGAAAGTTAAGCTGGACATCAATGCTAGTTGTTTTAGTACCAATTTTTAAAGTTATTTGAGACCAGAAACCACAGAACATGACTGTAAATCTCAGCTCCAATTATCCTTAATCAATTTCTACCCAATTTAATAACCAGTTGGCAGTGCACCACTAACCTTCTCATATCAAGGTCACTTTCAAGGTCAAAATACAAATCCACAACCTCAGAGATAGAGGCTGAGTGGCTTGAGGCCTTTCAAATAGCTTAAAGGCATTCAGCAACACAATTTGATCTTGTAATGTGGGTACATGTATCTTAACTTTATGTAGGTAAAGCCTAAAGAATGAAGAAGTGATTAAATATCAGAAGAGATCCAGATCATATTCTGGATACAAAAATTTTCTCAAACAGTCCCATTTTCAATTAGTATTTGGTCAAAATTACAATATATGGATATACTCAGGTGCTTTGCCAGAGGTCTATGCCTTAAAGGTGTTTTATAGTTAATATGTAAGTTCTGATTATATTTTCCAGTCGCCTAAACCCTCCCCGGATGATGTCATCCACACAGATCCATGGCAACCCAGCGAGGAAGTCACCGGACCACTGGGACCAACGCTGTCTGCGGAAACGAGTAAAAAAACTTCAAACATAAACTCATAACTATCACTGTTAAAATATTGGACAAGCATACAAAGCTGAAGATGTATTAAAAGTGCATAAATGCTGATCTGTGACTTAATATGAGAATTACTTTCGCTACCATGTCCGTCGGCCATTTACAGTAGAACCTCTATTATCCGACCATCTTGGGAAAGTAAAAATTTGGTCTGATAATAGAAAGGTCGGAAGGCTAAAATAACAGGCTTAAATGCAGTGGGGAGAGTGGGTTTGAGGTTGGATAATTGAAAATTTGGATAATAGAGGTTCTGCTGTATTCAGCAGACACTATTGTCTCACCATGTTGGGGAGAATATGATTCAGACAATAGAAGAAGTGGTTTAGTGTACAATATTGGGGGTGAAATGAGGTCATAAAATTGAATACATGCATTTACATAATAAAAGGATGGATAAGAGACATTCTATTAGATAGTGCTGTACCATATTAAGCCAGTTGAAGGTTTTTCTACACCTTGTATTCCTTGAGTCAGGGTGTATCCAGTCACGGAAAACCTGGAAAAGTCATGGAATTCCATTATTTTTTTCCAGGCCTGGAAAAGTCATGGAAATTGATTCCAGGTTTTGGAAAATTCATAAAAAGTCATGGAAATTAAAAGGCATCCTTTCGCAAAATGGCGTTGATCCTTTCTTTCATCCAGCATTTCAATACAAGGATACGTTTATGTAATCAGATCAAATTTTGGTGTCTTCCACACCTTCCTGTACTGTGACTGGAACCTTGTTTGTGGTTCTGAAAGACAAAACTGGCGGGAGCTCATGGCCTCGGTACATGTCTCTTTCATGCCACGAAGCATGTAAAAGGTCCTTAATTTTAAAGCTTTGGTCATGGAGAAGTCACGGAAAAAATATTGAAATTTAGTGGATACACCCTGTTCAGTAAATTTGCACAGAAATATCCTGATATATTTTGAACAGCCGCATTTTCCAGAAATGTTTGTGTAACAACAGTTGGAGATTATTCATTGGTGGCCAAGTCACACCGTCTTGTGGCACATTACCTAGGAGTAAATTATTTTGATTTATTTTAATTAATTCAACAAGGTGCCACAACCGTGCAGCACAAACGGCCATTGATATTGCATCAGATAAAAACATTTTATGGGGATATGTCTCTGGGAACTCTATAGTATTTTATACGTAAATATTGAATTTATTTGAATAATAAAAAACTTGTAGTCTAAAAATAAGCACTGAAGTGACTGTTAAGTGTAAGCTATTACTTTCTCCTCATTCATAAGCTAAAGTTCATGAGCTGAGCTGGCCTGATTGGTCAAAATGCAGCTTTTGACAAATTGTTGGGTCGTTCCATTTTTTCACTTTCACCCTCTGTAAAATCTAGGCTGTTATGTCCTTCTTACCTATACCCTGTGCATTCACAGTTGAGCTGAGCTGGTCTGTTTGGTCGGAGTGCAGCACGACATGCGGTAAAGGTACAAAGACCAGAACAGCCTCATGCCCAGACAACAGCGGAAACAAGTGTTTGGAGCTGGTCAAAGATGCCACTCAAAAAAGTCCTTGCAATAAGGGCAGATGTCCAGGTTTGTATAGTAAATCTCTTAAAAAAAAAAAGAATTATTTTAAGCAAAAGGGTATATCAGCAGGTACCAGCAGATCTGGTTCCTAGTCATGAATTATTTTGAAAAAATAATATTAGAAGAAGAATGAATGCCCTCATCTTGTTTTACTAGTATATCAACATTTTCTTTTCCAGCATCAATTGTTCATTCACACATGTCTTTTTTTTATAATTCCGAATTTACTTGAAAACTAAGGAAATTTTGTCTCTTTTTATACTCCATCTAAAACTTCTCAAAAAGTTAGTTATTGAGGTCGGATTAAGTGGATATTAGCCATTACTAGAACCAGATCAAGTAAAAACCAAGTCGACTAATTTTGTGAACTAAATTTTTGAGACTATACTTCTGCAACCAGAAGTTTATTTCTTATATTTTTTAGTCCCAGTGAGCCGATGTAAGCGGACATGTCACAATGGAGGACGTTGTGAGGGCAACAACAGATGTTCCTGTCTGCCTGGGTATTTTGGCAGAAGCTGCCAGAAGGGTATGTTGTCCAGAAAACTGGCATTCCATTGAATATATAGCAGAAAGTGTTGAATTCGAGTAAAGTTGAACTAAATGTTTTGCTCCAAAGTTAATTTGAAACAAGTATGTGGCAGTGTAGATTTTAAATCTAAATAAAGTTCATGTTCTCTGGTTTTTGTATTTGTTCATTTCAAGGGCTTGCCAAGATGTTAATTTGAAAGAAGTGTATGCCTAGATGTTAAATCCAAATAAAATTCAATTACTTCCTGACTTTCATAATTATCTGTTCAGTACAGTGCTGCATATATATGTTAGTTTGAAACAAGTAGGCTATATCCATAAATTAATGCTATAAATTCTGTCCAGTTTGTACTATGAGGTACAATTGATGTATATTTGTTACCACTAATGCATAACTAAAGTTTATCAAAACTAAATATTTAAAAACAAGTTTTGGTTAAAGATAAGTGCCAAGGTAAATTCTTAAACTTAACAAGGAATAACAGATAACTGAATAAATTTAAATGTAAACTGCCCTCAAAGTATCCAATATTAATTTCTACTTAAAGGTTTACCCTACTCAAAGGGAATCAACTGTTGGTGTTTGCCATAAATGGTAAATCCAATTGAATGTACCTTGTTTTGGTATTTCCCTAATTAGTAAGGTGCTACCCTCGATGTGAGAACGGGGGTCGCTGTGTGATGCCCAACAGATGCTCGTGTCCCGTGGGCTGGGGAGGCAGGTACTGTCATCGTGGTGAGCAAAAAATATAAAAATTATATGCATACAGCACAGGGTCCATTTTCCCTGAAATTCTCAGACTTTAAGTTACTCGTAATCTTACAAATTTTCTGAGAAGGCAACCATAATTTCTTTTTTAAAAATAAAACATTCTCAAAATAAGAAAAATCTCTTAAGAATTTTTACATTCCTGAGAATTTTTCAAACTCTAAAACTGATCATGACAAATAAGATGCAATAGATGTGTAGTAGACCGGTTACATTAATATATTAGTTGTTGACAAGCACGACAGTAATATTCGCAGAAGAAACTGGATCAGAAAATACTGATATGGGAATTTTGAAAAATTCTTACTCTGTCAAAATTAAAAATTTACTCGAGAAGAAGAATGTTCATGAATATGTTCATACAGATGAAAATCTTGGTTGGTATTCACGAAATGGATCAAGTTCAAGTTGAGCCAAAACTCAGCTCAACTTTAACACTTTTTGGCTCAATATGAGCTTGATCCCTTTTGTGAATACGGCACCTGATTAGCTCTATATATAGATTCTAAAGTATATTGTCTAAAATAGTCTTCGCATTAATTATAACTAAGCTCTCAGTACACCCAGGCATAACACACACCTGAAAACTTTTTAAAAACAAGGTCATTTTTCTTGACTGAAAAAAAGACTTGTTCCATAGGTTAAAGTTCAACTAAGGTACAGGCCAGAGCAATATAACCGAAATTGCAGAATATCAAATAGGTTAACAGGTTAACAGAATATATTATCATATTTTCACAGCCAAGTGCAACCCTCCCTGTGCCAATGGAGGTCGGTGTGTACAACCCGATGTGTGTGCCTGTCCCTATGGATACCTGCCCCCTGACTGCCGAGGTGAGATGATTATGAACAGTCTTCAAGTGGAAGACTGGATGAAATTGTTTATAAATATTACTGAATTATAATGTACCAAAATTCTGTTAAGTGTGCTCTGGTTGAATTCCAGACCACTGTTTGTCCCAATGTTATTGTCTCTATTGGATTCACAATGTCGAAAAAATATCCCTTTCAACTACAATCAGCTACAACCTCCAAAAACCACAAGACTTGGTTCTAGTCATGTGCGACTTCAACTGTACACTGTAAATGACTAGAATCTCTAATAACCACACAATTTGTTTTTTTTTTGCTATGGCTAATTTCCACTATATACAAGATGTGGTTCTAGTTATGGTTAATTTTCACTGCATACAGTGTAAGTAGACTTGGTATAACAAGAGCCTCAAATGTCTGCAGGATCTGCTGAGAGCTAAGGTTAACTGCCTTAAAAATTAATGCACTTTTTACCTTACAAAGTTACACCTAGCATCTTTTGCAAAGAGCTTTAGAACAACTCTGGCAGTAATTTTAGTGAGAAGTGTAATAATACCCTAGTGTACAGAGACACAATGATGTTAGCATTTTTGATTGAATCTCGTGGCTTTTGTTTTTCACCCTTTGTTTTTAGCCTACTGTTCGTCCCCGTGTTATAATGGAGGTTCCTGCATTGGCTTCAACATGTGTAAATGTCTCACTGGCTACACGGGACGACTCTGCCAGACAGGTTGGTAAGGCATAAGGCTGAAAACGATTTGCCAAATCACTATTCAATTATTTGGTCATGGTATTTTTGGCAAATATTCGCTTATTTGTTATTTGGGTAAAACTTTAATTTTACTCAGTTTTTTTTCTTGTAGAAATATGTTTCTATTTTTTTCCACAACTCATAAAAATAAGAAAATTCATAACAAACTTTTCATGTCTACACAAACGAAAGCTGAATGCCTCTTTAACATGAAATGTGAATTTTAATACAATAACTTATAAGAGAAAGGCGCTTTTGATATTTACATTTTACTTATTGCTGTATTCCTCATCTTTTATTATATTTCAAAGTGTGCACTTCTCGGGTAATTTTCCTGTTATGTAGACCCTTTCCCCCCGTAACAATATGTTTATTTTACTCATATCTGTTAATATATATAATTTCTATTTCAGCTGTCTGCGTATCAGGCTGTGGTGCAGGGGGTCAGTGTGTGGCTCCTGACAAATGTGTCTGTGCAGCCGGCTGGACTGGTGACAGCTGCAGAGAGCGTAGGTACCAAAGGATGTAGTACCCCAATTAGTAAGCTCTGGTACCTCTGGTACCACAATATTATGTGTAGTACTTGTAGCATTGGGGAAGAGGTCCAGTGGTACCCTCCGAATCCACAAAAATATGCGTGGTGCATCTATTAGCATAGGAGAATCAGAGGTGTACCCTCCAGTACCACAATATTATGTGTAGTACCTCCATCATGCAAGAGGTACCAGCCACTACCAAGTGCTATTTATGTATTCGATAGTGGTCAAAGTGTTGGACCATGCAGCAAAAAGTCTGAGGTTCAATCCTCACCCTGGCCATGCTCTTGGTCACTTATTTACTTAACACATGTATACACTCATTCAGTGAATAGTATAAATGGAAACCAGTACTATGGTAATATCAAGACTCAAATCTCTACTTGACCCGGATTTTAAAATAACAGGACAAATTTCCAAATACATTTAACTTTCTCTTTTCCTTCGTGGGAATTGACAGCAGAGACAGAACATCATGCAGATCTGACTTTTTAAAAAGCTTTTCTTGTTACTTTCAGCTCTGTGTGAACCAGGCTGCAGTAATGGAGGAACCTGTGTGCTGCCTTTCTTCTGTATCTGTCCTCCTGCAACCTACGGCACAACCTGCCAACACTGTAAGTCCTGTACCAGTCCTGTTTACACTCTTGCTGTGCTATTGCTATATTGTGTATTTATACTCAGCCCAATATCTCCACGTACTACAGGACTCAAAGCACTATTTGACCCAACCCAACTGTACAAGCACAGCCCAACTCCCAAGTTGCTGACATTCGCCTAACTGGAAGACAGAGGCTCAAGGATGACCATTTATCACCGTCCTTGAGGTTCTTTAACCTGCCACTGGGGATAGGACCCAATGACAGAGGACAGCCATTTTAAGTGGTTATCCGAGCAACTCTGTATCTGCCTGTACCTGGGTTTGAATCCACGTCCTCTGTGTTCCTAGGCGAGTGTTACCCACTAGGCCACAGTGGCAGATGGGCTATCTCAACCAGCCTGCAGATAGAACTTAAAAACCAACAAGATATGTTGTTGTAAAGAGGGCAGCATAAGTGATTGCAGTCCATTCTGCTTCCAATATGTCATCTGACCACAGTTGTTTAATTCATTATTTACCTTGCCCCAAAAAAGGGGTGAGACAAAGGTACTGTCATCAGGTCGGTTTGTCGGCCTGTCTGTGATCCACAAACATACACTCAAGAACTGTACATTAGATCTGGGTCACATTTTCACACTCGGTTCTCCTCAAACATAATTCAGATTGGGATCCATTTCAAATCTCGAGAATATTTTTCCTGATTTTTCACAAATATTTTCGTACTTATTGCACACAAAAGGCGACAGCACAGAAGACCATATATACAAAAGAGAAGGAAAGTGTGCAGTGGGGTCACTCAGTGCAAAAACGAATTAAAGGGGGGAGATATGACAAGACCAGATGATAGTCACAGCGAGAGCCTTTTTTTAAATTTTCAAACATATAGGAACCTGATCAAGGAAGCATCTGTGGCCAGATTGATTTCGTGTTTTTAGAGTTTATGCATTCTTGTTTTTGCCCATCAACAGTGAGAAAGTCTTTTGCAAGACTGGAATTAGAGATGGCCTCCAACTAATGGCTGTAGTTACATGTTAGGAAATGGCATGGTTTACTTGCAGATATGTGCAATCCGACATGCTTGAATGGCGGGACATGTGTGGCTCCAAACCAGTGCCGATGTCTGCAGGGATATTCCGGAAACTTCTGCCAAGAAGGTAACGCTTGCACTTTGCACTAACAACGAATATCTATACTACAATATACAGTTGAAGCTTTATTTATCAAACTTCTGTTATCTGGATTTTAAATTTTGAATTGTAATGGACATATGGGGAATTGCCCTTCTTTACTTTGAAATGCGAGATATTTGTTTATTTTTCTAATCTTTTGTCAAATTTACTTGAAAATTTGCTTACAGTTGCTTAAACTTAGGACTTGCCCAACGAGCTAAAGTTTTTCATTTCTCTTAATCTTAGGACTTGCCCTACGAGCTAAAGTTTTTAATTTCTCTGAAACCCATTCAAATCCCGTGTGGTTTCCATCATCTGGTTGTTCAAGCCCTGGACTTTTATTATCGAATATAACACTTCAGATGAGACAGTATTTAAAGTGCCAAGTTGATACAGACATCCTCTAGGCTGTTAATTCTAACTTTGATTGGAGTTTTATAGCGCTTAACCTCCCCTATTCCAATGGGGCAACAAAACCAAAACAGTCAACCAATTTCAGTATCCCTGTGTTCAAAATAGTATATTACCAGAAAGAGTCCATCTTTTATGCCTTAAAACTGTGGCCTTAAAAATCCAGTGACACCAGCCCAAGTTCAGAAGGCTTGAGGAAGTCTGTTCCATTCAGTAAGAGCAGCTACAGCAAAACAGAAGGTCTGGGTTTGGATACCCCCCCCCCCCCCCCCCCCCCCCCTAAAATGTGAATTTTTCACCTACAGAGGCGAATTTTACATTTTATAATATAATCTACTTTGATTTCTTCAGCGGTCTGTCCATCCCATTGCTACAACGGCGGCAGCTGTGTCTTGGGAAGATGTCGATGTCAGCAAGGCTACTACGGTGACAGTTGTCAACACAGGTATGCTGAGACGTCCGACAATATAAATAAACTTCCAATAAATTCTTTTATGATCATAGTTGGATAATGTAATTCTTAAAAAAATGTTGTTTTTTTTTCAGTCACAGCCACAAAACACTTGCAAATGGCAAAGATTCAAGACTTAAAAGGGTTCATGATAGCAGTGTGATCCATTTAAACTGAGCTCTAATTAATGGAAGTTTAGAAAAATGCAGTAAAAGCAAGTTATATTTGACAGAGTAAAAAAGCAATTATGTGAGCAAGAGCACTTGGAGAGTGTATACCTCTGCCAAGGGCCCAACACCACCAATATTGCTCATGAGTGCAATATCGCTTTATGAGTGCAATATTGCTTATGAGTGCAACGTCTTTCAAAAATTCCTGAATCCAGACAGTGATCCAGATTTGCACCAAAATCTAACCATCTGTCCATCATTGTTCAAATTTCCCGATAATTTTCATCGAAAATCCACTCATAACTCCCCCCCCCCCCCCCCCCCCCCCCCCCAAGTTATTTTACACACGAACAAACAGGCAAATGCGAGCCACCACTTACATAACTTCCCTGACAAGAGGTAATAATTGGAACTCTGAACAAAAAAAAAATGGAATATATTGATAATGTGAGTTTTGTATAGTAGAAAATTCTCCATTATTTGCAGAATCTGCAAGTACAGAGCAGAGAGGATTCCTAGCTACAGGAGACACAGCGTGCCATTCTATTACACGGAGAACTACCCCTGTGGAACATGGCCCAGAAATGACATCTGCTCTGCCACCAGGTGACTATAGAAAAATTAACCGAGTGACACATAATTATTTAGGTTTATCAGGAGAGAATACATAAATAAGTCTATTTATGTGTTCTTTTTGTTGATCTTTACCAACATATTTAAATGAAGGGAGAAATTTTGATACACCCCAAATGCTGGAAATTTTGAAGCCATCAAAATTCTTAGTGGACTAATATCTACCTGATCCTGCAAAGTGTTTTACCATATAATGACCAATAATGTACTCAACTAGGTGAATACTCAACTCTGAATGGATCATCTTTCAGCAAAGTAGGCAATTAATCGACTAAGAAAAGTAGGGGCCAATCCTAAAATTAGATATAAGTGGCTCTACTTTGGGTCGTCTTTCACCAAAGTAGGCAATTAATCAACTGAGAAAAGTAGGGGGCCAGTCCCAAAACTAGATATTAGTGGCTCTACTCTGAGTCGTCCTTCAGCAAAGTAGCCAATTAATCAACTGAGAAAAGTAGGGGTCATTCCCAAAACTAGATACAAGTGGCTCTACTCTGGGTCATCTTTCAGCAAAGTAGGCAATTGATTGACTGAGAAAAGTAGGGGGAGATTCCCAAAACTAGATATTAGTGGCTCTACTCTGGGTCGTCCTTCAGCAAAGTAGGCAATTAATCAACTGAGAAAAGTAGGGGCCACTCCCAAAACTAGATATTAGTGGCTCTACTCTGGGTCATCCTTCAGCAAAGTAGGCAATTAATCAACTGAGAAAAGTAGGGGTCACTCCCAAAACTAGATATTAGTGGCTCTACTCTGGGTCATCCTTCAGCAAAGTAGGCAATTAATCAACTGAGAAAAGTAGGGGGCCATTCCCAAAACTGGATATTAGTGGCACTACTCTATTTTCCTGATGGACAGTTTATGTACTCGATAGTTTATTATTGGCCGATCTTAAAAAAAACATTTGTCCTCTTATTTCAGACTCTCGTACAGAACAGTGTACCACCTAGAACACCGAGTGGTCTACAGATGTACCTGACCAACATACTGTGCAAGGAGGTGGTACAAGTGGGTACCTCATTGGTACAGAAAAGGGGAATGCTAGCTCAGGAGTACCTCACAATGCGTGTCTTGTGGTCTAAATCATCGCAAAAGGATCCTGCAATTCGAATAGCATCCAACACCTGGACTATGAAAATAGACTTGATTTTTAAAGCCTGTGGGAAAGTTTTCATTCTGCAATAACTGTACCATTAATTTTCATCTTTGGCAGGAATTAACATGGCTAACTGGTTGCTGACGTATTGCATAATGCATACCATCTGTATGACAGGGACATTTTCTGTACAAACCTTACATTAACAGCAGAATGAGGTTTTTGATATTCAAAGTCGAGCTTAAATTAGCCGATATTCAGTTCTCTGACCGCATTTTATGACTCTTCTGTTATCCAGCAAAAATCTTGCTCTCTTTTAAAACATGGTCAGATAAAAGAGATTCTACTGTATATTCAGTATGTGATATTTGCCAATGTACACTCTATAGAAGTAGAAGTTTTAACCAGAAGAAAAATTAAACTAATTCTTTATCTTTTAAGAAATTCACTAGAACTAATATACACTAATAGCTAGTTTCTACTCTAGATATTAATTCAGATTCCAAATTTCTCAATGAATTAATTTTGACAGTCCGAGCTCATTTGCTAAAATAGTCAAAGTTAATGCCTAGTGAAAAGTTCACCTTATACAGTAGTTTAGGATGTTCACTTTAGCATTAGATATGACAGGGGAGATCAGTGATTCTGAATGGTTTTTTGTCCTTCAAGTTTAGCCTTTAGGTGTTTAAATGAAAATACCACTTAACAAGTTGAAATGGTCCTGAAGTTACCTTTACCTAGAGTTCCTTTCTATAAAGTAATTTATCTGGTTTCAGACCATATTTGGAAAATCATGATAATATCTAGATAAAGAAATACCAAAAGTTTGTATTATGTCACTTGTTCAAAGCTCCCTTATAAATGTACAGAACTTGATTTGTTTGTTGAGAGTTAAAACAGTAGTTTTACTCATATTTGTCGATGCAGGCTTCAACTAGAGGAAAGAGGATTGAAAGCTGACCCAGGGATACAGATGTCATCACGACACGAAAATGGCATTTACAAGCTCATATTTGCAGGGGTTTATTTTTCTATTTTTATTTTCTTATTTATCAGTAACTGGCATTACAAATTTACAATATTGGAAATTTTCACAGTGTTACTACTAGGGACGTCACGACTAACCGAATAATCGACAACAGTTAGAATAGTGATATTTTCTGGTTTCATATTTTAAAGTAAGAATAATCGCTTAATGTAGTAAAAGACGGCAGAAGGTCTGAATCCATCAAATATATCCATATTGTCACATAAAATAAGTTAAAATCCAAAAACAGCCACGTTTTCTGTACTGTTTATGCATTCACGCAAAGCTGGAAGTACCATATGTCTCTTATATCGCCCACTTCCTGTCTGAAATAAATGAAGCAAAAGTCGCAGGAAAACAGCAAATTTATTCATTTTTACAGGTTATATACATATATTTTCATTTTATTTAACATATTTATCGTTTTCAGTACTTTTTACAATATGAAACTTAAGATTTTTGGATGTTATTTTAATCTGACGGTTATTCGGTGTCGACACGAATAGTACTTACCGATTAGTCGACATGAAATATTTGGAGTCGTGACGTCCCTAGTTACTACAGTGTCGATTCCAGAAATTTGAAATTTGTGGACATTGAAAGTAGTGCTGTCACGACATTCGCTACTTCCGACACTATTGTTTGCAAGGTCTACTATGAGCGATATTTCTGACACAAATTTTAAAATGCGGTTTCAAAGATCTCAGTGTATTTATACAATAATGATAAGAGAGAACCTTAAAAATGAACGATTAAGTCTGTAATTTACAATATGTTTTCGGCATTTTGACAATCAAGTCCATACAAATGGAGTCACATGACCTATCAGATGGGTATAACCATTGCACGAATGTAGTTTCACAATTACCACTTAACATTTTTAGTAGGCCAAAAACGTCTTTTCTTGATGCAAAATATCAAAATATTGTGCGAAAACGCTGTATAATTTGTCTATTTAGGTAAATATATCTTAAAATATAGCCGTAATGCACCCGTTTCATGTTGTTGGGAATAAATAATTATTTTAAAATACTGATGATTTTCAGGGGGGTCCCTTCATTTGACAATGTGTAAAAAACCAAATAAAAAGGCAAATATATCACTTTAAACAGAATGAACGTGTAAGAAAACCATATTATGGTACATTTTAATTTAATTGCATCATTTTGGGGAGAGCTTATAAGGTCAATATATGTCGGTACTTGGGTTGGAAAACATGGGTGATATTCGAAGACTATTTCCACAGCACTAATTGAAAGTGATCCACCCCCAATTCATGTGTGAAAATTTGGGGGGGGGGGGGGCTAAGTCAAATTAGGTGGAAACCCCTGCCTGTCCTGTACCTGGTCAATGAAGAATTTGTTCCATATTACAAATTTATTTATTACAAATAAAAGTGTAATACAGGAAAGAAAGAAGCTACAATTTAAGTTTCACTGGCACAGTACCTCCAATCTTTGTCACAGTTCCCAGACTCAGGCAATGGTTGTGAAGTATTATCTGAACACATGCTGGGAAAGTAAGATAGAGGTTGGATAATAGAAAGTTTGTGATACGGAAAAAAAAGCGTTTTATTATTACTTTTTTTTTTACAGAAAAGAAATGGTTCTAATAAAGAAAACATGAAATAACTGCCTCAGAGTTTGTGTCGGCCTTGCCATAATAAGTTGGTAAATAAAAAGCAGTCAAATAATCACAGCAATATGTTAGCTGAAGGAGAATATTCATAAAATTCAAGTTACACCCATTTGAGACTATTTTATTGCAAAAATAAAAAACTCCAAAAAACCGCTCAAAAAAATACAAAAATACAGTCGCAAAACACTCTGAGAAACAAAAAGGATCTAAATCAAATCAAACAACATAAAGATGGGTCGAAAATATAAATTTATAATATTAATGTTCTAAATAAGGTGGTATTATCCTAAATTAGGGGATGGGTTGGTTGCCTAGTGGCCAAATCGAAATCCTGTAAATGCAAAACTGGAGATTCCCAGTTACCTCAAAGAAGTTGACTAATTTAGTATAGCAACAGTCAAATAGGCCCTCAAAAAAAAAAAAGATAAAAGAAGGGCACACAACAAATGACAATGGTCCGACAATAAATGGTCTACTGTACTTTAACTCAAGTCATTGTCTCTGTAAGACACGGTAGTGCTGGTATTGTTTATCGATATTGAAATATTTATCGATCCATGCTAAATATACTGATATCGATAATGTAGGGTACAATATCAATATCGGAACATACTACTAAATAGACGCAATTAAGCTGTTTTCCATGTAAATAACTCATAAAATCTGAGAAATATATTGGTTTGCCTATCATTTTTTGTCAAATTTCACTTACCGCTAAACCGGAAATGTCATATTTGTTTACGTTTCGGGAAACTTCTAAAACTCGTGAAAGCGTTTGGAAGTTCTTTCTCGGAAAACACCCTTGACCCGATATTTCAATATCGATCAATACAGAAGTAAAAATATGGTTTGATATCGATATACATATTATTATTCGATACCAACACTAAGACACGGTGCATGGACAATTGGCCGGCAGACAATTGGCCAGTGGAGAACTGGCCGGTGGCCATTTGGCTGGTGGACATTTGGCCGGTGACTTTTTTGAGGGGTAGGACAATTGGCCGGTGACTTTTTAGATGTTGTTTTAATATTGTGCCAAATGAAATAAAACTTCCCCCCCCCCCCCAAAAAAAAAAAAAAAAACTTTTTTCAATTTTATTGACACAAAACATAATATAGCAATACATCAAAACATTACATTATCATTGGCACTGTCATAAATAAATAATAGGGCCTTTAGTTCTTTTATGAACATGTTAATCCTAAAGCCTTTTGCATTAAATGTAGCACTCCTGAGCAGTTATCAGAGACTAAAGGAATAGGAGTAGGAATCAAAGGGCTTTTGGTTCTTTTATGAACATTATATTTAATACAATTTGGCACAATATTAAAACAACATCTAAAAAGTCACCGGCCAATTGTCCTACCCCTCAAAAATGTCACCTGCCAAATCCCCACCAGGCAATTGTCCACCGGCCAATTGTCCCGGATTCGTACGGCACACTGCAGAATACATACAGAATAATTTGGGCCCAATAACATCGAGTTATCAACTTGCATTTGGTCTGATTTTGGCCTATGGTGAAATGCCTTTTAACACTCTAAATATAGGGTTTGGAATATAACTCTCTTTGAAACACTCATGAGTGGTCTGACTAAATATTAACAAAACTTGGAGATGGGTGGTTACAAGAATAGCAAGG
Source organism: Sabellastarte sp. h YS-2021 (assembly GCA_964017235.1). NCBI lineage: Eukaryota > Metazoa > Annelida > Polychaeta > Sabellida > Sabellidae > Sabellastarte > Sabellastarte sp. h YS-2021. Next base: position 6,890,681 of record OZ024940.1, read on the forward strand.
TATTCCAAAACACGTGACCTGAAACTAGATTCTCAAATTTTAGTATACATACACCGAAAGCCAATTATGGCTGACGTAAACAAATCTATCACAAATAAAATGTGACATAACTGCTAAAATAAGGACACTTATGTTGAAAACGAAAATAAGGTAATAAAATTTCACCAAATAATACATTCTAATGGAGTAAATACACCTTGTAATCACACATTACTAATTTATGGGTCATAGTATTCTGGTTGGATGCAACTTTTAGAACCGGTTTCCAAAAGCATAAATTCGACAAAAAAAATGGGTATGTTTGACTTATTAAACACAAAAACATAAGTTCTCAAATGGGTACATGAGCTTTAACTCGCATATAAATAAGTACCATGATGGGCTTTTTGAAGACTTTCAAGGTCAAAATGTTTGATATTTTCATAGAATATTATAAAATACTGTGAAATATTTGTTATAGTTTAATATTTTAGTAACATTAGGTAAAAATAATGGTTAGAAGAAAACAAAATGTAACCGGATTAGTGTCTTTCAGTCAGCAAATAGGTTTCCAGTCTTCAACACTAATGGATCATAATGCAGAATTGGAAGCAGGTGCTTTGAAAGAGTTGGGCCTTTAACAGAGTATACATTATACAGAGATATGTTGGCCTAATCACATAAGCCATTATCCACCGCAACACTTGGCCCAATTTTGGCCTGCCATGAAATACCTTCACCCCAAACTTCAGACTTAACACAGAATGATTTGGGCACAGTAGGGTAGGGTCGGTAGCATATTTCTATTTCGGTATCCTGCCAGTGTAAAACCGTACCGATTCCGGGATACCGAAAGAAGAAATTGCGTTCTAGTATATCCGCAATTGAATAGGCCCACCAACCGGAAGTAAGATTCGCGAAAAGAAAACATTGCAGTTCTGAAAGAAATCGCTATAAAAGTGCTAATATATATAGAAAATATGGGATAAAAGTGTGAAATTTCTTCAGATTTAAGGTTTGTTTCCAATACTTTTCATCTTCTCACAATATTATATACTGACATTCGAAATACCCGCTGTAAAGTGTCACCACGGTGTTGACGTGAATTGGTCTCGATACCGAGATACCGGTGTTACCGACCCTGCCCTAAGGCACAGTAACTTCAGGCATTATCAGTGAGTGGAACACTGGTATTTGGGGCGGTTTTGTCCTCTTGTGAAATAGTAAGTCATAAGGTTTAGTAGGCTCACCAGGGCAAACACTCCCCCACCCAGGAGGAAGAATGCATCAAAAGTTCCCAGCCAGTCCCGCAGTAGACCTAAATACACAGAAAAAACAACAGTAAGAGTCTTTTCACAACTCCAAATATTCAACTATGGCTCGACTATTTGACAGAAAAAAATTGGATGACAAATCGACCTGGAAAATTGAGAGTGATTTCCAACATTAATATAGGTTCTATTGTACTAATTATGACAGCCCTGGGTTTTAATACACTCACCGCTAAGGCTGAAACGATTGGCAATATTTGCTACCCGGGTAGTCGCTTGTATTAAATGTCCACTAACCAGTTAACTGTTTCCGATATATAGTACCTTTGGAGAGAAAAGAAATACTGAAAACGCCATCTGCGCATGCGCCCCGGATGTAAATATTGTAAACAATATGTTGGATCTCGAGATGCCAGGAAACAAAATTCATTCAAATTGGTTCGTAAATTGCAAAAATAAACTACATATTTTTATATTTAACGTAATAAAAAGATAAAATGCTTTGAGTGGCTACCATTTTCAATTTTGACTCCAAATATTAAGAAATCTAATGATCGCATAAAATCACATATGATTTGGAAAACAGTTAACCGGTTCAACAATAATGGCATTGACTATTGCCTTGGTAACCTAATAATCGGTTAGTATGGTTAAATGTTTGGGCTTTACTCACCGCCAACTAGAGGGAATGTGAGATTGCCAACACCCTGGCAGAAGGTCATGTAGCCAACACACATGGACAGCTGCTGATGGGGCACTATCTCCGAGAGAATGGTGGCTCGCTGGGCATGGTAAGCCCCTTCCACTATCCCATGGATGGTGAACACCAACGTCAGGGACCAGAAACTCGTCGCTGGCGCAATCGCCATGGTGACCGCACCCAAGAAAATCCCCAAAACCGCATGCAAATATCTGCGGCGGTGCCGTATGGGTTTGAGATCAAAGACAAAGCCAAAACTCATCCGTCCTATGATGTCGCAGATTCCCTGGATGGATATCACCAGTGCCCTCTGTTTTTCACTGACGCCATGCTGCTTGGCGTGCGCGGCTATGAACAGGAACACCACCATAATACAACATGGCATGCAGGCAATGGCGTGCACATAAGCAAGAAAAGATTTGTTGGTCAACAGCATGAGCTGTTTGCGAATCCAAGGCAAGTCATCGGAAGGTTGAGGTTCTTTCTTTTCCATCTGGTATGTGGAGGCAATGGAATGTGTTTCATTATTGTACACTGAAGAGCTACCCGGTGCTAGATTATCGTCAGTTGATGGGACACTCACGAGATTACAGACCCCAGGGTCCACGACTTCTGAATGTTCGCTGTTACCTTTGCTCCGTATTTCATCACTATCGCAGTTGTTAACTGATAATATATCATTACTGGGAGGAGAGATACTTGCTACTTTGGAGGCCTTGTGGTCCATTTCAGTAAGTTTTGCGTTGTCGCTACCAACGCAGGCAGTTTCTTTGATGTACTCCATGCCACGTTCTGAGGTCTTTTTAACCAGTGATATGTCTTCATCAGATGAGGGGAGTTTATGGAGCTTGTGGTCGGTTTCCGCAACATCTTTACCAGGTCTTTTCCACTGAAGATACGCCAAATGTTGTTCCAGGGGCCGGAAGAGGGCACCAGCAATTGCACAATGTGAGACAACTGCCCCGACGACTAGTATACCACCCAAGTAGCCATAGAAGTCCACCAAGAAGGTAAACATGTTGGCAAAAGATAACGTTCCCACCCCGGCGCCTATGGTGGAGATGCCCATGGCAGTGCCCTTCTTGCTGCTGAAGTAGTCGCCAACGACGATAAGCGATGGAGCAAAGAGCATGGATCCACCAACACCTGTAAAACCAGGAGGTCGAAGGTTGAGCAGCAATTACCCAAAATGCTCAGCACTATATTGTGTAAAATGTTAAGGTAAACATTGAATTATATTTCATATCTGTAAGTATATATAGAGGATTAAATTCACCTAGAAATCCTTTAATCTTTCTAAAGATAATCTTCAACTTCAGGTTCCTCATTCATTATTCTATTAGAATACCAAAATTGAATTAAATGATATGGTATATTACAGCGGGGGTCACGTTAGCGAACGTAAAATCGTTTGTTTTGACGTATTTATACAAAATTATTGGGCCACATACCTTAAAAGCAGCTTAAATGTGGAGGAGAATATTCGAACTAAATATATTGATACTTTTGAAAAATTAATCTGTCACTCCATTAAATATTTAACATAAACAATACAATGTGTGTCTCTGTTCTATTTTGGAACAAGTGGACAGCCATAGCGAACACAAACAAAGTCACATGACTAGCTTTCTGGGGGTCATGTAGTATTTCAAAAAGTTAAGGTGCACAAAAATGATTTCCTTCTCTAATCAAATTAATAGAGATTTATTACCATGGGACAAGTTCTATGGTTGTATTAGTACTTATCACAAAATATATTTTATGATGCTACTGTCATTTTACAGTTTGAGGAACCTCTTTTCATTCTGATAACTTTTATAAAACTACACTGCATATTTGTTCTCAAGAAACTTCATTTTGCTGTTTTTATGGGCGAATCGCTGTCCCCCCCTGTACTAAATATGTTTAAAGCAGCCATTTTAAAAAAGAAAGAAATGTATACTTACTATGGATTTCCATGTTACAGTCCAGAAACATGTCAATAGAAAAGTCATTAGAATAAGTGGTTTTACATAATATATTCAGCTGTTTATTTAATGTAAGATTGGCAATCAATATTTCTACAGTTATTGTATGGAAACAAATTGAAATATATCTATTTGCACATAACAAATTACATATTTCATATACAAATATTTATAAATGATGTAATGTAAAAATAACGATAAATGAAGGTACACAATAATTGAAATATATATCCAGTTTTTGCTAATTAGAGACATTTTTGAGAAGACGTGTATAAACTTATAAAGAAATAATATACAGTAATTTAATAACATAACTGACACTTAGCAGAATGAATAATAATAATAATACATATTTACATATTTCTACATATGTAGTGAACTCTTCATTAAGAATTCATTGTCATATTACATTATAAGTAGGAATAGAAGAGTAAGTTATAGTGTGCATGATGCTAATAAACATTTTTTAACTGTGCATCTTTTAAATAATGGTAAAACAAGTGAAATATCTGTAAACGTAATGAACATATTTCAGCATGACTTTCAATAAAAAAATTAGAGTGACACATTTTTGGGGCAAGTCATCTTTGAATAAATTAAATCAAATTCCAATAACCCACTGATAAGACCCAGTAGTTGATGTTTGTAAAACAGTATAACGACTATGCTTATAAATAAATAAGTATCAGATCACTAGCTTGCCCATGTAGAAATGTCAATCTTTATTGAAATTAGTTTTCTATATCGCATTTGAAGCAAAACCATTTTGCCCCAGACTGTGAATATGCAAGATATTCCACTAAATGATTTTTGGGCAAGCATGATTTGTGATAGATAGCACAGCAATTGTCACAAATTGCAAAAATATCTCTTTCAGCATTTGTTGTAAAGCATACTTCACAAAGAAGCATCTCTGGGCAAGCTGGGCATCTGAAAATTGTAGCCTTATCAATACAAGATAAATCCGCAAGTGTTTGTGCATCAGATGGTAAGCAATGTCTGTGCCACCACCTCTCACAGATATCACACCCATACCAAATGACCTCTAAGAGAGAATCATCTGGTTGCTCTGGAATGTGGCATTTGGGACACTGAATGCTAGGAATGGAGGCAATGCAGTCATTGTCAAAGCCTTGGATGTCTAATGTAGCATAGTTGATGCGACTGGAGCTTCTTCTACTTTGTCTCTTTGTGGTTAGTATTATTTTGTGGTTACAACCCAAAGTGCACTGATGTCGTAACTAGGTCAGAAAGTCATGTGACAAAAGTGGGTCATTATTGGGAAAAACCCAAACAGATAATGGAGGGAAAAAATATGTGGTGGTGATGAATAGACGTTAATAAGGATATATATAGACTAATTTGTTTCTGTTACATCTAATGAATGTAAGTAGTATATGTTTATATATGTTTTCATGTTTAATGCGTTCAAAAACGACCACTTTATCAGTTGTGATAGTGTATGTTCGCTATGGCGGTCCCGTTCGCTAACGTGACCCCCGCTGTATAAGTAGCAGTCCTCTTTGGTGAAATTGTAATAGAAATAAATAAATATAAATCACTTAGTTTATTACCTTTTCTCATGACAAATTATTGTCATTGCACCTACATCTGCTTACCTGCCACAATCCCATACGTGAAGTACATGACATAAATGCTGGAAATGAAAGCACTGGAAGTGACGCCAATAAATATTAGCAGGCTGCCGGCCAGAACTACTCGCCTTGTGGTGTAACGATCACACAGATAACTGGCTACGGGGGCTGAAAATATAGCATTCAACTATTTCAATATTATTTCTCAGTAATTCGGTTTTCTTAACAGCCTACCTCAGTGGTAGTTAAGTACTGTTTGAAGCCTTATTACTTAGTACTTTTTGTACCCTTATTCCTGAGTACTTATGTACTTATTATTTATAGTCCTATTCATCAGTACTTGAGTATTCCCTACATGATTGACTGATTTGGATTTTCATTATGGAGTACTTAAGTTCTGCTTACAGTCTTATTCCTGAGTACTTAAGTACTCTTCACAGCCTCATTCTTGAATACCTAAGTACTACTTACAACCTTAATCCTGAGTATTTAAGTACTCTCTACAACCTTATTCCTAAGTACCGAAGCACTCTCTTTACAACCTTACGCCCGGATTATTTGAAAACTCTGTTCCGTCTTACCCAGTAACATCCTGGAAGTGTTGTAGAGGGCATGTACCCAGGCTACCTGAGTGGCTGTGCTATTGAACCTTTCCTTCAGTATGATGTACATCACCCCAAAACCACGGGGCATGCCCACCTGAAACAAAAGAGATTACTACAAATATCCTGAGATGAAGGAGAATCAGGCAGAACCAGTGCAACAGTAATTCAGGTTAAAGAAGAACCAGTTTTGCGGTGTAAACCACTAAAAAATACTATATATTTTTAAATATGAGAGGGACTTTGCCTCAGTGGAACCAAATCCTATATACATACTGGAAGATCATAATTGTATGTAGTCTACTGAACTACATTATCATGTAAACTACTTCATCAAGAACCTGTCAAAGTTTGGGGGTTTTATGCCCCTTCCAACATATTGTCATACTTGGACAGGCCCCTAGTTTTACCCAGATGTTGCCATGAATAGGATTTGAACCCATGACTGTGAGAGTTAAAGAGACTGAATGCCTAACTTGTTAACAACTTAAATATTTGAGCTTCGCTTGTTAATAACAGGAAAAACAGAAAATAAAATCAATGTAGTTTAGAATGAAAATCACCTTATTCACTGCACTAACAAATTATTTATTTTCTTCAGAGTCATATTTCAGAACATGCACTATTCGAGTATTCGTATCATTGACACCAAATACACATAAATATGTTGTATATTATTGACAACACTACAGAAAAAATCTAGAAAAAAAAATTCTCTCCACTCTCTGTGTAATTCCACTCAGAATTGACACACAGTATCACTTATTTTTTTTAATTGACTATCCATGAATCTTCCTGCACTAATGGATAAAAAGTTACTGATATTAAATGTGTCAATTTTAAAATCGGTTGTATGTATATAAGGGTATTTTCCATTCAAATGTACCCTGTGATCTGAAAATAACAGGGATTCAATTCAGAATGAATCAGCATCATTCTGTGTTTATTTTGTTTCTTTGAAATCTGAATCAAACTCAAAGGTCCAAGTTGGGATTTTATGTCCCTTTCAAAAGGCGAGGTCATACCAGCAAATGCTCTCAGTGCATTGAAATTTTAACAGAATGTTTTAGTATCATAAACAGAATATACAACATGTGGCACTTTGCCATCATTTCACACAGGACCCGTGGAAATGTCAACGTATATACTCTGGCTATAGCTTAAGAATTGATATACATGTATAAACAGTGCAGTAAAGCTACATTTAAGAATTTTCATAACCAGTTAATAATGCTAATGAATTAAGTGATGAAAATAAGCAGAGCTTTTATATTAATTGAAATTAGTATGGCTAACCATTATGCACTTAAGTATGACAGTTCTACACCTAGGTTCCATGCACCCCTGAAGAACAGTAGTTGCAATCATTTTGTTTACATGACAAACACTTTGAGTACCCGTCTATAAAATATACTCACCACGATAAAGTTCAGCAGAAAGGATCCACAAACAATAATCCAGCCATACCCACCATCGGGTACCTTATTTTGAGCCATCTAATTTAAAGGAGTTTGCGTTTCAGTCCTATATATTGTCCCAACAGTTTGTGAACATCAGACAAATAACACGTGTATATTGATGTAACGTCACACTTTTGAAGGCTCCATTGAGTTTTAGTGACAGCTTAATGTTTTTTTGTTTTTTTTTGTAAATAACGGTACACACAAAGCTACACTAGAATAAAAACTGTTGATATATCCTTCTTGGTGATAAATACTTGATGCTTACATGCTATAAATTCACACTTCCATTTACAGTGCATTGCTGCTCTTTCACTCAGCCTAATTGGGGAGAAAAGAAATCCAAAGATCAATTTTGGTTCAGTACCTCATGTCAAAGTATTTCATTTGTGGTGTACTGTAGTAGTGGTTGAAAATGTTTTCCTTTACACTGTCATTAATATGTATAAACATGTTCGGGTATTTATACAGTTACATCTAATGCCCAGGTCACACAGTGGCGAGGGTGCTACGATGATATCTGCGAATATAGAAGAACAGAGGCGACTTCAAATTCGCCAGAATTCGCCAAAAAAAAGCGGGAAAGTGTAGTCACGTGATAAAAGATCTTCATACTTCTATGACCCCTCTACGATGTTCTACGATGCCTTTTGAATGTCCTGAGACAAAGCAAGAATATATAAAGAATACCCTACGAACTGGTGAAGATATCTGGGGAATTTACCCACGAATCAGCTACAAGTAAGGGAGAATGAATGCGATACTTGAGGAATCTTCTACGACAAAGGAAGAACCAGTTGAGAACAAGGAAGAATATTTGGCGAATTTACTGAGAACAAGAAGGGGCATTGTGTAAGTATATGGACACAGTATATTTATCGTTAGTTTACACTTTACATACATGACATTTATGGCACATTGTTACAACTAATTGTGGCTGCACTATGTATATAGGGAATGCAGTCACATTTAAGTAACAAAAAATTGATTTTATTTCCATTTCCAATAAATACTACAGTGTAAATATTAAGCATTCATACATTTTCTTACATTTTTTGAAACAGGTTTTATCACAAACTAAATGACTTTTCCTCCAGTATTCTGATTACTTTTGTAAAGCAGCCACATTGTTAAATGAAATAAAAGCATAAATGCTAAGAATTTGAAATAATATGCACCATTTTGAGGAGTGATATTTGCAAAGTAATACTTCAATACCACAGTACAGATAAATAATGATTGAAAAACAAATGTGAGTATTTTTATCTATTTATCCTCGATGGACGGGTTTTCGATATGACAACGTAAACGGAGACTGAGGAGTATCCAAACGTACACAACCAAAATGATCAGAAATAAAATAACAAAATTAAATCCACGAAGTCTCTGATTCAGTGTGACTGCATATCTATTGTAAAATATTACAAAAAACGTCATCCAAAAACGAGACTGAGTTTATAGTTTAAATGATCGAAAACGTGAATATATCGAAAACCCGTACATTGGCTATATATAAATTATGCATCAAATTATGGCTAAAATGTGGCTGCATTACCTACATTGACAGTGCAGCCACTTTTAGGTGGAATAACAGAGCATAATGTACCATAACAAAAGTGGAAATATACTGTGTATGTAAAATGTAAACTAACGATAAATATACTGTGTCCATATACTTACACAATGCCCAAGAAGGTAGTACGATTTGCTGGAGAATGTCCTACCACAGAGCTACGATGTAGAAGAATCTGCTACCAATAGCTAATATCTAATTTTGAACAGTTTGAAACTGTCGTAGCTAGATGACGATCCATGGAGAATGTTGGAGAACAGTGAAGATGGACCAAGAATATGCTACCAACAAGGACGAATTTCAGGATTGCGCATATTCGCCACTAAACATCGCCACAGTGTGACCTGGGCATAAGAAAGGTCACTCACGATTGAAGTACGTAAACTTGGAATCATGGACCCTAGGTGTATCATGACCATGCACTTTCCTGACCCACCAGTGTACACACAACGTACCTAGTTAGAAAAGTCTGTATGAGGGCATTATGTAATCACCTGTACATGCTCAACCCAACGTCAACGAAATATACATGAACACAACAAATTTTTTTTATGCTTACAAGAAATATATCCTTAATACAAGGGTTTCTCCCCATGACGTTAGTCGCCATTTTGCCTTCTTTTACGACAACGAAAATGGGCACTGAATTAGTTTCGTACACGTTTGACGCTATTTGGTGCTGTGGGAACATAGAAGCTTACTAAAATAATATTTAATAATTTAACATATGGTTTGTTGGCCTTTTCAATTACTATTCTCAATAAATATAATTGAACAACCATTCTAAATATTGTGGGAAAACGCCGCGTAATTACGTGCGTACATCTCCCATACGCAAGATGGCGGACAAATGCAAATAGATTTATTTTTCCCCTATAACAACATCTCCACAAATAAATTACACAAAATTAAAGTTGAACTGAAAACCTAACATATTTTATTTTTCTGTTTTATGGTTAAATTTTGTGTTTTCCCCCGATATACGTCTAAAACGTTTTCCAATATTACGTTGCCTGTATGACGTCAGTGAAATACGGACAGCCATGTCGCTTGAGGACTGCGTCTAAATACAGTAACTTCAACATTATTTTATGAAAATGTGCTTGGGCAATGTTTATTTGGGACATATAACATTACTTCCTTGACTTCAGTCGCCATTTTGTTTCTTTCCGACAAACGTTTACGACAACGAAATACGACAATTTTCTTTGAAGATATTTCTGGCAATATATTTGTAATTGTGATGTAATCTTACATTTATAACATAGATTATGCGTTACGTATATTTTATTGTAAACAAAAAAACTGCCAAATAACATTTTTTAATCAAAATTATTAAATGTGGGAAAACGCCACGGAATTGCGTGACTTTTTATACCGCGCATGCGTAGAAACTTGCGGAGTGAGAGGAAAATGGCGGACAAACGTGAGTATTCAAAACCTTGAATTTAAAACTGAAATTGAGAATTTTTCAAGCACTCATAGAAAGTATATTTCTATATAACAGTGAATGTTGGGGCCTGAACAAAAAACAAGAAGAAAGAATAAACATCACGCAAAGAAAATTTCTTCGAAACATCCTTGGAATAAGATGGCACAAAAACAACTGGATATCCAATGAAAAATTATATGAAAAGACTCAACAAAAAGAATGGTCAACTACGATAGCACACAGAAGACTCAGATTTTTTGGACATGTAGCAAGATTACCAAATAATGCACCTGCTAAACTAGCACTACACGAATCACTGAGAAAAACAAAGAAACCAAAAGGAAAATCACAAACAATTCTTATAAATGTTTTACAAAAACAGCTAAAAGAATTAAATATTGATTGTTTTTCAGAAGCAATAAAGATAGCACAAGACAGAGATACTTGGAGAAAACTGATTGCTGGACAGGCAGATTAATCTGCGAGATCCTGCTACTACTACTACTACTACTACGTGAGTATGCTTATCTTTCAGCTATTAAAACATATTTATTAATGATTTGTTTCAAATAAAGGTTGGAATATAAATATAACAATGTTTGGATTGTTACCTAGCTCAAAAATTATATGTTATGACGTTACAAAGCTACAACGCTTTTCCAAGGCTCGTGGGCTCCTTTGCTGATAGTCAAAGGTTAGTGTGATATAAAGGGTCAAGGTAACAGCAAGATATATGTGACAATAATATTTTACCTAATATTTTGTCAAAATATGCTTGAACAAGTGTTATTTTGGGACATTCTTTACTTTCTTGAGTTTGGTCGCCATTTTGTCGTGACGTTTACGACAATAGGGGCGCGACTTACGATAGGATGGTTTATACGCATGCGCGAAAACGGCTAGCTTAAACAAACATGGCGGACAAATGTGAAGGAATTTTTCTTTATTCCATTTAAACCATTTTCGTAAATGATAGGATGCCAACTGCATGTTACTATTTAAAGATAAATATTGAAGTAATTTCACCCACCTTGCACTAGTGCTGCTGGTTCTGTTGCCAGGTCTTAGATAGGTGACTAACTACTGGGGCCGATTTCACTAAAGGACTTAAACTAAGTCCCTTTTTTGGCTAAGTGAGGGACTTAAATCTAAGACTTTGGTCTTAACTAGGTCTGGGACTTAAAATGGATTTCACAAAGGTGACTTAGCCAAGTCCAAGCTTATCATATAACCACAGTGGTTTTCTGTGTCATGTGACCTTTTATATCCTTCATTTAATACATTTTATCTAAGGATAAGTGCTGTTTTGAAATGAAAAACCTTGTTGCCACACATAAACTTCCCAAAGACTACTTCAGTAAGGTGTTCTGTGTAATTATACTTTTTTTACAGCCCTTTCAAATTTTCAAGTGGAGAAAAGTTTATGGCAGCCATATTTAAGTCCTCTTTACAAAATTTAAGCCCACTACCTCCCAGACTTAAGTCTAAGTCCACTGACTTAGCAAATCCATGGACTTAGCCCCTTTGTGAAATCCACTAAGTCTAAGCCCGCCGACTTAGCACATTTTTGACAGAATTTAAGACCAAAGTCTTAAACTTAAGCCCAAAACCAGGCTTAAGTCCGTTCGTGAAATCGGCCCCTGGACTCAGGTCCCTTCTAACATCAGTACACCAACTGTTATGTCACTACTGGACTTCTATAACTCTATATACTATTACTATCAGTGACTACACTGTTTCATATATCAGTCCTATTACTACCACTATTAATATCGGTGACTACACTGTTACATATATCAGTCCATCTACTACTTCCAAGTGTTCATATAAATCTCCTTTACATTCAGTAATATCGCATGTGCGTTTCCGTTAAACACGTGTATACAGTTCCAAGTCTTACTCTGAAGTGTCACTTTAAACCCCAGTTCCGGTACAACTCCCGCGCATGGGCGCTTACTAAACCTCGGAACTACCGAAACGTCTCCCGGAATATACTACAATATGTACATTCTGTCAGTTAAACCTTTATTTTGTGGTGTTACATATTTTTAACATTTCCCAATGCTGGTAGTCAGTGTACCCAACGTCAGTGTAATGTCAGCATTCCCCCCCCCCCCCCCCCCCCACCCCAATTCAATTTATGCGTATAAAACCCACAAACTATAAAAAGTTAAAAACAGAATCAAGTCAGGTAAAATGGCATTTGCATATACTGTATCCAATGTGTAAACTGTGACTGAAAAATTGGTCACATTATTTATCATAAGTTTTTAAGTATAATAGCAAGATATTTTAACAAAAATATATCTTTCTGGGTTTATGTATTATTTTATTTGTAATTCTATTGTTTCCCAGTAAGACATGAATTGTGAGTGATGTATACTCTCTCCAGGGGCCGATTTCACTAAAGGACTTAAACTAAGTCCCTTTATTGGCTAAGTCAGGGACTTAAATCTAAGACTTTGGTCTTAGCTAGGTCTGGGACTTAAATGGATTTCATAAAAGGGTGACTTAGCTAAGTCCAAGCTTATCAAATAACCACAGTGGTTTTCTGTGTCATGTGACCTTTTATATCCTTCTTTTGATGCATTTTATCCAAGGATAAGTGCTGTTTTGAAATAGAAAACCTTGTTACATCATATAAACTTCTGAAAGACTACTTCAGTAAGGTGTTCTGCATAATTATATTTATTTATAGCCATTTCAAATTTTGAAGTAGAGAAAAGTTTACGGCGGCCATATTTAAGTCCTCTGTACAATATTTAAACCCACTACCTCCCAGACTTAAAGTTAAGTCCACTGACTTAGCAATTTCATGGACTTAGCTGCTTTGTGAAATCCGCTAAGTCTAAGACCACAGACTTAACATTCTTTTGACAAAATTTAAGACCAAAGTCTTAGATTTAAGTCTAAATCTGGACTTAAGTCCCTTGGTGAAATCAGCCCAATATATGGTCACATTTTTATCAAAATTTACACTTGTTCAAATTTTTTTTTTTTAAACTTAATCACAACTTGCATCTATTACATTTATCAATTGAATAAACAACAAATTCAGAAAATTTATATTCGTAAAAGTATTTGTGTATTTATTATGAAAAGAAAATTTCAGGAATGTATATCAATTGTCAATTTTCAGCAAATCAAGAAAATGTTTATTTTATGGTCTAAAATTGTGTCACCTTTCAGTTTAAACCTACTACTTTCAGTTTGCCTGAAAATAAATCAGGTAAATTTCTTCATAGCACAAGAACAAAGATTCGCTATTGCCTATCGTGTTTCAGTATTGCTTATTTTATAGCTACTATTACTGTTAATATTACAAACTCAAATTGACTATTTAGTTCTGTGATATAGTGGGCCAATGACTGTCATTTTCTACATACATAACTGAGATTTAGACAGGCAAAAATGCTTCAGGTTAAAGTTAAACATTTAAATAAAGGTTTCACAATGAAGATGCTGAACGGATGTTTCTGAATGCAAACTAGATCAAATATTAGTTTTGGTAGGGCACATTTTGATTTTGAGAAAGGTTTATAAACCTTACTTGAAAGAACATACTGATATGATTATAATCCAGTAGCAAATTAAATTTTGTAACACCGCATTATCACTGGACAGTTCAGAAAATAGTCGAGCAAATGCATTTATCAGCCAGTTATAAATGCTTGCACACAAGTGATCCCCCTCAAGTGTTTTGTTTGTTGTTTGTTTTTCCTGATAAATAAAAAAATCTCCCCACATCCTATTGGAGATAAGACAACTAAAGGATTCAGTGAATGGAGTTCCCTGGGTCATACTGAATGTTTTGAAAATGTAATTAAGCGTCCCGCAAGGGACGCTTGTTTGTGTATGGGAGAGCTTCAGGCTCCGCCGGCTCCGCCGGCTCCGGCGGCTCCGCCGGCTCCGCCGGCTCCGCATTTTGTTTTCCTTATAACTCTGTAACCGTTAGGCGGATTCTTTTCAAATTTGGCAGGTTTAGGCAGTAGCCTTGGGGAATTTTTTTGAATATGCTGCAGTGACATTTCAACCAATCAGAGAGGTCACATGACCAAAAATGTCTTTTTTCGATGGGGAAGCTTGTCCGGATGATAACTTGAAAGCAATTTTATCAATTCACCTGAAACTTGGCAAATACATTCATTCTATTAAAATCTGGAAATCATTAGATTTTGGCATTGATTGGTCAAGAAATGGCCGAGTAATTAATGATTAATTAATCATTACGAATTTTCCAAATAAGGAAAACACAAAAATGCTTATATCTCGAAAACCATGCTAGATAGAGCGATTTCGACGAAATTTTTGACCCGCAGGGTATCTCTGCGGAGTAGTTTTCCCAATTTTCAAAAAATTTTTGTCTCGTCCAAAATGGCGGCCATTTTGAATTTTCGAAATTTTCGCAAAAATTGCAAAACACAAAAATGCTTATATCTCAAAAACCGTGCTAGATAGAGCAATTTCGACAAAATTTTTGACCCGCAGGGTATCTCTGCGGAGTACTTTTCCCAATTTTCAAAGAAATTTTGTCTCGCCAAAAATGGCGGCCATTTTGAATTTTCGAAATTTTCGTAAAAATTGCAAAACACAAAAATGCTTATATCTCGAAAACCGTGCTAGATAGAGCGATTTCGATGAAATTTTTGACCCACAGGGTATCTCTGCGGAGTAGTTTTCCCAATTTTCAAAAAATTTTTGTCTCGTCCAAAATGGCGGCCATTTTGAATTTTCGAAATTTTCGCAAAAATTGCAAAACACAAAAATGCTTATATCTCAAAAACCGTGCTAGATAGAGCAATTTCGACAAAATTTTTGACCCACAGGGTATCTCTGCAGAGTACTTTTCCCAATTTTCAAAAAATTTTTGTCTCGCCAAAAATGGCGGCCATTTTGAATTTTCGAAATTTTCGTAAAAATTGCAAAACACAAAAATGCTTATATCTCGAAAACCGTGCTAGATAGAGCGATTTCGACGAAATTTTTGACCCACAGGGTATCTCTGCAGAGTAGTTATCCCAATTTTGAAAAAAATTTTGTCTCGCCAAAAATGGCGGCCATTTTGAATTTTCGAATTTTTCGCAAAAATTGCAAAACATAAAAATGCTTATATCTCGAAAACCCTGCAAGATAGAGCGATTTCGACGAAATTTTTGATCCACAGGGTATATCTGCAGAGTAGCCATGCCAATTTTCAAAAAAAATTTTTCTTGCCAAAAATGGCGGCCATTTTACTCACCTACTCAAAATGAGTAAATGCGAATTATCTCTAAAAGTATTGCAGACAGCCAATTTTTCTCAAATAACTCATTCACCTACTTTTGGGAGAGCTTTCACTTGGTGAAGTTTCAGACCCATAGCTAATTACTCACCTACTCAAAATGAGTAAATGCGAATTATCTCTAAAAGTATTGCAGATAGCCAATTTTTCTCAAATAACTCATTCACCTACTTTTGGGAGAGCTTTCACTCTGTGAAGTTTCAGACCCATAGCTAATTACTCACCTACTGAAAATGAGTAAATGCGAATTATCTCTAAAAGTATTGCAGATAGCCAATTTTTCTCAAATAACTCATTCACCTACTTTTGGGAGAGCTTTCACATGGTGAAGTTTCAGACCCATAGCTAATTATTTACCTACTCAAAATGAGTAAATGCTAATTATCTGTAAAAGTATTGCGGATACCCAATTTTTATCAAATAACTCATTCATCTACTTGTGGGAGAGCTTTCACATGGTGAAGTTTCAGACCCATAGCTAATTACTCACCTACTCAAAATGAGTAAATGCGAATTATCTCTAAAAATATTGCAGATAGCCAATTTTTCTCAAATAAATCATTCACCTACTTTTGAGAGAGCTTTCACTTGGTGAAGTTTCACACCCATAGCTAATTACTCACCTACTCAAAATGAGTAAATGCGAATTATCTCTAAAAGTATTGTAGATAGCCAATTTTTCTCAAATTAATCATTCACCTACTTTTGGGAGAGCTTTCACTTGGTGAAGTTTCAGACCCATAGCTAATTACTCACCTACTCAAAATGAGTAAATGCGAATTACCTCTAAAAGTATTGCAGATAGCCAATTTTTCTCAAATAACTCATTCACCTACTTTTGGGAGAGCTTTCACTTGGTGAAGTTTCACACCCATAGCTAATTACTCACCTACTCAAAATGAGTAAATGCGAACTATCTCTAAAAGTATTGCAGATAGCCAATTTTTCTCAAATAACTCATTCACCTACTTTTGGGAGAGCTTTCACTTGGTGAAGTTTCACACCCATAGCTAATTACTCACCTACTCAAAATGAGTAAATGCGAATTATCTCTAAAAGTATTGCAGACAGCCAATTTTTCTCAAATAACTCATTCACCTACTTTTGGGAGAGCTTTCACTTGGTGAAGTTTCACACCCATAGCTAATTACTCACCTACTCAAAATGAGTAAATGCGAATTATCTCTAAAAGTATTGCAGATAGCCAATTTTTCTCAAATAACTCATTCACCTACTTTTGGGAGAGCTTTCACTTGGTGAAGTTTCACACCCATAGCTAATTACTCACCTACTCAAAATGAGTAAATCCGAATTATCTCTAAAAGTATTGCAGACAGCCAATTTTTCTCAAATAACTCATTCACCTACTTTTGGGAGAGCTTTCACTTGGTGAAGTTTCAGACCCATAGCTAATTACTCACCTACTCAAAATGAGTAAATGCGAATTATCTCTAAAAGTATTGCAGATAGCCAATTTTTGTCAAATTAATCATTCGCCTACTTTTGGGAGAGCTTTCACTTGGTGAAGTTTCAGACCCATAGCTAATTACTCACCTACTCAAAATGAGTAAATGCGAATTATCTCTAAAAGTATTGCAGATAGCCAATTTTTCTCAAATAACTCATTCACCTACTTTTGGGAGAGCTTTCACTCTGTGAAGTTTCAGACCCATAGCTAATTACTCACCTACTGAAAATGAGTAAATGCGAATTATCTCTAAAAGTATTGCAGATAGCCAATTTTTCTCAAATAACTCATTCACCTACTTTTGGGAGAGCTTTCACATGGTGAAGTTTCAGACCCATAGCTAATTATTTACCTACTCAAAATGAGTAAATGCTAATTATCTGTAAAAGTATTGCGGATACCCAATTTTTATCAAATAACTCATTAATCTACTTGTGGGAGAGCTTTCACATGGTGAAGTTTCAGACCCATAGCTAATTACTCACCTACTCAAAATGAGTAAATGCGAATTATCTCTAAAAATATTGCAGATAGCCAATTTTTCTCAAATAAATCATTCACCTACTTTTGGGAGAGCTTTCACTTGGTGAAGTTTCAGACCCATAGCTAATTACTCACCTACTCAAAATGAGTAAATGCGAATTATCTCTAAAAGTATTGTAGATAGCCAATTTTTCTCAAATTAATCATTCACCTACTTTTGGGAGAGCTTTCACTTGGTGAAGTTTCAGACCCATAGCTAATTACTCACCTACTCAAAATGAGTAAATGCGAATTATCTCTAAAAGTATTGCAGATAGCCAATTTTTCTCAAATAACTCATTCACCTACTTTTGGGAGAGCTTTCACTTGGTGAAGTTTCACACCCATAGCTAATTACTCACCTACTCAAAATGAGTAAATGCGAATTATCTCTAAAAGTATTGCAGATAGCCAATTTTTCTCAAATAACTCATTCACCTACTTTTGGGAGAGCTTTCACTTGGTGAAGTTTCACACCCATAGCTAATTACTCACCTACTCAAAATGAGTAAATGCGAATTATCTCTAAAAGTATTGCAGATAGCCAATTTTTCTCAAATAACTCATTCACCTACTTTTGGGAGAGCTTTCACTTGGTGAAGTTTCACACCCATAGCTAATTACTCACCTACTCAAAATGAGTAAATGCGAATTATCTCTAAAAGTATTGCAGATAGCCAATTTTTCTCAAATAACTCATTCACCTACTTTTGGGAGAGCTTTCATTCGGTGAAGTTTCAGACCCATAGCTAATTACTCACCTACTCAAAATGAGTAAATGCGAATTATCTCTAAAAGTATTGCAGATAGCCAATTTTTCTCAAATAACTCATTCACCTACTTTTGGGAGAGCTTTCACTCTGTGAAGTTTCAGACCCATAGCTATTTATTCACCTACTCAAAATGAGTAAATGCTAATTATCTGTAAAAGTATTGTGGATACCCAATTTTTATCAAATACTCATTCATCTACTTGTGGGAGAGCTTTCACATGGTGAAGTTTCAGACCCATAGCTAATTACTCACCTACTCAAAATGAGTAAATGCGAATTATCTCTAAAAGTATTGCGGATAGCCAATTTTTCTCAAATAACTCATTCACCTACTTTTGGGAGAGCTTTCACTTGGTGAAGTTTCAGACCCATAGATAATTATTCACCTACTCAAAATGAGTAAATGTGAATTATCTCTTAATAGTATTGCAGATAGCCAATTTTTCTCAAATAACTCATTCACCTACTTTTGGAAGAGCTTTCACACACGAAAATGAAAAATTGTGAATATCTCGGAAAAGCTATTTCTTCTGCCTTAATGCTCGGCGGGAGATACACACCGCGGCAGTGGTCTTGACAAAAATTTTTGTCTCCCCAAAAATGGTGGCCATTTTGAATTTTCAAAGTTTTTGCAAAACACAAAAATGCTTATATCTCGAAAACCGTGCTATATGGAGCGAAATCAACAAAATTTTGGACCTGCTGGGTATCTCTGCAGAGTAGCCATGCCAATTTTCAAAATATTTTTGTCTCACCAAATATAGCGGACATTTTTAATTTTTTTATTTTTTGCAAAACACAAAAATGCTTATATCTTGAAAACCGTGCTAGATAGAGCAGACTGCGCTGACTTTGGTTGCCACAACAGTATAAGGCTAGAAACGAAGCATTTTCTTAATACTTTAGCACTCACCTTTATAGCCTTTTCGGGACGCTTTGTTTTTGCTATGCAAAAACATTATCTTTTTTTTTGCGAGCGATCCTCTAGTTTGAAATGGTCATACTGTTCGATTATGAGAGATTAAAACTCTAAATTCTTTAATCAGTATTTTGACTGAAATTACAATATGGTCATACTCAGTTGCTTTTCTAGTAGTATGAAATACTTCTTTTTCTCCCCAAATTACATTTTCTAGCTGTTTGATACCAAATTGAAAATTCTATTTTATGAACCTTATCCAAATTTTGCTAGATAATAGAGGTTTTAAGGGTCCAGTGTGCTTTAATAGTTAGGATGTGGAATTTCAGAAAAATAAGTATGATGTTCTAGCCCGGGAATATAAACGGGGTCACAGGAGCTGAAGGACTGGGGTTCATTCCTCATCTGGCTCATTGGTAGTGGTGTCATCACGAGCGGCGATATCGCAGATTCACCGGTGATGAAAAAAATGGATGATAATCAAGGATTAGTGATCATCCAAAGGGATTTCATAAAAATATGGTTAAATAATAAATATTCATCTAATTTCTACTTTTATGTGGTTTTGTTTTGATTTGTGATGTAACTATGGTAATAACTCTTTCCACATCCTGCAGGAAGTGAAAAAACATAAGTTTTGTTTACATTTTATTGCTTCAAATATTCACCGTTTTAACAACTGTCAGCACAAATGAAACATAAAATCTATTTTATTTCAGTATTAGTTGTCAATGCACATTATTCAAAGAGCAAATTTAGGTTTAATTTATGAAACGATGGCACCACGATATCGCTCACTGTTTTGTTCATGTTATGAGAACTTATATTCCCAGACGATGACACCACTACTCATTGGGATGATATCTTTGTAGAAGATAATGGACACATATATGTACTTGTTCTCAATTAATTGGAACTAACTAGGGGCGGGGGTTGCTAGACCGGCACAAACCAGAACTACACATCAGCTATATAAGCCAAAAAGGATAAAGAATGATTTTGCCCTGAAACCAACTCCAAGTACATAGAAACATATTAAGGTGTATGGCAATTGGTCTCTTCGTCAGTCTCCTCCCTGTATGTGTGGTTTACCTTAATGGATTGGGATTTCATACCTAGCATTCTTTTGCTATGATATTAAAAATATTCTATGTTATAAACCAGTAGTTTAGAGTACTGTACTCTTACTTTTCTCTCTTTATTAAATACACCTATTGTCTCTATGTGATACAAAATTGTTGAATTTTTTTTTTTTTTTCCAAATGGTTTCTAGGTTTTCATTTATTCCCTGCCAAATATTTTTTCGTATCTAATACCATATAGTTACATTTGAATTTCTTGTCTGAAAAAGAATGTGTACATTTTTCAATTCCATTAAATCTTCTTATTTTCTAACCCCAAATTATAACATCTATATTTTTCCCACCAGATATCTGTTACCTTCGTATACAAATTTGTTACTTTCTACTTTTTGTTATTAAATATTTCTCTAAGTTCTGGTGTAGAAGTCTCCTTAGTTTTAGCAAAATTTCCCCAGCTTTCACCTAATACCAAAAAAAACTGAGCATGCATGTCTAGCTTTAAACTATCCGCAGCAGTGAACTTAAACCTGAATCATATGAGCACCACGTATTTGTGTATAAAAGCACTTGAAAAAGCAGCCCATTTATTTCAGTCCCAGAGGGTGAGCTGTGACATGGACCTATCATAGACCAAAAAGACAACTTGGCTAGTTGAATACATTGTAACAGTAGTAGGTTACAAAGTGAACTAATTGCTACAGTTTTGCCTTGAGGGTGTTTGGTAGTTTCAGTCATAATTTTTATCAGTATAACTGACTTGGAGGGAATAATAGCCGAAAATGCATTTGAATTTAACAAGGAATACTGTGTGTGGGTTGTTGATGGTCACATTTGTGTGCGTTGACCATGCTGCATGTTTTTTTAACAGGAAGACTGTTGCCACGAAACAGAGAAAATCTAACTTTTTGAGCCACCTCCCATCAGCGGAAAAGATCAGAGTGGATGTCAAGACACTGGAATCACGAAAGGATTTCTCCAGTGGTGGCAATGGTGGGCAGGGCAAAGTATACTCGATGAAGAATTCGGAAAATGTGGGTTTACTAAATAAGACACTTGATCATGAAACAAAATCCTTAAATCTGTACAAAGCATCAAAATGTGATCTAGTCGCTTCAAAATTAAAGCTGAATGATCTTGAGAAGCTGAAATTGAAGTTTGACTTCTATAACAGCAATGTGGAAAGACAGTATTCAAAAAGAACCCTGGAGAAAGATGGCCGACTTTCAAGAAATGAGCCTGGTGGTTCCCAGGGGCCAAGGGACACGATCCAGGAACCAGTTGTGATGGAGAGAGTAGATATCCATACCGGAAAGGGCTTTGATCTCTTGTTTACCTCGAACAATGCCACCTACCACAACTGGCCGGTGCCGGTTGCAGGGAGAATCCCCTACTGGTTGAATGGAACACTGGTAAGAAGTATTTGCTTAATTACTTGAAAAAAAAGTCCCTCTCATCTTTGGCCATTCGGAGGGTTATTTGAGACTTAGAATATTTTTATTTCCCGCCGGCTTAAGATCTTAATTGTGAGATTATGAAATGTC
Source organism: Sabellastarte sp. h YS-2021 (assembly GCA_964017235.1). Classification (NCBI taxonomy): domain Eukaryota; kingdom Metazoa; phylum Annelida; class Polychaeta; order Sabellida; family Sabellidae; genus Sabellastarte; species Sabellastarte sp. h YS-2021. Next base: position 6,912,846 of record OZ024940.1, read on the forward strand.
TCTTGTGCATTTACCTGTGTGTGTCTGTCACATTCTGACATAGACCTTTATGTCTCCTTCATTTATGAAAATATATTAACCAAATTTCCAGAGAATATTTATGGATTTGAAAAATAAGTCTGTAAAGCCATTTGACCACATTTTGAAAAAGAAAATGCCCTCCATAGCCAATTGTTTAAAAATGTTACAGGTGTTTTAAAACTTTAAATTTTGCAGCTGACTTATCAGATTTGTATAAAATTTAGTGGTGTGAACGGTAAACCGGTATACCGCATTTCGTTTCGTTTAGGTAGAAATGATGAAATCCGCAAAGAATATTTAAGTACCGGTTATTGAAAACGTCATCATATTAGGCTTTCTACTGATTAATATTTCGTCAAAAAATAAAAAGTATATACATTTGAGGAAAAAATTACATTTTCACTTTATATTAATGGTAAATGAAGTTTATAAACTTCAAAATATCTCGCGAATACATATTGCCTATTGAGAATCTAGCTCATGTACGCACGCGTAAAACTTTTTATCATATCTTTGTAAATTTTCGAAATTCTGGATTTCGTTTGGTTTCAAAGCCCCGAAAACCGTTTTTTATTTTCAGAACTGGTCGGACCACCAATAAAATTTATACAGATAGGAAAGCTTGCCTGAGAGTAATTTTGGCTTTATTTTTAAGACAACATAGCCACCATGTCACATATTTAAGGTCAAATAGGAGTGGTGTCTTCATATTAAAACGGCTTTATGTCTCTCTCCCTTATCAATGCAATGTTTTTCTCAAGCTTTTACTGACTTACACTGGTATTCATCAACATTCCTAACTCTAAGGTCACCTTAGACCTCTTCTTAGATTTCAAGTTATCTGCAAAGGTACCTTGGAGGATAGAATGTTTTTGAGATATGCAATGATTGCAGGGAAGCTTGTGTTTCATTGATATTAAGCTGTGACACAATATTGTTAAAAACTGCATTTTCACCCAAGAAAATGAGCTTTTCAAGATTTTGTAACAAAGCAGATGATTCAGTACAAAACATAGTACACCGTACATGAGAATTGTGGTGGAATAAGACTCTTCCTAACTTAGATATACTGGTTTCCAAGTTTACAGTTACAGTACAAAGTATAGGGAGTTTTCCTTATTTAGAGTCTAAGTAATACTTAACAAAGCAGAGGTTGATAAATAAAAATCTAAGTAATATGTTAGTAAGTTAAAAAAAAAAACATTCCTAACTTGGATCTAAGGTGACCTTAGTAAAGTATTGTGGAAGAATAAAGGCCCTGGCCTCTGATCTTCTCTCCTAGATCCAAGATCGCCACAATGTTCGATTATTTCTTCTCACTTTGAAAAAGGTATCCCTCCCCCCTCTACATACACACACATCACCCTCAAGTGGCTGAAGACATTTTACCCTGGTATATGTGGAAGTCTTTATTAAGTAGACAGACTGATGTCCCCAGTTGCAACAATAGTACAAATTTAAATGAAACCAGTGCATAGCAGCTGCTGAAGATTCAAACCCTCCCTATCAATGGGCCACGGTGGTGCAGTGGTCATACACTCGTTTCCCACCTCTAAGGTGGGCGGTTCAAACTCCAGACCCTATGTGGGAAAGTTGGTAGTTGCTTACCGATGGTCGGCAGTTTCCAGTACGGAACCTTGACCAACTGTATGTACTGGGTTCCTCTGCCCACAAAACTACCCGTCGTGATATGACCTGTACAGTGTTGAAAGCGACGTTAAAACCCAAATAAATCAATCAATCAAACCCTCCCTATCAGCAGCACTGTCATTCGGTGAAGGTCTGTCCTCGCCAGGTACTGTTATTCATCAGCTAAATTTATCACCCAGAGATTCCCATCCCAATTTTGTCCCATAAAAGAAAAGATTAGGATTTAATTTTAGCAGCACAATCGTATTGGATGCCACAAATATGCTGTTTTCACCAGTTGGTGTCAAAGAATGCAACTGCCCAAATCTAATGTATCAAATTATGTCCACTGGATTTATCTGGAAAAATTATCCAAACAATGAAACTTCTGTCAAAACTATCGATAGTGTTGACATTCTCTTTATTCTAGAATGTCCCTAAAATAGAATTTTTAATCAAAACAAATGACAGAGAGAAAAACAGCAATACAGATAAAGGTAGCCATTGAACTTGCCAAAAGTGGGTTCGAAACATTCTATAACATTGTAGTTAATATGAGATCTTTGGGGGTTTTTTTGTCCAAAGCACAAATGAACAAAAAAAATATAAAAAATAAATAAATAAAAAAAAGAAAACCAGACAGAAAATTATGGTGTGATCCAACACCCACTTTGCTAAGCTACATTAATAAAATACGGCCTCCAGGATTCATTGGAATTTTAAAGGTTACAGATCATTGATAAAAAAAATGATTTAAACATCATAAACGGAACTCATCCTTGTAAAATAGTGCTGATGTTGATAAAGTTCCAACAACTGAAGATGGTTTGATGTTGCCTGGACTTCAATGGGACGTTAATGGCTTTGTTTGAAATAAATTGGGGGATTCCTGTATGTCCTCCACGGCCCACACTTCTAGATATATGGCATGACTGTCAATTATTTTCCGCCGATAAGCACTGGCATTGTGAGCCAAGGCCCATTTCACAAACCTTTATTGAAAGGTTTTTCTTCTTGGTCTTTTCTGACAAACAGACCAGTAAAAAAATCTCCCCTTTCAGAGAAGTGTCACTAGAATTCTAAGATATAAGCATAAGTGTTTAAGAAAATATGAAAAATTATAACAATGCAGCAATTTTTGGTCCATACACTGTAAAGGTTTTCTGAAAATCTATTACTGGATAATCAACAGTCTTTTGTTAGGTTCAGTTTATCTATTTTTGAACCAGCTGAATGATATAATGCATAAATCTCTTCCATATTACAACAAAAATCGAGAGGAATTTAAAAACAAAAAATATGTATATATACCATAAAATTAAGGTAATAAAAATCATTGAAAATTTCAGCCGCAGTTTTTGATCTTAATTGACTTTTTTTTGGGGGGGGGGGGGGGGGGGGGGGGGGGACGAAGTTTGTTTATTTCAGTCAAGGCTGTATAGATAAGGAGACAAGTTCAGATCACCACTTATCTACCGTGGAAGTCTGTATTATATTAAAAAAGCACTTTGATCTGGCCAAATTATGGCATTCAAGATAAACAAAATTCCACGGCCATTAAACCATTTCTTTTAATTGGGGTTTCTAGCCCAAAAATGCATACAATATGCAGGTGGTTCTTGTTAATTAGAATCTTGAGGGCCCACTTTGGACACAAAATCCTTATTTGTTGTTATTATGTGTTTAGTATCATGGATTTCTATGGATTAAAATATGCATTGACAAGCGCAGGCTGTCAATGCATTTTAACAAGAAATAAGTCCAAACCAATAAATGTTTTAGAAGGGTTTTTAAGGGGAAATAATACAATTTCTACATGAAATAAGCGTCTCAACTTGGCAAAATTTGTGTTCAGAAATTCCCGAAACCAATTAATTTATATACATCATCACTTTGTCGACCTTCTATGGTATGCAGAAATTTGCGAGTGTGGGCGATAAAAAACAACTGTTTTGGTGATATGGCACAAAGCAGTAGCTCAAACATTTCTCTTTTTTTTTTTCTTTTCTTTTTTTTTTCTTTTTTTTTGGGGGGGGGGGGGGGGGGCTCAGCTCATGTTTTTTAACCCCAGCCCATAAAGGCTTGCTTTATTATCTCGCGGACTCGACCCCTGCACAGATTTTTAAGGCTGAAACACGAATACCAGATAATCATTATCCTTAGAATGGCCATAGAATAAGAATAGTAAAATGACAATTCAATTAATTGATAAAAACTACCAAAAGAAAGAAACCATCATTGATTAGCATTATTATGCCTAACTATTTCCTATTTTGATCATTTTTGTCACTGTAAAAGATCTCTGACATCTATATTGTGCCCAATTCATCCCTTATTTAACAAAAGGGTCAATAAAAATGACAAGATATTATTTATTTGTACATATTGGATGCTGTATTAGTCTGCTTTCGGGCATTGCAGGTGAGTATACGCTATAACTGATTAATCGGAAAATCGTAGATTTTACAGAACAATTAATCGGATAGTTAAAATTCAAATCGCTTTCAGCCTTACAGATTTTCATAGACTTTTCAGGTTCTAACTGTCTATCCCATGAGAAACTGGAGCTGTCTAGGTTTTGGACAACAGTTGGCAATAGCAGTCGCAATGACAACACTTTTTTTTGTTTTGGTCTTTTCTCCTACTATAGGGATGTAGCATCACAGTAATGTCATGTTTGACCCATGTTGGTGACACAGTCTTTTACAATCGCTGTTTTCACCTCAACATGACAACTTTAGTCGGAACATGTACAGTTTGCTGCTTTGTTTGATGTGCCTTAACAAAGACAATCGAAGATCCTAACTTTTTTAACCTTTTTGTCGTTAGATTTGTTAACATACCATAAATAATCGGGAAAATATGGTCATAAATTGTGAGGCAAGTTTGATGTAAAATCTAAAGAACTCGAGAACTAAATAATCCTTAAAGGCACTTATCAGTTATCACTAAATTTTTAAAGCAAGAATTTGTTTTACCCCTATGTTTGGTATAAAATAAAAAAAAAAATCAAACTCTTTGCAGACTTTAATAACTGTGGTTTTGCAAGCAGAACTAGAAAAGGTCAGTAAGCTATTTTGTCAAACAAAACAGGTACACACATTTCAACCCTGATGAGAGAAATTTCAAGTGACTAAAATAAATATTTTCACTTTACCAGAATTTCCAAGTAAGTAAACAGTAATGGGGAAAAAAAGGACCTGACAATTCCTTCGAAATAAGGAGGAATTCTACTAACCAGATTTCTAAGTTAATTGGGTCAGATATGGCACATAACAAAAGTCATATATCAAATAACACTGTTTGGACAATTTTGTCTCGATATTTATGTTAGATATTTCAAACAAAGGGATTATCAGTAATAGGGAATTTAATAGCCATTTAGAGATAAGGAAAATAGAAGCCGAAAAGTAATAGGTTTAAAACTGTTTGTGAAAAAATATATATTAACTGAAACACCAGTTCGCTAATCAGATAGACATCAAAAGTGTAGAAAATATAAATAAGAATTGAATGTGAAATAAAAAACCAAGTGGAGTGAACTTTGTTGTTGCATTGAGAAGGATAACTCAGACTATTAATCGTCAACACGTGCCACAGCAAATTGAAATAAGTTCCGCCTAATTACTTCATTTGGTCTAATTTTAAAAGACTTGTTTGTTATTGATGGACTATCGGTATCATGAGTGTCTTTTCCTCGACTATGAAATACTTTGTTTTTGATGTTATTTTTTGTTGTTTTTTTTAAAAGCAAATTATTGTAGTTTCTATTATCCAGTATGGGGAATGAAATTTTGTGTGGATAACAGAAGTTACTTAAAATAATAGTAACTTCACTTCATTCATTCTTTGTGTGGACACAGTATCCAACCTTTGTTTTACCCATTCAGACATTCAGTTCGAATAACAAAATTGACATTAAAGATGCAAGTAGCTGTTTTGTGGATGAAAATGTTATGGAAAATCTGTAAACCAAGTTTCAGGAAATCTTTTGAAAGCACTTTTTTTAACAAGTGAGAAATAATAGATTTATAATCCTGTGGACCAAGGTCTTTCTTCCAAGCTAGTTTGTGTCCAGTTTTGATGAGCCTCCTGATATCTCAACAAAATCTCCTTTTTCTAGACTGCTGGTTACAGGGGGGGGGGGGGGGGGGGGTTCTATTGTGAAAGCAGCTCAGGCCTGGACTTTAACATTTGCCTGCTTGCCCATGGCAATTGAATTTCCAGTCAGGGCAAGTGGATTTTGTGCTTCACTTGCTGACATGGCAAGTCACTAAGATTAGGGTAAAATATTACTTACTTTTTGCTTTTAAAAAAAAATTTTTTTTTTCTAAGTCTCGTCTAAATGTATTTTAAGTCAGATAAGTTGATACAATTGAGCCCTGCCATAGTCATATCATTAAGAGTTCAACTTATAATTGTGACAATCTCAAGGCATGCCTAATAACCTATGGAACAACAAAGTATGTGCAAAGACATTTTAGGTCAGGGCAAGTGAAATTTGAATGCCACTTGCCATACCAGCAAGTGCTGAAAAATGTTAACAACTTAACATCCAGCCCTGCAGCTAAATTGGGGAGACTTAGAGGGCCTATAGGTCTATGATGACATGTAATAAGTTTCAGCAGTATTAAGAGACCCTGTGTACATAAACATCCTAACACTCTTTCGTTTTCTTTTCAGATAAAAAATGGTCCAGCACTCTTTGAGATGGGGTCAACCTCCTTCACCCACCTACTTGACGGCTATGCCAAGCTGGCAAAGTTCACTTTCACCAGGGAAAACTCTATCCTGTTCTCCACAAATTTCCTCAACACCCGTTCATATTCAGCGGCCGCCCTGGCTTCAAAGATCCGTCCCTACTTGCTCTTCGGAAGCCGGAGGCCCCAGTTCAGTTGGTTTGAAAAGTTCTGGGCCTTATACAATGAGGCGGACAATACTAACATCAATGTCTATGACTTTCCTGCCCAGTCAAACGACAACAGCCCAACTCCTGCCATGGAATATGTAGCACTCAGCGATTTCTGGCATGTCTACCAGTTTGATCCACAAAACCTGCAGGAAGCCATAAAAATCAGGCCCAGAGTACCTGGACCTTCGTTGGTCGACAACTTTCTACCGCTGATTTCTTCTTCTCATCCGATAAGGGAGTTTGGCAAGTCCAGCCTGGTTACCATACTGTCAGTGGTTAATCCTATCCCAGAGGAGCCCAGTACCATTCACGTGGTAAGGATACATTCGACCGAATCCAGAGAACAAATAGCCGAAATAAAAGTGGAGAGGCTGTCCTACATGCACGCGTTTGCCCTCACAAGACACTATGCCATTATCTTTGCAGACCCCCTGTTCATTGACTTTGAAAAGACCTTCAGCACAGTGACGCTTTCAGGCAGCTTCGTCTGGATGCACAGACAACGGACAACAGTATATGTGGTGCATACGGAAACAAAGGAAATCTGGAATGTGACAATAAGACCCTCGGTTCATTTGCACCACATAAATTCCTACGAAAGCCATGGCAAAATTGTCATCGATTACGTGGTTTACCCGACGATAAACATGGTGCATTATAAGCTGGACATTCTCATGAACATGACCGCCAGAAACGCCATCAAGCAGAATTCCCGAATCATCCGATACATCATCGACACAGAAACCAGGACCATCCAGCGGATAAAACACAAGAACTCGGCCTTCAAGTTCATCATGAAGTTAGATTTTCCGGCGATTAACGAGGCGTACAGGTTTTCCCGACACTGTTACATCTATGGGGTGGTTTCCAAGACGGATGGCCATGACCTCTCCATGACTGCTTTGGTGAAGAAGGACATTTGTAACAGTAGGGATCTAGTATGGTCCCAGCCAAATCTGTATCCCTCGGAAGCGGTGTTTGTTGCAAAGCCTGACAGCAGTTCCGAAGATGATGGCGTTTTGTTAACTTTGGTCCTAGATGGAAACAGAGGCATCTCGTTCATTTTGATACTGAATGCAGCGAGTTTCGAGGAGACGGGGAGGGCTTACCTCCCAACATATATGACCTTCACAGTCCACGGACGTTACTTTCCAAACTTATAACACATGTTGAAGCTGAAGCCTCTGAACCAAGTTGACTTTCTGTGTATGAGTGAAACTGGTTGGGAAGCCCCAACTTCAGACATTGCCTGAGTTTTGTATACTGAAAGTTAGCTGGTACCAGAAGATGTATTAGAGATACTAGTTAGGCAGAGTTGACCTGTTTTTACATTTCTCTATACACTTTGGCAACCAACTAACTTAATGGTTATACTTTTTGTTATTCCACAGTAAAATAAGGGTGATGTTGGTCATGGTCTACCCTTGGCCAAGTGACAGAAACAGCTCAAAATTATGTTCAAAATGTGATCACCATTATGACTCCCACATTTATAAATGGTCGGACTGTCTAGCAAAATCAGAATTGGGTGAAATGAATAAATTCTAGTATTTCGTCAGCTTGCTAGTGATGTGGTGAAATTTAATTGTGAGAATACATGGGCCATAATTTGTAACTGGAAATGTATTTGCAGTTTGCAAGGTATTTCTAAGTTAATAATCTTCACCTTTATCCCGTATAAAATGAAAATGCAAGATATCAAACCAAATTTCTAGGTTTTTCTTTGTTTGATGAAATGTCAGCCATTAGAATGCCTAAAAACTATTGATGTTTTCAGTAACTGGTTCTGACATATTCTTTGAGGTTTTTGCTCCACAGCCTTTAAGGGCTGTATGGTATTGTTTCTCAGAAACTGTAAGGTGTAGGAAGTTGATACTTGGTAGGACATTGGTTATGTGTAGGTGTGCAACGTCATGGTGTGATCTTGATTTGACCTTGCCATAGTGACCTTGAGTTTGAAAATCTTGTCTGGCCTATATCTCAGAAACCATAAGGTGTAAGAAGTCGATAGGGACATTGGTTAGAGGGTGTGGGTGTGCAACGTCATGGTGTGACCTTGATTTGATCTTTGACCCCACCGTAGTGACCTTGACCGTTAAATCTTATCTGGGCTATATCAGAAACCGTAAGGTGTAGAAAGGGGTACCTGGCCAAGACATTGGTTTTGGCTGTGTAGGTGGGCTGTGTCATGGTATGACCTTGATCTGACCTTGCTTTAGTGAACTTGCCCTTTAAAATTTTGTCCAGGCATTTAAAAATCTTGTCCGGCGTATATCTCAGAAACCGTAAGGTGTAGGAAGTTGATATTTAGTAGGGACATTGGTTAGGGTGTGCAGGTGCACAACATCATGGTGTGACCTTGATTTGACCTTTGATTCTGCTATAGTGACCATGACATTTAAAATTTTGTCTTAGGCCTGTAGGAAGTTGATTTTTGGAAGAGTCATTGGTTGGGGCATGTAGGTATATTAAATCATGGTCACATGGTGTGACCTTTAACCTTGACTCTACCAAATTGCGTTCACCTGCCATATTTGAGTCATATTTCTCTTACCAAAAAGATATATGATTTGCTGTAACTTATTATTTTATATACTTGTACTTATTGGTGTTATTCACAAGTTTTAGTTTACTGATTAACGCTGCCATCTTGCTTTGAATTGTCTTGTTTTAATACTGTATTTTTACATTTTGTCTCGCTTAAACATTATTTTTTCTACTTAAACATTATTGCATCTTTATTTTACTGACACTGTTTGCTCTGAAAGTCTCATTTTCTGTTTTACTTCTTCTATATCTCATGGTGTCAAAAATTGGTTCCTCGGGCTCTGGGATTCGGGCATCTCGAGATGCTATTTTTTGTTATTCCACCGCAATAACACGAAAAGCATAATCGGAGCTTACTGCTTCCATCACCCAACATTTGTATCAATATTGCAGACTTTAAAAGTAGTACGAGTCAAAATTAAGTATAATCGAAGTTTATCGAACCATATGTTTAAAAGTCCCCTTCAGAATTTTTTCTTTTCATTAGTGAAAGTAAGTTAGGTACAGCATTAATCCAAGATAGTGGCAGTTGGCTGTAACTAGAACTAAATCCTGTGGATATTGGAGATTCCAGGTATACAGATTGTGCACTATATGTAGTGGAAGTAAGTGATATCTCAAACCAGGTCCTGTGTATATATTTGAGGTTCCAGTTGCAGAAAGTTTGCTGGATATAGTGGAAGTTAGCCATAACTAGAACCAAATCCTGTGATATTGGAGATAATAAATAAATGTGTGTAAACATAGGCTATTAAAATGCCCCTTGACAACTGCGCACAATGCATTATGTAAAATAACAACAAAAACAAAACAGACTTAAACTTGTGATCCCGTTCTTTTTGTATAGTTAATTTATTGCATAGAAAAGTAATTTATTTCATGTTTCGTAACTTGTGCCAATAAATGTATGTGCGTATGTTTCTTTTTTTTTCCACAGCAAAAGGATCTTATTTACCTTTCCAACAGTTGTAGAGTATAACAGTGACAGTTTTACATTGCCTCAGATGAGACCCAATTTAAATAGCAGGTTGAAATATAATAAGCAGCAACTTTATTGCAAACAAAAGCTTAGTTATATAACTGATTACATGGAGAAGATGTCATAGATTGGAAAATAGTGTTATTTGTATTGTTTTGATAAATATAATTTGTTTGTAACTTTTACCTAAATTAACACAAAACTTATTGTTTTCTTTAGTCCTTTGAAATTATATAGTCTGATGCCATCTCTAAAGAGTTATAATCAAACACATTTATGATTACATCTGTTGCTTAGACTAAGTATATGGTAGAAAGAGAAAATGTATCTTAATTTGTTTATGTTTGAAGTATGTAATTGCTTGTATCAATAGTGTTATGTCTAAAATTCTAATTATATAATTATAAGGTCAACCCCCATGTCATCTATCACTTACTAGAAGGGAATGTGTATTGTTTCACCATCTGGTTAGAGTATTGTTCTTATACCTATTGTCTATGTTGTATAAAACCATGTGGTTAGAGAATTGTTCTCACACCTATTTGTATAAGTATATTCTTTATTCTATTGAATTCCTGTGAAACCACATTGTTGAGCTTGAGTATAAATATAGGTACAGACTATAGATAGATTGAGAGTAAAATTTAGAGAGAGTGATTGTAGAGATAAACTAGACATCATAGTGAAGTGATATAAGATATTCATAAATTATTAGAGAACTTTGGTAAATGAGAAATTGTGAGATCTAACATAGAAAATAAATATTAAGAGACATTTCGGTACACTGTTGATTGAGACATTTGCTATTGAATTGTTATAGTTTTATTGTTATATTGTGGAAAATATTAACATCTAATAAACATATCAAACTTCAATCACACCTCTTACTACTGAAAGAAGTCACTCGGTGACAAGACTCTAAATTTCAATGAAAATCGGTCCCTGAAAACCTGATATTTTGGTTGAGCTGGAATTCTACCTTAAGGGTTTGATTTGTACACGATTCTCTTCAACTGGTGAGGTTCAAACCACTTTAGTGCTTCAGCATTTGAATCATACAATAAATCAAAAAGTTGTCCCCAGATTGCATAGAGTTGGAGGGCAGTGCTGCATGTTTCCACCATTGAGTTTAGTGTTCGAATGGCTATGTCTCTGTCATACAGCTAATGCCATATAAGGACATTCTTCCCATATATCCCACATGGATACGATGCGCATAACCACAGAGGTCTGAGTCACAATGATTAACCGCCAAACACTTAGGCCTTTGATATGAAAAATCACCATTTTCTACTTCTAGTTGTCTCTGGGGCTACATTTTGTTTGGTAACCTGAAGAATGGAAAGACTTCGGACTCCATCCATGTATAATTCTTCTCATTAGTTGTGGAGATTCTCATTGACACCCACAAGACTGGGTTACTAGTGCTGCGACTCGGTCCACAAAAATCACTCGATTATCGCCCACATGTGATCGATGCATCATTCGATGCATCGGCAGACATTAAAATCATACAAAACTTACAGAGTAAATAACTAATCCAAACTTTTAGATAATATTTTTGTACATTTCAACAATTCTAAGGTAAATAACTAATCCAAACTTTTAGATAATATTTTTGTACATTTCAACAATTCTAAGGCGATATCTTTGGGACAAAAACTGCTCTATTTTTATTTTATGGAAAATCACTTCCTCTTTCATTTGATTTGACTAGAAACATACTAGAACTCAACCCTTTTTCGGCATCCGGAATTTTGGTTTTTTGATCAATGCATCAAAATTAATGCCGTCATCAATCAGTGCATCGAATGGACCACTAATCGGCGCAGCACTATGGGTTACCAATCTACATTGACCCTTAACCATCGCTCTTGGCCCCCCCAAAAATTCTTCGTTTAGTGCACAGAGTTCACCCTGTGTGGTGTAAATAATACACCTGCAAAGCAGCAGAATAAATTAGATAAACTGTCAGGGCTGTAGAAATACTAAAAATAGACTAGGCCAAAAAAGAAATGCCAGATATGTGGTAATATATTCTTTATAAAGCTTACAAGTGCTTCTTTTTTGAGTAAATATAGTTTGTTTCCATGAAAATAAGGAATTTTAACCGCAAGTTAATGGGCAATTAGGCCAAAAGAAATTTGACTTTACTTCACTGAAAGTCTATTATCTGACCTCTCACTGCAGAAAAAACCCCTCAATTTTATGAAATCCTTCCCACTCTCCCAGAATTCTATTTCCCATTGGTCTATACTAAAATGCATCTTCCATTTCATGAACGTTTTATCATCCAGACAAGATCATCCTGTTTGGATAACAAAATGTTGGGCTGTATATGGAGCAATGATTTCTCAAAGAGCACATTTCACAAAAGGAGGGAGGTTGTGTTTTCACTCAATTATATTCTTTCTGTTCTACTTTGTTTAGAAATACTCCAAACATACTTGATTTGCCTGAAAAATTATGATTTTTTTTATTATTACCCTTTTGTAACAAGGTGCATCAGGGACCGGGCAGGCGAAGGTAGTAAGCCTCCCAGTAAACATTACAAATGTTTTTTAACGTTTACAAACCTAACTATGAACGGTTTATTTAAGGTTTAAAATGATGGGCTCCTAAACGTTTGCCTATAAACGTTTATCAAAGTTTAAGCATAAACGTTTATAAACGGTAATACATAAACGTTTATAAACGTTTGTACACCGGTTATATGTTCAAGTATCCAGCATGATTCAAGGGAGAATGTAAACAAACGTCATTTTATGAAAAATTACCCTGTTTACATCAATTTACCCTGTTTACATCAATTTTATATCTCTACTAAGAATTTAATGATGGCTTCAAACAACAGTGATACAGCAAGATATACTGACAGAAATATTTCTTCAGTTTCTCTTCAAAATGGCTGTGCTGACATCATCCAAAATAAAAATGAGTTTAAGATATTCTTCACTCTTTGTAAAACGTTTAAAAATGTTTTTAAACGTTTATATACCAAACTAATATTACTGAAACGTTTATGAAACCATAATATTGAATAAATGTCAATATTTAGGTTTATATTTGGTTTTAAAAACGTTTATAGGTTTACTAAACATTTATAAACGTTTACAATGTTTACTGGGCTGACCTCTGTTCCTCTTTACAGTGCTATTCATACGCAGTATAAAACTTTATTTTATTTGTGAAACTCTATCATACATACAAAAAGTGCTAAATACTACATGGGTGGTCACAATTGTGTCATAGTTCATAATTGTGTCCTTTAATTTATTATTGAATGTGAATGTACTCATCTTGGGTGTTTAGTTCAATTTTTTAAATTTTCATGAAATAAAATCAATCTCAATGGGAATAATTTGAAAAGAAAAAAAAATTCAAAGTTCTGGTTATAACATTTTAAAATAAATTCCAATTAAAAATCAGACATTATTATGAACTGGACACAATTATGACCACCTGTGTACATAAATATTTTGGCCAAAAAAAAAAAAAAAAATTTTTTAAATTGGCTGGACAACCATAAAAGTTGAAAAGATGAATGGAAAATTGAAAAATATAATGCTATTTTGAAAACTATGGGAATCTTGACCTGCATTTATAAACATTAAAGTAAAATATGTTTAAAAAGCCGGTTAAATGAATACATAATCATTAATTAACCAGTAGAGCCCAGATCATAGGTTTCATAATGGCCTTCTAAATGTTGGTCAAGACACTGACTAAAATTTTTGTATGAGTGCGTTATTGCACCATTTTATGTTGCATCTCCAAATGTTGAAGTAAGAAATGTTTCAGAAACTACCTTGCCTGGTTTATAACAGATGCAACAATTATGTTACAGCGATTATTTTTTCTTAACCCTAGCTCCCACCCACCCCCACCCCACAATGTGGCGGACTCATATGTACTGTAAGTGGTGTCCTACAAACAAATTTCAACAGAAATGAAAAATATCCGAAAGAAATTATGAATAATAACAGAAATTGTTCCTAAGATTTTCTCAAATCTCAATGTTGTTTGCCATTTAGCTGTACCTGCGGGCTGGGATTCTTGCCTGTCGAGGCTGGCTATTTTTGAGTTTTCCTCGTTACAGGTCTTTGTCATCTAATGTTTTATTGCGTTTCAAGATGTCTTCCCACCAAACGAATAAAGATAAGTCGAGGTCTATCAAGTGTCGACACTTTTGCTTTGCGTTTGATTCTCACAATTACTGCCCTACCTGTAGGGAATCTGGTAAGGGTGATGATAAAAGGGTGATAAAACACTGATATTTCAATAAGGTGACTGTGTTCTTGCAGCAATGTTGAGCTCAGACGAATCTAAAGAGGAGAAAACGCCAGTGATTGTGAATTTTTCGACTGAGACGCAAAGATTCAGCTCAGAAATGATGTCCCTTTTAGAAAGACAGCACAAACTCAGAAGTGAGTGAAACTTTGAGATGTAAAGATGTGAACATTACTCTTGACACACAGCTAGTACTGCTTAAAGCCTTAAACTATAAAGATATTATTGGTATTCAACATTGTCTGTGATGGTATTATCTAAGATTTCTTCCATTACATCATTCACTGTTTGGCTTGGTAAGTTATAACTTGGCACGCCCAAAATTGGCATTAAATTGATGTACAGGGGGGGACAGCGATTCGCAGGGGACAGCAATTCGCCAATTTCTATTGTACCTCATTTAAAACTAACATCTATGTTGATACTGAATGAGCCTTATAGCATAGAAAAGTGTGCAACATGTCTTGATACTTTTCTAAGATTTTAGAACTGACAGTATGCAGGATTAGAAAGATAAATAAAAAAGTTTATTCATTGGTAAAAAAATATGCCCAACAAACTGCATCTGACTAAGGCAAAAAGATGTATGTTCTGTAAACTATGTCCGGGGTCAATATAAATACTATTTATAACGTCATCATATGCTAGAATGAAATGAGAAGAATTGTTCTTTTGCTTTTATTATTCAATACAAATTGTTTAACAGTCTTTGTAAGTTTTTGGGAACAATATAAAAATAATTGGCGAAATGCTGTCCCCTTTTGGACAGCCCTAGTTTTATTGCCATAGGACAAATTCTATAAGTGTATTTGTACTTATCACAAAATATATTATATGATGCTACTATCATTTTACAGTTTAAGGAACCTCTTTTCATTCTGATAACTTTTATAAAACTACGCTGCATATTTGTTCTCAAGAAACTGCACATTGGTGTTTTTATGGGCGAATCGCTGTCCCCTCCTGTAGTAAAGAATGAAATCAACCTCAAGCCACTCCGGATGGCTGAAACGAAAATTAGGCATTGTAAGGTGTATGATGATTGGCTCTGTACCAATTTAGGGTCCCATCATAAACATAAAGGATCAAGCCCAACTTAAGCCAAATATAATCTGAAAAAAAAGAGAGCTCAAGTTGAGCTAAAAATAGTCCATACCTTAAGTACGTACTCAACTCAGTCCGCTCTGTACTAAGCTAATAATGGATCGGGCTACTAGTATATTCCCCAAATGTCTTAGCCTAGTCTTATGCTTAACTTTTGGATACAAATTTAACCAACATTAGCCTGAGATTTGCCTAAAACCTTTGGTGAATATGACCCCAGGATTAAGTTTGTATTCATTAAGAAGCTGAGCTGATTTTTGCCTCAACTTTCGGTGTGACTTTGATCCACACATCAACATGTATTAAAGTTTGGATCAAATATGGTTGAACCTTCTGCAGCTGATCCCAAAAATTCAGCTCAGTTTCATGAATACTGATTAAAGCAGTGGATTAGCTGAGCCTTTCCAAAAAATTTTAATCTGATTTTTGGCTCAGCTTGATCTGTTTTTGAGAATACGCCTTCACATTCACTGTAGTATGCAAAAGAGATTTGTAAAAATAGGCATACTTTTATGCAATTGGACCTTGCA
Source organism: Sabellastarte sp. h YS-2021 (assembly GCA_964017235.1). NCBI lineage: Eukaryota > Metazoa > Annelida > Polychaeta > Sabellida > Sabellidae > Sabellastarte > Sabellastarte sp. h YS-2021. The sequence continues at coordinate 6,928,858 of OZ024940.1, forward strand.
GTGTAGTTGTAATTTCAAGTATCACTTTAAAAAACGCTCACAAATTATAATGTACGTGGAAATTTCAGGATATGCTTCTTTTTTTTTTATAGCATCAGACAAAATCTGCGAAAACTGCTGCATCTTTCCATTGTCAAGCATTGCATTCATGGTTTGTTCACCACAGCAGTTCGTACCAAAATGGCCGCTAGCCGAGGGAAGAAGTGTGAACATTTTGGGAGCAGAAATGAGAAGGTTTGTCCATGAAACTAGCGATTTTGTGATTTAAAAAAATACATTCATTTTTGCTGTCTACCTGATTTTAAAATACTTGAGTGGTTCAATGGTTGCCTTTGTAAATATTCCACTTCTGTTACACATTTGTTTTTCTTTTTCATTTTGCTCTTGAAAACTTTTTGTATAATTTTTTTTTTATATAATTATTTCGGCCATATTAAAAAGGAGCATTAAAAGAACAGGAGTTCATGTACAGTGTGTGGTTATTTTGGCCTTTTGGCCATCAATGTAAAGGTATTTCAGTATAAACAGTGACGAAATATACAAATTTGAGAAAGCGATAATAAATTCATGAAATCTTTTATACAAATAACAGGTCAGATAATGCTACTGTAGTTGCTTATTTATTTGGGGTTTAACATCGCTGTCAACACTGTACAGGTCATATCACGAAGGGTAGTCTTGTGGGCAGAGGAAACCAGTACATACAGTTGGTCAAGGTTCTGTACTGTAAACTGCCGATCATCGGAAAGCAACTACCAACTTTCCCACATAAGGTCTGGGGTTTGAACCACTGACCTCAGAGGTGCGAGGTGAGTGTGTCACAAACATTTCATAATTATGCTACAATTAATTGTACTAATATCTTGAGATCACCTCAAACAAAATTGGGTGATATCGTACTCTTATCTTCACCAACCTAACTTCCTGTATTTTTACACGTGTTCATTTGTGTTGTTCAGGTTGGAGAAGTTTGTCAGCATCCACAAGAATAGTTACTTAATATTAGTGTGTGCCATGCATGGGCAAGTAGAAAGGGAAATCTTTGCCCAGATTCAAAAGAGGTGAGGGATGTTAGGAAACAAACAATTAACTTGGAATTTGAGTGTCTCATCACGCCATTTGCCCAATATTTACTCCCACAAATGATAGCTAAAGTCTTTTAATACAGGCTCAGGCATTATGCTAATTTATGCATTGTGCACAGACTCTCAGGATATCCATTTTCACAATTTTGAAAATGCAATTAATGACCAGGCCATTTTACCCTATTTTTGTCCAGTGATAACCCAATTTTATGTACCCCGTTTGGCGGTACCTGATTTCAGATACCGCTTTCTCATTTGAACACATGAAATTTCTGAGACCCCAACTTTCCATGAATTAAATTTTCAAGAATAAAATATTTTATTGAAAGTAGAAGTGAAGCTGAGGTCATATTCGTGTTGATATTAAAAATATGCGCCAAAGTCTATGTTTTGTGATAAATATCCTGACTTACACGAGTAGCAAAAAGAAATCAAGGTTTTTCCCAAACTCAGATTATCCAGTAACATGTTTGTTGGGTCGTATACAAGAATTAAAACCATTTTAGTCTTTTGATTTTTACTGAAATACTACAATGAAAGAATACACAACTGGTATTCTGATGATCGGTATATTAAATGGAGGGAAAAAATGGGAAATTGAAATTGACTCTGAAGGGCTTCTAATCTGTTATTCTTTGTGTTTTGCAGAATTTATAACTTTCATGCAGAGTTTGATAGTGTGTCTTGTTTCTTGTTCCTTTTGTCAAAAAAAAGGGGAAAATATAAATTGAATTGATTTATGTTCTTGATAACTAACTTTTTAAATGGTTATTCTTGTTTGGATCTGCATTGCTAGGTTTCTGTCCAGTAAGCTGCAGATGCAACCAGCTCACAATGCACAAGAAGCAGTTCAGTGCATGAATACCATAGCTAAGGTAAAGAAATCTGTACAGAGGTACAGCTTGTAGTTCAGAATTAATAAATATTACAATATCTTCTGTTCTACAGGACTCCAAAGTCTTTGTGCATTTATTTTTAATTTTTATACTCGGCGCAATATCTCCATATATGACTGCACAAGTACAGTTCCAACTGACAAGTAACTCACATTCCCCTAACTGAAAGACAGAAGCTCAAGGATGACCATTTATCAACGTCCTTGAGGTTCTTTAGCCTGCCACTGGGAATAGGACCCAATGACAGAGGACCGCCATTTTAAGTGGTCATCCGAGCCACTATGTATCTTCCTGTCCCTGGGTTTGAACCCACGTCCTCTGAGTTCCTAGACAACTCTGTTACCATCTAGGCCACAGTGGCAGATAAGTCCTATTTAAGCAATCCAGACCACACAAGTACTGCCCAAGTTCTCCAGTGATTAGCATTCCCCTAACACCCTATTACCATTTATCATTGTCCCTGGGGATCTCAAGCCTGCCACTGGGGGTAGAACAGAAGATATTGCTCTAAATACAGATATACAAAACAGACAACACAAAATAAGCAAACACTACACAAGAGATTCATTCTAAGCATTAAGTGGTTGTCCGTGCTACTATGTATCTGCCAGTATCTGGGCTCAAACACAAGTCCTCTGTTTATTAGGTGAGTGTGTTACCGACGTGGCCACAGTGGCAGATATCAGAGGCTCTTGTTACAAAGAGTTGACTGTATGTCTGCTGCTTCATTATGTTGTCAAATATATGGAGACCATAAAATGTGTTGATCACCACAAAATAAGTCCGAGAACTGAATGAAATTCCTGCAGCAGTGAGACGCATCCTTTTGTTTCAATTTCCAGAGTACCACCAAAACTGGGCAACAGCAAGCGCAGAGTTTACTGCCCACAGGGAGAAAAATAATGGACAGTGATGCACTGTTGACACACTTCTTGCAGGCCATAGGACTGACAAAGATTCAGGTAAACATAGTGTTGTGGCTAAATGTAAATGCAACTGGTTACCGAAAGCAGAAATTCAAGTGAAAATGTTTGATTTAGTAAATGCCATGAGATAAGTTTGCAAATCCACATCTGAGCTATAAATCGCATATAACTATGGACTGCAGTGTGCTTTTTGGAGACTTTGGAGGACAAAATGTCTAATAGTTCATAAAATATAATAAAATACTCTGAAATATTTTTTTTTGTGATTGACTGTTTTGGTAAACTTATGTTAAAATAGTGAATATGCAAAGAAACTATTTTTGATTATTAAAAATTGGAAGGTAGCCAGATCAGTGGCTTTCAGTCGGCAACCAGGTTCCGAGTTTACTGTATTCTACACTAGATAAACATTAATGCTTAAAGATTTTCATCAAGATGCAGCTTAGAGTTTGTACGTGGTTGTAACAGTGTTGAACTTAGGCTGAGCCTTAAAGTCATCTTGGTTTAATTATTCTTATGGCAACTAAGTCAGACCAAAATCTTCCAAAATAGCCATTGAGTGATGTAAGCTTTGAGGGCCATATTCTCGAAAGGTTTTGGCCAAATCTTGGGCTTAAGATTGCAGTATTTGTATAAAAGTAAAGCCTAAGATCTGTCTTGAATACGGTCCTAGGAATGCTACATTGACCAACAGCTCATTATTTCTAACTGATGAACCAGGCCTTCAGTAGGTTCGAATTGACACACAAACTTTGATGGTTAGACTTTTTTAGTAAGTTTTAGTATGCCCCAGGTCGCAACAGAAGTAAATATGCAGGCTTTTTGACAACACTGTATGGAGCTAACTTTTGTGGTGCTGAATGTAATGAAATATACAGTCTGGTTACGGCTTTATTTCATTTCATGCATCAATTTGTGCAATATACAGGGGTTTTGTCAGGTGATTTTAAAACTTTGATTCTAAGTGATTCTTCATTATGCATATCACGTTTCGTTGTAACTCTTCAAATAATTTCATCAAACATTTTGGAAGCTCCAAACTTTGGCACAGTACTAGTACACATATGTTAATTCGGTTAAGTTGTAAAATTCTTAATCTACATTTTAACCTTTCCCATCAAGATTCGAGAGTAGCATAAGTCAATGTCTACCAGAACTTTCAGACATCTTGGTAAAAATTATACACAAAAAAGAATTATACCAAGGACTCAAAATGTTATTTTAACTGGAAGGGAAATTCTACCAACAGAGTTGCCTCACATTATCTGAACTATCTTTTAAGGCAGAGAAACTGTTGAGGAGCTTTGGGACACTTAGACTAGTCGCCGCAGCCTCCAGAGAAGACTTGAAGAAATGTGGGATGGATCAACCAACTTGCGATAAGATAACACGCTTCTTTTCTGCTGATTAATATCCACAGTACAGAAGTCTCATCATCAAAATTTAATGTGCAAACTGCAGGACAATTTATGTTAACATTCACAATTAAGAGGACTGCGTCTCAATGTTCAAATTTCAAGCGGCTTTGTTGATATAATTATACTGGAGAAAGTATATACAGGAGATGAATAAATATTTAAACGTCTTCAGATTATATATTAATGCTCTTAAAGCTCACATCAGGGAGACTTAATGAATATTCACATCATAGAAGATATCCCATTGATGTACAGACAACTGGAGAAGTTGTGTAAATGTCAAAACTTCCAAGAAATATGTATTAAAGTTCACTAAGCAGAACTGAAGTAAACATTTAAAGTGTGATATTGCCACACAGGGGCCACTTGGTTAATGTAGTTGTCACAGGTTGCTACAGTAAGGTTCAACTACAACAGACTTCATTAACATTGTGTTTATCCAAGTTTTAGCATTTTGATATTGGAAATTCTGTTGTTGAAATTACATTATTCTCTACACATCAGGGTCCAGATTGTGTCTGGACACCTGCCATTGTAATTACAGTTTTGTGCTTAATTACTGAAATGTGAAAGTTATGTCACTTTTAACATGTAAGGTCATGTCTTCACACTCCATTGGTGAGATTTTAAGTGATTATAGAGTCTTAAAGATTGCTGTTGTGGTATATTTGTGTTCTGCTAATAAAACAAACAACCTCATCATTCCTGTTTCCATGAATTTTTAAAGCTTCACACCACAAGTTAAGGTCTGCAAGAAGCCATTCTTGACTTGGTCTCAGAATGTGCACGTTTCTTGATTTTTTTCCTCATTGTAAATGCCACTTTCTTAAACATAAGATGCCAATTTATGTCCTCATTGGCCATGTGGGTTAGCAGGTTTGTCATCTACTCACAGGCTGTCACCTCTGTATGGGTTTGACTCCCACAAGTGGCAATGCTGAGGACCTGTCCCAATATGATCCTGGCTGTTGAATGGGATGTAAGAGCCCAGCTTTGACCTTTAAACATAAGATGCAAAAATGTAATGTATAGGGCTACTTGTAGCTTCTGTCATACATGTACTTGTCGTTCTCTCTGGTAAATAGCAAACTTGTTAACCATTAGGCCCTGCAGTGAGACCTGCCGAGGTTTCAGACTGTTTCAGTTAATAATGGGATCTTGGTTTGAATTAACACATTATGCTATCACTGAGTACTGAATGAGTGCATTGTTGCACTGTAGTTCACCCTTGGGTGGACTATATAGCAAAAATGAATGGCTGAGGATAGTAATCTCTTTTAAATAAAACAAATAATAAGATTAAATAATACTCTGTCTTCCGTGGCTGGATTGTAAACGCCTTCCATACGCGTGTCCGTTTGTGCATCCGTCCGTGCATCCGTTTGTCAGGTTTTTACATAAACCTTAACATCTCATTCATTTATAAAGATATCTTCACCAAATTTGCGGGGAATGTTTATGGCTATGAAAACCTGTCTCTGCAAAATTTTGGCCTCATTTTGAAAAACAAAATGGCCGCCATAGCCAATTGTTTGAAAATCATAAAGTTGTTCTCAATCTCGAAATATTCCAGCTAGCTTTATCAAATTTGCACAAAATATATATGGCTGGAAAAGCTAGCCTGATAGTAATTTTGACCTAGTTTTAAAAACAAAATGGCCACATTATCATGTTTAAGGTCAAATGCGGTTATTCTATTAAAAAGGCCTTATATCTCCTAATATTGCTCTTAGAGGTTCAGAATGTGAAAACAACTTGTAGGAAGTCATGGCCTGGGAATCTTTTCCAAGTGTTGAATTTGACCTTTGACCCCTGCTTCAAGGTTAAATGGAGCTGTCAGACTAAAATGTCCTTATTTCTCCCTTATTATTGGTGCTATGGCTTCAGAATATAAAGACAGACCATCAAAAATCCTAGCCTTCAAATGTTTTGCCTGAGAAAAATTTTGGCCTTATTTTGAAAAACAAAATGGCCCCCATAGCCAATTATTTAAAAATCATTAAGATCTTCTAAAACATGAAATATTGCAGCTCGGTTCATCAAATTTCCACAAAAGATATACGGTTAGAAAAGTTAGCCTGATAGCAGTTTGGTCTAGTTTCAAAACCAAATGGCCATCATATCACGTTTAATGTTGAATGGCATTATCCTATTAAAAAGGCCTTAATATTTCCCTTATCAGGGTTCCCACAGACTTTTGATAACTGGATTCAAGGTCTTTTCAAGGTCAACAACAAGCATCCTCAAGGATGTACTTTAAGCAGGGTGCAGCCACTAAATTTCAATATTTTTTTCCATGACTTCTCCATGACCGAAGCTTTAAAATTAAGGACCTTTCACATCAAATCATGCGTACTGAATGAGTGCATTGTTGCACTGTAGTTCACTCTGGCGCGGACAAAATAACAAAAATGAATGACTGGGGACATTAATCTCTTTTAGATAAAGCAAGCAATAAGGTAAAACCTTCTCTTCCTAGAATATTTTACTGCCAATAGTTTTGGTACACTGTTTAAATAACCTGTGAACAGTCAAGTGGTTGACTAAAAATAGCATGCATGAAAACTTTATCCACATATTGGCAAAAACAAGTAATATTTAAATACAGTTAAACACACCACCATATTAATAGTATGTAATTTATTGTTCTATTTTTTTATCACAGTCTGTTATTTCAAATCAGGTCAGAGTCAATCAGATTAAATTTTTGCCAAGTATATATGACATATGTTACTTTAAAAATGTATGGTTTTCTTTGTCTTATACATTTATAAAGGGATTGTTTGGATATAATTTTTTTCCTGTCATTTTAATTCAATCAAGCTGTTCAGTTTTGTTTAATTTTTCTGAATAAATTACACATTAAGGCACCTCTGTTTCATCAAACTACACCTGGTGTTATCTCGCAACCTTAAATCCCTTCGGTATTCTTCCAACCAAAAGTTTAATTGCGCAGACTTGTTGACTCGCGGAAGCTATCACCCCTGTCTGGACATACAATGGGTCTAGACTGGCTCATTTGCATATCGGTGATGTTATGATGGAAGAGTTTATCATTACATTGTAGGGTATCTAAGTTTGAGCTGGTAATACAACTGTTTGGTTTTGGAACAAGATACAATTTGCCCTTCAATGAAATAATACTTATTTTCTTTGTCTTATTTGCCTGACTCATAATGGCAAATTTTATAGCTGTTATGATGATAGTCTCATGATCTGTAAACGTACAAATGTAATGTTTGTTTACAAGGCCCAGAATCGGCGACTGTCTGCACGTGGTGAAACAAAGAGGACAGTAATAACATGAGGGAGGTCACAGTAGTAATGTTTGTAAATATTGAATCTGGAGCTGGCCAAAACTGAATACCCCCCTAGTACCTCTCCCAATATGACTCTGGCTGTTGAACAGGACATAAAACCCCAACTTTGAGCTTTGTATGATTTATTTATTTTTATTTATTTGGGGTTTTACGTCGCTTTCAACACTGTACAGGTCATATGACGGGTAGTTGGAAGGGCAGAGGAAACCAGTACATACAGTTCGTTAGGGTTGTGTACTGTAAACTGCCAACCAACGGCAAGCAACTACCAGCTTTCCCACTTGAGACTGTGTGGGGATCGAACCCCGGCCTCAGAGGTGGGAGGTGAGAGTGTTACCACTCTGCCACCGTGGCCCCCTTGAGCTTTGTATGAATTCAGTTAATTAAGTAGAAATATTCTCATCAAAGGTCCCAAAATTTACGAGCCCAAGAAGTGATACAATTATGCACTGCTACTGGCTTAGTAGAGATTTCCCTTCTAGCTCACCTATTAGACCGTGAGCCTCCAAGCCACATACATGTGGCTGTAAATGGATGTTGAAGGGATATGGCACTATGTTCTACAGCCTTTACAGTTAAAAGTTTCCCTAATTTAAAAAAGGTTAACATCTGGGGCCATATATATTCTACAACAATACTTAGATAAGGTGACCTTAGATCTAAGTAAGGGAAGGCTTTTCACTTCAGATTTCTTGCACTTTGTATTTATGAAAGAAAGTTAGGAATGTTCAATTTCATCATTTCTTACTTGAAATCTAAAAAATACTTGAAATCTAAGTTATAAATGATCCAAGTATTGTAGAATACGTCCACTGGGCAGGGTCAGAGATTCTCAGACAATGCACTATGCAAGGGAATTTTTAGAAACTATAATCCCAGGATGATAGTGTATAGGACTTTTTATACACCATTTCCTATAAAAAGCACATTGCAAACGAGGAAATGCTTATATAAAGGCTTTAACCATCCATTTTTATATGATGAGGGAGGTTATGTCTGATTTTGATAAATATTACTAGTGTGACACCCCCGGAAAATATGCACTGAATTACCGTAAAGACAGCCATGTTCCGACAGGTGCTCTTTTATCTACTGGATAAAAATGATCTTAAGGAATTAAAAAAATAATGGGCCTTAACAGCCTACTTGTGCTTTCATGTATAGCAGCGTTGTCCATTGGTAAGATTTGGATTATCTTCTTTTTGCATGTGTATTATTCTAATGGGAAAAAAGTTACATCACTCTGGCCAATATCCGCCGTTTCGCCAGACAGTGAAACCAGAAGATTGACTGGATACCGAACACATCCGAATTATCCGATGTTAAGAATGTTACCAGGTCAAGGATTGGTGAAAATACAATGGTTTCAGTTAGTCATTCCTGCCATCTGTTTATGAAACGATGTCATTCAGTTTATAGTATTGTTGTTTCCTATTTTGGTATTGTACAAGCAAGATTCCAGTGGTGGTGGACCAATTCACGCCTGGGTACCAATTCACGCCCACCCCTAAATTTATCCAAAACAATCACAGTTAAACAATAAATTATAAATGATCCATTAGATGATTATCTATGATGTGGTAAACATCTTCTCAATGAAAAATACCCGGTAATAAATCTTCAAGAAAATTGAGGGTGGGCGTGAATTGGTACCCGGGCGTGAATTGGTCCTCCACCACTATATGTTAATTTCATATTTTCTACTTTTCAGTAGACCGAGTTTTCTGTCCCAAAATATGCCTTTTTAAAACTGATGGATGGCATTTTGGGACAGAGTTCCTCGCAACACAAAAAACTTCAATATCTGAAAATTACTGTCGCTTTAAACTTTAAAATATCCACTTAAATGTATTAACAGTATAAAGCATTTAGATGCAGGAACACAATTTTCTGTGTTTGCAGTACTATAGATACTTTTTCTGCACTTCCTGTTTGTGTAAACAATGATGAAATTTTACAAGTGAAATAATTTTTGTTAAATATATCCATTAACTATGCAAAAAGTGTATTTCTTTTAACGCGGGGCACATACTTGATACTCAAGTTGGTAGCCCAGTACATATTTAATGTCAGGATGTGTGCCATTTGTTGCCCTTCATGCCGTTTGTGTTTTTTGCATACTAATGGCATCTGTCTCTCGCCGATACATACCGCTTATAAAAAATTGGCCGAGAGACAGATTAATCGGTCTAACTTTTCAGATAGTTGATTAAGTCGACATAATTGCGTGTTTCCTGATTATATGCTGCCTCCAAGTGGCAATATTTATTGATCTCGTGGGACAATTTTGAAACAAATATTTTCGTATACTTAACTCTGATAAAACAATATCTGTGATTAATTGATGTGATCCATGTTTGATATCACTGTGTCTGTTATCAGCAGTCCTGGTTGCCCATTACCGATGATCACACATTAACACGTACTACACCCCTGTCACTAATGTTCGACAACATTTGCGTCAGACAATGACACAAAATAGGGAACCATGTCTGCATATTTGATAAATATACATTGGTATATATAAATTAGGGTTCACTTATTGGATTTCTTAACATTTTTTAGGAAATGGCGAAAAATGGGACCAGATAATGATAACCTGTCTAACATCAATGCCGTCGAACATTAGTGACGCTGGTGTAGTGGTCGCGCATTAACACGAGTTCTGTGCATATGATTTTGTTGTCAGTATAAATTAAATAACAAGTCATCCCCTTAATTTTGCATGATGCAGTAAAGTTTCTATTTATTTTTTATTTACTTATTTTTTGTGTGTTTGTGTGAACTAATGTATAAATTTTCAAAGCAAAATAAAATATGGTTGTCATTGGTAACACTTATGAATTTCCGTGAAATATGCAAATTTTCAAGTGAATTAAATGCCAATCTTGTTAGTTACTCAGGAAACTGAGACCTCAAGGCTGGCTGATGTTTGAGGTTATGATATTTTTAACAGTTATATTGTAACATTTACAGTTTGTTCAGCAGACACCAGTCAGCAATATTGTGCCTACTCCAATCCTTCAATTCAAGTGCATCAGTCACTGGCTGATGTCTTACGTTCTCGGGAAAAGATTGAATTTGGTGAGTATAAAAAGTCTGTTAAAAACGCACTTGATAAACATTGTTTAAATTCATGAAGTTCAATATAGTCTTGAGGAAATTATCTGATTGACACTATAATAGGAAAACTTACCGAATGACATATACAGATAAAATATATCACGAATGAAGATAACAATATTATACGAGTGCGTAGTAGTGAGTGGAATCGCCTCAATTTTCGTGGTCGATTATTCGTCCATTTCTCCGACCGATGATCGACCCATAATCGACTTTTTTACTCCACTGTAAGGCAATATATCATGAAACACTTTCCGGGATGGAGTATTTGTCAATCCATTAAGAATAACGGTGTTCTGACATTTAGAACCTACCAAAAGCACTCACTTCCGGTAAATATGGCGGCAGACATAAACAAACCCAAAATTGTGACAGATCTCTTGATTTATCAAAGGAAAGTTAAGGAAACTGTTTAAAATATAAAAAATACGTGGATATGAAGACACATAAGGAAGGGTGAGATTTAATCGATTTCTAGAAGTTGTCATGACCGAATGCAATTGTACCATAGCACCGACGATTAATCGAACGTTGGTCTAATCGTCCACTCACTAGTGCATAGCACGAGTATTGTTAATCTTCATGAGTGATATATATTTTCTCTATATGTCTGATGAGGGATGTTTTACTTTTATTATCCACTATTTTGTACGAATTATGGGTTAAATAAGGTGAATATTTAATAAGAGAACCTGAAAAAAGCTGTCAAAAAGCATGGGCAGCAGTGAATATAAAAACTTCAACCTTTATCTTGCAATATCTCCATCATTTCTGCATTGATTTTTATGCAACAAACATCAGCAGAAGCGCTATAGGACTACCTTTCTAATGATATATTATGCATATTTGTAAGTTACATACTTGTTGATGTTGTCGTGTATACAAAAAAATACATCCCGGGCTCTTTTTTTCCCTATATTTATGGCAAATACGTAGTGGGTGGACGATTAGACGTGTGCTCGATTAATCGTCGGTGACAGTGTAGAATCGCGGTCTGTCACTGATGTTTTTTAATGATCGATTATTAAGCTTATATCTTACCTTTCCTCATTTATATCAATATCCACGTATTTTAAAAATATTTTAGGTATTTTTACATAATAAATTGATAGTTTTGTCTTGAATTTCAAGTTTGTTTATGTCTACCGCCATATTTACAGGAAGTGGGTGCTTTCGGTAGATTCTAAATCTCGGAACACAGTTATTCTTAAAGGGTTGACCTATACTTTATCCCGGAAAGTGTTTCTTATATAATAAACAATAATGGAGTAAAATATGGGTCAGAAAAATGGACGAATAATCGACCATGAAATAGGAGGCGATTCCCAACACTACAAATACGTCACATGGTGGATAATAAAAATCAATATGCAATCACATGTGAACATCTGTCATGACATATAAATGGTATGAAAGGTAATGACAAGTATATGAAGCACTGGATTTCTTTTGTCTCAAAGTCCTGCAAACTGATTTTGATTTTTGTGAAATTTTGCCAACTACCTTTTTGTCGCAGATTTCCCCCCCGTGACATCTGGAGATGTGGTTAACAACACGATCCAGTGTACTGTGGGCATGAACCACTGCTACTGGCTACTCTACTTGAAAGATGGCATGCCTCAGTCACTACAAGGTCAGTCTGATGAGAATTAATTAGAACCCTGTTTATCTAAACCCAATGGGAGCCATACAGTCGGGTCGGATAATCGAGGGGTTTCGGATAGATAAAGATTTTTGGTTGGTAATGCATTGTTGACGTCTTTCTTTTGATACACATTGTCAGCCTGTGAGTCGACCTACTCCAGGAGATTATAAATTGCAAAAAAAAACCAAAAAAAACCCAATCAAACACACTTTCAGTAATTGGCGCATCATCAAAGAAGTTTTTTAGTGAGGTCGTGTAAATGAATTAATCCCTCCCTATTGAAAGAATGGTGATAACAGTTTCCAAGAATGTGTAAAATGCTGTATTATCACTCACACTAGACAGTGCATTATATGTAGGGAGACATATGTCCACTTCTATGGCCATTCAATCATCAACACGGTACTGTTTTCTAAAAATACAAATTGAATAAATTGAATACAGTCAGTACAGTATCCCATTAAAAAACTGGGGGGAGGGTGTGTATGTGTGTGTGTGCGTGCGTGCGTGCGACTAGAAAAAAAAAATAGCGACTCTACACAAATTGATTGATGCATGTGGGGTGTAGAGAGTACAGTTTGAAAATCCTGCTCAGCTCAGTTCTTCTATGCCTGGCTATACTTGGACAGTCTGACTGTTGTGTGCACCACTCTTGCACTGAGAAAATCACACATTGAGCTTGGGCATGGCATCCTGACACTTTGTCTGACTCGCTGTTTATTGTGAAGGGACACTCATTGAAAATCAATTATAATAACTTCCAGAGAGTCAGGGAATAGTGCCTATTCCCTGATTCTCTGGAAGTTATCATAATTGACAGTACAGTGTCCCAGTTAGGTATTGGTCATTGTAGGCTGTTGGTATCCCAACAATGTTGACCACAACAGAGAGTGTGAGAGTAGCCGCTGTGACCCCACGCCCATTGTGTACAATGGCGAGGAAACGATCGAGTCACTCAGATTCTGCTGTTGCCGTGGGGATTTTTGCAACACCAACGACTCGGCATTGTACAGCAAGCCCCAGATTGTTCCTTCATCACCACCCAAAGGTGAGTCGAATCAATAAAGTAGAAACAAAGTTTTAAACATACAATGAGATGAGATAAATAACCAATATTTAATTGGTCAATGATTGGCTCATGTACACCTATGAAGCATTTTATAGTTAGGCTAGTAGTATTTAATCGGCCCAGTCTTTTCGAGACCTAGTTTTGAAAATCCCTTTCAGTTATAACACATTTTTACCAATTTCTCGTATGGCACTTTACTAATTGCCAACATAATCCCATAGAGATCCGAGATTACACTGGTCACACTGAATGTTTGTATTTCTGATAAACAGCCAAGCAATTGGTGGTGCCAGGATGGAGACCTGAACCCAGTAAGCAGCTCTACTGTGCTTTCATTGACGTTGGTATTGCCATGAACAAATCAGGAGAGGAGCCCTCTTTCGTTTTCAATGTGCAGTATGGAGACAGCTGTAAGTTTGAATTGCTCAAATCTGTAACCTCATATGATCAGACTTTTACAGTGCATTTATCTGCCACTGTGGTCTAGTGGGCGAACACATCTCTGTATTCTAGGAACACAGAGGATGTGGGTTCAAACCCAGGTACAGGCAGATGCATAGTGGCTCAGATGACCACTTAAAATGGTGGTCCACTTGTCATTGGGTCCTATCCCCAGTGGCAGGTTAAAGAACCTCAGGGACGTTGATAAACAGTCATCCTTGAGTCTCTATCTTTCAGTTAGGAGAATGTCAATAACTTGAGAGTTGAGCTGTACTTGAAGAGTCGGATGGGCCAAATAGCACTGTAGATGTAGACACTGCGCTAAGTATAAAATACACAATGCAATACAATAAGCTCTGTACTGATTAGAAATGGGTGAGAAGCCTAACCTAGTATGACTCAAATGGATAACCCTGACTTTGAGCTTTACAAACAGTGACAATGTTGAACATATATGATGTGTGTTTTGTGACAGTGTCAGACAGAGCTGGTGCCGGGGTGATACAACCCGACAACACGACCATCAAGTGTTCACCAGGTGTCAACCATTGTTTCAGCCTCTGGATGAGCCGGGGCGGCAATCAGACCTTCTTAAAGCAGGGTGAGTGGGCTTTCTTATAAGTAGTGGTGTGAACGGTAAAACAGTACACTGCTTTTTCTGTTTGTTTAGGTAGAAATGAGGAAATACTAAAAGAAACTTAAAAACCAGTTATTGAAAACATCACTGTATTTCTGCTAGGAATTTCTGTGTCAGATTATAGCTCATGTATGTCCATGGGTAATTTCCACCATATCAATGGCAAGCAAACAAAATGCCAAATTGTGTTCGCTTTCAAAGTCCTGGGAACCTTTTTTACCATGTATTCACGTGCACATATGCAAAGTACTACATTTCAGTATCAATTGCTAATGAAACCATGTAGAAATTATCCTCCTCCCACCCCTGAGATCATAGTTCCAATCCCGGCCTGGCCTCAAGTGGGAAAGCTGGTAGTTGCTTGTCATTGGTCGGCAGATTACAGTGCAGAACCTTGACCAACTGTATGTACTGGTTCCCTCTGCCCTTTTAGTTACACATCACAATAAAACCAATAAGGTACTGGGTGTGACAATAAAACACTGAATAAATACTTAATGACACATCATTTGCCTTCTATTTAAGGATAGTGTAGCATAATTGACTCAACCCACTACACATTTTGTAGGCTGTTGGATCCCCTCCAACCACGACTGTGATGACACCTCGTGCATCGCCACCAGACACTTGGGTCAGATGATGCCAGTAGGTGGCCGCGTCTGCTGCTGTAAGGGTATGTTCTGCAACCGAAATGTCAGCGACCGCTACGTGCCCCCTGCGGATGTGGTGACCACTCCCGACGTGTTGGAGGGCCCCTTAATGTATAGAGGTATGTATTTCAGGTCCTAGAACACCATTATTAGTAGTTATGCATATAGAGTGTTATCCCTAGCGACTCAAAGAAAGTACAGAATTCCCACTTCTGTAATCCCCACGAGTTATATGAGTAAATATTTGTAAATTGCTAGGAAGGAGCATTTACAACATTAAAACAAGCTGTGTGCTCCCCCCAAAAAACAACCCAAATTTGGGTAATCATGTTTTAGCGTACACAAACTGGAAGTGACGTGCATTCTATGTAAACAAATCTCTTCATAATAAAATCTGAAATAACTGCTAAAATGGGGAAAATTTTGTTTAGAAATGGATATAAAATGATCAAATTGGACCTGTTAACAGGTTTTTAATACCTTGAAACAACATTTTTATTGCGTTTATACTTCTCAAGATTCAACTTGTACATTATTTCTTAGCATGTGCCCGAAGTGTTGTCTCAGAATGTATCTTGGCGTGTGCCCAAAGTGTTGTCTCAGAATGTATCTTAGCGTGTGCCCGAAGTGTTGTCTCAGAATGTATGCCCGAAGTGTTGTGTCAGAATGTATCTTAGCGTGTGCCCAAGTGTTGTCTCTGAATGTGTCAATGTTATGACTAGGGCTGTGAAAGGTTACTGCAGCCTCGGCAGATGAGTTGTTCTTTGCTAGGACTTGAGTCCATTTTAACTACTCTATTACTGGCATTGTATTGCATTATTACTAGCAAGATGAAACGTGTATGACAAATATGATGCATTTCTGCATTTTGGCCACATAATATCAATGTAAGTTGTGGTTTTAGCTTAAAAACGTATAACTTGCTCCATATTCTACAATACCTAGTTAAATGGAAGATGTTTTTCTTCCAAAGTTTCGTTACCATTTGATTACAGAAGACTTCTAATGGTAGATGCAAAATCCTGCGATTACCCGAATTCAAGTCAGTTGTCCGTGTGTGGGTACTCGGGACTGTTTTTTTAGCACCCGTCCCAGCCCTAGTTATGACAGTTATCTACTTAAGACACTATGAGAAAAAAGCCTGTAAAAATGTCGAGATTTGTCTGGAAAGTGTGTGGAAATGAGGTAGAAATTCCTTTCCATGTGTACTTCTTAGTGTTGTGAACGGTAAACCGGTATACCGCATTTCGTTTCGTTTAGGTAGAAATGACGAAATCCGCAAAGAATATTTAAGAACCGGTTATTGAACACGTCATTATATTAGGCTTTCTACTGGTTAATACTTTGTCAAAACAATAAAGAACATATATATTTGAGGAAACAGCTTACATTTTTACTTTATATTCGTGGTAAATGAAGTTTACAAACTTCAAAATATCCCGCGAATCCATATTTCCTCTTGAGAAATATTGCTCATGTACGCTCGCGTAAAATTTTATACCATATCTCTGCACACTTTCGAAATACCGGATTTCATTCGGTTTCAAAGCCCCAGAAACCGGTTTTTATTTTCAGAACCGGTCCGACCACTTCTTTTTATTTTATTTTTTTTTTCTTTTCAAACAATTAGGTGAGAACTTTGACAACTACAAAGGCAAGATCATCGCCATGGCAATCTTGCCCATCATCATTGTAGCCATACTGGTCATCCTGATCTTCCTCACCTACAGGGTATGGGCTCGCTCCCGCAAGGAGACCCCGGACGCTATCCATCTAATGGAGTCCACCTCCTCGCCAGACTTGCTGGAGTCCCTAAAACTGAACACCCTGATCAACGGGGGCAGGTTAGTGTCTTATCCTAAAATAAATATTCCAAATTTATCAACTTAGATAAGCTGTTCAATGCATTGATTGATGGTGGCATCACATTCGATGCATCGAGTGTAACCACATAAAATCAATCCCAACCCCTATTTTCACCCAACTAGTAAAATAACATAATTTACAACACGTAGAATTCATTAATTTTAAAGAAATTAAAATAAAAACTCATCATTTTTGTCCAGAGTTTACCTGACATTACCAGCTTTTATTACCCCTCATTGCCACAACCATTCATAATGGAGTCTCTACAAATGGCCGAGTTGCAGTACTCATTGGCAGAAATCATGGTCTAGTGATGCTTCAGTTTTGCCAAGTAAAAACTGTTTTCTATTTCTGACATGGTTTAACAGAGCAGACAAGGTAGAGTAAGGAATCTAAAATTTCCCAGAAATCTAAATTTCACCACCTCAAAAAATCTTACTTAATCCTATGAAAAAAAGATTTTTTTGACTTAAACTTTGTATGTTCCAGTTCCAAAAGCCTTAATTTACTGTACATTCAACAAATCTCGCCTCAATTCATTTATTGTATTAGTCTTTCCACATGTGGCGAATTTCAGAGATGTGGCGAATTTCACATTTCTTACTCTTAA
This sequence comes from Sabellastarte sp. h YS-2021, assembly GCA_964017235.1. Lineage (NCBI taxonomy): Eukaryota > Metazoa > Annelida > Polychaeta > Sabellida > Sabellidae > Sabellastarte > Sabellastarte sp. h YS-2021. Next base: position 6,946,544 of record OZ024940.1, read on the forward strand.
CGGTTGGGAATTTTCTTCACATAGGTACGGAGAGGTCTGGCGAGGTACCCTGGGCGACCTCGATGTCGCGGTGAAGGTCTTCACGGGCAGCAGCCAAAAGCAGTACTACATTAGTGAGCGGGACATCTACACCTTGCCCCATATGTCCCTGGATGAGATGCCGCGATTTTACGGGTCCGAGGACCGCGTTGCCGGGGACGACGGCGGCGGCAGTGGTGTGCCACAGCACCTCCTGGTCATGGAGTTCATCCCAGGTGGGACGCTGACGAATTATCTCAAGAATCACGCGTTTGACTGCATGACCATGTGTAAGCTGTGCCGCAGTGTGGCGAGAGGGCTGTCTCATCTCCATACAGAGATTAGGAAAGGAGGTGGGTTCTGTACCATGCAGTTTTAGTGTTTTTTGTTCAATTAAAATTTCAACCTTGAAGTCAAACCTTTAAAAATGATTATGTAAACAGCTAAACTCATACTTAATTTCCCAAAGTTTTCTATTGCTTTGTGAAACATATTGAAAAAATCATCTGAATTTTGTGGGGCATCAAGTTTATCCAAAAATTACTGGCAGACTAAAGAATTTCTGGTATTGTCTTCCTTTGTGCAGAGATTAAATGCAATAAAAGGCATGGAATAAAGTTGGAGTATTGTTTCTTTTACAGACAAGAAGAAGCCAGCAATTGCCCATCGTGACCTCAACACGCGTAATATCCTGGTCCGTCCAGACCAGACCTGTGTCATCTGTGACTTTGGCTTCGCCATGCAGATCACTGGCTCCAACTACATCAAGAACGGAAGCCAGGAAGTGGCGGAACAGTCCTCACTCAATGATGTAAGTTTTACTTTAGTACTGGGAAATCGTTTAGAATTTGGTTTCTCTCTGTTAGATCATCGAATCACCGTTTTCAAAACTAGTGGTAACAGAGAAATGTATCGTAAAATCGTCACTATCTTGAAACTATGACAAAAACATAATAGCCATAGATATGTTGGGAAAATTTCACTATATTCTCGAGAAAACGTAAAGTTTATAAATTGGCTAAAATGGCTTCATGTGTGATGTTGGTGATTTCTAAATGTTTTTGCAGAGTCAGAATTTCATACTTTTGTACTGAACTTTGTTTTGGGGGTCAGAGCTGGGATTTTACGTCCTGTTCAACAGCCAGAGTCCTATTGGGGCAGGTCCTCCACATTGCCACTTGTGGGACTCAAACTCACACAGAGGTGACAGCCTATGATTAGATACCAAACTTGCTAACCCAGTAGGATCACCGAAGACCCACAACTTTGTTTTGGGGGCAGTCAGTGAGCAAAGTCGGTGTCTGTTTTATTTTCCCCAAATCATGCAATTTTCAGTTTAAGTTGGAAAACCAATAAGAATTCTGACCTCTATTTCTTACTTCATCTATTTTTCAATCTGCTTCTTCATTGCTTTTAATGTCCGTGTAAATCAGTCTGATAGAGCCATGAATTGTAGTATGTGCTGAACTAGTGCCCCTTCTTGCCCCTCAGTTTATAGAGTTGAGTAGGGGTGGTTGCGGTAGTGATTTTTTTCCTTACGGTTTCATGTCTTATACTTCCTGGTCAGTTACCGGTTAACCGTCTCTTATTTAACAAAACATGAGAACCAAATAGTTTTGCATACTGTAAAATAGGAAGTCAATTTCCTTGGTATTAAAAAAAAAAAAAAAAAATCATCTCTGCAAATAAAAGTGGATTATGACATTTATTTTGTATGTAAGGTTAATAAAGTTACTTTACTTTGAAGTGTAAGTGGAAACTTGATTGCAATAATTTATTTACTGTACCGACGATACTGGTACTACCGCAACACCCCCTAGTGTTTTCTTGTATATTATAAAACTGACTCAATTTGTCACAAAGAATAATGGCAGTCACTTTCATGTCTGTTGGCCTTGCTATGTGTCTGGGTTCGGACTTATTATCTTGTCTCCCGTTAGAGTTATTAAATGAGAATCAAGCACTGTAAAAGTACACATTTTATTTCTTGTGAACGTACAGTAGAAGCAAAAAAACCTGGCCCTCTATTATCCGAATTTTCAGTTATCCGACCTCAAACTCACTCTCCCAACTTTGTTAAAGCCTGTTATTGCAGTCCTTTTATTGTATCCACCGGAGGCATCCGGTGGATACTTTGGTTTAGCGTTCCGCCGCGCATAGAGAGATTTGCGGTGTTAACGCTCTAAGAGGAAAACTACATCACCTAGGTTCACCAAATTTACAAGATATCTTCATTGGGGGGTAAGCTTCTCTGGGAAGGAAATTAGCCTCATTCTGAAAAACAAGATGGCCGCCACGGGCATTTCTTTGAAAATTATCTACATTTTTCGACTGGCTGTTTCTCATAGGTAGAAGGTTGAATGTCTTCATAGGTGATATGTATAACAGATATATATGTCCTCTACAACCTTGCAGACATTTGACCTTGAAGCTCTTAATTCAGGGTCATCCACGGAGTGCCAAAGTAACCCACATAGTGGACTTTAAAAGTGGTTATATCTCCCTTATTATTGGTCCTAGAGGTTTGCAATGTGAAACCAACCTATAGGAAATCATGTGCTGCGAATCTTTTGATGTGGTCAGATTTAACCTTGGACCCCTCCTTCAAGGTCAAACGAGGATAGCCAAACGTAAAAGTGCTTATAACTCGCTTATTATTGGTCCTAGAGGTTTGGGATGGTAAACAAACCTATAGGAAATCATGGGCTGGGAATCTTTTGATGTGGTCAGATTTGACCTTGGGCCCCTCCTTCAAGGTCAAACGAGGCCAGCCAAACTTAAAAGGCTTTATAACTCATTTATTATTGATCCTAGAGGTTTGCAATGTGAAACCAACTTGCAGGATATTGTGGGCTGGGAATCTTCTGATGTCAGATTTGACCTTTGGCCCCTCCTTCAAGGTCAAATGATGGTTCACTGGCTTTGGTGAGTTGTGTTTCTGGTGGATACAGATTTGCATCGGTTCTCCGATGCGTAGGTCTAGTTATCCCACCCTTCTACTATGAAACCTAATTGTAACTCCCCCAAGAGGGTCAGATAATAGAGTCTTTTCTGTATATTGCCATAAAATGTATGATTGGTATTCATTATGATGGGAAAATATGAGTGGGCAGCTGATGCACTGTTTTATTGTACACAAAGTGAAAATGTTAAAGATAGGTAAAGAAGGAATATAAAAAAAATATATGTGGAGCAGATCAAGTCCATGTCATTGCTCATATAGGATATGTCATAGTGTAGAACTCCATTAAATTATGCGTGACACTGCAGATTACAAGGTGTGCAGTGGCTTAGTAGGTAACAGTCCTAGCATGGGATCTAATTTCAATTCTTGGCCAGACCAAAAGTGGGAAAGTTAAAAAGTTGCTTGCAGGTGTTTATAAGTGTAGATTCCTAAGCAACCAGTATGCTCTGCTATCCTCCATCCCCCTAAATTACCTGACATGATATGACTATACACTATACAATGTGATAAAAGTAAAGTTAAACTCAAGTCAACCAATTATATTACACATTATATTTGTAGAGGTTGTAGGTTTGACGTTGGAGGCATATTGGTTTTATTACTTTAGTGTTAACACACAAAAAATACAGTATATGTTAGGTTTGTGAATGGTTATTCGAGCCTCAATAGACGAGTCGGTCATAACTAGGACTCAAGTCCTTTTTAACTACTGGAGTACTCACAACGTATTGTATTATCGCCTGCGAAACGTTTGTGTAAAATTTGCTACATTTATGCATTTTTACCATATGATATTAAAGTTATGGTTTGGGCTTAAAAGTGTATCACAGAAGACTTCTAATGGTTGATACTAAATCTCGTGATTACTCGAATTCGGGTCAGTTGTCAGAGTGTGGGTATTCAGCACTGTTTTTAAGCACCCGTCCCAGCCCTAGTCTATATCAATGCAAAGATATTTCCACAGCCATTTTTTACCATCCACAAGTTTAGCGAGCGATCAAAAAAGATGTTTTCCACGAGAGAGAATTTAATCAGCTAGTTGTATAAGAAACATTTATCACTTGGATTTGTTATGCCAAAGAGTCATGCTTGGTTGTTATCTTTACACCAAAGAAAGATCAAGTGCCTAGAGAACCTCAATTATGGGATATCATGCAAACAGAGAAGCAGGTTCTTTTTTGTAACTAAGGGAAGACAATAATTGTGCAAAGGACAAAGGATAACAAAGAAACTTAACCTGGGTTAGTTTTATGAGATATACGGAGAACAAGTACATGTAATAGGGAGGGGGAGAGGACATAAAATGTAATGATATACTGGCCTGAGTTAATTTGTTCTCCAAAGCCTTTCAACCACAGTTTCTTTACTTTCTTATTCAGCCAGTGTGTCTCTTGGTAACGACCATTGCTATGCCCACTAACTGATGAATTTAGCAATACTGCTTGTGATTGTTACGCCTTGGAATCTGCGTAAATGCCGAGATTAGGCATAATGAAAGTCCAGTACAGAATAGAATTAGGGATGGTTCGGTAGCCCCAGTATCTCGGGCCCGAGAGCATTTTGTTGAAATACTGTTATGACATTTTACAACCACCATCTCACTTGTCAACAAACCTAATTGAAGGAAAACTTACAATATTGGGAACAAACCCCAATGAGAAGAAATTGCTTCCATCCCATATTTTTGTACATTTGGGGACTTTTATAGCAATTTTGTTGAGAGGAAACTGACATGTTTTGGTTTCGTGATTTTCACTTCCTGTCAGTGACTTATATGATTCGGGGTGTACTAAAACACATTTTTCTTTTTTTGTGTAATCCTGGAATTTGAATGGTTTTGCATTCTTGGCCTCCCGATCTACACATTTTGATCCGGACCCATCCCTGACTACAGTTGGATTAAGTCCAGACTAGGGATGGGTAGGTACCAAAAATATGTACATCGGCAGGTTGCCAATGCAAAACCATACAGATTCCGGGACTCCACGTTTTATTACACCCCAAGCAAACATGGTCGTTTCCTCTTAAAGACATCACAATATAAGTGGCCAAATACACAAAATATGAGATAAAAGCTATAAATTCTTTTAGATTTCTGGTTTATTCCCAATATTTTAAGTTTTCCTTCAGTTATATGAGCTGACAAGCAATATTGGGGTTATAAATTGTGATAAACTCCCTTAAATTTCAAAGTAGCTAAGGAGCTACCTTAATTTTAAGTTAATGTCCTTGAAAGAATGTTTAATAATTTTAAAGGATATTTGCTCCCTCCTTTAAGTTAAGTTTCCTTTGGTAAGGAGAGTTAAAGGAGGCTTTGTGAAAATGAATTTTAAGGTGGCCTTACCAAAGGAAAGAAAATGACCTTCCTTTACTAAAGGAGGTCCTTCCAAAGGAGGCTTTGTGAAGCCGGCCCCAGAGGCTGAGTCTACTACTGCTGTTGAAAACATTCAATACAAATAAAAGCTTCACCGAATCTAGTTAATTCTAAACCGTTGTACATTAATATGTCAAAACATCCATCATAATTTGAATGCAAAAAAATCGCAAGTGTACAGAAAATGATCTAATCTGATGATGTGCAGGCATGATATATCTTCCCCAGAAATTATCCTAATCACTGAAAATTTAATATAAATATTTTGGTTAAGGTTTGTTTTTGGACAGGGTTACATAGTCGTGGTTCACTGTATGATTATGTAGACATTCATTGAAATATCTGCTCACTAATTTAACACCTAGTCTGTTATTTTAAAAAATCTTCCAACATCTGGGGCATATATCAGAACAAGTATAGTGTATTATCTGTGGCCGTAAGCTTTATAAAGCCAGCAAAGCTATTTATTGTTGTTTTTATCTCGACTTTTTATCTATTGAAGAAACGCCTTGGTTTAAATGAACACCTGCTCTACTGCTGCCACAAAATATGTTAGAATGAGGGAATATATTTTGCAAGTTAACTTTTGGTGGAATAAAAGAAAGTTAATAGAAAATAGAGATGGCGATTAAAGCTTCTGAGTAACTTATGTACTCCATGTTTTCTATTTGGAAGCAAAAATTGAATGTCCATTGCTTACACTGAAAGGACGTTCATTTCAAATATTTGGAAGGCCTTAAGGTAATGTAGGCTTTAAAGGGAGTGTAGAAGACGGTAAATTTGCATTCAGCCACAACGTTATGGCAAGGACTTTGCAAGAAATTTGGGTGTTGGTACTCTGTTGGTTCATACTAAATGATTTGGAAGCAAAAATTGAATGTCCATTGCTTACACTGAAAGGACGTTCATTTCAAATATTTGGAAGGCCTTAAGGTAATGTAAGCTTTAAAGGGAGTGTAGAAGACGGTAAATTTGCATTCAGCCACAACGTTATGGCAAGGACATTGCAAGAAATTTGGGTGTTGGTACTCTGTTGGTTCATACTAAATGATGATCTGGGGACTCTGTATATTTTCTGTCACATCGCCAACACTGATAGATCTCACGTCCAACCTCTGAGGCCGCCGGTTCGAACCTCGGGCCGGGCGCTTCATGTTGGAAAGTTGGTAGTTACTTGCCGATGCCCAGTGGTTTACAGTGCAGTATGCACTGGTTTCCTCCACCTGTAAACTACCCGTCGCAATATGACCCTGGCTGTTGAACGCAACGTAAAACAACAAATAAATCTAAACCAACACTGATAGAAGAGTTAGTTTTGTGTAAAGTCAGGAAATCATCCTTTTCAGATAGATAAAAACTTTATACAATTGAATATGTAGATTTGGGTAACAGAGAGTTTTAGTGTGAAATAAAATAGATTTGGTAATCACATATATATGGTTAATTGTGTCAGCATTAATCGACAGAAGGTCAGGTTATTAGAGTATGCCTGGTAAGGATGTGTCAGTATTAAAAAATGTGTACATGGGGAGGTCGCCAATGCAAAACCGTTCTGATACCAGGACCTCGCGTTTTGGTACCTAGCAACCAAACTTGGATGCTTCTTCTCAGTGGACTCACAATAAAAGTCCTCAAGTGCACAAAATATTGGACAAACTTTGCTTCGCAATTTCTTCAAATTTCTGGTGTGTTTCCAATATTTTAAGTTTTCTTTCCATTACATATATTGACAAACGAGATTGAGGTTATAAAGTGTCGTAACCAAAAGATGGCAGTTCTGTTCAACATATTCGCTATAAAAGCTTGCAATGCACGAAAATATCGAATAAAAATTGTGATTTCTTCAGAATTTGAGGTAGATTTCTAGTATTTTAACTCTTCCTTCAATTATATGTGTTTTCAAGCAAAATGTTCATTGTAAATTCTCATCACGGTATTTCAGAAAAATGGTCTCCGCTGGTAGCCACTGGGCCTAGCGGCCGTCCCTAATGCCTGAACCATATTTTGGAAAGAATATGGTATATATTAGGAGACATCAGCTTCTAAAGCCAGCAAGGATATTTATTCCCAGTGAGGGACTGTTCTAGAGGCAGAATCAATAACCTCAGTCTGGGTAACAGACTAATATACATGTAACAGGAAGTAGTCAGGTCGTATGACGCAAATTTCAACATAAAAATACTTCTCAAGAAATATATTTACCAGCACACAAAGGACATATCAGGAAAATAAACTTTTCCAGGCATACATGAATTCATCTGATCCAAGAGTCTCCAAAATTCCATCTTTGTTATAGACATTTAAATAACATTTCAGAAGACTTGTCACGTCTTTAACAAGCAAAGTCTTTGGACTATCTTTAAAGTAGACATGACTGATAAAGTTGTTGGCTTGGCCCTGACAAGTTGACACATTGCATGAGTTGTATCACGTAGATCAAAGCTCAAAGATTACATTTTGAAAAAGGTGGACTGCTATAGCTTGTGATATAAGCTTTACGATTCATATAAATGTCACTTTTCACTGAATACTGCCTTCACATTTTCAGCAACTGTAATATCAATGCCATCTGTTTTCCACACAGATGTTGCATCCAGTTCATCATTATTAATCATCAAATTTTTAAAAATTCACTGGAATTTAAAAATTCTTTTAAAAAAAAATGTTTTTTTTGCCAGAAAATGTTTTTTTGCCAGAAAATGTTTTTTTCTTTGAAAATTGAGGGTGAAAAAAAATCAAGACGAAGAGTAATTGTGAGAATGAGAATGCTATTGAATTCAGGCCGGGAGCCTGGTTACGGGCTATTTATTCAGAGTAAGAAGATTAAAGAGAAAATGGAAATAGGAAAAGTCTGACATGGTGACCTTGCAAGGCTGTAGTATTTGTTCCCAAAATGACATTAGCAGAAGCCAGATAAATAATACTTTAGGATGGATATAAAGAACACAAATGCATATGTGTATGTATATACAAAAAAAGAGACAGGTTTTCATCCATCTCGAATTCCATGCAGTCATATAGAGGGAGAAAATATTAGATACAAAACCGGCATTGCAGTTAGGGCTGGAACGGTTACTCGAGCCTCGGTCGGTCTTTACTAGGACTCTAGTCCATTTTAGCTACTCGAGTACTCACAGCGTGTGGTGTTATCGCCCGCAAAATGAAACATTTACGTGAAAATATGCCACAGTTCTGCATTTTCACCAAATAATATCAATTAAAGTGGTTTTGGCTTAAAATCCTATAATCTGCCACTGTGGCCTAGCTGGTAGCACACTTGTCTACGCAGATACATAGTGGCTCGGATGAACAATTAAAATGGCCCCAGTGGCAGGCTAAAGAACCTCAAGGACGTTGATGAATGGTCATCCTTGAGCCTCTATCTTCCAGTTAGGGGAATGTCAGTTACTTGTGAGTTGGGGCTGTACCTTTGCAGTCAGATGGGTTTAGTAGTGCTTTGAGTCCTGTAGCATATGGAGATATTGCGCTGAGTATAAATACACAGTACAATAATTTACTCCATATTCTATAACACCTGGTTAAATAGAAGATGTTTTTCTTCAAAAGAAAGTTTACAGAAGACTTCTAAAGGTACATACCAAATCTTGCAATTGCACGAATTCAGGTCAGTTGTCAAAGTGCAGGTACTTGGGTGTGTTTTTCAGCACTCTTCCCAGCCCTAATTTCAATATCATAAAAATTCCCAGAATTATCTCAGAATAACTATACTAGCCATTCAACTTATAATTTGGTTGTGCTAAAAACAAATGAAAACCCCTTTAGATTGTGAAGAAGTATCAGGAACATCATTTATCGATATTGGCCATATTTATTTAATGTGTCGATTAGGAATACAAACGAGTGGTTGACACACGCCTAGTGAGGCAAATTTCATGAAAATTCAATCCCAATTTTAAGGGTCGAGTGCTTGTGTGTATATAATAACCTATTGATATAAAAATGGCGATATTGATGTATGACTTGGCTGTGTCATTGGATTTACATTAATTGCCGCGTTTTATGTTCAGATGCGCCCGAGAGTCTGTCATTGATGGAGATTAAGTGCCATAAAAGTCCACATTAGATTAGATCATGTCTCTGCAAATTAATGTTGTCCCAAAACAATCAATATCACTAATATCGATAAACAATATATCCACTAGCAAGTTAGCAACTGCAGATTTGAGACAATGGAAATGAAAGTCGTATAGTTGAAATGCTCAGTTAATAGGTGAGATAATAAGGTTGCAATTGTATTTGATTCTTTTGTAGGTGGGTACAATCCGATACATGCCGCCGGAAGTGCTGGAAGGCGCTGTCAACCTGCGCGATTGTGAGGCCTCCCTGAAGCAGATCGACGTCTACGCACTGGGTCTGATCTTCTGGGAGATTGGGACGCGGTGTACTGACCTTTACCAAGGTAAGACGGCCACACTGTGATCTCACAACATGGAGCTTCTCTGTGTTCCTGAATGAAAATTAACTACTCCTTAAAGTCTGAACTTGGGTTTTAAACCCAAACTAGACACCTACAGCAGGTGTTGCATGTCATGAAGTTGTAATATATGCAAGGTGTTCTAAACCTACTGCAGCAACCCTCTTCAGAATGTGGGGACAGCAGTCGTAAGCTGTTGTTCATATTAGTAGAGCATAACAGTTAGACGATAGCTTCTATAGATATGTAACCACAAAGTATAACAGGTGTAGTGAACTTAACAGTTTACAGAGTGAGTGAGACACAAAGGTTACTAATATTCCATGAAAGATTTTAAAAAAAAGGTCACATCGACATTAGAATTGGGGCAACACAGCCTTCCTCCATTTTGATGTTGTTGGTGTATGAGTTTTTTGGCCATGATATGTAGCCCCATAGTTGAAGGGCTAAAGGGCATTTAGAATGACCCATTCCTCTATCAAATGAAAATCAAAAGTAAACATCCCGACACTCACATGGCAAGTGTCCCGTAATTAGAGCACATATCAAAGCCGGATTCATCATCAAACAAATAACATGATACTCAATAAGCAGCTGTGTTTGTTCATTCTTGCAGATAAACGCATAAGTGAAAAAAGGAAAAAGAAAAAAAAAAACAGCACGAGTGTAATTTAATAAGATTTTGGTCCTGGAAGAAATACTGCCTCTATTGTTTCAAGAGCAAGTTGATAGTTGGCTTTAGTTGCATTCCAGTGTTTAATTGGATTACAGAGCAGTCACAAATCCAATTTATGTATTACCGTCTGTAGTAGATTTCTCTCTGAAAGTAGACATAAAAGCGGGTCTCTTACAGGGCCTGAAGGATATACCCTGTTATCTGATTTCAATTGAAAGTTTTTCGCTAGTCCATTTAGATGTATATCTGCTCCTTTGGCCCAGTAGTCAACACACTAACCTTGGGACACAGGAGAATGTGGGTTCAATCCCAGGTTCAAGCAGATACATAGTGGCACTGATGACCACTTAAAAATGGTGGCCCTCTATCATTGGGTCCTATAGGTAATGGGAGGCTAAGGAACATCATAGATGTTGATAAATGGTTGGAGACACACACTCCCCGGACTCTGTCTTTCAGTTCAGGGAATGTCAGTCACTAGAGAGCTTGGAGTGTAGTTGTGTAATCAGGATGGGTAAATATTAGTACTTTGAGTCCTGTAGGAAAAAGGAGATATTTAAGGCTGCGATGGGTTACCCGGTTACCCGAAAACGGTACGAAGTCTGTAAGAAACCCGAGTACAAATTGGCGAAGCGGGTAACCGAAAAAATATTAAATATACTGTAAAACAATGAAAAACTTGGGTAAACGTCAATATTCTGTCAGATTTCTACTAATAGTTTTTCACATAATTTTCCTTATTTATACAGATATTTAACATTATTTTTCGTTTTGTTTACAACATCCGCCATCTTCTCTGCTACTTCCACTGGGTGACAACTAAAAGACGGTTACCCGAATTCGGATCGGTTCTTGCGAGACGAATACCCGGTGTCGTTTTACTAAGTCACAGCCCTAGAGATATTGTGCTGAGTAAAAATACATAATAGAATATATTCAAGTGTATATATGTGTTATTTCAACCCACAGTGTGTGCCGTCTTTCGGTTTCACATGATAGACTCCTTGTGTAACTTTGTCTTATCAGTTAATTTTCTCATATTGTGCAAGAAGTTGATTGACAGGGGAAAAGGCACAAAAAGAAACCAACTCATGACTTTGGAATGAATTGTAAGAATGGTGCTGTTCTATTTAGGTTTCTGTAGCTTGTAAAAAACAAGACTTATCAAATCTCCACAGTTTCAAAACATGTACAGTAAAATCTGTGAAATCTGCCACAGTATTTGAAATTCGCCAGTTTAGGACTGCCTTTTAAAAAAAAGTAATGTCAAATGGTGAAAATTTGGGCTAATCTTGCATCAGGGGAGTTCAGGGGTGCCGAATTTCACATACCAAAGTGAAGTTCTCCTTTTACTGTAGTTATAGTTACTGTAGCCAAAGTCCGATTTGATTTCAATGTGAAGAAATGTTGTACTTCATTCCCGCGGGACCTCGCCTCAAGCCAGATTCTCTGGTGATTATAAAAAAAATTTAAAAAAATGGGCCGAAGCCTATGATTTGTGCCTTTGTTGTAGAAGATACTGTATTCATAGAAATTTTCCCAACCCATTAAGTTTAGCTCTTCTGGCTGGTGCGCTTGGTTGTTGTCAGAGTGATGTTTATTATCAGCAAGTAAATATTGGGTAATCCATTTTCATTTTGGATGTGGAAGAGACGGACAAAAACCGCTTTGCATTAAGAAGGGTTAGTTCTTGAAAATGTCAGCATGTTTCATGTTTAATTCATCAGTGTAACAAAATGTGAAACTTCCCAAATGACATCTACAGAATAATGTGTAGATACACAGTAGAATCTGTATTATCTGACCCTCTATTATCCAAATTTTCAGTTATCGGACCTCAAAACCACTTATCCGGCCTAATTATTACTCCCCAAGAGAGTCAGATAATCGAGGTTCCACTGTATTCGGAGTGAAGAGGACAATGAAATACGACTGTGTAGCACAAGTATTATATTGTTCGTCTTCATGAATGAGTTCAAGGATTTATAGAAGATTCATGCAATAACTCGGCAGCTAGGTTGAATTCCTTAACTCTTGTAGAATATAAAATAAACACAGCGTTTGAAATCTGGGGTATTCCTGAAATAAAAAATTCCGCAATAAGAATGAGAAAACGAGTATGTAACTTATTTCATGTTCAAATCATGGGTGAAAAATTTTCTTTTCTTTTTCTTTTTTTTTTTTTTTTTTTTTTTGCATATTTTTGATGATAAATTTTTGTTTGTTTAGTCACTGACTCAGAGATGCCTATTTATAACCAGAGCTCTGCCTGTTGTTTTTCAAAGGGGGCAGCTGTGTCAGCTATAATGTTACAGTTTTATCCCCAGTCCAGCTGCAAAAATCTTTCCAGTTATATACAGAGAGAGAAAACTATGAAATTTAACACAGCCTTTGAATATTTCACCGCTGATGTCATTAACCTGTTTAAATTTAGCAACAAGGAGTGGCATGGGGGGGGGGGGGGGGGGCCTGTCTCAATATTACGGCAACTGTTAAATTGGGCCTTGTAGTAATTTTACTAACTCTGCTAGTAGGTTATGTTTTGGGGTCTATTCGTTTGGCTGTGTTTGTGACTAGTGCAGTAACGATGCGGCTCGACTTGGTCATAGTCGGTCATGAGTGTTGAAATTACGATGCGTCGGTTCATACATTATAAAGATCGATTTTTCATCAAAACTTTTAAAACACACCAAAATATTACCTACCTAAAAAATCTTATGATAATTAGCATTTTTAAAGAAAACAATAACATTTTTAAGTTGTCACAGCTTTCAAGTGGAAAAAACAATGGCTGCTTCCCTCAATTTTTAACCGCAAATATAAATTCTCACGAGATTCAGTATTTTATTGGATAGGGTCAAAGATCAAACTACAAAAATTTGTTTTTTATTTAAAACTGGCTAATTAATAAAATTTATTTCTTCTGAAGTCCTTGGCCAACACTAGTGCGACTTTCGTCGGTTCACCGTCGTCTGTTCCGACGCGTCGACTCCAGTATTTCTTGCCGATTTACAGCACTATTTGTGACTACTCCAAAAGGAGTGAACAGATCTTTTTGAAATTTTTATGCGGATTGGGCCTTACTAAAGGAAGAAATAATGATCACATTTTCAGATCTAAATCATTTTCTGGGGTACAAAAAGTGCCAAATTTTGAAAGATCTGATTTTAAATATGTTTTTTCAGTGACTCTGGCTTTCTGCTTCTTACTACTAAGAAGTAATGAATGTTTCTATGTCGTCCGGGCGTGGACAGAGGAAGAAGTGATTACATATTTTGGGAAAGAGCAAGATCATATATATTCCAGATGCAAAAAAAAAGCCCATAGTTTTGGAAATGCTCCGTGGCGGAGAGCTGCCCTCTACAAGTGCTTTCTAGTGTCTGTGTGTTGTAGGTCTGCCAGTGCCAGAGTATCAGCTTCCATTTCAGGCTGAGTTGGGCTTACATCCCACCTTTGAGGAGATGACACACATGGTCTCCAAGAACAAGGCCCGACCCTTGTTTCCGGATGTCTGGAAAGACAGTAACCAGGTGGGTGTCATGTCATCTGTCTCTCCAGCTAGTCGGTTTAGATTTATTATAGGAATAACGCCCTCCAAACCATGGTATATGCAGAATTTTACCATAGTTTGAGATTATAAACCCCGAAGGCGAAGCCTGAGGTTTATTGCCTCAAACCATGGTAAAATTCTGCATATACCATGGTTTGGAGGGTGTTATTCCTATTCTAACATGACAAAACAATTAAAATACTTGTAATTTTCTTATATTTTGCAAAAAATCATGCCCATTTCACAAACGTTCGAAACAAATCAGGCTGTTCTACCAATTGTACATTGTGGAGGTAGCATTTTCTCACTAAATACGCCGAAAATAAAGAGTTTTTTTTTAATTTTTTAGGTTCTATATATTTTCTTTTCATTATCAGAATTATATTCAATTAAAAGTGCTTTTATGAATAATAATAAGTTTGGTTTAACTGTCCAAAACCGGAAGCGTGTACTTGGTTATTGTTACTTGCGATGGGATGACAATGGAACAGCCAACATGTATATCGAGGTTTTACCATAGCTCTCGACCAATCAGAATCGCGGACACAGCCGTGTCATGTTAGAATATATTTTTGGTTTTATCCTGTTTGACGTTGCGTCTAACAGCCAGGGTCATATTGCGATGGGTAGTTTATGGGTGGAGGAACCAGTGCATACTAGTTGGTCAAGATTCTGCAATGTAAACCACCGGGCATCAGTAAGTCACTACCAACTTTCCAACTTGAAGTGCCCGGGCCGAGATTCGAACCGGCAACCTTAGAGGTTGAAGATGAGCACTCTAACAGCTACACCACCAAGCTCCCTTCCAGCTAGTTGGATATGTCCAAAAAACAGTGATAAACCAACAAGTTCAATACCTCATTCACATTTAAGGAGCCAAGCATTAAGAACAAGTAATATTGCACAGAGTCATTTTACTGATTTTTAGGCTTGCTAAATTCAAGAGTGAATAATTTTCTGGGGAGCCTCTTGTCTTGCTTATAGCGCTTCTCTAAGCCAATCAAAATTATATAATAAGTATTTGAATTGTCCAATCAAATGGCTAAAAGTTACTGCTGGTCAGGATTCTACATATTAAGGTTAGTTAAGGTAATGTAAATACCTAAATCTCCATATTTTAAGGAGTATCTGAACATCTGAGATCTAGATAGGAAGGCATTGCAGATCTATTTGTTCAAGCCAATCAGATGTAATCCAATGTTCAAATTAACCAATTAGAAAAAGCATAGTACTAAAAATGTTAATGATATTTTTAAGCTCAAAAATTTAATTAAGGTTGTTCCTCAAGGTCGGTCAGGGTCACTCTTGATTTAGGTGGGTCAATTTAGATGTCTGTGGGTGTATCTTATGCAAGCTATCTAAATTCTTAAGAGCCACTCAGGGACAAGTAGTAACAATATTGGGAGACTCGTCCAATGAACATCTTCCCACAATTCGAATAAACCTACCAGATTTTAGCAGATATTCAAATTTGGTATTGACGGAGTGTCAGTTTTAGAGTTTATCAGTGATGTAGTTATTACCTTGGCCATCTCCCACTGTGGCCTAGTGGGTAACACACTCGCCTAGGAACACAGAGGACGTGGGTTCAAACCCAGGTACAGGCAGTGGCTCGGATGACCACTTAAAATGGCGGTCCTCTGTCATTGGGTCCTATCCCCAGGGGCAGGTTAAAGAACCTCAAGGACATTGATAAATGGTCATCCTTGAGCCTCTGTGTTTCAGTTAGGGGAATGTCAGTCACTTGAGAGTTGGGCTGTACTTGTACAGTCGGATGGGTCAAATAGTACTTTGAATCCATGTAGTACATTGAGATATTGTGCTGAGTGTAAATAATTAATACAATACAATAATACGATACCATGTTTGGAGTGAAGAAAAGGTGGCAGATGAGGGAATTAGGATCAATAAAAAGTTGTGATGATTTTGTGTGGTGTTCTGATAATCAAGGTACAGATAAGCAAGATTTCACTGTATTTCCAGGGTATCCGGGCACTGAAGGAAACCATTGAGGACTGCTGGGATCAGGATGGGGAAGCCAGACTCACTGCACTCTGTGTGGAGGAAAGAATGGCAGAAATGGAGTCCCTGTGGGCGGCAAGACAGCGAGGTGAGCTCTTTGGTAACTCTCTGGCATAACAGATACTGTGTAATAGGGGATTCTGTTCACTTGGTAAACCAGTATCCCAGTTCTTGTTTTGTTGGGAAAATTCCAAAATCACCAAAGAATATCCGAGAAGCAGTTATATAAGACATCACTATTTAAGACTTTCTGATGGCTGATAGTCCATCAAAAAAAAAAAAAAAAAAACCTGACAAATTTGGTGAAATATCTCCAAATGTTGACTTGATATTCTGTATAAATGAAGTTTATTACCATCAGACTATCTCACAAAGAGATTGCCTGTTTTAAATTTTTAAATTTTGGTTTGTATATGATTGCAGTGAAGTATCAGCATATCAGTGACAGACTTATGCCATACCACATTTGGTTTGGTTAATTTCACTTCCTGTCAACTGTTGGGGATATATTAAAAAATGTTTTCTACATTCAATATCGATATCCACACAGCCAAACGATTTACCCACTATTCAAGACATATCCCACACCTTTTGATTAAGGCAGATTTCAATTTAAGGTTTTTTTTCTCATTTCGAATTATTACAGGGGTGACGCCAAAGATCAATACCACCAATTTCCAGTCGGCCGTGCCTCCCATCCCAGAGAAACCCAACCAGCTGTGTAACGCAAACCTGGTGAATGAGGCCCAGGGTGGCTCCAACCTCGATGCTTTGAGGGTAAGTATATATTTAAATGACCTGGTGGCTGAGGTATTGCATAGCATCTGTTTGACAGATGTTATCCTCTTCAAAAAAAAAAAACCCTTTTATTATCCACCGCAAGTCGTATTTGACCAGTACAGGGGGATATACGGAGAGGATATATATTTATGTGTACAGTGTCGCCCCCGAACCACGCATAATTACAGT
Source organism: Sabellastarte sp. h YS-2021 (assembly GCA_964017235.1). Taxonomy (NCBI): domain Eukaryota; kingdom Metazoa; phylum Annelida; class Polychaeta; order Sabellida; family Sabellidae; genus Sabellastarte; species Sabellastarte sp. h YS-2021. The sequence goes on from OZ024940.1 coordinate 6,963,553, forward strand.
CAGTAACTTCCATTTTCTCACTAATATCTCAGAAACTATGTAACATACAAATAGATGTATTATATATCATTAGAAAGGTCTATAAACAGTGCTTCAGTTCATTTGAGTTGCATAAAAATCCAGACAGACCGATGTTATCCTCTTAGAAACCCTTATATTCTAGTGTTGAAGACGGTAAACCGGAAACTTATTTGCCGACCAAAGACACTGATTCGGTTACGTTAGATGCCAAACTTGCTAACCCACTGGGCCACTGAGGACCTCTCTCAAATAGATAGAAACACTCCAGCTATATAACCATAAAGTGTGACCCATATAACCACATACTTTAACAAATAACCACATAATTAAAAAATAGCCACCATATACTTAAATAACCTCAGAAGTCGAAGGTTTAGTGCTTACCGATTGCTTGCATTCCATTAGTGATAAAGACGGCAAACCGGATAGTTGGTTTCTATTCGATATATAAAAGAGTAAACGAAATCCGGTGACAAATTCCAAGAACCACTTCCCGAAATGTCACATATTTCACATCAAAATGTATAAAATATTGCACGGAAACGTTTAAAAATATTAACTTCTGTAATATTTTGCCAATATACACTGAAATAGTATCCAAAACATCTGTTTTATCATCAAATAAACCACATTTTAGTTGAAATTATTGTTCATGTACACGCACAGAAAGTTTTACAGCTTGACTACAGCTTGGTGTATACTAATTCAAACGAATTCGGTTTCTGCCGAATTTTTGTTTTCGGGACCCGGTTTCCATATCTACATTCGACCGTAACACTACATTCCATTTGACAGGTTCATGAACACAATCTCAAGAATCTGGAGACCAGCCCAACCATTCAGTTACCTCCCCCTTCTCAAGCTACCACTTCCACAAACTCCTCCTCTATTCCTGCAAACGCCTCCTCCCAGGCCGGCCGCAGCAGAATGTTTGTGAGCGAGAACAGCGTCTCCACGGCTACCACAGATACGATGCTGTCACCAACGGAGATGGTCCGCCCACCCCCAAATATGTCACATCCAGCAACCTGGAGTATGTACGTGAGCAGGAATAATAAGGTAAGAGAAATATGATCGACAAATGTACTCAGAAAAATAAGTGGTTTTCAACACCAATTCGCTGAAACCATGGCCCATATCCATTAAGATTCTTATTCTTGGAATAAGAAAAATCTCTTAACATGAAGACTTTTTCAATTTCTTGTTAAAGTATGTTTGCAACACAGTTTTGGAATAAATAGTATCGTCATGTCCATCAGTAACTAATACTACTTCTACCTGTTTTCTGAACAGATGTTTTATTAAATTTGTCATTAAAACCTTTGGAAATAAAAATATTCCATGAATTTAAAATTCTTGTGTTTTGAAAATATTTCTTAGTCATAAAGAATTTTTCATAGGAAATGGCAGTTTCTTAGAAAATGGTAAGAATAAGAATAATTCTAATAATAGGAATAGAAGTGAATACCGATCCAGAAATGCTATTGTAGAGAACTTTGACCGAGTAGAAATGGGCCACAGTGGCGTAGTGGTAACACTCTCGCTTCCCACATCTGAGGTCTACGGTTCAAACCCTGGACCTTATGTGGGAAAGTTGGTAGTTGCTTGCCGATGGTCGGCAGTTTACAGTACAGAACCTTGACCAACTGTATGTACTGGTTTCCTCTGCCCATGAAAACTACCCGTCGTGTTATGACCTGTACAGTAATGAAAAGTGCCATTAAAACCCAAATAAATTGAAAAGTGCCATTAAAACCCAAATAAATTAAAAAACCAACCAACTAGAAACCACCATTGAACCCCGGGTTTTAGTAGACCAGCAGTACAAGACATATGAGCCACTTGATGTTTATAAATTTGTCCAAAAGAAGAATATCGCATATAGATGAAATTAAGTAACATTATATGAAAAATAGGGTTGACAAGTTTGAAAAAAAAAAAAAATGGTATCTTCCATGGTATCTCTGGAAATAAGCAATATTTGTCAACTCTGACACTGACTTGGTAGTTATAGAGTAAGAAATCTAAAATTCGCCAGGAATCTAAAATTCGCCACCTGTAAAACCTTAGTTAATTTTATGAAGAAAATGATGTTTTTGTGTAAAAATTGGTATTTTTCAGTTTAAAAAGCCTTAATTTACTATACAGTCAACAAATCTCACCACAATTCATTTATTTTATTAGTATTTTCACATGTGGCGAATTTCAGATATGTGGCGAATTTTAGATTTCTTACTCTATGACCTCTGCATTGTGTGTTGTGGCAACATGAAAACCCAAATAATTGTTTGCTTTTTAGGTTCTGCCCCCTCATCAAGGCCAGAACCCCACCGTGGAGCGAAACACCCACAAGTCTAGTGACGAGGACCTGGAGATCCAGGGCAACACACTGGTTACTAAGGGAACCACTACATCCTCTGTTACTAAAGGATCCGCCTCAGTTAATGGATTTCACGCCCCGCCGCCACCTTACCCCCAACATAGTCCCTCAGTGTCGGATGTTCTCTTGGATTCCCTTGGTACAGACACCCTGGAGACTTCATTGGTGCAGCACGATGCACTCAATCGAGCCCCAGAGGCTGGGGGTAGGGGACGGGAGGTGGGGGCAGTGAGTGTGAGAAATGTGCCCAGGATACCGTACATGCAGAATGACATGGTCACAGAGCCGCTGATCGTGAGGCCGAAACAGTCCAACGTACAGCAAGGTGAGTCAGTTGAATAAATCGAAGATTTTATTTATTTATTTGGGTTTGAACGTCACTTTCAACACATTGTACAGGTCATATCACGACGGGTAGTTTTTATGGGCAGAGGAAACCAGTACGTACAGTTGGTGTCAAGGTTCTGTACTGTAAACTGCCGACCAACGGCAAGCAACTACCAGCTTTCCCACTTGAGGTTGGGGCTGGGATTCGAACTCCGATCTCTGTGGTGGGAGGCGAGAGTGTTACCACTCTGCCACCGTGGCCCCTGAATAAATCTAAGAGCGAGGAGATTGAACTTATAAATCATGGTTACACAACTGTTGATTCTTTGACCAAACCAGTCCCAACATACAGACTTTAAACCAGAAACCATTTTACCAACTGGATCAATCATATGAGCCTGTATCTTGAATGTAAAGCAATATGGTGATTTAGGAGATGCTGAAAAAGTAGAAAATTAGCCAAAATTATAATGAAGATTCACAAAGTTGATGAAGCCATCTGCTTTTATTTGTAGTTTTGATAGAGGTTATTAATACATTTTTAAAACCTGTTAATAACCAGTTATTGCTTCTTTCTGGAAACCCACATTTGGTACAGGAAAACTTAGCTGAAGCTTTACAGTTAAGTATTTTTGTCACTTTAGTTTTGACTAAACATATTCAACTATTTAATATCTATGACTTTTCTCTTTTTACTTTCTCAGAATCTCAGTTGACCGACAGACACTCCGAACCTCGGGTCGCGTTCCTTGGGAAACTCTTCAAAGGCCGCAAGCTGCCGTTCTTTCACAAGAAGTCACATGACTCGTCGGACAACAAAAACACTCGCCAACCACTGACACCAAACCCCGCTGCTAGAGACACGAAAAATCTCACCAACTTGGGTGGAGGAGAACTACGCAAAGTGGTCGTCAGGCAAAGTGCGGGTGCCTCAAACCTGGAGACTGCCGCCAATCAAATTGGCACTAGCTCCACCCACCACCACCTCCCATCAAACCACCAATACCTGTCTAGTGCTGCTAAAAATACAACACCATTAGCCACTGAGCTGCGCCTCCGTGGGGACAATGCAGTCGTATGTGCCACCCTTGGGTCATCCGATGGCCGCGGTCGCCATGGAACTAGTCACCATGACAATCCGCTGGGCGACGATAGTGGACGCTGCAGTCGGGAGGGTAGTAGTCACACCAGTGACAGTACAGAGCTGAAGAAACGTTATGACAGTAGTGCATCTGAGAATGGTGCGGCTGTTGCCCGGGAGGGCAACCCTAACACAGAAAGGGACGGTAGCCTCGCCAGCGCCAGCCCCCAGACTGTAGGAAGTAGTAGTAATATTCGGCCATTCAGGAACGGCGGCAATGTTGGCAAGAAACTGCCGAGTTTCGGGAATATTGTGAACTTGAGTCCGGTGATGGAGAAATCCGTAACAAGGGGGGTAGCTCCCGAAAAGAAGACCCCCGAGGGAAGGCCGAAGAGACCGAGCTCCCTGGTCATTAAGAGCCACGGTCCTCTCCAGAATGGAGCTGCCCCCGACAGGGCTGAGTCAAGGCTGAGGGCAGAGGATCATCGTGTAAATGGGGACTCGCCCAATTTCTACAGTCAGCATGCCTCAAGCCCAGACTTATCCAGCATCGAAGTGTCCCCGGCCTCAGTGGTGTTCAGGGGATGTCAAGGTCAAAAGACACAGCAAAGCTCTGTCAGCAGCAGTAGTCTTGGAAACAGAAGCCTAGCAACCAGCGAATGAGGTGATGAGATGCTGTAGATAGGAAGGAGTTTTGTTTTTTAAAAACGTATATTTTTTGCATGTAACGGTTGATGGAAAAGGCATGTCTGTATGAGTTTCAGTTTCTTTGTTGGACAGATTTTGGTGAAGAGAGAAATTTTATTCAGAAAGAGGTATTGGAGACTATTGCTATAACTTGGGTGACAGTACAATCGTGTTGATGCTATTTATATTTAATTCGGGATTGTCAGGCATATTTGGTCTGAAATGATTAACAGGGACTACACAGAGAGTGCTGTATTGTTGTATGTTGTGCAAGACAAAGTTTTCTTCTAAAGCACACATATGGTCGAACCCAACTCCTGATCAGTAAAAAAGCCGCAATTCATAACTAGGGACGTCACGACTCCAAATATTTCATTTTGTAATATTAATTTAATTATCTAGGGCTCATGGCCATCCAACGTTTTCAGTATTTCTTCTCCCTCCAGAGATAGTATCCACCAGGAACAGTTAATACAAGCAGCTATCGAGCCACCGCAGTATGGCAACCATTTCACCCTGAACTAGAAAGTCTGAGAGTAGAGGTTCTACTGTGCAAAGCTGGGGCCGTATTGACAAAGGGAATCAAGCTCAAGTTGAGAGCCAAAAATCAGCTCAAGTTTAGTATAAACAGCTGTAAACTTTGAGCTGATTTTTGGCTCAACTTGAGCTTGATCCCTTTTGTGGATACCAGGCCAGGTCTCTTGAGAATTGTGTACAATATAAAGTTGGTTATTGGTTTTGTGTAGTCAAGTTCTGTTTTATACAGTTAAGTGGAATGCAGTTGAGAGAAGAGATCTATAAGACTGTTTACTTGTTGAGGAGTTATTATTGGTTTCTGTTGTGTATGATCATTTTATATATCTTCCTCCCAAATATATGTGTAAGACATTGTTAGTGTGTGACTAAGATTCAAACAGTTATGGTTTCAAAAGGTTTAAACAAAGGCTGGGGAAATTAGCATTTGCCTATTTTGTCATGGTATATGGGAAATGTTGAAATAATGAACTATTTGAATTATAAAATCAAGAAGAACTTACAATCATCTTGTTCAGTATAAGTAGTTTTGCAAATAATGTCAAGAAATTGTCATGAAGAGATTGAAGTTTTTGTTTAGATGATTTCAGCTGACTGCCAAAACACCATGTGTATGTACTCAGTTTCAGCCAATCAGAATCGCTGATACAACTCCTTTGTAGTTAGACTGAAGGTTTAGACAGATTTCTTGTGATTTGCTACCCTATTAAGTACGAACCAATGAAACTGGGTCTTACAAGCTGGGGAAGAAAATCTTCTTTAACAGTGCTCGCACAGTGGTTCCTTATTGAACGGGGAACATAGACGCAGGTGTATAATTTGGGTGCATGCTGAATATGTGACCTTTCTGTGCCATATAGAAGTCTTGGGGTCGTTTATTGACATGTCAACATGGATCGATAGTTTGAATATCGATATTAAAAGTGTCGATTGCAATATCTTTTCCAGGGGCCGTATTCACAAAAGGTCTTAGCCAAGTCTTAGGCTTAACTTGTGTATAAAAATATAGCCAGCTTAAGCCTAAGACTTGGCTAAGACCTTTCGTGAATACGGCCCCAGGACATTAGCAAGAGACATTCATCTGAGTTACGATGACCACTTCACTTTAAATACTCCACAAAAAAAACATTTTGAATGAATCAAGCAGGAATTAAGTTGGGAAGTGATAAATTTCATGGCTACAAAAGATATTCTAGTATCCATTCATATGAGTGGGTGTATTGTATAGCTGTGTGGGCGTTTATATTGAGTGTAAACGTTTTTCGATGTTGTCCTATATTGGGGGTAATAATGTTTACTCTAAATTCTGAAATACCATAAACATTTTGGTATTTGACTATTTGGTGTTTATTTTGAATATTTGCAGTGTATGTTTTAGGGCCGGGTCGGTAACACCGGTATCTCGGTATTGAGACCAATTCACTTCAACACCGTGGTGATACTTTACAGCCGGTATTTCGAATATCAGTATATAATATTGTGAGGAACAAACAAACCTGAAATCTGAAGAAATTACAAACTTTTGTCCAATATTTTTTTTATATATTTTAGCACTTTTACAGTGATTTCTTTAAGAAGTTCAATGTTTTCGTTTCGTGAATCTTACTTCCGTTGGGTGGGCCTATTCGATTGGGAATATGCTAGAACGCAATTTCTTCTTTCGGTATCCCGAAATTGGTACGGTTTTACACTGGTGGGATACCGAAATGAAAAATCTGCTACCGACCCTACCCTAGTATGTTTATAGTCCTTTGCACATCGATATCAGCAATCCTAGCCCAAGGCAATAAAGATTGTCCATATTATAGAAATAGACAACGACGAGCGAAGGGTTATAGGATATTTTACCATGATTAGCGATATTAGGATCACAAAGGCGAAGCCTGAGTGATTCTAATGCGGTAATCGTTGTAAAATCGCCTATAACCCCGAGCTCGGAGGTGTCTATTTCTATTCTAACATGACATTTTAGAAGATCTTATACAAATTAGTTTTGAAGCTATTTTATACAAAAAAATATACGAAGATTTTTTTTGTTGAGGGTGCGGTTGAATTATTGGAAGAGCCACAAATTAAGATAACCCTTTTCTTTGTTAAAGGTCCTTAAACTTCAGCACGTGCATATCAGTATATTCTAAATGTAAGAATCCATGAATATCGTGTTTACCATTATTTGTCTATCTAATGAAAAAAATCTAGGCTGTTACTTCCAAGTTTTCTTTTTGCGGAGCAGCATTGTGAGCGATAAAATAGAACTCACGAGGTTATGCGGGGTTTTACAGAGCAATTTTTGTGTCTTAGCCAATCAGAATCGAGGACACAGCCGTGTCATGTTAGAATGATAAGCAATGTACCCACCTATCCATATACAAAGGCATTTTGAAATCAACCATGTCACCTAGTGGGTACATCATTTATCAATATTGCTGATATTTATTGCTTTGGGCAGGGTTGCCGAGATCTAAAGATATACATATCAATATGCCCTCTTTTTAATAAAACTGCAAACTTACACTGCAAGTATTTTACTAAATCGGAAGAAATTGTACCCTTTTATCTTACATTTTTAAAATTTTTGAGATGAGATTTGATGAGAACTGCAATGTTTTGTTTTGATAAATTTCGCTTCCAGTTAGCGGTTAGGGATATACTAGAATAACACGTTTTTGGTATATCCCAGAATTGGACAATTTGGTAGACAATATGAACCCCCCCACCCCCCCGGATATCCCCCACTATTAAAATATTTTAAGTTCAACGTCGCTATCCACACAGCCAAACGATATACATACTAGTGTCATCCCTAATACTGCGACAGTCCTCTGTAAAAAATCCCCTTGCTTATGGTCTTAGTTTACTGGTTTTTTTTTTGGTAAATATTTATATAGTCATTACGTTTTTGTGCATATTTTATTTATATCTACAATACCGCTTCTTTTGTATTCTGTTTAAAGTAATCTCGCATAAAGTGTTTTATGCATCTCCTGGTGTTAACTACCGATTGTTATCGGTAAACTTAATCTATGGAAAGTATAAATAGATACTTTCTCGTGTACACAACACGCATCCATTTTCTTATTTTAAGGTAGTTGTACAACTATAGTGTATAAAATTCTGTGACATCTTTATCGTGATGGCCCCTCCTTTTTTTGCGATAAAAAAAATAATTCTGTTACCCTGGGGAAAATTATTAGAGAAAGTACGGTATTTAAATGAGAAAACATACTTGAAAACAAATAAGAGATGCTCATGGCAAACAATACTTAACGTAAACAAGGAAGTTAGCCATAAGTATAGAAAGTTTTTCAAAAAGTAATTGTTAAGACACGGCAGATTTTGAAAACAGCTCAAAGGTCGCCGAACGTCTGAATAGTGAAAATAGACGTATTTGTAGATAGCTGGTGGCACTCGGTTTGCGGAAATTGTGATATGCATGTATATTTAAGTCTTGTCGCAAACCGAATTCAAACATACACATTATTGTATATTTTATGTACATAAAAAAAAACCCAATAGAAACGCCCACGTATGTTTATGAATACTGTAGCATGGGGTAAAAGATGCAACATTTGCCACAGGTCTGGGTTATTCACCACCCTCGAAAAACTAAGATAAATTAATCAAAAATTGGTGTCGATTTTGCAATATTCGAGGTCAGAGGCACGAGCTGGTCGCCATAACCACAAATATGTGAATAATTTCTCCTAGGTCAAGGAACTGAAGCAGAGATTTAGTTGCGGGCGAATTTCACATACTGTGGTGAGTTTTCCACGTCTTACCCCATGTGGTTGATACCTCTTAAAAAGATGTTATTGTAACCACACCGATGGATCTTCTTTTTGTTACACTATGTAATAACCAGTGACTTTTATTTTTGTGTACGTTTTTGTGTGTAATTATTATTAGCTTCATCAAAGATATAGAAATAAGTTAAAAAAAAAAAAAAATTTATATAAACCCCACGGGACACACTATTCCATAGGAATAGCAATTACTATTTATATCTGTACATAAAATACATATTATGTATAATATAATGACACCTACATTAGGGATGGGGTGCTGGCCTCAGTATTGAGAATATTTTTACTGAAATACTGTGATGACACTTTGCATTCGGTATCTCGGAACTCCCAACACATATAATTAAAGGAATAATTTAAAATACTAGAAACAACCCCTAAATCTGAGGAAATTGTAGGCTTTAATCCCATAATTTTAGATGTCAAGACTTTTGTATTGATTCCTAATGGAATGTGGTGTTTGAGTAAAATGCTCTCGTTACCGAGAGTAGTGCTCTGTTATATAGCATTTTCTTTTAAAGTATGAGTTAATATGGGGTCCTTAAGAGGGCCTTTTTGCCACAGAAATTCCATTTAACCGGCGTTGGCTGTATATAATAATAATAAATTGAAACTTCTCTTCTAAAAGAAAGAAAAAAAAAACCAACGTGTCAATCACAGCCTGAAAGAAATCGATCGTTAGGTGGAAATGTAATTTCCTTAATCTGAATTGAAAATGAAAATTTCTTTGCAGTTGAATATGAGCTGTAAATCATCCTTCTCAAAGTTGGATGGGGAATGCAATTTCCAAAAAAAAAAAAACCTTTTTTCAGCTGGAAATAAAATTTCCAAAGTCCAATTCAAATTTATAATCCCCATTATTTCAGGTTTTAAACCTTTTTAAATTTCAGGAGATACTTAGACAGGTAGTCACATAATAATGCAAATTATCAGTTTCATAGAAGATTTGGGGCTGGTAATTGTATAAAAAATGTCAAACGCAGTCTTAAACTGAACCTCAACCTTGAATAGTTTACAAACCTGAGTATTATTAAGTGAATGCAAGTCAAATATAACTCAAGTGTGAGTGTAGTTTTAAACTCAAATATAAGCTTTTATGCCTTAATCATAAAAATTAATGTTGGAGTGTGAGTTTGTTGGAGTGTTTCTTTTATGAAAACTAGCCGACAAGGTACCAAAACGGAAAATATACTTCTGACCCTTCCATGGTAATAAACAATGAGAATGCTTATTTGGGAGAGTAAACATGAAGTCATCAAATTGAATATTCAAGGTGTCCAAATAAGGTGTTCTCGGACTCGCATTTATTTCAATGAGGCATTAATTCAAACCGGGGGGGGGGGGGGGGGGGGTATAAAGTTGGGGTTTTATGGCCCGTTCAACAGCCAGGGTCATATTGGGACAGGCCCTCGGCATTGCCACTCGGGGGTCGAACCCACACGGAGGTGACTACCTGTGATTAGATGCCAAACTTGCTAACCACTGGGCCACCGAGGACCTCATTTGGGAAATCATAAGTTTGTCAGAATAGAAGGAAAGCTTGCATAATAAATTATGTACATAAGAGGGTAAATCTATCTTGCTGCCCCACACACCAATCGTATATATATCTTGTGGTTCCTGCGTAAATTTGCAGCATAACAAATATGAAAATTTGCCACTAGGATGCGCTCCTCACAAGACAAAATCATAAATTGCCCCCGAATACCCCCCACCAGTCAAAGAAATAGATGGGGGCTTTCTGCACGGACAAATTTCATGTGTTCAGGCAAAGCGAACATTTCTTCCTCTGTAGGTCTTATACCTACCCGTTACTCAGATTTTCTTTGTAGTTAACATGTATTACTATTAGTACGTTAAAAACTGTAATATGTTATATAAACAAAGAACGATTGTGATTCAATTTGTACAAAAAAAAGATAAAAGCCAATTGTGTATACAAGTGTGAAATGTCAGTAGAGTTGCATTTATTTTTCTGTGAACTTGGAAATTCTTTAAAAGAAGGCGGGGACAAAGATTACCTTCCAAGTACTAAGGCAAAAAAATGTAAATGGTAATTTGCCCAAGAATGTCACATGATTCAAAACCAAAACCCTGTGGAACTTTGTAGGTGTAAAGTTGTAATACATTGTACTCGATGTAACTAGAACCTCCAGTGTCCACAGGATTTCATTCTAGTTATGGCAAACTTTAACCATATACAGTAGACTCTGTATTAAGTTCTGTAGATATTGAAGATTCTGGTTATGCAGAGTCCATCAAGTGGAATTTAAACATAAGTGGAACAAAATTCTGTGGTGATGGTTATAGGTTTAAACAGTCTCTTGTATATGTTGAAACTTAGCCAAAACTAGAAGCAAATCCTGTGGATGTTGGAGGTTCTAGTTATACAGAGTCTACTGTATATAGTGGAAGTTAGCCATAACTAGAAGCAAATCCTGTGTATATTGGAGGTTCTAGTTATACAGTGTCTACTGTATACATTGGAAGTTAGCCATAACTAGAACCAAATCCTGTGTATATTGGAGGTTCTAGTTATACAGAGTCTACTGTATACATTGGAAGTTAGCCATAACTAGAACCAAATCCAGTAGATGGTGGAGGTTCTAGTTACACAGAGTCTACTGTATATAGTGGAAGTTAGCCATAACTAGAACCAAATCCTGTGGATATTGGAGGTTCTAGTTATACAGAGTCTGCTGTATATAGTGGTAGTTACCAAAACTCAAACCAAAACCTGTGTATATTCTAAGTTATCAAGAGTCTGTTATTCACAGCTGATATTTGATTATTAAGCTGTTGCTGAGTTTGTGCTTAAGAGGTATTATCAGGTAGTACCAGGTTCTTCAAGCGTTATTATTCAAGAATACTGTTGACTTGTTTGGTTTCTATTTTTTTTTCTTTATTTTATTATTATTATTATTATTTACTTATTGTGATTCTTTTCAGTTTTAAACAGAGATAAGCCCTTGTAATTACAGCTCATGCTTATTGTGCAATAAAATTGCTGCCTTGTGTATATATTTTTCTTTTCTGTTGTTCTTTCATCTTTCCTTTGATTTTTTAAAAGATTAATAAGATTTCGAGTTGCCCTCCCCAGAATGTGTGGAAACTTGCTGTTATGTCATATTTCTAAAGGGGAGTTACTGAATAAATTATCTGCCACTGTGGCCTAGTGGGTAACACACTAGCCTAGGAACACAGAGGATGTGGGTTCAAACCCAGGTACAGGCAGATACATAGTGGCTCGGATGACCACTTAAAATGGCGATCCACTGTCATTTGGCCCTATCCCCAGTGGCAGGCTAAAGAACCTCAAGGACGTTGATTAATGGTCATACTTGAGCCTCTGCCTTTCAGTTAGGGGAATGTCAGTAACTTTAGATTGGGGCTGATGTTCTATAGTCAAGATGGGTCAAATAGCCCTTTAAGTCCTGTAGTACATGAAATATTGCACGGAGTATAAATATGTACAAAACAATACAATAAAACTGAGATCATATTATTATTGGAAAGGTGTGCTTTTCTGATGCTTATGCAACCCCCTAAACACATATTATAGCAGATACAAAATGGCAAATTTGTCTCCCAACATGTGTCCCAATAGCAGTAGAGGTGTTATTTCTGGCGCTTTCAGAGATGGCAGGAAGAAACAGAAGCAAGATGCTTCATCTGTAAACCCCAGCTACAAACCTCTAGTTTACAGTTTGACCTGGAAAGAGAATCGGAATTCAGAAAGAGAATAGCTATGTTCTGCCACAGATAACTTGTAGAAAAGAGGGAAAAGATACTGTAAAGATACGGTGACATTGTGGCAAACCTAAAACTTCATTGGAGACACAGAATCACACAGAATAGCAAGGAAGGGCAGCAGAACTGCTACATAAATGATAGGATTTCTTGCGGTTACCCCTGCAGAAACTGATGTCTATGGTAGGCAGAAATTTTGCATGTGTGGCCATTGAAGGAATGCCAGAGTATGCAAACTATATGGACAGAAGTCTGGTAATGAGGAATTGTATAAAAGTTGTTTGGCTGAGCAGTACCTCTTTACAAATAAAGCCATTATATCAAAGAAGAGAAAGCTAACTTGCACATTTCAACGATGGTCATTTATTTTCATTCACGATTGGTTTAGGTTAATACAGTACAAACTTATCATCTGACGGTGGAAAGAGGGTAACATGGTGGGTTAATAGAAGGTTAATAAAATAAAGGCATTTCACTGTAAAACAACAAGTAAACAGCAAGTTGGGAGAATGGAAATTGGCTCGTAAAATCAAATTTGGATTATAGAAGGTCAGATAATGGGAGTTCTGGTATAATTCTAGAAAGTGTCTCCACAAAATCCCCCCCCCCCCTCCAACTAGGTTGAACAGAATAAAATCCTATTTAAATGCAATGTTACTCTGATGCTTGGAAAGAATTGTTATTATTGTATATAAAACATGAAATTGCTAAGCAAACACAGGTCATTTTCATTCAAAGTGTCTGTTAAATGACCCCAATTTCTAGTACTCTGCAGTTTGTGTGGGATAAAGTCCAGCTCAATTACTGAGGTGCAAAGTTTTGTCCACCACTACCTAATATGAAACTTAATATGATAAATCAGTTGATGTGGTTTCCAATGAGGGTATAAATTTAACTTCTCTCTAATTATAGCAGACAAATTTAGTAGGGGAATTCTTGTGGAGTAAAATTGTGAAATTTGATACAGTCTGAAATTCGCCACTAAGGGGGGGGGCTCGGTCACCCTGTAGAAGTAAGAAGAAAAAACATTTGTGGGTTCAGGGGAGATTAGATTCATAATAAAATTACAGATCTGTCAAGGATTTGAGGGACAGAAAATAAAAGATGTTTTTGTTCATGGTCAAATTTTACCTAGTACTCCACTGAATTTCACTTTCAGGCCTCAAGACCTGGGCACAGTGTGACTAACAGCCAGTGGGTTGAACCTTTCCACTTAATAATATCAAACCAATATTGGTTAATACTGCTTTCTCTGTTGTCCTCTCTGGAACTAGCCCTCTTTACTTCTGAATTATACATATTGGAATATTCTGGGTTTTTATGGAGTTCTATAAATACACTATTGTTTACAATAACAACACAGAATGGAATGTGTTGTTTACAACAATATAGTAATAAAAACATGTTTGATGTTTGGAATAATGACAATGGAGTATGAAGTTTGAGAACTAACATGATGATATTTGTCTGTTTTGATAAAAAAAAAAGTTTCAGTTTGGGATACGAATGTAGTTGGATTATATGCAGTCTTGTCAACAAGTGAAAGGATACTTGCCTTTTTTATGGTAAAAATAGGAATAATTACAATAATGGATATAGTAATGGATTTTCATGGGTATAACTATAAAGGAAGCCTGGAAGTGGATACTATATTGTCTTGTTAATATATATGACCGAAATGGATACAGTACACAAATCATGAAATTGAGATCACACATATAAAAAAAAACTTTAAACCTTTGAACCAGATATAAATACCAAATGGATAAAATGCAAAGTTCAAAAAGTAAAGTTTGATCTTGGGATATATGACTGCCACACCATTGCTGCCAGATGGAAGGTATAAGTCTCTGTTTAGTTCCTTCTTCATAAGTAGCTTGTTTTTTTTGTTTTTTGTTTTTTTTTTGAGTACACCTTTGTCTATTCCTTTGAAATCATTGCAACTTGTAGGATGTACTGCCTGCTACCAATTACCACCGGGTACCAATTATCGCCAGAGATAATTCAAGTAGACATAACTTTACCAACGTATCATCCCGAGTCTTGCAAATGAGGTAAAACTATTTCCAAGGTGAATAGAATACACAACAAAAAGCTTTCAAAATATTTGGCCATTACAGAAATATGAACAGTTTATTTATTATTTACATGTAGTTGGTACCCTGCAATAATTGATAGCAAGGCAGTATTGAAGACCTGTTCTAATATGATGGCAGTAGAAAGTGCCACTCTGGCCTAGTAACACACTTGCCTAGGAATACAGATGACCCGGGGTCGATCCCAGGTGCAGACAGATACATAGTGGCTGATCTGACCACTTAAAATGACTGTCTTCTTTCATTGGCTCCTAGCCCCAGTGGCAGGGCAAAGAACCCCAGGGGCATTGATAACTGGTCTTCCCTGAGACTCTTTTAGTTTGGGCAACATCAGTTGCAAGAGAGCTTGGGCTGTACGTGTGCAGTAGGGAAGTTGTCAAAGATTATTTGAGACCTCTACTGCTTCCCTGCATAAGTTGGCCGCAGTCATAAGTTGGCCGCCCTCACCACAGCTTCACAGGGCTTTAATATGAGTGGCCTACTACACTCTGAAACCATGTATTATTGTTAAACTTATTATATGCAAAAGTTTTCATTGGTGTACAATAACCTATTTGTCTTTCTGGAGCCTGTAGATGAGCCGCGGCCAACTTATGACTGTGGCCAACTTATGCAGGGCAGGAGTAGTAAGCGAGATTTTGTGCCAAGTATAAATATGCAATTAATAATGTATTTTGGAATCTTTGTAACAGTAACTCTGGAGAATGTGAAAGTATAAATTTCCTTTACACTAAAAATTGACTCAGATTTATTAAGTACTGGAACCCTTGTAGTCACCATTATAAAGTGGCCAAACTGAAATTTTGATTCAGAATCATTGTTAGTAATTGTTGTTCAGTTCACAGTTGATAGTGGGTTAATGTAGAGCAAATGGCGTACACTTATTCCTCCAGCTAGAGGCCCACAGTAGTGTAGTGTGCTACAGGTGGTAGTTTCTTCTCAGTGTACCATGGTTTACTGAATGTTGACAAACTAGTATGCACTGCACTTAATCCATCTCCTCAATTTTCCCTCATGAGAAGACCTATGTAATGTATTGAAGGGACGTTAAATCCTTATCACTTCATCTTCCTTTCAGCTATAACCTGTCATTACTAATCAATGAGTAGAATAATGGATTACACTACACAAACAGGGGCCACGGTGGCAGAGTGGTAACACTCTCGCCTCCCACCTCTGAGGCCGGGGTTGGATTCCCGTCATGGCCTCAAGTGGGAAAGCTGGTAGTTGCTTGCCGTTGGTCAGCAGTTTACAGTACAGAACCCTAACAAACTGTATGTACTGGTTTCCTCTGCCCTTCCAACTACCCGTCATGATATGACCTGTACAGTGTTAAAAGCGACGTAAAACCCCAAATAAATAAATGAAGGGAGGTTAAATCCTTATCAATCAGTTCATCTTCCTTCCAGCTATAACCTGCCATGATTACTAATCAATGAGTAGAATAATGGATTAGATTACACAAACAAAAAATGAGTGCTTTGTATAGAAACTTTAGCAATTTATGAAAACATTCATTAAAATTGACAAGAGTCAGTCTCTGTTACTCTCCCAGGAATAGGGACTCCTTTTGTTTCATTTGGTAGGAGAAAAGTACTAATTAAATAGTAGAGTAATCTTGCATGGACACTGCAATGCAGTCACCAAAGTTAGTGGTAGGCAAAGCTTGGTAGGCCAAGAAATCCAACAATTTCGTGACCTTCAGAATTTGCAAACAATCAGTGACCGAGAAAGTTTCGGACACAGATCCAAGTTTCCTGTAAATAGCATATAAAGCATTCCTTTACAATGCACGCAAGTAATGTTTGAATGGCCAAGTGGTTATTAAATCTGACATATGGTTGCTTGGTTCTCACCTGCGAGACTGTGGGTTCAAGTCTAGCTCGTGACAACATGGGCCATACTAGAAGTTGAGAGGCACTGACGTGATCAAACTCTTTACTTCATCTTTCAGACAGAATCCTGAAGGAAAGCCATATCTTTCTGATGGTACAGTCATGGGGACATATTTACAGGAAGAGTCAGGACCTCATTCCCTTGGTGGTAAGTAGAATGAAATATAAAGGACACTTGAAGTGTGTGAATGAAATGGTTGTCCCACAATAATTTATTCAGATAATATCGAGTGGTCAGTAACTATGTAGTAAACTTTTATAGTGGTCTTTGTCGGTCCTATGGTTGGTGTGCAGGGGCCGATTTCACGAACGGACTTAAGCCTGGTTTTGGGCTTAAGTTTAAGACTTTGGTCTTAAATTCTGTCAAAAATGTGCTAAGTCAGCGGGCTTAGACTTAGTGGATTTCACAAAGGGGCTAAGTCCATG
Organism: Sabellastarte sp. h YS-2021; assembly: GCA_964017235.1. Lineage (NCBI taxonomy): Eukaryota > Metazoa > Annelida > Polychaeta > Sabellida > Sabellidae > Sabellastarte > Sabellastarte sp. h YS-2021. The sequence continues at coordinate 6,980,553 of OZ024940.1, forward strand.
GATTTGCTAAGTCAGTGGACTTAGAATTAAGTCTGGGAGGTAGTGGGCTTAAATTTTGTAAAGAGGACTTAAATATGGCTGCCATAAACTTTTCTCCTCTTGAAAATTTGAAAGGGCTGTAAAAAAAGTATAATTACACAGAACACCTTACTGAAGTAGTCTTTGGGAAGTTTATGTGTGGCAACAAGGTTTTTCATTTCAAAACAGCACTTATCCTTAGATAAAATGTATTAAATGAAGGATATAAAAGGTCACATGACACAGAAAACCACTGTGGTTATATGATAAGCTTGGACTTAGCTAAGTCACCTTTGTGAAATCCATTTTAAGTCCCAGACCTAGTTAAGACCAAAGTCTTAGATTTAAGTCCCTGACTTAGCCAAAAAAGGGACTTAGTTTAAGTCCTTTAGTGAAATCGGCCCCTGGACTTCAGAATGGAAGGTCTTTGGTTTAGTCCTTGGGTGGGTGATTGAGATTGTACATTTAGATAAGGCACTTTACACAAATTCATCTCTCTTCTAGGGACGTTACGACTAGCCGACTAATCGTCAAGGGTTAGAATAGTGTTTTTACCAGTGTAATATTTTAAATCCGTCAATATATCCGTCCGTAATATCTCAATCCGTCAAATGTGTCCATATTGTTACAAAAAATAAGCTAAAATCTAACAACAGCCACATTTCTGTACTGTTTATGAATTCTTGTAAAACAGGATGTACCATGTATCTCTTATATTACCCACTTCCTGTATGAGGAAAATGCATCAGAAGCTGCAGGAAAATGGCAAATTTAATGACTTTTACAGATAATGATGTATATTTCCAATTTATTTCACATATTTATCGTTTTCTTTGCCTTATAGAATATCAAGCTTAAGATTTTTTGGTATTTTTAAAAATTTGACGGTTTTTCGGTGTCGACACGAATAATACTTGCTGATTAGCTGGCATTAAATATTTGGAGTTGTGACGTCCCTACCTTCTTTATCTAGAAGTACAACTAGTACTAGTGGTGAAGTTAACCTAAACCAGGGTGGCATCCTGTTCTGTGAAGTAGAAACCTGGGGTCGATTTCACAAAAGGACTTAGCCCAAACTTAGACTTAAATTGAAGACTTTTGTCTTAAAATGAGGCTAAGTCTATGGTCTTAGACTTGGAGGATTTCACAGAGCTGCTAAGTCTAGGCTTTAGCTAAGTCTACCCAAGAGTGGGCTTAACTTTTGTAAACAAAGGCTTAAATATGGCCGCCATATATTTTTCTCACTTCAAAATTTGAAATGCTTGAAAATAAAGAATAATTGTATAGAACACATCCCTAAATTATTCTTTGGACATGTCTGTATGATTATAAGGTTTCCCATTTAAAAATACAACATTTTTGCAAAGATAAAATGAGCTAAACAAGGGATATATGTTACCACTAAAATATTTTCAGTAGAAATAAAGGGTCACATGACATAGAAAACCACTGTGGTTATATGACAAGCTTGGACTTCGCTAAGTCACCCTTTGTGAAATCTATTTAAGTCCAGGACTTGGCAAAGACAAAAGACTCAGATTTAAGTCCCTGACTTAGCCTAAGTCCGAGACCCTTTGTGAAACCGGCCCCAGGAATACTCATCGGCTGTTTGGGCTACTAGGCACAAAGATTGACTTTTCCTGACTGTTTATCATAATATTCCCATGTGTAAAAAGCTTGTTGGAGCCTTATGGTTTTCAGTGCAGAATGTTGACCAACTAGTATATGCTGCTTTCCTCCACCCCCCCCCCCCCCCCCCCACCCCTCAAATACCCATCATTTATTATCCACCACGCGACGTATTTGCCCTAAATACGGGGAAATACAGACCGGGATGTATTTTTTTTGTATACACCGGCGCCCCGGTACTATGGATATTGAGTGTGATTAACTTCCAGTTTTTCAACAATATCTCGGAAAGTATGTAACTTAAAAATATGTATAATATATCATTAGAAAGGTGTTATTCTAGCGCTTCTGCTCATGTATGTTGCATAAATATCCATGCAGAAATGACTGAGATATTGCAAGGTAAAGATTGAAGTTTTATATTCAGTGTTGCTCATTCTTTTTGACAGTCTGTTTCACGTTTTCTCATTAAATATTCATATTATTTGACCCATAAATCGCACAAAATGGTGGATAATAAAAGTAAAACATCCCTCATCAGACATATACAGAAAAAATATATCACTCATGAAGATTAACAATATAATACTCGTGCTTCGCACTCGTATAATATTGTTATCTTCATTCGTGATATATTTTTTCTGTATATGTCATTCGGGGCGTTTTCCTATTATCAACCCTAGAAAATGTGTTAAAAGTAACGCTCTAAACTCAAAGCAAACAGTCTTTATAATGATGGTTATCAGCACAGAATCTGGGGCCGTATTCACGAAAGGTCTTAGCCAAGTCTTAGGCTTAACTTTTGTACAAAAAATACAGTCAACTTAAGCCTAAGACTTGGCTAAGACCTTTCGTGAATACGGCCCCAGGACACCAACTAGTATGCCATTCTTTCCTCTACCCCCCTCAAATACCAATCATGATCTGACCCCATACAGTATATTGAAAGGGGAGTTTAGATAGTTTTCATATTCTGTAGCCCTAGAAGCAATTATAAGGGAGATATAAGGCCTTTATGATATGATGACCCTCCTATTTGGGATTAAAGATGTGATATGGCGGTCACTTTTAGCCCCAAAGAATCAAGGAATCAAATATTATTTAAAAAGTCGACAAACTAGGGTGTACATTCTTGTCTCTGTCCCCGCAAACTACCCATCATGATATGGCTTATGCAATGTGTTTAAAGAAATGGCAATCAGTCAAACCAATCAATCAATCAATCAATCACAGAGACTCTTTCTGATAAATTGAATAAAGACTCATACAAAGATCGGTTCTGCAAGAAAAACAACCAAAAATTTATAAGCTCTTTATTTGTGTTATAATTAGGTATTCGACCATACAGTACATATTATGCATTGCAGTGAGTTATCAATAGGATTCTCCAGTACAGTTTCTGACTCAAACAAAATAACTTCTTCAGTGCCTGAAATTATAAAACAGACAAAAAGAACAGTAAAAACTGAAGTAAAAGGCCCATTTAATCTTTGTGCCTTTGGGACTATAGCTTTCGAAAGGGGGTGTGTTGGCTAATCGAGGGTTTGATTTCTTAGTGATTAAAGAATCAGATCAAATGTTAATTCAAATGCATTTGCAAAGTTTCCCTGTTAATTCAAATGCATTTGCAAAGTTTCCCTGTTAATTCAAATGCATTTGCAAAGTTTCCCACATCTGTTTCATTCACTCAAACTTTGTACTTCATTAAACACTTCATTAAAGTTTGGGTGGGCACAAAACTATGAATTTCTATCACAATCTACAAGTAAGAAAAACACGTCAAATATATATACCTTCCATTTTGAAAGACGAACGCGAAATAATCTTTCTTTTAAGCCAGTTAGTTTTAACATTAAGTCATACCAAATCATAAATATGTACAGACCATTCAGATACATAAGTTTATAGTCTGTATCTGATATATTCAAGAGGTACACAAAATAGTTAATGAACACACAAAACCATGTCGGAACAGGTTGTCTTATCTTGCACAGCTTGACTCTCACAGCACAAGGTTAAAACATCTTCAAGCAAACCTGCACAAGTCCTCACTGGATTTTATTATTATCGTCCCTTGGATTCCCAATGTAGTTGTATGACTGAGGTTCTGCTATACTTTTCTAATTCCAGGAGATTTACCTTAAAACAGTTTGGCTTCATAAAAACATCATTTGATGCACTTTTGTTGCAATTTTTCATATTCTGGAAATGTATGATTTACCAACACTGACAAGATCTTACTTTCTATGAGATTTAAGCAAAAGTGTCTTGACATCCCATCTCGGGAAAATCGTTCTCATCACGTATTTCACCACAACTTAATACACTGATAATACAACAAAGCACACTATTGACATCTAATATCTTTTAATCCTTAAAATTGCTACTTGCTGTGAAAGCTGCCATTTCTATATAATATTCTAATACTCATTTTTTCCAAACATAAAATACAAGTAATCGTGATATATCAGACACAAATCCAATGCAGTAAAAAATCTTTTAAACATAGATAAATATTTACAAAACAAAATAAAAAGATCTCATAATATATTATGTACACTCTTGTGGTACAAAATGTTTAATTTTTTTTTTTTTTACAGAAAACTTTAAATACACATTTTTATATTACCATTTGCTATCTGGAGGTTCGTGTACGGGTACTACAACCATCCCACCTACCACATCCATCACTGGCTCCTTGCTTTCACTCGCTCCCCTATTATTACTCGCTCCCCAATTATCACTCGCCCGTGTCTTGGCCATATACCTTGGATCATAAAAGGACCCCAAATCATCGAAATCCACCACACTTCGTTCTTCTTTGGAAGGAACTGGCTCCGAAATGACACTCTCTGCGTCCTGAGTGCAAAGGTTTTTCTTGTCATCCTGACCTTGGCTATTTCGCCCGAGCCGCTTGTACACAATAATGAATACGGTCACAGTTGCCACGGAGATGAGAGCGAGCCAGGACACCATGCCAACGAGGAGCATGTTAGTGCCCGCGGTTAGTTTGTTGATGGCTTTTTCATCTTCCTTGAGCTTCTTCTTGAGGCCACTGTGGTGAAACTGCTCTTGTAAACCTGCAAATATGGTGTTAAAACAGCTAGAAATGTGGTGAAACAGTCCTTGTAAACCTATAAAAGGAATGACAAAAAATGAGAAATTTGGTGGAACTGGTCTTTTAACGGGCTGTAAATGTGATGAAAAATTGTTGATTAAATGATGAATTGTGATGAAATGTTTAATTTGGGGAACATTGGCCCAACTGGTGTTGGCCATACAGGGCAATAAGGAGCTCAGAAGGGGATAAATTCATGAAAATTATTTACATATTCTTAGCTTAAAATGTAGTGTGTGCTCCAAATTACATCTGCCACTGTGGCCTAGCGGGCAACACACTTGCCTAGGAACACAGAGGACGTGGGTTCAATCCAAGGTACAGGCAGATGTATAGTGGCTCGGATGAACACTTAAAATGGCGGTCCTCTGTCATTGGGTCCTATCCCCAGTGGTAGATTAAAGAACCTAAGGGACGTTGATAAATGGTCATCCTTGAGCCTCTGTCTTTCGGTTAGGGGAATGTCAGTAACTTGAGAGTTGGGCTGTACCTGTACAGTCGGATGGGTCATAGAGTGCTTTGAGTCCTGTAGTACATGGAGATGTTGCGCGGAGTATAAATACAAATACAATAAACTTTCACTTGACGGGAAAATTCTTTCACTCACCAAGAGCCGAGGCTCCTCTTGGTCCAGTGAAGCCGGTTGCTCCGGTTGCCCCTTGGCCTCCAGTGATACCGGTTGCACCAATCTGACCTCCGCGACCTGTTGCTCCAGTGGCCCCAGTCGGACCTAAATATTTATAAAATATACTTCAAAGTTGACTGACAGATCCTAAAATTACCAGGTTTTAAGATCTTACTGTACTTATCTGTAAAAATGGCCTGTGGGTGATTCATTTTTAACGATAACAGATATAAGGCCAAAAGGGGTTTTGGTCTACCAGCCTGAGGCACAAAGCCATCAGAGAGACGAGTAGTGTACTGAGGTGGTCACCCATCCCAGTACTAATGTAGCCCATTGCTGCTTCACTTCAGTGAAGAGACTGGCACTCATCACACTCTGCCACAATTCATGAAAGTCCAGAGACAAAAACAAGTGATCTCAACATAGAATCGAGTCAAGTGGTAATTGACGATAATGACATTCTTTATAGCTGGCCTCTTGATTGTCAGCACATATAATTGTGGGAGAACTTAAAATATTAGAAACAAACCTTAAATCTGAAGAAATTATAGACTCTCATATTTTTGTAGATTTTAAGGCGTCTGCTCAAAATTGTCGTTTTTTGATTTTCTTCATTTTCTGTAAGTGGTTATTCGATTGGGGATCTATAAAATGGATTTTTTTCCAGAATCGCAGAATTGCAAAGGTGGAGAGGAGGGGTGGGGGGTGAGGATGTTCAATAGGTAGGGGCATTTATACGAATAGATACATTATACTTATATTAAATACCGATATGTGAAAAAAAAGTTATGATGAGTTATAACTTGTCGCATTGAGTTTTGGACTTCCACAAAGAAAAGTTTTAACTATGATTAATCAATTATCAGTTATTGAAAGGTAGCCTTTACAAAGGGATCACTTCTTTTCAAGTTTCATGTCAAAAAAAGTTCACCTGTGGGTCCGGATCCACCTGTGGCACCCCTCCTGCCAGTACTTCCTGTGTGTCCCGGGACGCCGGGCGGACCATCGAAGCCCTCAACACCTCTGAGCCCAGGCCTCCCAATGTTGCCAGTCTGGCCCGTAGCCCCTGTGGGGCCAGTTGGGCCGGGGAATCCTGGTGGCCCAAGAGAGCCACCCCGGCCAGGTGGTCCGGGTGAACCTGTGAAAATAGAATTAGAGAGAATCATAAAGGAAATTACATGATAATTGCTCCTAATTAATAATAATAAAATAAAATAAAATAAATTTTGTTGTGTGTGCTTTGGAATTTACCATACAAGACAAGATCTGAGTTCATGTTTACAATAATTCTTTAATCTTAGATTTTTTTTTAAAAAACAACCATTTTGCAAGACACATTTCAGAGGTTTAGAATTTTTATATTATGGGAAATTTTCGTCTTCTAAAGGTAAAAAGGACAAATTGGATTTATTAGCTGGGTAGAAAAGAGTTTGTATTTAAATTTTAGTTAATCAGCATGTGATAAAACATGAAATACATTTTTCATAGAAATTTTTAAACAAATTTTTATTCTTTGAAATTTTTTCTTATACTAAAACTTTTTTGGCTGAGAAAATTCCCTTAAATCTAAGATAAATTCTGAGTCTAAGAATATAAGTTTATTTGCTAGCCTTTGCCATTGAGTTATTTGCTGGGTTAAAAATCAATACTTTGGGGTGTTACATGTAAAAAAAACCTGGAGTTTTACTTCTGAAAGACTTCTTTCCTGAACAAAAATATTAGGGCTTTCATTACTTGTATCACAGGTACAGTCAGTGGTGGCCTTAGAGAGACATTGTTCATTATATAGTGCTGGTTTTAGTATTTTCTAACACCCTATGGTGAGAGCATGCTCAGGTTTAAAACAGACAAAGGTGGGTTCTTTGATATAAAAGTAAATTGCTTTTAAAAATAAATAAATAAAATACCTTCCGGCCCAATAGGACCAAGCGACCCTTGAGATCCAGGATTCCCAGGGGGTCCCCTCACACCTGGTGGCCCCCCAAATCCAGTGGCTCCAGTTGGACCTGTTGGGCCAGTGTCACCTGATCTGCCGGAGGGTCCTCTTAAACCAGGGGGTCCTGTGAAGCCTGTTGCACCGCTGGGTCCTGTAGGACCAGGTCCTCCTGGTCTTCCGCGAAATCCTGGGAATCCTGCATTGCCTCTCTCTCCTACAGAACAAAATACAAGGTTTTACCACCTGACTACTTGTACGTGTCACAAGTAACACTACTTAACAACTGAATAGATCAAACTAAAATCTAAATTACCGAGATCTTTTTTATCGCTAAGTTAGACCTCACTGTATCTCCTCTAATGTGTAAGCCAGTTCAAATTAGCTGCACAGCTCCTCCTATCACAACCCAACCACAGTCCTGGGGCCTTAGCTTTAGATGGCGCCCCTGTCCTTGTGTTGACTTTCTTAAGTAGTAGCACGCAAGAGAATCACAAGCTTGGGGACTTCTGGGGCGGTATTCACTAACAAGGATTAAGATCAGATCAAGATCAGATCAAATTTGAGAAAAAAGGTTTAAGTGAGCCATGGGATCAAATAGCTATTCAGAAACCATGGATCACTTGAACTGAAAAGATGAAATATTTGATCTGTTTTTGTATGAATTTCACACAATTTTTAAAGGTTTATTCAGTTGTGAAACACTGTCTGCCTCTGTAATAACTGATTAAAACATTCATCTTCCCTGAGAAATAAATCTTCCATCAGTTATTTTTGATCTGTCTTGATCCAAAAGTTAATCCATCAAAGAGCATGGATCATAGTTAATCCAAAATTTGATCAAAATATCAGATCAAATGTTTCATGAATACCAATCTGAGCTGATCCAAAAATCTGATCAAAAAGTGATCATTTTTGGTCAAATTTCATCTGATCTTTACTGATCCATGTTAGTGAATACCACCCCAGTATTATATATAATTTTGTATATCTGTTGGAGGAGAATAAAGGATCCAAAAGTCACGAACAGATACTTAATATTGATTCATCATGCTCTATCGCTCACCCCTAGCCAGTGAACAAAAGTCACTCTATGGAGCATATGAAGATGCCAAATGGGCCTTACCATCTAATATACCTCTGTTACATGTTCAGTTATCTGGTATATTCACAATGTTTGCCCACTTTTAATGAAAATTCATTGAACATTCCGTTTTCTAATATAATTACAATATTCAGACAATCAAATCCCCAGGGTGTATTCACTAAATTTCAATGTTTTTTCCATGACTTCTCCATGACCAAAGCTTTAAAATCAAGGACCTTTTACATGCCTTGTGGCATGAAAGAGACATATACCGGGGCCATGAGCTCCCGCTGAGGCCACAAACTGGAAGACACCAAAATTTGATCTGATCACATAAACACATCCTTGTATAGAAATGCTGGATGAAAAAAAGGAACGCCATTTCACGAGAGGATGCCTTTTAATTTCCCTGACTTTTTATGAATTTTCTACAACTTGAGTCAATTTCCATGACTTTTCTAGGCCTGGAAAAAAATGGAATTCCATGACTTTTCCAGGTTTTCCATGACTGGGTACACCCTGAATCCCAGATAATTAGACACTTCTACCCTTTCTAGTACTAGTAAAGCAACTTACCCACACTACCCTGCTCTCCAGGTGGCCCCGGGTCTCCCCTTGGTCCCTGTGGCCCAAGAGGGCCCGGCTGGCCAGTAGCACCAGTAGGGCCAGTGGGCCCTCTGTTCCCAGGCTGTCCCCTGAATCCTGAGGGCCCAATTGGGCCACTGGCTCCTGTGGCACCAGTTGGTCCGGTGGGTCCTCTAGGGCCAATATTTCCCTAGAGAACAAATTTGTCTGTGTTATATTGTTTGTAATTGTAAATATTTTATGCTACAACACAAAGTTTAAATTTTTTTTAACTTACTCAAAAATTGTTACATTTAATCTAAAACTTATATTACGACAACACTCGAATAAATTGAACCAAATCCTCTCTGTTCTTTAACAATTAGCTCACCAAAATAATTATGATGACACTGAAAAGAAAGCAGTATGAACCCCATTAATACAGTAAAACCGGTATTATCCGACCCTCTATTATCCAAATATTAAATTATCCAACCTCAAACCCACTCTCCCAACTCCATTTTAACCTGTTATTTTAGCCTTTCTATTATCTGACCTAATTGTTATTCCCCCAAGAGGGTCAGATAATAAAGGTTGTACTGTATACTAAATTGGTTTAACTCACTGGTCTGCCTGGAGATCCACGTGGTCCATCAGATCCCTCGGGTCCCGGCCCTCCCTGTAAACCTGGTTGACCCCTGGATCCCTTGGGGCCCAAAAGTCCCGGTGGGCCACTGTCTCCATCCGGACCAGGATCACCCCTTCGACCTGGAAAGCCTATAGGTCCCTGGGGGCCAGTTCTTCCTGTTGAACCGGTTGGCCCAGTGGGGCCAGCTGCACCCCTAGGACCAGGGAATCCATTTGGTCCAACTGGTCCTTGTGGCCCTGATGACCCTTGTGGGCCTGGTCCTCCACGTTGTCCTTGAGAACCAGGGAATCCTGGTTGGCCTGTGGCTCCGGTTGGCCCTGTTGGGCCTGGAACACCCCTGCCTCCTGGGCTGCCTCTCTGTCCACTGAATCCACGTCGACCTTGTTCCCCATCTGGTCCACTTTCACCTGTGTCTCCGGGCAACCCTGGTTCTCCTGGGAAACCGGGTCGGCCTTCTGGTCCTTCTGGCCCCCTTGGTCCTGGCTCACCGGGAAGACCTCTCAGTCCAGCAGGGCCTGAATTAAAGAATTAATTTTGAAATATTTTACAAGGTTTTCGTAACTTAAAATTTTTTGTAGTGTTAAACAAAGTCTAAAGATTCTGATACACTTAAGAATTTACCTGTTAGTTGTCAGATAAGTTTTGTTTATTTATCTGAAAAATACATTTTGGAATTACGACAAGTGGAGCCAAAAAAGTTATGCTAATGTATGCAAATGATGCAGTTGTTGCTGGAGTAACATATTAAGCAAACTGACTTGGTAGCTATATTTGCACTTGGCAGTAACTTTTGCTCCTCCATGCTTTTGTGTATTTCATCATTATTTCATGAAACTTACCTTCATGCTAATCTCAAGCTCAGTCATAAATAAAATACACAAATTTAAAAGATACATTCGAAAGACACACTTTTGACAACGATTACATCAACAAAACTGGCCTCTTGACCCTTGCTTTTCTATATAACCACAACTAAAGATTTTGTGGTTAAAAGGTTTTTGTTAAAAAAAGGAAAAAAAGCACATTTACAGTAGGCAACAACTGACCTCTTGGTCCTGGCTGTCCACTTGCCCCAACCCCTCCAGCTGGCCCCGCTGGCCCTCTTGGGCCGGGTCTTCCAGGGTTGCCTTGGTTACCTGGCTCACCAATTGGTCCAGGCTCTCCCAATGGGCCTTGGGGACCTTGGAAACCAGGCTCACCTGAACAGAAAAAAAGACATTCAGGAAAAAGTTGTACAGGAGAAAGCAGAAACACTGGGCCCAGTTTCACAAAGGCCTACTATCTCCTTAGTAGGCTGCTAAGTGGTAGTAGTCTACCAAGCCTATACTATCTGTTTCACCGAGATAATTCTTTACTGTGGTAATTAGTAGGCTGTCCTCACTAGAAGCCCTGCTAACTCTGGAACTTGATAGATCCCAAATATCAGCTCAGTGGAAAACTTTTGTAGTGGCTACTAAGGCCCTACTAAGATCTAGATTTAATGGCATACTTTCTTCTATATTTAGTCGAACTTTGTGAAACTGGGCCCTAGATTCCATATAACTAGAGTTTTAATAACTTACACTTGAACCTTCAAAACTACAGAAATTTCTAATGATAGGATGACTTGCATTAAATTTCGGATATGAACAATTTGTACTGTGCGACATTGCTCTAACCCCCTTCTGAGGGACTAATTTACCAAGAAGGGATTGTCCAATAAATGCGGAAGTCATCATGTAAAACAGCATCCATCAGGGCGAGATAGCTGCAATTGCGAGTAGGCAATTTTGAGAAGATGAATCTTTTATAAAACTGAACTGCTTCTTCCTTTGTTCAGGTCCTAGCCACATAGAGCAATTCATAAACATGTGATCATTAGTGTTGGGAGTAATCAACAACACACAGACAGACAGACAGGTAAATAAAAGTACCCAAAAACATAACATCCGTAGAGGGCTTAAATATATTCTCTGTTCAACATGTGTGCAATTATTTGTAATTAGTATTCTAATGTCCAGGTGTAGAGATTAAGCTTTACACGTGTATGATTATTATATTACATAAAAAGACTACTCATTACAAGTACAACATTATACAGTATTTAATTAGAATGATTCATATAAATTTGAATAATTTGAATAATTCATATAAAGCCACATTGACATGATCATCCACTGAGGTGCTGATTTTTCCCAAAAATAGATAGTCCAGTCACAGTTTCTGAGAGAAGCTGTAGTCAGCTTGTACTTGTATCTCTTATATGTCTTGTATTTGTTCCAAATGTTCGAATATGGCTACCGCATCTGCCTTATACACTCACCTACAGGACCATCCGGTCCTTCATCTCCCTGTGGCCCAGCTGGGCCTCTGTCTCCGGGACGACCAGGTGAACCCTCTCGACCATTGGGCCCAGGTTGGCCCGGAGGCCCTTGGTCTCCAGGTGTTCCTTGTGGCCCTGGGAATCCACTCTCTCCCTGACCGCCTGGTGGACCTGGTTCACCCTGGAAAGGTGAAGGTTACTGATGTTTATAGGTTTACACAAGACACTTGGTATTTTAGTATTGTCTTATGCTTCTCTTACATCCCATCATATACACACGTAAGGGTGCTGCAAATATTGTTGAAAAATATGAGCATAGCCTGGTAGTGGGGTAGTAGAGATTTGCACGTGCTAACAAGGTGTATTCTCCCAACAAGAGTGTCAATACTTGAATATCAAGAACAGGCTGCAACTAGCTACAGTTTGTACAGTGGGTTTATATCCATGCAAGGTACACATGAGTGTATGATACAGCACATGCAGACAATGAAAGTAAATGGGGAGAACCTACAACACTGGCAAGGAGAATGCATGTGCCCAAGTCTCTCGGAAGTTACCCTTGAGACATGGATGCAGCTGCGAGCACGCAGAGAATAATTTGCACACAGATTTTTATTGCTGGGTCTTTGAAACCTAAAAATTCTGTCAGGGAAACCTGCATAAAATAAGGCAAATTTATGTCATAACATGTATACTTTGAGACCATGAAATAATCACACTTTCAGTGAAACTGGATGTCTTTATAATCTTTGTGACACCCCTTCATTCGACTACTCAAAGTTCAGTTCTACTCACATCAACTGTAGTGTCCCTTGCAAATCAGCCAATTTTCCTCTGTAACCAGGACGTACGTACATGTACGATCGGATGCAAGAGAGGCTTTATTGCAAAAAAAAAAAAATTCCTCATTTTCAATGCAAGTATCTGTCTTTACCTGTTCACCTGGTCCTCCTGATGGTCCTGGCCTTCCTGGACGACCAACACCTCCGGTTGCGCCAACCCCGCCCGTTGGGCCAACTTCACCTCTCTGGCCCGGTTGCCCTTGTAACCCTTGGTTTCCATCTGGCCCTTGTTGACCAGGGTCCCCACCTGACCCTGGCTCGCCTCTTGGACCCTGTTGGCCCGGGAAACCGGACTGACCAGTGGCTCCTGTTGGTCCTGTGGGGCCATTTTCTCCGGGCTGACCCGAACGGCCAACAGCACCAGGGAAACCTGTGAAAAATAAGGCCAATTTATGTCATAATATGTACAGTAAGGAATCTAAAATTTGCCAGAAATCTAAAATTCGCCACCCCTAAAACCTTACTTAATTCTATGAGAAAAATGATGTTCTGTCTTAAACTTAGTATTTTTCAGTTCAAAAAGCCCTAATCCATGATGCACTCAACAAATCTCAACTCAATTCATTTATTTTATTAGTATTTCCATTTGCGGCGGATTTCAGATATGTGGTGAATTTTAGATTTCTTACTCTATACTCTGAGACCATGAAATAATAACACCTTCAGTGAAACTATGGATGACGTTATAATCTCTTTTTACACTTCTTCATTTGACTGCTCAAAGTTAAGTTCTACTACCATCAACAGTAGTTTTTTTACTGTTCTGGTCCTAGACTTTTGAATTTCGTAACCTAAACATGTTTCATGTGCCGAGACTTTTGAATTTCGTAACCTAAACATGTTACATGTGGTTCCAGGCTCAGCATTATTTTTCCCCATTCAAAATCTGACTATTTGACTTAGCTTTTCCATCATAATATTCTCATGACCCAGTCATCCAAATAGTAACAACCACTACATGTATCTGTCTCTGGCAGATCTATTGTCCATTGTGAGCTTTAGTATTTAGATAGCCAAATTTAAGAAAACAACCAAGATCAGGTTCATTTTCTATTTTTCCTTCTCATCAATTGAAACTAGGAACAAGGTGGTTTTGTCAGTAACACACTTGCCTCAGACCTCTTAGGGTCTGGATTTATCTCTAGCCTGACTTAAAGTGGGAAAGTTAGTAGTTGATTTCCAGTGCACAAAGGATTTCAGTTCAGAAGCTTGACATACTAGTATGCTTCATCCATCATGTTTAAACTCTTCTTATGACTTGTGTTGAAACATAATTACCTGTGTCTCCTGGTCGGCCAGGCAATCCTGGAATACCCTGTTCTCCTGAGTCGCCCCTTCCGCCTCGGAGTCCTTGTGGTCCTCGGTCTCCCACTCGGCCCTCAGGGCCTGGACCTCCCGATGGCCCTCCTGGCCCTCTCGATCCTCGGTCTCCTGGTCTTCCGTCTGGCCCTATTGCACCAGGCTCACCCTGCTGTCCTGGTTCACCCCTTTGTCCTTGGTCTCCTCTTTGGCCTTGTTGTCCAGTGGCCCCAGTTGGCCCAGTTGGGCCAGGCTGGCCTGGTTGACCCACAGGTCCTGTGTTAAGAGGACAAATTAAGATGAGTAATAACAGGACTTTTCTGTTTTAACAGTACAATAAGTCTTAGAATAAATGTTTCTAAATGCTCAAGTTGGGAAAATTTGGCTCCACTTTACTTACAATCTAATTTAAAAGATGAAACCAGAAGCTTTTGTAAGCATCAATGCTTTCTTCAAGCCACTGTAGATAGAGAATTAGTCTATAAAGATGCATACACAATTAACAAAGTCTGTTCAACAATCAGCAGATGGCATACAATATCCCACTACTTTGTACATGTTATTACACAACCTGATCACACTGTTGGACTCTTGATCAAAGACTGGCAAAGATGACCTGCACTATTCCAATATTCTGTTCTTTTAATTAGAAAACTTAAAAAAGTCCCCTGATATTCTAAAGCTTGATATCCTTGATCACGTCTGTTATCAGTTTTACACATTTAGACATTATGATAACAAATATTGCTCTTACCCAATGACCCTCTTGGGCCAGGCTGTCCATCGGGCCCACCAGGGCCTTGTTCACCTGGAGTACCCATTGGACCAGGTCTCCCAGGAAACCCAGTGGCCCCAGTTGGCCCTGTTGGGCCTTCTGCTCCCTCCGGCCCTGGATCTCCAATAGGACCCCTCTGACCCGGTTGACCTGGTTGACCCCTCTCTCCCTCTGATCCTCTCTCACCTGGGTTACCTTGCTGACCTCTTGGCCCTTGGAAACCTGTGAATAAATTATGTTAATGGTTGCAAATGAATTGTAATTTATTTGTGTAACATGATATTGTTACATGATGAATCCGGTACAGTGTAACACAATGATTTAGTCAGTTTTTCCAAGGATCATGACATTTCTGTACACATAAGCATTTTAGGTTCTGCTGATGCCTGGTTATTCCCATTAAAAAAGAACACTTTATGCATCATATTATGTTCTACTTATTGCAATATTCACCAAATGTACTGTCCCGCTTACCAACAGTCACATATTTCAGTTACTGCTAAGAAAATATACTATACCTGGCAGTCCCCGAGGCCCGGGGCCACCTGGGTTCCCAGGCTGTCCCGGTTCTCCCTCTGGTCCAGATTCCCCCGGACGCCCAGGCACACCCACATTGCCAATTGGTCCCTCGGGTCCTGGGATCCCTGGTTCTCCAGGCTGCCCTCGCTCTCCCTGCGGAAAAAAATATTTTTTGAAATATTTTTTTGGTATATTACAGCTTCTCCTTACCATGGATAACTAGTGTTAATAACTTCCAGTTTTTCTCTAATATCTTGGAAAATGTATAACCTAAAAATATGTATTATATATCATAAGAAAGGTGTTTTTACAGTGCTTCTGTTCGTTTTTGTTGCATAAAATTCGATGCAGAAATGGTTGAGAAATCACAAGTTAAAGATTAAAACTTTTATATTAAATGGTACCCATGTTTTTTGACAGCATTTTTCATGTTCTCTCTTTAAATATTGATTTATTTCACTCATAAATCATACAAAATGCCGTATCACAAAAGTAAAACATCCCTCATTAGACATATACAAAAACGCTATATCACTCATTAAGATAAACAATATAATACATGAGCTACATGCTATTACAGAATATATTTAAACTTTGCATACAAGTTATACTCTATGCCTTTTGAACAAATTGTAAATTGTGTGTTTTTGAATACACAAATGAGGAAATAAATGTATCATCTATGACCACCCCACCTGGAACCCTTGTGATCCCTGTTCACCCTGTGGCCCTTGGTCTCCAATTGGCCCTCGTGGCCCTCTTTGGCCAACTGGCCCTTCAGGGCCAGGGCCTCCTTGTGGCCCAGGCAGACCTGTGTCTCCTCTCTCACCTAACAGCCCAGGTTGACCTCTTTGACCTTGAGGACCAGGATCACCAGGGCTGCCTTGCTCTCCTGTGGTAATAAAAAGAATGTTTTTATGAAAAAATGAAAATATTCCAAAATTTGCCACTGACAAATATTGTGGAATATTAAGCAAAATGGCAACATTGTTGTTATTAAGCTAAAGTGAAGATCTCTGTTCCCTAAGTACTTCCCTTTAACGTTTTAGTTTAAATTTTATTATGTAATTTTACATTTTCTTTTGAATTATTTTAATGTATTTTACTACTCACCCTGTGGCCCTGGCTGTCCATCTGGTCCTGGTAATCCCTGGGATCCCGGGAATCCTGCTTCCCCATCGGCTCCTGGCTCTCCTGGGTCTCCTATGGGCCCCTGGTTACCGGGAAATCCCCTGGATCCGGGGGAACCCCTTTGGCCTGTGGCACCTGTTGGCCCAGTTGGGCCGGGATTTCCCCTCTCTCCCGGGGCTCCAGGGAATCCCTGACTACCAGGGTCACCCTGGCGGCCCTGGGGTCCATTGTTCCCAGGGGATCCAGGATTTCCAGGCAAACCTCTGTCTCCTGGCCGGCCTGGGTTTCCAACTTGCCCTACTTCCCCAGGATTGCCCCTCTCACCAGGGTTGCCAGGGAAACCGGGCTGACCCTCAGGTCCCCTGGGTCCCTCTTCACCTTGGTTTCCTGGCTCTCCCCGTAATCCTGAAAAAATTTACTTTCTCAGTTTACAAAAATACTATTTGTAAGTCCTGGTTTAATTTTTTTTTTTTAAATTAAGAATAATTTTTGGAATTACGAAAAGATGTTTTTTTAGTTAGCATTTACATTGGAAATCTCCCCAATTTTTCAGGTCGATTCATTTACACACGATTGTGTTAAGAATTTATGTGATTTTCAATCTGCATCTTCAAGAGCAGATTGCTCATGGGATTCTACCACTTACTGCTTGAGACACATTTCTGAGAATAATTCAATACACTGCTGGATCCATACATAAAATAGCTCTCATTGCCAAAGCTTCTATTCCAAATATCATGAGTGGTTAACCAGTTTCACCTTTAATGACTTGACTCTTATCTTTGTTGTTATGGGTTCAAGTCCAGCTGATGGCAACATGTGTGACCTTTGACCTTTGCTGTTAAAAAAGGGATGTAAAAGCTCCACCCTTTAATCTGCAAGAAAAATCACTGCATCCCAAATTCTTTTTCACCTGGTTGCCCCGGCTGCCCACGGTTGCCAGGGGAACCCCTCTCTCCTTGCTGTCCAGCTGGTCCCGGTTGTCCCTCAGGTCCGCGTTCCCCCGGGAGACCTCGGTTGCCTGGGCGACCATCTGGGCCAGGTACTCCAGGTTCACCTGGATTTCCTGGAAAGGAGATTATAAATATTTTTTTTAAAAAAAGACAAAATATACTAGATTCTGTATAATAGGAAATTTTCCTATTCACAGGTACTGGTTTGAGTTTTATCTGACTTTGACAAAAACATAATATTTTCTGTTGGGACCTGAAAACAAGATCTATTTATTTTGGTGGTCTTCAGAGTCTTCTCAAATAGGTGTAGTAATAGTAATGAGGGGTGGACCGAGTCAGCTTTGTAGACACGGGTTATAAAACATATAGATAATTACCATGTGACCTTATCATAACTGGTTAACTGTAGGTGGCCATATTTTAAGGAGTAAAAATGTTACCAGAGGCCAGAGAGAGATACGTTTCAGATCATGGCTGTTCATTGGTTAAAGGCAGTGGCTTTGAAAGACGAAAGACCAAGATAAAATAAGCCATTGGGAGGTTATGTCCGCTTCATGTGAAAAAAAAATGTGAAAAATATACGAAAATAAAGAATTTTTTTAGAAATCTGTTGAGAATTGTGAAGCAGTTTAAACGTGCATAAATAAAATATCCAGCCATATTGGTTTGTATTTTACATAAATTACACTTATACTTATGGAAAGAGTGGACATTTCAAATATCCTGCCAATGAAAGTTCAGATAATAGAGTGTTTGCTGTATGTAGAGTAAGATATCTAAAATTCGCCACATATCTGAAATTCGCCACATGTGGAAATACTAATGAAAACAATGAATTGAGGTGAGATTTGTTGAATGTTTAGTAAATCACGGTCTTTTGAACTAAAGTATACCATTTTCTTTATTTAATTAACTAAGGTTTTAGAGGTGGCGAATTTTAGATTCCTGGCAAATTTTAGAGTTCTTACTCTAGCTAAAAACAAACCACTGAAATATCCCTACCTGGTTCTCCTCTTTGTCCCGGCAGCCCATCTGGCCCTCTTGAGCCATCTCTCCCAGTGGCCCCATCTGGCCCTCTTGACCCGGGCTGGCCCCTCTCTCCTGGTTGACCCAGCTGACCTACTGACCCTTGCAACCCAGGATCCCCTGGCCTACCAGACTCTCCAGTTTGCCCCCTAGGGCCAGGCTGGCCCCGGAATCCCGGTTGTCCACTAGCCCCTGTGGCCCCAGTTTGACCCGTTTGTCCACGGTCACCATTTTCACCTGGGCTACCGGGTTGGCCCGGTAAACCTATAAGGAAGAGAAACTACCTGCTGTACTTTGTGACATTTAGTGACTATTTTGTGTAACTAGTTTTGTTGATGTGCAATCTTAATATTGCATACCAGTAATGAAAAAGAAAGAGACAATACTTTAAATAGTACTAAAACAAGTAATCAAGATGCTTTATTGAATCAACTGCTTATTTGAAATTGCTCTGTCAAATATTGAGTAATAATCATGAAATTTTACACTGGAGGGGGTGGGGGAGTGGAAGGGTGGTGCTCTATAAAAGTAAGACAAAATAATCCGAATCTGTGACAATTCATAAAATCATAAAATTAATGTGAAAGATGTTTCTGCACTTGAAGGATATAGAAAGGAGTCTCCTCACGGACAAATTTTTCAAAACTTTTCACAAAAAGTTAAATTTCTAATCATTTCTACCAGTTTGTGATAAGAGAAATGTAACATTACACCAATCAGAACCAACACTGAAGAGAAAGAAATCCTAAAACATTACATAATTCATTCATAGAATTCATTTATTACTTACTTCACTATCAGAACAAAATGTATAAAAAATATGTTAGCATAATTCTCTTTCACCTTCAGGCCCTTGTGCTCCGGGTTCACCATCAGGACCTCTCCCTCCTGGCAATCCGGATGGCCCCCTTTGGCCTACAGGCCCAGGGCCGCCCTGTGGGCCAGGTTCCCCTTGCTCTCCACCTGGCCCTACAGGCCCTCTTGGACCTGGATTTCCCTGGCTTCCCTGCTCACCTGAAGTGGATATGAAACAAGACCATATTTTTAGGCAGACGTAACATTAGTCTTTCCAGTTTTCATGCAGAAGTTTCAACTTTCAGTGGACAGACCTGCTTTATTGTCTGATAGTATATGGCAAGGAACTGTTTCAGAGCCCTTTATAGTTATTAAAATTTCAACTTTGTCAAAAAAATTAAATTAAATACATTCATTTCTTTATCATGTTGACAACTGAAACTGTAAGGCAGTATCTACCATTTCTAGCAACCAATACACATTTATATATCTGTATTTAACAAATTTAGAAGTGGGAATTTTCACAAGTCATTAAGTTTAACTATTTTAGCTTAAATGTCATCTTACACAGTGACAAATGACTCAAAGAAAAATTTTCAATCTATGATGATCTCTTCAGCAGTAACTGGCCATAAGTGACAATTGATTCTAAGTCCATACGTCTAAAAACTTGTGAAAAAGTCTCTTTTTTATTAATTTATTAACTTAGTTTAATTGATTACCTTGAGGCCCTGGTTGACCCTCTGCCCCTCTTTGTCCAGGGACTCCCGCTGGTCCAGGAAATCCGGGAGACCCTTGCTCCCCCTCTATGCCAGGTGTTCCTCTTTCACCTGCTTGACCCACTGGCCCAGGTGACCCACGGAATCCGGGCTGTCCAGGTAAGCCTTGTTCTCCTGGATTTCCCCTCTCACCCGGTTCCCCTCTTTGGCCATTGTTTCCTGGACGGCCTCTGGATCCAGGTAAACCCACCTGTCCTTGTTCACCGGTTGCTCCGGGCAACCCACGTTCACCTTCCGGTCCAGGACGCCCAACTGGTCCTGGCCGCCCTTCTTCACCTGGAGAGCCCGGCTCTCCGGTCTGCCCAATTTCGCCACTCTGTCCCTGGAAACCCGGCTGTCCGTCCTGACCCGGTGACCCTGGTTGACCCTGCTGACCTCTTTCTCCGGCTGTGCCCTGTGGTCCTGAGACACCGTCTTGTCCTGGTCTGCCATCTGCTCCTCGCTGCCCTTGTTGCCCAGTGGGTCCAGGGCGCCCGGGGGAACCTCTTGATCCAGCAGATCCCGGCCTACCAGGCTCCCCAGGGGAGCCTGGGAAACCCCTTTCTCCTTGAGTTCCAGGTGATCCCGGTGACCCATCCAATCCCGGCTCACCATCTGGTCCTCGGCTGCCACGTTCTCCTTGGATTCCCGGTTGCCCTGGTGATCCCTGTTCACCTTGACGACCGGGGCTTCCTGGTGATCCTGATTCACCATCTAATCCTGGTTCTCCTTGAGTACCCCTCGGACCTGCCTGCCCATCTAGACCTGGTCTTCCTGGCTCCCCTTGCTGCCCAGGATCTCCAGGTTGTCCTCGCTCACCAATTCGACCAGGGAATCCCTCTTGCCCAGGGGAACCTTGCTCTCCAGGCAAACCTTGAGAGCCCCTGGGTCCCTGTGATCCAGGGAACCCTGGCGACCCTTGTTCCCCTGGTCTTCCATCTTCACCTGGTCTGCCTGTATAGAGGATAAAAAAAATCATTTTTATTACCAAAATCATACCCTGTTAGGGAGCAAGACTTTGTTTTGAGATTAGAATGACAATAAGATAGAAGAAGTTTGGCAAAAAACCACAGGGCAACTCACATGTGGGAAACTGAACATCACGTCATAAACCAAATATATGATAACTACTAACCTCCTTCCTTTTAAGCCCACAGATTTCTCTTAACCTCACTATTTTGGTCATCATTAATCTGGCATTCTCACTCATGGAGATGGGCTGTCAGTTTCCTCTGCTCATCCCAGGGGGCTAAATGGGCTATAACCTTGACCCATCCCAGGGGGCTTACTGGGCTATAGCCTCTGCCTGGTTTTGAACTGTCCCTTTTTGGATTTCAGTGCATTAGAGGATCTTTATCAATTATAACCCAATATAAATGTCTCCATAGAAATATACTCAATTAATACAATGTTAGATATTGAAGATGCTACACTACTGACAAAAACTGAATACTAAAGACAATCATCACCAAAAAAATAAATCCATAAAATTGCACCCAATTAACTCTTGTGTACCTACCTGGCTCTCCTAGTTGTCCTCTCTCTCCCTGTGGGCCTACCGAGCCTGGGGAACCCCGTGAACCTGGTTGTCCTTGTTCACCTTGTTCTCCCTGTAACCCAGGCTGGCCCCGGCTTCCTGGTTGTCCTGGAGACCCGCGGAATCCTTGGTCGCCATCTTGTCCCCTGGCTCCCTGCTCACCAGGTGCCCCAGGAGATCCGGGATTACCACGGAAACCTTGCGACCCCTGCTCTCCGATCGGTCCAGCCTCGCCCTGTGGGCCACGTTCACCTTGGCGCCCGGGGTTGCCATCCCGACCCCTGGAACCAGGTGTACCAGGTTCTCCTGTGAAAATAGCAAGAAAGTGGTAATAACTAATGTTTTTTTTTTGTATATTGAAGAAAATTAAATTTCTTTTATAGTTTTTAGCTTATTCCATGAGTCCTGTGTAATCGTCCTCATTTTCATTGAATTACATTAAATTCTCATCAAACTTTGTAATTGTAGTGAAACTGTTGCCTGTTATAATATTTGAATGAATTTGGAATTTGCAGTTTTTCCAATATATTTCAAGAGTCCTGGGTAACTGTGATCATTTTCATTGAATTATAATAGATTCTCATCTACACTTATACTTTTGATGAAAATATTTGGGTCATTTATCTTGGCTGTTGTAACATTTCAGTTAATTTGGTTTTGTGTGTCTTAATTTGGTGAGGTTGTCAAATTTGACAAGTACTAACCCTGTGTTCCTGGTTCTCCAGATTCCCCTTGTCTTCCTCTTTCACCGGGCTGCCCAGGAGCACCAGGCCGACCCTCTTGCCCATCTGGTCCTTCTGGGCCTTGCGGCCCTGGCTCACCAGTCGACCCCTGTTGCCCTTGGAAACCTGGCTGTCCCCTTTGACCCTTAAAACATGAAGAAACTTGTAAGGATTACATTGGGATCTCTATTATTGAACCCTAATGAAAGAGCAAGTTTGTGTTAATATAATCAAAGGTTTATCAAATGGACGAATTTGGGAGAGTTTAATGAGTGCATAATATTGAATATTTGGATAACAGAATTTCAGATAATAAGGGTTTCTACCTGCTTATTATGAGGTCTCATATTCACCATGCTTAGAAAACTCTTGTGTGAAGAATTTTCTTGTCAAACAGAGAAAATAGGAAATTAGAAATAGCAAAAATATCTTGTTGAACTGAAACAAGTTTTTACAAAAATATTTTTTAGGTTGTGTGTAGGTTTCATTTTCAAAACTATTCCTGACACAATCCAAAAACCTTTGCCTGTTTAATTGCATTTTTTTGGGATTGAATCATCTTCCACAAAGGTGAAGAGTAAGAAATGTAAAATTCGCCACATAACTGAAATTCGTCACATATAGAAATACTAATAAAATAAACGAATTGAGCTGAGATTTGTTGAATGTATAGTAAAGTAAAAGCTTGTTGAACTGCAAAGTATCAAGTTTAAGACAAAACATCGTTTTTCATAGACTTAAGTAAGGTTTTTTAGAGGTGGCCGAATTTAGATCTCTGGCGAATTTTAGATGGCTTACTCTATGTACCATCAATATTGTTATAATAGCAAGATGTTCTTGTGCAGTAATAAATAAATAAGAAAATTTGTCCTCACTGGTTCTCCAACTTCCCCATCCTCTCCGGGCTGGCCCAACTCCCCGGGCTGGCCCGGTCGGCCCCTCTGACCCGGAACCCCTCTGGAACCTTCCTCGCCCTGTGGACCTTGGCTGCCTTGATTGCCCGGGTTGCCACGGATACCAGGAGATCCCCTCTCACCTTGGCGACCCTCGAGGCCTGGTGAGCCAGGCTCACCTGAAAAAGGAATTTATTGTGAACTATATTCATTACATATTTATCTGCCACTGTGGCCTAGCGGGTAACACACTTGCCTAGGAACTCAGAGGACATGGGTTCAAACAGAGGTACAGGCAGATACATAGTGGTTCGGATGACCACTTAAAATGGCGGTCCTCTGTCATTGGGTCCTATCCCCAGTGGCAGGTTAAAGAACCTCAAGGACGTTGATAAATGGTCATCCTTGAGCCTCTATCTTCCAGTTAGGGGAATGTCAGTTACTTGTGAGTTGGGGCTGTATCTGTGCAGTCGGATTGGTTAAATAGCGCTTTGAGTCCTGTAGTATATGGAGATATTGCACTGAGTATAAATACAAAATACAATACAAATACAAATACAATACATTAAATTTGCATCAGATAGTTTGACACCCCTGTGTGTCCTTGGTATGACCCTCCTAAGTTAATGGACTTACAATTATTCACCTTAACTTTGTTCAGTTGAGCCTGTCAGAGAGTCTGTCAATTGATGAAGATTATGCACTATAAAAGTCCACATTTGATTAGATTAGATTGGGAATTAGGTACAAGTTGACAAAAGTATTCATATACACGGTTTATAGCTGAAAGTTTAGGGGGGAAAATTTTTAACTAATTTATTCATCTTAATAGGATCTGTGGCTAGAATGAAAATAAAGCAGAGTGGCTTGCTGTTGGTCAGCAGTTTACAATACAGAACCCTTGACCAACTGTATCTACTGGTTTCTTCTGGCCCTTCCAACTACCCGCCACAATATAACTAATAAGGTACTACAAGTGATGTAATTCTAATAGGAATCAATCATATTAAGAGATTCAATAAAATTAGTTATTTTCACTAATGGTCAGCTTCTCTTGTAGACGTTAATACAAAAACTAAAATGTCATTGTGAATTAAATCGGACTTTTAAAGCTTTGTGTCTCAGTCTTTTTATTGACTGTTACACAATGACTACCATTAATGGATTTAAAGTCGGACTGGATCACCTCCCTTCCAATAGCTACCATAATTATCCGTATAAATGCCCCGGGGGCGGTGCATTTTTTAAAAGGGGAGGTGACTATTACAGATACAAAAAATCAACTCTCGAGTCCAGTGGCAATGAGGGAAAACGGACACTTGCAGCCTTGATCTGGCTTGCCAGTATGTATAATGGCGAGATAGCTTGAAATATTAGAAACAAACCTTAAATCTGAAGAAATTATCAACTTTTATCTCATATTTTTGCAGATTTTAATGCGTCTGTGAACAAAACTGCCATGTTTTGTTTTGACTTTCTTTATTTCCCGTAAGCAGTATTCCATCGGGAAGTACTGAAACGCATCTTTTCTGGGAATCCCAGAATTGCAAAGGTGCTGGCTGGCTTTTGAGACGGATGTAAAACCCCGAAATATGAACTCTGCAAAAGCTGAGAGGAGGGGGGAGAGCGATAAATATGGAGGGGGCATTTTTATAGATAAATACGGTACATGTTTTAACCTGACAGTCACCTCATTTGTTTGTGTAAATATATATATAAAAATAAGGATTTTATAAGGTTTTTTTCTCTCTCACCTTGTTGACCTCTTGGTCCAGGCTGACCCTGCTGTCCATCAAATCCTCTTGACCCCACCTCCCCATCTGGTCCAGGCGATCCGGGTTGGCCTGGAGATCCAGGTTCACCCTGGTTCCCTCTTGGGCCAGGCTGACCAGCTTGACCCTGGGAGCCCTGCTCACCTGGTGTGCCTGGTAAAAAAAAATAGGATTCCTTGCACGAACTGGGGTTTGCATGAGACAATGAAAAGAGCGATAATGCTTGAAAAATTTTTGATTGAAATGAAAAGAATTTGATTGAAATTTCGGGGGAAATGTATGGATGTTATTTCTGTTACGGCCAAAACAACTGAAAACAAGGCCCAAAGGGGTTTCGGTCTACTATCGCGGGCGCAAAGCCATCAGAGACATGAGTAGTGCACTGAAGTGGTCACCCATACCAGTACTAATGTAGCCCATTGCCGCTTAAATTCAGTGAACAGACTGATACTCATCAAGCTACACCACAATTCATGAAATTTGGTGAATTTTAAAACTGAAGTTATGTTGAAATTATCCTGAATAATAATAGGACTTTTATGACAGTTTACCACACAGAAATAGCTCTCTATAAATCCTTAACATTTTCTTCAGCTTTAAGAGGGCATCGTTATTTCATCAGATTAGATCAGTGTACCAACAGTCTAAAATTTTTATTTTATTATAATTTTAATTTATTTTTAATTAAGACAGGAAATGCTCAGTGAACAAAAACGCGTCACTGCACATCGTTGCTAGTGTACATTTTAATGCGAGGGATATAATACTGTAAAAGTAGTCCAAGTGGCTGTAATTCAGCAAAGATATAGTTCCTAAACAACTACATTTCTTGACTGAACAAATAGAAGTTTTTAAAGTCATACCGTTCTTTATAATAGCAATAAAGGACTTGGTTTGGACTTGGTTTATCGGGCTTCGTCCAATATTCCGCCGGGAAATTTGTGATTTATTCGCCGATACAGTACTCAAACCTCGTCCTTCATTGCTACAATGAAAAAAATATATAAATCACCTTGTTCACCGGGTTCTCCTCTGACACCTGGGTTGCCGGGTTGTCCTATACTTCCCGGCTGACCCGGGTCACCCTGAGGCCCTCGCTCACCCGATTCTCCAGGTTGACCCTGTGTAACAAGAAGAGTTTTTAAAAAAGACTTGTCAGTGCAAACGTTTTTGTATAAATATACAGTGTATACTAACCCGCAAAATACACACATATAACTTCACGGACTGATATACAAAAGATGACCAATACAACATACAAACATACAAAACATATAAACAACATGTGGAACCCTATACATGCAACCGCTGTATATATGACCATTAAGCAAGTAGTAAATGTGACTTTAAGTGGCAAGTTTTACAGATTTATATGCACATTTGGTTAAATTTAACAGACGAAAGTTGCTTAACATTGAAAGATGCTTTGATATTTGTTGAAAAAAAAGAATTCTGATCCTATTTTACTACTCCTAATAGGCCGAAAATACAAGTTAGGCGGAATATATGATTAACTATATACAATATTCAAAATAACAACAAATGAAACCCCATTCACCAAGTTATCTTCTAATCTATTCACATATAAAATTTGGTAATCAAAATGCATTTAGCAGTGATAGTAATTGTTTTATGCAATTCCAAATCCTTATTGTGACCAATGCAATCAGATTTCCTCCACCTGTCAAATATCCCGACGATCTAGGGAATCCCACAGTTCAATCACTCCTCATCTGACTCTTGACCTTTCACCTTTGACCCCATTTATTATATATAGATATATTATACTCACCTTCTGGCCTTGACACCCACAGAAATCCCACAACTCAATTCTCAGTTTGACCTTTCACCTATGACCTCGTTTATTCTATATATTATACTTACCTTTTGGCCTTGATACCCACAGAAATCCTCAGATTGACCTTTCACCTTTGACCTCGTACATATGTATATATGTCACGCTCACCCTCTGTCCTGGTGATCCAGGGAATCCATCTGCACCGTTGCTCCCAGGCTGCCCATCTGGTCCCCGAAGCCCTCTCTCTCCCAGTTGCCCCGGGCTACCCTGGTTGCCGGGTGCACCTGGTGCCCCATCTGCCCCTTGGCCTCCTTGTGGTCCCTGGACACCTCTCTCTCCTTGTTGGCCCGTGAAGCCAGTTGCCCCGAATTCTCCAGCCTCCCCCTCGGGGCCTGGCCCTCCAGGAGCTCCACGGAAACCGGCCTGGCCTGGGAAACCTACATGACGAATATAAATGGGAATGTGTTATTAATTTTAAAGAGAAATAATGTGACTCTTGTTAATTGCCTGAATGAGCTTCATGAAGGAATCTTGACTTCCTAGCCAGTGGTTAAGCAGCTAACAGGTTTGGCATATAAATCACTTGAGTCTCACATCTGTGGTCATGGGTTCGAGGCTAGTTAGTTGTGACATGACCTAGACCTAGGGTTTAGGCTAATTCAGCAGCTGAATGTCTGTGTTACCATCTCTTCCCCACTTTCTTTAGCTACCACTGATTCTTTTTATTGCTATATATACACATGGAAGTTAAGCTTAAATAAAATCCAATCCAATAGATATGGGTTTTCAAGTTACCCAGACTCTAAAAATGTGCATATAAATTGATGAACAATGTATCAAATTTAAAAAAAAAGTATTAATCAATCACTAAAAGTAAGGAACTCCTTAATATATTTTTTGTTGTTATATATACTAGTTTACTAAAGATAAAACCACATCTGATGGTGGCAACCTTAAAATATAATTGCCACATGGATTATACATCAGTTAAGCATATACTTATCTGAAATTTAAACTTATAGTTCACACTCAAACATAAGTTATACAGTAACTATATTTGAGTCTGACATTTTTATGAATACTATCGTTCAAATTTTGACCTTCACCTCCGATAATTGTGTGCTTTCAGGAAATAATGCATTAATTTAAAATGAAGCAATAAATTCAATTAATGCAATCAATTAATTCAGTCAATGCAATCAGTTAATTCAATCAATGCAATCAATTAATGCAATCTCACCATCTCTTCCAGGGTTTCCACGCTGCCCGACTTCTCCAGGTATTCCCGGCTCACCATCTGCACCCCGTGAACCTGGCTCTCCTTGGTTGCCGGGCCGACCAACCTGGCCTGTTGCTCCCTGCTCTCCTGGCAGTCCTGCCGACCCTGGCAGACCCTGAGCCCCTGGACGTCCAGGGTCCCCTGGCAACCCGGGCTCACCGGGGTTTCCCCGCTCACCTTGGTTACCTGGATATGGACAAAAGGTCAGATTTTTTTTTGTTTTTTTTTTCCTCCTTTCACGTTTTTGTTGAAAATTATAACAGTAACTGAATGTTTCTTAGAGTGAAGTGCAGACAGAAAGGGATTTGTAATGGGGTTTCCTTGTGGGTTTGAATCGAGTGTGTGACAACATTTGATATATATTAACTAGACAGAGCTCCTGTATATAAACATGAGGTCCTCAGTGGCCTAGTGGGTTAGCAAAGTTTGGCATCTAATCATAGGCTGTCGCCTCTGTGAGTTCGACTCTCACAAGTGGCAAAAGCTGTGGACCAATCCCAATATGACCCTGGGTGTTGAACAGGACGTAAAACCCAAACATTGAACTTTGCATACAAACATATTATCAGAATATGTGGCATACCATACTCCACCATATAAAAGCTTCCTGTCTATGAAATCCCCCACTGCACTTACAGAGAAAAATAAACCTTTGAAAATGCTGAAGAGACAAGAAATTGATTTATTTAAAGGTGAATATTTTGTTGAATGGAAAATTTTTTATACTTCTGCATGTTACTCTAATAAAGGCACCTCTTTGAAAAACTGCAGAGCCCTGGGGCTATTATTACAGAAATTACAGTATATTGGAAAATATCACCAAAATGGTTGATATTTTAAAATATTTTCATCATGATGATAAAAGACAAGTCAATACAATCCTTTTCCTTTGACCTGAGGGTGTACTGTTTTCATTGCCATTAGTGTTATCACATGGAATAATAAAAAGTTCCATTACTTTATATGCTATATGGTCAGTATATATTGGGGTCACTCTAAGACTTGATAAAGCAAAAATACTTGCCATGTCAGGAATACCTGTAAGGCTAGTTTTGTTCATATCAGGGATTTAAAGCGACTCAGAGGATATCTTACATGTGAAGCTGCTCTTTTAGCTGCAAATGCCTTGGTGGGAAGTCGTCTTGACTACTGCAATTCCTTGTTCAGAGGTCTCTCTGCTCTAGACATTCGGAGGCTCCAATGTGTTCAGAACAGTCTTGCAAGAATTGTGGCTAATACCACCAAATACTCACATATCACTCCTGTAAGAAAGAGTCTTCATTGGCTGCCTGTCTTGCATCGCTCTGTCTTCAAGACAGCCCTGTTGGTGTACAAGTTTCTACATAGTGGCCATCCAAAATACTTTGAACCTTTCCTTAAACCCAGGCATAGTGTGTATAGAACACGCAGAAGTCAATCTGATGGTGTGCTGCTTGAGGTCCCACATTGTGCTTCAATATATAAGTCTAAAAAGCATTTTGGCCTTAGCTTTGCATACGATGCCCCAAGAATTTGGAATGATCTTCCTGATGATGTACGCTCAGCTAAATCTCTCTCCTCATTCAGAAAAAAGTTGAAAACTTACCTCTTTGAAAAAGCTTACCCACCCTAGATCACCCCTAGTTTTTCATTTTGTCTCTCCGTGGTGTCGACCCCTGCAATGTCCCTGATTTAACGATTACGATCTCTGATTTTGGCTTTCTGCGTCTTAGAGTCTATCATTAGATAGAGATTAAGCGCTATAAAAGTACTATTAGAATTAGAATTGACATAACTCTTGGTCACTGGATATTGTAAAAACAATTTTTGGACATTCAAAAACAATTGAGGAGATCTACTACCTACTCACAGCACTCTCAAACTTCTGTAAATATTAGCCTTACAAAATACTCCTTGTACACACTAGTGCATTCTGGGTAATTACCTCGATCTCCAGGTGAGCCCCTCTCTCCCTCATTGCCTCTCTCGCCTCTCTCCCCAGCTGATCCTGGCTCTCCCGGCAGCCCTTCTTCTCCAACTGACCCTTGAGGGCCAGGCAGCCCGGGCACTCCAATTCTGCCTGGAGATCCTGCCTCTCCAGTGGCCCCCGGTTGACCCCTGTCTCCAGGCTGGCCCGGTTGACCAACTGACCCCTGTTGGCCCTGTTCCCCTGGGCTACCAGTGTCTCCCTGGGATCCGGGCTGCCCAATCCTGCCAGCAGGGCCAGGAGATCCAGCCCTCCCTTCTTGCCCAGACTCACCCTGAGGCCCTTGCTCACCCGGCTCTCCAGGACGCCCCAGCTGGCCATCTGGACCTGAAAGAATAAATGGAAACTTCAAACCCAAATTAATTTGTGAACATAACTACTTCAGAAGGCTGGCGTTTCTTATTTGTAAGAATTTATGTTTTTACATACAATTTATTTGTTTTGTTATTTGCTGTCTCTTCAAACTGGTCCTGAGGCAAAGAACTAAACAAGATTAAACCTTAAGAAAACAAGATTAAATAAACTTCTGATATCTATATACAGCTTAAACGAGTGTTTGCACAATCAGTCTAGCTCAAGCATCATCCAAAATTAGTTTTGTATTGGACACTTATGTAAGCATTTAGGTCAGGAGAAATTCCCCATAAGAATATTCTTTGACACAAGAACTAAACTACATTGAAATTTTCTGGGAGTCCTGGTTAAATAACTTTAAATTGTTGTAGCTAAAAAAAATGATAAAAACATCCACTGAAGAATGCCAGATGCCTTTGGTTATATCATCTTGTTCTTTCTCTATCAGTGTGTGTGTGTTGCAGCCTCAGTCCCAAGCGGTTAACTGGTTTGCAATCCAGTGGCTCTCACCTCTCAGTGGTTATGGGTTTAAGTCCAGCTTAGTGAGTGAGGGCTTCTCCTAGTATGACCGTCACTGTTGAAAGGGATGCAACAACCAAACTACGCAAGAATTTTTGCACATGAGAATTGTATCTGATTTCCAATCACATCCACAGTTAAAATATATTACAAACGTCACCTTACCTCTTGGTCCTTGTTGCCCGGGGTTTCCTGGTTGGCCCGGTTCACCCCTGTCTCCAGGAATTCCCTGTTGCCCTGGTGATCCGGGGAATCCGGGCTGCCCATCTGCTCCTGGTGCCCCTTCTGAGCCCAACTCTCCTCGCTGCCCTGGAGATCCAGGGTTACCAGGGTTACCAGGTCTCCCTGGGAATCCGGCTTCCCCTGTGAATCCCTGCTCTCCACTGGGACCTTGTGGTCCGGAGTTGCCTGGACTTCCCCTTGGGCCCTCCTGACCATCGGGACCCGGTGAGCCATCCTGACCCCTTTCTCCAGGGTCACCTCTTCCACCTGGTTGTCCGGGGAAACCCTAATCACATGGTAAAGAAACAGCATGATTACATTAGATTAAGGATCCCAGCTTAAGATATCACTGAAAAATTTTATTTTACTACACAGGGAATAAGAGTGAAATTTGAAAATTTTGATTACTTAAATGTAGCTTTTATAAGAAAGGAAGATGAGATCTCACAGTGTACCATGAGAGGACAACTTGAGGCTACGGCCAACTATAAATGTCTATTTTTCTTAGACGTTGGCCTGATGCCTTGCGGCCATCTGAGAACAGCATTCAGTCCCACATGGTAAGCTATTGTAGCGCAATAAAATTAGTTTAATTCTTATATTTGGGTATCATCTTAACCTCTCAGAACAAAGCAACACCTACCAGTTATAATCAATATAAATGCTGAAAGTTCTGGAATATAGTCGGAATATATTGGTTGCAAGTAAAATACTCAGATGAACTGCTGAGTGTACTGGATGACACAGAAAATGATTTTTGAAGAGAACTGAGGAGAGACAATTAACAATTAAATTTTCCATCCATCATCTGATCAGCATTTTAACTATAGTTTTACCAGTGATGTTACCTACCATATTGAACAAGCTGTCTGATGACATCTGATCTGCTACCTATCTTACATTATTCAGGTCAAATTTAAAATTTCATCAAAACTTATCCAACATAGTTTATTATTCTTGTCTGGTGTCTTTGTGGTCACTGACCCCTTCTATGTCCCCCCCAATATCTGATTTTTGCACTCTGGTTAATGGATATGTTGCCCCTTGAAAATCAGAAGTTTGCAGTAATAAAGTGCTATGGAATTTGAATAAGAATTAGAAGTACACACCCTTTCTCCCTGTGTGCCAACAGATCCTGGGTTACCCGGGGTTCCACGCTCGCCTGGAATCCCCCGTTGCCCTGGGTTACCGGGCTGGCCTCGTTCCCCTTGAGTTCCTGGTTGTCCACGGTTGCCCTGTTGTCCTGCTTGGCCCCGGTTGCCTGGTGTACCTGGCTGCCCTGAAGCCCCAGTTGCCCCTGACAACCCAGATTCTCCACGAATACCAGGATTACCTTGTACTCCATCCCTGCCAGGGCTACCTGTTGGATGGACAAGGACACTGGTTTAATTTACTGTAATCTACATTGAACTGGGCACAGCTTGGCTTGAAAAAAATTGGCACAAAGCTCATATTGGCACATGCCTTAATTTGGTAGAAGCCTTAATTTGGCACAAACCTCGACTTGCACAGGTCTCAATCTGACACATGTATTGATTTGGCACAAACCTTGATTTGGCACAAATCTCAATCTGGCACATACCTCAATTTGGCACATGCATTGATTTGGCACAAGTCTCAATCTGGCACATGCCTCAATTTGGAAAACAAACAATTTAAACATATCCAATCAGCAACACTGATGTAATCATCATGATCTGTAAGCTGTACGCTGACTGGTCATGTTTCAATTTCAGATGCAAATTCAATTTAAAGATTGTTGGATCATCCCTTCTAGATTATTTAGAAGGTAAATTGTGGTTAAATTTGTGGTGTGTATAACATTTATGGTTGGGCTATGGACCCGGCACATTGAAGGATTTTCACTAAATTGTCACAAAGTTTGCAAAGTAATCAGATATGGAGCTTGTCAGCCTAAGAGGGCACTGGAGGCCAAGCCTTTAAAAGTAAGGCAAAATAATCAACATTTTAGGCAAATTTTGCATCAGGGAAAATCAGAGGCCTAATGTAGGCTCGAAAATCACATATATGTAAGAAGAATTTTCCAAAAGCCAGGGACATAGTACAGGAGTTTCATAGCTGGGAAATTTCACTGACTGGTGGAATTTTAAAAACAAGATCACTCATAGAGCAAATGCCTCTGCCAAGGTACCAACATCTTCAATATTGCTTATGGGTGCAATCATTGAAAAACAAAATTCCTTGATACAGATTCTAAAATGGTAGGCTGCGCAGTGAACATGGACACGTCTTTTGCGCAATGCTGGAATCGCGAATATAGAATGGTAAATAAAACAACGCTGTTGAATTCTGCGTGCATCGTTCCTTCGCATACAAATGTAAACAAACAACTCCCGGTAGAATAAGTGGTTAAAATATTCATAAAATTGTCATTTCTTGGTTGATTTTAAAAAATAACATCGTTTTAAAGCTTACAACAAAATGAAAGCATCTACAATGACAATCTGTCAATATTTCATGACAATTTCTGTGAAAATAGAGTAACACAAAATACTTGTTACTATGTATGTTGCATTGATGGAACAGCCAACATGGCGTTTGATTTGTTTTGATTTTTGTGTAAGATTTACCCCTTATTTTGACTAAAATATTTTGTAACCATTGTAGAATAGGAATAAAAGACAAATTCTCGTGCTTTATGATGGTTTTAAACTATCGATCAGCTTCGGGCTTCGTGGCTTTAATATTCAGCCGATCGATAGTTTAAATCCGTCATAAAGCACTCGAATATGTGGATCACCACTAAAATCACACCATCTGTTCATTGTGCTGTTTTGGACATTTTCTGCGTTTTTGCCCCACAAGTAACAATCATTGCTGAAGACCTGTCCCAATATGGCCCTGGCTGTTGAACAGGATGTAAAACCCCAACATTGGCTTTGGACATTTTCTGAGAATTTTCTTAGAATCCATCCATAATTTTTCAAAGTTATCTTGCAAACAGACAGACAAATGCACAAACATGACCTCTCTAGTGGAGGCAAAAAGAAATAATAGATAAAATACAGGTACATGTTTACCTGGCTGTCCATCTGGTCCAGGTTCTCCATCTCGACCCCTCTCTCCCACCAGGCCCCGAGGCCCGGGTTCCCCATCCGGACCTGGCCGGCCAACCTCTCCATCTGGTCCCCGAGATCCTGGGTTGCCAGGCAACCCAGCGAATCCTGGGTTGCCGTCAGATCCGGGTCGGCCAGGTTCTCCACTTTGTCCCTGTTCACCAGGAAGTCCCCTCTCACCAGCCTGCCCTATGAAACAGAAGGCAAACTCCTGCTTATCTGATCTAGTTAAACGCTTATACAGCACTTAATTCATGTACATATACTTATAAGTGGTGAGATGATCCAATGCTATTTTAAAAGATTGAGCCTTATATGAATGAAACCGTTTTATGGTTGCGTTGAACTGTGATTGGTCAACTGCAGTGAATTAGACTTACAAGTCTATCGTGAAACGATCAGCATTAATTTTTGTGTTGTTCCATTCTTCAAGGATTATGTTTATGTCTCTGCACATGTGTGTAGCTCATGAAATCCGACATTGAATTCGTGATTATCCAACAGTCATGATTTTTTATCAATATACATCCCATTTTTTTCAAATGTTACTGCAATGTTACTTATCATCTGATTTTTAGAAAAAATCTGTCTCAAATCGGACTTCAGGTGTCATAAATCTGAGATGGACAGATGTAAACAACTAAAAAATTGCTGTTGCAAATGCGACTGTTGGATGTCATAAGTCACACATATCTGTGCATACCCTAAAGGGTTAAGTGACATGACTTTTTGTGGGCAAAGTAGATTTTGTACAAACAAAACCCACCTTAGAAAACTTAAACCAAGCACAAATAAGGATTTTGTGTAGAATGTATGCCATGATAAGGCAGGGAGCAGCACCCATTCTTGCAATCATTCCCAAATATCTCACGTACCTTGGAATCCTGGTCGTCCAGGGGATCCCGGTTGCCCTGGTAACCCATCGCCTCCAGGCTCACCCGACTCTCCAGGCACCCCTGGTAATCCCTGTGACCCAGGTCGCCCCGGGTTACCCGGGAATCCCGCCTGGCCGGTGGCTCCCTGCTCTCCTTCTGTACCAGGTTGACCCCGGTTGCCTGGTCTGCCGGACTGTCCTCTTTCTCCCTGGATTCCTTGGTTACCTGGCTGCCCTGGAAGCCCGGGTTCGCCTGAAGAAACCCACGGTAACCCAATAAGCTGCTTCATCTAACTGAGAGATCATTGAAAACAGGAGCACTCAGAGAGTGCAAACCTCCACCGAGGCCAACACCACAACTATTGCTTTGAGTGTAATGACAAAGCGTCTTGTAAAGAAAATCTTGGATCCAGAATTTTTGCAAATTATTCTTAATATGAATTCAGTTCAGGAGGAGACCAAGTTACTGTGAAAAGTGGATGTAAATGCGTGCAGTAATTTTTTGATAATATTCCTAACATTTAAAAAAAATTTTCATAAAAAACCCCTAAAAAATAACAACAAACACAATCCAATGATCACTAACCTCCTTGGCAAGCACTTAATCTCCAAACTAGTGAATTTTAAAGTGCAACATCCAAAAATATGAAGGAAAAAAATATTTGTCATTCTGTGAAAAATCATTAAAAAAAACAAGAAAATGTTAGTTACTGATTAAACAATTCAAATTGGAAGAGCAAAATTTTGTATCATTTAAAGTTCTGTCCACTGGCATAATTTATAATTTGACAATACTCTTAGGTCTGTTGTAAATTGTCATTTATATAAATAAACTAAAAAGCTAAATGTAATACACACAAAAAATATTAAAATAAGAAAAACTCACCTCTAGTGCCTTGAGACCCAGGTTCCCCTGGTTGCCCTCGGAAACCTCTCTCTCCCTGCTCGCCTGGACTCCCTGGTGTCCCATCATTTCCTGGCTCCCCTCTTGTTCCAGCCTCTCCGGGACTGCCCTGGGGTCCACGCAATCCTGGCAAGCCCTGGGGTCCAGATTCCCCCTGGACACCCAGCTGGCCCTGTTGTCCCCTCTCACCCCGTATTCCGGGGAAACCATCTGATCCGGCGGGTCCCTCAGATCCTCCAGGGCCAGGCAGACCCCTCTCCCCTAGATTTGGTACATAAATACTGAACTGAAATCCCCATTTATTACTCTGCATATACCAGTGAACTGCAATGGAATCTCCAATTATAACTCTCTGTGTACACACTAATTGCATTGAAATCTCCACTTATGAATCTGTATGTAATTTCTAACACTACCCTGATATAACCAAACAAAAATTGACATTCAACCTAATGTGACTTGACAACAACTTTTTCCCATTACAATTTATCTAGTATGGTGAAAAACTATATTGACTCTTACCCTGAGCCCCTGGAGAACCAGGTGATCCAGGTTGACCAGGGAAACCAGCCTCTCCTTCCCTTCCATCTGGCCCGGGTTGCCCTGGCTCCCCTTGTGGGCCACGCTCGCCTGGTCGGCCATCTTGTCCCGGGAAACCAGACTGCCCAGCCTGACCTTGTTCACCTGGAAACCGAGAAAAGGTCACTTGCGTTTAAGCTACTTTCAGAAAAAAAAGGATAAGCTTTGTATGCCAGTTGCAAGGATAAACAGCAGGGGCCGATTTCACTAAAGGACTTAAACTAAGTCTCTTTATTGGCTAAGTCTTGGACATAAATCTAAGACTTTGGTCTTAGCTAGGTCTGGGACTTAATGATTCCACAAAGGGGTGACTTAGCTAAGTCCAAGCTTATCAAATAACCACAGTGGTTTTCTGTGTCATATGACATTTTATATCCTTCATTTGATGCATTTTTTCTAAGGATAAGTGCTGTTTTGAAATAGAAAACCTTGTTACATCATATAAACTTCCCAAAGACTACTTCAGTTAGGTGTTCTGTATAATTATACTTTATTTACAGCCAATTCAAATTCTGAAGTGGAGTTTAAGTTTATGGTGGCCATATTTAAGTCCTCTTTACAAAATTTAAGCCCACTACCTCCCAGACTTAAAGTTAAGTCCACTGACTTAGCAATTTCATGGACTTAGCTGTTTTGTGAAATCCGCTAAGTCTAAGACCACAGACCAAGGTCTTAAATTTAAGTCTAAATCTGGACTTAAGTCCCTTTGTG
Organism: Sabellastarte sp. h YS-2021; assembly: GCA_964017235.1. Lineage (NCBI taxonomy): Eukaryota > Metazoa > Annelida > Polychaeta > Sabellida > Sabellidae > Sabellastarte > Sabellastarte sp. h YS-2021. The sequence goes on from OZ024940.1 coordinate 7,017,783, forward strand.
AAATCAGCCCCAGGCCTGAGGAAATAAGTCAATAGCAAAAAAAAAAAAATAAAAAAAATAAGAAAAAATATAACAAGCAAGTAATCAGTGACCAAATAAATTGGTCACATATTTAGGATTCATTTTTATGTAAATGAAAGTGGAAATAACATTGAACAGTAGTATTGTATTTATCCATGATATAATGGTTAAAAGGAGTCAATTACCACTCAAACCGAGCAGGCCATGATTATATATTGACAGCCTTTTAGTATTTGAATACAAATTTCAAATTCACAAATATTAGAATCTGGAGGATACAAAAGTAGCAAACACAAAATTAATTGCTAGCCGGTTAAGACTAAACCAAATTTGGATAAACTTAAAAACGTTTAAGACCTTTGTTTTTTAGGATCAAATGATCTATAAGCATACAAGTGTCTACATGTATTTCTTTATGCTCCTGGTATAACAGAGAGATCTTCTACATCTTGATATTGAACATAATGTCATATAATTCTTTGCTTTACTGATTTGCATAATATATTTGGCTTGGTTAAATCACATCTGGATAGTTTACCCAAGTCATAACAGGCAATGGCCCAATTGTAATATTACCACATTACTCATAAATGCTTCTGAGTATACAAGTCAGGTACTTACAAAACTGGTAAATATGCAAGATTACTAGTTATCTCACTTTTACTTCAATATCACTGGGGACAAATCAAATTTGGACCTCTTCGTTAATTACAAAACTGATCAGGATATTACTATGTATCAATTACTACATATAACTAGTATATTTCATATTTTCATTAACTCCCAAATTCATGAATTACCTCTGTCTCCTTGGTTTCCTGGTGCACCTACTGCTCCACGCTGCCCTGGATTTCCAGGCAAGCCCTGCTCCCCAGGGCGTCCAGGCTCACCCGGCTGCCCTGGATTTCCAGGTGAACCCCTCTCACCCTGGGTTCCTGGGAATCCTCGTTCTCCCTGTGCCCCCTGAGAACCATCTCTGCCTGGTTGCCCATCAGGGCCGGGTGATCCGGACTGCCCTGCCCTTCCTCTCTCACCTGGTTGCCCAGGCAACCCAGTTTGACCAGGTGAGCCTGGTTGACCATCCGAGCCACCGGGTCCTTGTTCACCCTGAGACCCTTGAGGTCCCTGAGAGCCACGGGATCCAGGTAAACCTGTCGCACCGGTCGCACCTTGAGATCCCTCGAATCCTGGTTCTCCTCTATTTCCAGGTTGCCCCTGGAAACCGGGACTGCCTGGTTCACCAGGCTGTCCATCAGCTCCTGTTTTAAAAACATGTTCAGTGATAACTTTTATGGTTGAAGTGTTTACTGATTAACATTCTTAATTGTCCGTTAATTTATATAAATATTACCTGCATACTTTACTACTACCTTGCAAGTGGAAATTTTACCTGGAATAAGGTATCACCAGTTTCTAAATTTGGTGAAATTTGAATAATTTTTCACTAATAACGAGATTCCATAAAAGTTAACACAGACTGAAATTTTCACTGGAAATTAATTTTAACTTAGAAAGCAAGTCCATTAGTTCATTGGTTTATAAGTCAAAATAGAGCTAAAATTGATCACCAATGAACATTTCTGCTGATAAAGTATATTGTGACATGACTTGATTGATCATCTTCAATTCTCCAGTTTCATCCACATACTATCAAGAGTGTAGAATATGCTTAAAGCATCCTTAAAATAATAAAATAAATAAAACAGGAATTCTAACATGACGATGTGCGCAGAAACGAGTTTTAACTCTATGCGCACACATTTATCTGACAACAATCGCACTGCCCTTCCATCCTGCGTACATATTTCGTCGTTGAGTTTAAGTAGTAATGTTGCTGTATTGTTTTTATTTATATTTGATTGAATATTCATTGAATAATAAATATTATACATTATATTCATATTAAATATTCCTGTTTCAGAACATTTAAATCTGCGGTTTCCAGGTACAATGGATGGAACAGCTGGTTGCTAAGGTCACCACAATGTAAACAAACCTACGTAAAACAATTTATTCCTTGTAAAAATTTTAAAAAATGAAAAAAAATCTCTTCAATAAGCTTAAATATCATGTTAGAATAGAAATAATCCACTCGTGCTCATGGTTTTACACGGCATTTAACCATGTCACTTCCGGATAATTTTACTCAGCCTTTGGCTTCGTAAAATTATTACCGGAAGTGCCATGGTTAAATGCGATATAAAACCATGATCACTCATGGATTATTTCTACAACAAAAGTCTTATGAAATTTTGCATTACCTCTTGATCCAGATTCCCCTGGTCTCCCCCTTTCACCAGGGCGGCCCACTGACCCTATTGAGCCAGGCTCACCATCTAATCCAGGCTCTCCTGGGCTGCCTGGTTGGCCCCGCTGCCCAGGTTGTCCGGCAAATCCACGCTCACCTGGTGCCCCCGGTTCTCCATCTGTTCCCGGCTCACCACCGGGGCCAGGTCGTCCTCTCTCTCCTTGCTGTCCAGGAGTGCCCGGTTGCCCAGGGTTTCCCGGTTGCCCGGGTTCTCCTTGTGGCCCCTGTTCCCCAGGCGACCCAGGCTGTCCTCTTTCTCCAGTCTGGCCTGGCACCCCCTCCGTCCCGATAGAGCCCTGTTGGCCAGTTGGCCCACGGTCCCCGGGAATTCCGGCCTGACCACGTTGCCCAGGGAAACCTGGTGTTCCATCTGGACCACTTGGCCCAGTATCTCCAGGTATACCAATAGGTCCTCGCTCTCCTGAAAGAGTAACACACGTGAAGATTAATTGGACTTGAAATAATTCTTGAAGTGCCAAATTAATATGAACATCCTCTAAGGCACTAACTGTCCAAGAGGGGATAGTTTAAAAACAACAAGGAGGTAAACTTGTCAAAATAGTATCCACCAGAAGACTGGTAATTATTATGGTAATTGGAAGGTTGGTCTGAAAAGACGAGTCTTTTGTGTGTTTCTGAAACCAGCCACAGATATTAAGTAGAAATGCGAGTAGAATTGAATAGAATTGACACAGGTCCATTGTAAAATACTGCAAGGGAGACTGACCATAAACCTGTACCTTCAAAATAAACTACCAGAATCTTAGTAAAATAAAAATATTACAATCATTACAAGGCATGGCAAAATAAAAAACCTAATTATTATAATAAATAAATATTGTAAAGTATAAAAATACAGATCAAAAACAATATACAATACTAGAAATAGGCCGCCCTGTTGATAGTAGATGCGAATAGAAACAGGATAGCATAGAAGAACACACATTATCATGTGTAATGTCCACCCATGAACCTTTTGCCCAAATTGTACAGTAGTCTTACAAGACCCTGTTTCATTTGTAAAATATATCAATGATGCTTAAATATTTGATAGTGTAGATGTAATTTATTTCAGCTTCATGCCTTTTTGCATTGGTTGGGTTGAAAATTTTGACGAAATCACTCTATCTTGCACGGTTAAGAAGATAGAAGCCAATTCCTGTTTTTCTATTTTTGGCAAAAATTTGAAAATTCAAAATGGCCGCCATTATTGGGAAAAGGAAATTTTTTTGAAAATTGCCAAGAGTACATTTCTTAGATACCCTATGGGTCGAAAATTTCAACAAAATAACTCTATTTTGCACGGTTAAGGCCAGTTTGTGTTTTTCCATTTTGGGCAAAAATTCGAAAATTCAAAATGGCTGCCATTTTTGGGGAGGGGAAAATTTTTTGAAAATTGCAAAGATTACATTCCTTAGATACCCTGTGGGTTGAAAATTTCGACGAAATCGCTCTATCTCGCATGGTTAAGGAGATAGAAGCAAATTTGTGTTTTGCCATTTTTGGCAAAAATTTGAAAATTCAAAATGGCCGCCATTTTAGGGGAGGGGAAAATTTTTTAGAAATTACCAAGAGTACAATGCTCAGATACCCTGTGGGTCGAAAATTTTGACGAAATCACTCTATCTGGCACGGTTAAGGAGATAGAAGCAAATTTGTGTTTTGCCATTTTTGGCAAAAATTCGAAAATTCAAAATGGCCGCCATTTTTGGGGAGGGGAAAATTTTGGGAAAATTGCAAAGATTGCATTCCTTAGATACCCTGTGGGTCGAAAATTTCGACGAAATCGCTCTATCTCGCACGGTTAAGGAGATAGAAGCAAATTTGTGTTTTGCCATTTTTGGCAAAAATTCGAAAATTCAAAATGGCCGCCATTTTTGGGGAGGGGAAAATTTTTTGAAAATTGCAAATATTACATTCCTTAGATACCCTGTGGGTCGAAAATTTCGATGAAATCGCTCTATCTCGCACGGTTAAGGAGATAGAAGCAAATTTGTGTTTTGCCATTTTTGGCAAAAATTCGAAAATTCAAAATGGCCGCCATTTTTGGGGAGGGGAAAATTTTTTGAAAATTGCAAATATTACATTCCTTAGATACCCTGTGGGTCGAAAATTTCGATGAAATCGCTCTATCTCGCACGGTTAAGGAGATAGAAGCAAATTTGTGTTTTGCCATTTTTGGCAAAAATTCGAAAATTCAAAATGGCCGCCATTTTTGGGGAGGGGAAAATTTTTGGAAAATTGCAAAGATTGCATTCCTTAGATACCCTGTGGGTCGAAAATTTCGACGAAATCGCTCTATCTCGCACGGTTAAGGAGATAGAAGCAAATTTGTGTTTTGCCATTTTTGGCAAAAATTCGAAAATTCAAAATGGCCGCCATTTTTGGGGAGGGGAAAATATTTTGAAAATTGCAAAGATTGCATTGCTTAGATACCCTGTGCGTCGAAAATTTTGCCGAAATCGCTCTATCTCGCACGGTTAAGGAGATAGAAGCAAATTAGTGTTTTGCCATTTTTGGCAAAAATTCGAAAATTCAAAATGGCCGCCATTTTTGGGGAGGGGAAAATTTTTGGAAAATTGCAAAGATTGCATTCCTTAGATCCCCTGTGGGTCGAAAATTTTGCCGAAATCGCTCTATCTCGCACGGTTAAGGAGATAGAAGCAAATTTGTGTTTTGCCATTTTTGGCAAAAATTCGAAAATTCAAAATGGCCGCCATTTTTGGGGAGGGGAAATTTTTTTGAAAATTGCAAATATTACATTCCTTAGATACCCTGTGGGTCGAAAATTTCGATGAAATCGCTCTATCTCGCACGGTTAAGGAGATAGAAGCAAATTTGTGTTTTGCCATTTTTGGCAAAAATTCGAAAATTCAAAATGGCCGCCACTTTTGGGGAGGGGAAAATTTTTGGAAAATTGCAAAGATTGCATTCCTTAGATACCCTGTGGGTCGAAAATTTCGACGAAATCGCTCTATCTCGCACGGTTAAGGAGATAGAAGCAAATTTGTGTTTTGCCATTTTTGGCAAAAATTCGAAAATTCAAAATGGCCGCCATTTTTGGGGAGGGGAAAATTTTTTGAAAATTGCAAAGATTGCATTCCTTAGATACCCTGTGCGTCTAAAATTTCGACGAAATCGCTCTATCTCGCACGGTTAAGGAGATAGAAGCAAATTAGTGTTTTGCCATTTTTGGCAAAAATTCGAAAATTCAAAATGGCCGCCATTTTTGGCAAAAATTCGAAAATTCAAAATGGCCGCCATTTTTGGGGAGGGGAAAATTTTTGGAAAATTGCAAAGATTGCATTCCTTAGATACCCTGTGGGTCGAAAATTTCGACGAAATCGCTCTATCTCGCACGGTTAAGGAGATAGAAGCAAATTTGTGTTTTGCCATTTTTGGCAAAAATTCGAAAATTCAAAATGGCCGCCATTTTTGGGGAGGGGAAATTTTTTTGAAAATTGCAAATATTACATTCCTTAGATACCCTGTGGGTCGAAAATTTCGACGAAATCGCTCTATCTCGCACGGTTAAGGAGATAGAAGCAAATTTGTGTTTTGCCATTTTTGGCAAAAATTCGAAAATTCAAAATGGCCGCCATTTTTGGGGAGGGGAAAATTTTTGGAAAATTGCAAAGATTGCATTCCTTAGATAGCCTGTGGGTCGAAAATTTCGACGAAATCGCTCTATCTCGCACGGTTAAGGAGATAGAAGCAAATTTGTGTTTTGCCATTTTTGGCAAAAATTCGAAAATTCAAAATGGCCGCCATTTTTGGGGAGGGGAAAATTTTTTGAAAATTGCAAATATTACATTCCTTAGATACCCTGTGGGTCGAAAATTTCGACGAAATCGCTCTATCTCGCACGGTTAAGGAGATAGAAGCAAATTTGTGTTTTGCCATTTTTGGCAAAAATTCAAAATGGCCGCCATTTTTGGGGAGGGGAAAATATTTTGAAAATTGCAAAGATTGCATTGCTTAGATACCCTGTGTGTCGAAAATTTTGCCGAAATCGCTCTATCTCGCACGGTTAAGGAGATAGAAGCAAATTAGTGTTTTGCCATTTTTGGCAAAAATTCGAAAATTCAAAATGGCCGCCATTTTTGGGGAGGGGAAAATTTTTGGAAAATTGCAAAGATTGCATTCCTTAGATCCCCTGTGGGTCGAAAATTTTGCCGAAATCGCTCTATCTCGCACGGTTAAGGAGATAGAAGCAAATTTGTGTTTTGCCATTTTTGGCAAAAATTCAAAATGGCCGCCATTTTTGGGGAGGGGAAAATATTTTGAAAATTGCAAAGATTGCATTGCTTAGATACCCTGTGTGTCGAAAATTTTGCCGAAATCGCTCTATCTCGCACGGTTAAGGAGATAGAAGCAAATTAGTGTTTTGCCATTTTTGGCAAAAATTCGAAAATTCAAAATGGCCGCCATTTTTGGGGAGGGGAAAATTTTTGGAAAATTGCAAAGATTGCATTCCTTAGATCCCCTGTGGGTCGAAAATTTTGCCGAAATCGCTCTATCTCGCACGGTTAAGGAGATAGAAGCAAATTTGTGTTTTGCCATTTTTGGCAAAAATTCGAAAATTCAAAATGGCCGCCATTTTTGGGGAGGGGAAATTTTTTTGAAAATTGCAAATATTACATTCCTTAGATACCCTGTGGGTCGAAAATTTCGATGAAATCGCTCTATCTCGCACGGTTAAGGAGATAGAAGCAAATTTGTGTTTTGCCATTTTTGGCAAAAATTCGAAAATTCAAAATGGCCGCCATTTTTGGGGAGGGGAAAATTTTTGGAAAATTGCAAAGATTGCATTCCTTAGATACCCTGTGGGTCGAAAATTTCGACGAAATCGCTCTATCTCGCACGGTTAAGGAGATAGAAGCAAATTTGTGTTTTGCCATTTTTGGCAAAAATTCGAAAATTCAAAATGGCCGCCATTTTTGGGGAGGGGAAAATATTTTGAAAATTGCAAAGATTGCATTGCTTAGATACCCTGTGTGTCGAAAATTTTGCCGAAATCGCTCTATCTCGCACGGTTAAGGAGATAGAAGCAAATTAGTGTTTTGCCATTTTTGGCAAAAATTCGAAAATTCAAAATGGCCGCCATTTTTGGGGAGGGGAAAATTTTTGGAAAATTGCAAAGATTGCATTCCTTAGATCCCCTGTGGGTCGAAAATTTTGCCGAAATCGCTCTATCTCGCACGGTTAAGGAGATAGAAGCAAATTTGTGTTTTGCCATTTTTGGCAAAAATTCAAAATGGCCGCCATTTTTGGGGAGGGGAAAATATTTTGAAAATTGCAAAGATTGCATTGCTTAGATACCCTGTGTGTCGAAAATTTTGCCGAAATCGCTCTATCTCGCACGGTTAAGGAGATAGAAGCAAATTAGTGTTTTGCCATTTTTGGCAAAAATTCGAAAATTCAAAATGGCCGCCATTTTTGGGGAGGGGAAAATTTTTGGAAAATTGCAAAGATTGCATTCCTTAGATGCCCTGTGGGTCGAAAATTTTGCCGAAATCGCTCTATCTCGCACGGTTAAGGAGATAGAAGCAAATTTGTGTTTTGCCATTTTTGGCAAAAATTCAAAATGGCCGCCATTTTTGGGGAGGGGAAAATATTTTGAAAATTGCAAAGATTGCATTGCTTAGATACCCTGTGTGTCGAAAATTTTGCCGAAATCGCTCTATCTCGCACGGTTAAGGAGATAGAAGCAAATTAGTGTTTTGCCATTTTTGGCAAAAATTCGAAAATTCAAAATGGCCGCCATTTTTGGGGAGGGGAAAATTTTTGGAAAATTGCAAAGATTGCATTCCTTAGATCCCCTGTGGGTCGAAAATTTTGCCGAAATCGCTCTATCTCGCACGGTTAAGGAGATAGAAGCAAATTTGTGTTTTGCCATTTTTGGCAAAAATTCGAAAATTCAAAATGGCCGCCATTTTTGGGGAGGGGAAATTTTTTTGAAAATTGCAAATATTACATTCCTTAGATACCCTGTGGGTCGAAAATTTCGATGAAATCGCTCTATCTCGCACGGTTAAGGAGATAGAAGCAAATTTGTGTTTTGCCATTTTTGGCAAAAATTCGAAAATTCAAAATGGCCGCCATTTTTGGGGAGGGGAAAATTTTTGGAAAATTGCAAAGATTGCATTCCTTAGATACCCTGTGGGTCGAAAATTTCGACGAAATCGCTCTATCTCGCACGGTTAAGGAGATAGAAGCAAATTTGTGTTTTGCCATTTTTGGCAAAAATTCGAAAATTCAAAATGGCCGCCATTTTTGGGGAGGGGAAAATATTTTGAAAATTGCAAAGATTGCATTGCTTAGATACCCTGTGCGTCGAAAATTTTGCCGAAATCGCTCTATCTCGCACGGTTAAGGAGATAGAAGCAAATTAGTGTTTTGCCATTTTTGGCAAAAATTCGAAAATTCAAAATGGCCGCCATTTTTGGGGAGGGGAAAATTTTTGGAAAATTGCAAAGATTGCATTCCTTAGATCCCCTGTGGGTCGAAAATTTTGCCGAAATCGCTCTATCTCGCACGGTTAAGGAGATAGAAGCAAATTTGTGTTTTGCCATTTTTGGCAAAAATTCGAAAATTCAAAATGGCCGCCATTTTTGGGGAGGGGAAATTTTTTTGAAAATTGCAAATATTACATTCCTTAGATACCCTGTGGGTCGAAAATTTCGATGAAATCGCTCTATCTCGCACGGTTAAGGAGATAGAAGCAAATTAGTGTTTTGCCATTTTTGGCAAAAATTCGAAAATTCAAAATGGCCGCCATTTTTGGCAAAAATTCGAAAATTCAAAATGGCCGCCATTTTTGGGGAGGGGAAAATTTTTGGAAAATTGCAAAGATTGCATTCCTTAGATCCCCTGTGGGTCGAAAATTTTGCCGAAATCGCTCTATCTCGCACGGTTAAGGAGATAGAAGCAAATTTGTGTTTTGCCATTTTTGGCAAAAATTCGAAAATTCAAAATGGCCGCCATTTTTGGGGAGGGGAAATTTTTTTGAAAATTGCAAATATTACATTCCTTAGATACCCTGTGGGTCGAAAATTTCGACGAAATCGCTCTATCTCGCACGGTTAAGGAGATAGAAGCAAATTTGTGTTTTGCCATTTTTGGCAAAAATTCGAAAATTCAAAATGGCCGCCATTTTTGGGGAGGGGAAAATTTTTGGAAAATTGCAAAGATTGCATTCCTTAGATAGCCTGTGGGTCGAAAATTTCGACGAAATCGCTCTATCTCGCACGGTTAAGGAGATAGAAGCAAATTTGTGTTTTGCCATTTTTGGCAAAAATTCGAAAATTCAAAATGGCCGCCATTTTTGGGGAGGGGAAAATTTTTTGAAAATTGCAAATATTACATTCCTTAGATACCCTGTGGGTCGAAAATTTCGACGAAATCGCTCTATCTCGCACGGTTAAGGAGATAGAAGCAAATTTGTGTTTTGCCATTTTTGGCAAAAATTCAAAATGGCCGCCATTTTTGGGGAGGGGAAAATATTTTGAAAATTGCAAAGATTGCATTGCTTAGATACCCTGTGTGTCGAAAATTTTGCCGAAATCGCTCTATCTCGCACGGTTAAGGAGATAGAAGCAAATTAGTGTTTTGCCATTTTTGGCAAAAATTCGAAAATTCAAAATGGCCGCCATTTTTGGGGAGGGGAAAATTTTTGGAAAATTGCAAAGATTGCATTCCTTAGATCCCCTGTGGGTCGAAAATTTTGCCGAAATCGCTCTATCTCGCACGGTTAAGGAGATAGAAGCAAATTTGTGTTTTGCCATTTTTGGCAAAAATTCGAAAATTCAAAATGGCCGCCATTTTTGGGGAGGGGAAATTTTTTTGAAAATTGCAAATATTACATTCCTTAGATACCCTGTGGGTCGAAAATTTCGATGAAATCGCTCTATCTCGCACGGTTAAGGAGATAGAAGCAAATTAGTGTTTTGCCATTTTTGGCAAAAATTCGAAAATTCAAAATGGCCGCCATTTTTGGCAAAAATTCGAAAATTCAAAATGGCCGCCATTTTTGGGGAGGGGAAAATTTTTGGAAAATTGCAAAGATTGCATTCCTTAGATCCCCTGTGGGTCGAAAATTTTGCCGAAATCGCTCTATCTCGCACGGTTAAGGAGATAGAAGCAAATTTGTGTTTTGCCATTTTTGGCAAAAATTCGAAAATTCAAAATGGCCGCCATTTTTGGGGAGGGGAAATTTTTTTGAAAATTGCAAATATTACATTCCTTAGATACCCTGTGGGTCGAAAATTTCGACGAAATCGCTCTATCTCGCACGGTTAAGGAGATAGAAGCAAATTTGTGTTTTGCCATTTTTGGCAAAAATTCGAAAATTCAAAATGGCCGCCATTTTTGGGGAGGGGAAAATTTTTGGAAAATTGCAAAGATTGCATTCCTTAGATAGCCTGTGGGTCGAAAATTTCGACGAAATCGCTCTATCTCGCACGGTTAAGGAGATAGAAGCAAATTTGTGTTTTGCCATTTTTGGCAAAAATTCGAAAATTCAAAATGGCCGCCATTTTTGGGGAGGGGAAAATTTTTTGAAAATTGCAAATATTACATTCCTTAGATACCCTGTGGGTCGAAAATTTCGACGAAATCGCTCTATCTCGCACGGTTAAGGAGATAGAAGCAAATTTGTGTTTTGCCATTTTTGGCAAAAATTCAAAATGGCCGCCATTTTTGGGGAGGGGAAAATATTTTGAAAATTGCAAAGATTGCATTGCTTAGATACCCTGTGTGTCGAAAATTTTGCCGAAATCGCTCTATCTCGCACGGTTAAGGAGATAGAAGCAAATTAGTGTTTTGCCATTTTTGGCAAAAATTCGAAAATTCAAAATGGCCGCCATTTTTGGGGAGGGGAAAATTTTTGGAAAATTGCAAAGATTGCATTCCTTAGATCCCCTGTGGGTCGAAAATTTTGCCGAAATCGCTCTATCTCGCACGGTTAAGGAGATAGAAGCAAATTTGTGTTTTGCCATTTTTGGCAAAAATTCGAAAATTCAAAATGGCCGCCATTTTTGGGGAGGGGAAATTTTTTTGAAAATTGCAAATATTACATTCCTTAGATACCCTGTGGGTCGAAAATTTCGACGAAATCGCTCTATCTCGCACGGTTAAGGAGATAGAAGCAAATTTGTGTTTTGCCATTTTTGGCAAAAATTCGAAAATTCAAAATGGCCGCCATTTTTGGGGAGGGGAAAATTTTTGGAAAATTGCAAATATTACATTCCTTAGATACCCTGTGGGTCGAAAATTTCGACGAAATCGCTCTATCTCGCACGGTTAAGGAGATAGAAGCAAATTTGTGTTTTGCCATTTTTGGCAAAAATTCGAAAATTCAAAATGGCCGCCATTTTTGGGGAGGGGAAAATTTTTTGAAAATTGCAAAGAGTACACTCCTCAGATACCCTGCGGGTCGAAAATTTTGCCGAAATCGCTCTATCTCGCACGGTTAAGGAGATAGAAGCAAATTACTCAAAAGTAGTACTGAAAATACACAATGAAGTACCTAAATGGCTATTACTCATGTACTGACAAAGCTATCAGTCCCAAATGCAATACCAAGCGAGCTATGGACATAACAATCTTGTATTCAAAATTGTAGTAAAATATCTTTAATTATTTTGGCTTAAATGCACGGAAACCAATGGGTACTGAAAATAGCTGTACTTAAGTATTACTCAGTAAGCAAAAGAGGTACAACAGCCAAAAGCAATCCCAAGCAAGCTACTGACCCAATAAGCCTGCATACCAAATTTGGTGACAATAGCTCTAATACTTTTCCTTTAAATGAGCGGAAACCATGCGTGACGCCGGACATCGGACGCCGGACGCCGGACGCCGGACATCGGACATCGGACATCGGACATCGGACATCGGACGGCGAAAAAAGCAAAAATAATATATCCACCCCCCAGGGGGGTGGACATAATTACTTAAAAGTAACTGCTCAAAAATAAACTGAATCTGCTTTGCAACTTTAGCCTTTTTCCAAATCAAATTGTAGCACAATACAAACTTACCAGGAAATCCTTCAGGTCCTGCATTACCCGGTACCCCGTCCGGGCCAGGTTCACCTTGTTGCCCTGGATCCCCAGCTGCACCTCTTGGTCCCTGCTCCCCAGGCTGCCCTGGAGATCCAGGGAAGCCAGCTTCCCCTGTTTGCCCATTTTCACCTGGACTTCCCCTTGGCCCAACTGAGCCCCGGTTTCCCTGTTCGCCGGGTCGCCCAAGGTTTCCTGGGTTCCCCTGGAGACCCTGCTCCCCGGGTTGACCTGGTTCTCCTGCTTGACCTCTTTCACCTGACACATTTAAGAGAAAAATACCAATTTTAAATCTTATAAACAAATGTTGATTTGGGGCAAGTTCATGACTAATTAATATGTTAAAACTTCTTCACACCACTGTGATTTTTTTACAAATTTCACAATTCCTACTTTTATATAACCCACCTGGATTTCCAGGTGAGCCCACTGGACCGGGCTGCCCATCTGGCCCTCTGTTGCCTGGTTCCCCTTGGCTACCCTGTGATCCCTGTGGCCCTCTTGAGCCCGGCTGCCCTGGCACTCCATCAGGGCCACTCGGTCCTCTCCGGCCAGGCTCTCCGGGACTACCTCGCTGCCCATCAAATCCGGGGAAGCCATCCCTTCCTGCAGAGCCTGGTTGCCCAGGAGATCCCGGTTGTCCGTCAGTTCCTAAATAGAAGTTAAGAGTAACACTAATTTACAAAGATAAGACAAACAGAAATATTTTTTGTTTCACAGTGTTGAGTTCACTTTTACAGATACTGAAAATGTATGGCCTTATACCACTGCGAATTGTCACAACTGTATTTCAACACCGTCTCATCAGAGGCTGGAGTTGAACTCTAACCATCCCCGTGAAGAACTTTTTGAGATGCGCAATTGTACCTGATGCAGAAATCTTAATACAGAGAAAAATGTTTTAAAAAATAAATAAATAAAATTCTTTTTCCCCACAAATAAAGAAAAATTCCTCAAACAATTCTGAATAAATAATTCAGAGTAAAATAAAAAGAAAACGTTCTCTCTTTTTAAGCTAGAATTACATGAAATAATCTTTGTGGATATGGCTACTGTTGTAGCATTGTCCAACACTCACCCCTCTCTCCTACAGTTCCCGGGCTTCCTCTTTCACCAGGTGTCCCTAGTTGGCCTGCTAATCCGGGTTCCCCAGGCTGGCCTGGGCGCCCCTCGGAACCAGTGGCCCCCTGGGTTCCTTGCTGCCCAGGATCACCAGGACTTCCTGGATTCCCTGGCAACCCAGCCTGTCCTCGCTCACCCTGTTGGCCCGGGTTACCTGGATTGTAAAGAGACCAAGGCTTGAAGGTCATGTGGCCTAAAAATCCGTGTTATATAGTATTGAATTGTATATTTATAGTCGATGCAATATATCCTTGTACTACAGAAGCCAAAAACCTATATGGTCCATCCTAACTACACAGGTACAGCCCAAGCTGTCCAGCGGTTGACATTCCCCTGAGTGAAAAAGTCTCGTACATGACTATTTACATGACTGCAGGCAAAACTGACCAATTTGTACACAACATGAAAACACCAATAACAACCCTCCATTCAAGTTGTGTCATACAGCTTTGTTGCGACAGGTACAGAATAAAATATCAACAAAGAATACATATTACAAATACAAATATATTACTATAAATATACAAATTACAAATATTTGTGAAAGATACCATGAGGCAAGGTCCACCAGCCTTTAAACTGATTTACACCTGCAGAAATGCGCAAGAAAATGCCATACCTGGTTGACCCGGTTGACCTTGTGACCCCCGTGGGCCCTGTTGACCTTGACTTCCAGCTTGTCCCCGTTCTCCTGGCTGTCCATCACTTCCTCGGGATCCCGGTTGCCCTGGCAGCCCACTTTGGCCTGGAGACCCGGGAGTTCCTGGTCGTCCTGGCTCTCCTGCCTGCCCAGGTGATCCGACTGGACCGGCCGCCCCAATAGGGCCAGGCTCTCCACTTTGACCTTGCTCACCTGGTTGGCCCTGGGAACCAGGTGACCCTGCCTGACCTGGGGGTTAAATAGGTCAAAGGTTAAGCCAAATAAATTTAATGCTGATGTTATATTTAGGGTACAACCGGGTTTCCTTCTTCCTTTATTTTTTTTAATTTTTCACATTATTATTTTTAATTCAGTCACCACAAAGGATAACTATGCATTTACAAGAGCCTTATCAACCAATCAGTAAATCTATCAATGCAGACGTGCTTTAAATTTTCACATAAATTTAAACAAAGAAAACAATTCTACTCATGCAACTTGAACAATTTGTTGAAAGTCACATTAAATCTCACACAATATACAACCATATTCATACCGGGTGACCCTGTTTCTCCTGTGGCTCCCACCGGGCCTCGCTGACCCCTCTGCCCATCCAATCCCCTGGCTCCCTGAGAACCGGGTGACCCATCGGGGCCCCTTGGTCCCTGTTCCCCAGGGGAACCAGCCTGGCCACGTTCACCCTGTTGCCCAGGGTTACCGGGTTGTCCATCAGGTCCCGGTTGTCCTGGTTCCCCACTAGAAATGACAATGGCTCAAAGTTTATACAAACATTTAACTGTATGAACCAGGTTTCAGATCTTGCAGAATTATAACCTATATTTCTTACTAGGGGTGTGACGAGTACAAATAATTCGGGTTGATTGCTCGAGGATAAATTGAGCCCTCACGAAGTTTAGTATCCACCTTAACAGGAAACAACATCCAATATGGTGGCTCCCGTAAACGAAAAAAATATAAAGATAAAAGCTTTGAATCGCTTGAATTATCTGTTGTCAGCACATAATATTAATAATAATATTATGTTAAAAATGGTGGATTATGAGATTTAATGTAAGTAAGGTGTGTTACTTATGTTTTATTAACTAAAAAACGTAGCCAGTTCTATAGGTTATGTATACACGAGCACTCGACCCGGAGAATTGGGATCGAGTTTTCGTGAAATTTGCCTCGCTCGACAGTCGACTGCTCAATAGCACCCCTATTTCTTACCACTTTAAATTTACTAAATACTGTTATTTACTTACTTTATTTATTTCAAAATCTAACTACTGCAGATACTTCAGGGTCCTTCACTAGGTATTACAATACTTGATATTTCTGTTTTCATAACAAGGTAGGACCTCCTTCCTATCCTGCCTTCTATTATCTGTAGATTTTAAGTATTACCTCAAGACCTGCATTACATTAGCACATACTGGCCTCATCTGGTTTCAACAACTCTAGACTATAGAATACAGTGACCAGATAAAAAAATTCTGCATGAATCGACACATAAATAATTATAATATTATATTATTGTACTCACTCAGGTCCAGGCTCTCCCTGTTGCCCTGGGTTACCCCTTTGGCCTCTGTTGCCCGGGGCGCCTATTGATCCAGGAATGCCTATCCCAGGACTGCCTCTCTGACCCTGTTCCCCAGCTTCACCGGGTCGGCCGCGGGACCCTGGGGACCCATCTGGTCCAGGTTCTCCGTCTTCACCCCTCTCTCCTGGCGCCCCCTGTCTTCCTGGCTCTCCATTTCGACCTGGTTGACCCCTCTGACCGGCATTTCCTGGTTGTCCCGTTGCCCCGGGTTCTCCTTGTGCCCCTGGTGTCCCTGGGCTACCCGGCTGACCCGGTTCTCCACGGAAACCAGGCACACCTGGGTTTCCTGGTTCCCCATCTTCTCCCCGAGATCCAGGTTGACCTGGAAATCCTTGGGCACCCGGGTTTCCTGCCAATCCGGGTAATCCAGCCTGGCCATCTTCACCATTTCTACCTGATTGTCCAGGATCCCCAGGATTCCCCGCAGGTCCTTGTTCTCCTCTATCACCTTGGGACCCCGGTCGTCCTGGGTTACCATCTTGCCCTGGTAGTCCCTGCTCACCCTGGTTCCCTGGCTCCCCAACTTCCCCAGGGGATCCTGGTTCCCCTGCAAAGCCTGGTTCTCCTCTGGTCCCTGGATTCCCTGGCTGACCAGCATTACCTGGCTGACCCCTCGGCCCTTGTTCCCCATCTCTACCTGCCTGTCCTAGCTCTCCTCTTTGTCCGGTACTTCCAGTTGCCCCGGTGGCACCATCTAAGCCCTGGGCTCCGGGGATTCCTGGGTTTCCTCTTGTTCCTGGGCGGCCATCTTGGCCCGGAATCCCGTCCGGCCCTGCAGATCCTTGTTCACCGGGCTGGCCTGGCTCTCCTGGTGTCCCAGCAGATCCTGGGAATCCTCGGGCTCCATCTTCTCCGGGACTGCCATCCCGACCCGGACTTCCCGGCAAGCCAGTCTCCCCTTGTGATCCTCTATCCCCAGGTCTTCCTGTCGGACCTCGCGGCCCTTGATCTCCCGATGGACCTCTGACTCCAGGCGATCCAGATTCTCCAGCTCTACCCTGTTCACCATCCTGACCAGGGCGGCCAGGTGTACCTTGTTGTCCTGAAATAAAAAAGATTATCAATTATAATTTGAAGGAATGATCTTCATACAAAAACAAAGTCAATGTAGAATTTGGTTTTGTTCCATCAAACCACAAAGTGAAATAGTTTTTAGACATGACAGTTTACCATAAATAATTATAAATTTGGAGTACGAAGATCAGAAATTCATATGAAATTCACATTTACACAAAGTTTTATACACCACCTAAACCCTCCTTTGAGGTAAAATGGAATTGTTATAAATAAAAGCCTTCAATGGTTCTACCCAATCATAATTTCTGATGGATAAGTGAATTTTCTCATTCTTTCTGGGACAAATTATTAACTGGATTCAAATTGTTATAAATCTGAAAATTTGTTTATTTTCTTGCAGGTCATTTCTTCCTCCAACAACCCTCACCCATCAAGAATCTGATCAATCATCAGAGGGAGTGAACATTGGTTCAACCAAGGCAGATGCTTAAGTGTGTTAAAACCAGGCCAGACAACCAACACCAAGCTGTGTGTCCTTTATGTAGTTCAGGTAGAGGTGATAGCTTTATAACATTAAGTTTGTGTTAATATATATGTTGGAGTGATGAATAGAGCCACACTACATTCACCAAAATGTGTCTTAAATCGAGTTTAGATGGGAGTGATGGCTTTATAAATGTTGAAGTTGTGTCTGTGTGGATGTTTTCGTGATGGAACGGGCTTTAGAAGCGGGGGGGATAGCTTTACAACTATTTAACAGATTGGAATGATATTATTAAGTCTGGGGTGTGAATCAACTTAGTAGGTGATGGGCTGTGAATGTCTCAACAGCTTCTACATTTTCCCTCCTTCAAGTTCAGACAGGGTTGTCATATTCTTTAGGCAGCGGTCACACTTAACCTTGCAAATTACTCTCTTAACCTATGTTGATGGATGAAAGTACTCACTGGGACTTTCATGAAACAATTCACCTAAGACTAGAACAAGAGCTGGAACCAACATGTTGGATTAAGGTACAAGGTAGTACCAATTTTGATAAAATAAAAATAACAAGAAAAATTCCAAGGTCATATGTGGAGAAGGTCAAGGTCATACGCACCTGGTTCCCCTGGTTGCCCGGGGGCTCCGCGAGCACCCTGAAGCCCTCTGTCTCCCTGTTGCCCTTGCTCCCCAGGTTCACCATCTGTCCCAGGCTGCCCGTCTGCTCCCGGCTGACCCGGAAATCCTCGCTCTCCTTGGTTACCAGGACTTCCTGTGAATAGATTACTGGTACACTGCACCAAGAGCCATGTATTGCAAATGTAGCGACATCATGGTGACCCTTTGTGCAAGATTCTAAGTTAGGCTCTAAAATCAGTATATCCACGGACAGATTAAAAGCTAAACCACAACTTGTGAGATAATGTCAAAAGCTTACATTTTCATTGCACCGAGTCTTCAAAGAACTGCACACATAAAATTCTACTAATTGTCTCCCTAACAAAAAAATATGCATCGCTCTGGCAGCTATGGTCGAGTCTGCTTTGAATAGCTTTTGTGGTATTCTATCTTATATAAGGTACAAGGACTTTTATTGGTCTTTTGGTTCATCAATATAAAATTACAAAATAAAAATATAATATTCAAGCAATGTACCTGTCTGTACCGGTTGACCTGAAAAATAAACCTGGGTAGCCTTCATGATACTATGAAACCACACAACAGATTCTGAGTATCAGCAGTAAGCTCAAAAGCAACACTGCAATAGTCCCATAATGCTACCTCCGTAGCCTGTTACAGGGAAAAATGGCTCACAAACTCTTTATTCACAAGGGATTTTTTTTCCACCTTAATTTTCCCTTTGTGTCCCGGAATCTCTCATTAACTACCTAGTTAGTGGCTGAGTGGATTTGGATTTGTAGTTATACTCACTGTAATATCTCCATGTACCACAGGACTCCAAGCCCTGTATGACCCATTTGACTGTACAAGTGCAATCCTACTCTCAAATAACTAAAATTCCCCTAACTCAAAGACAGAGGCTCAAGGATGACCATTTATCAATGTCCTTGAGGTTCTTTAACCTGCCACTGGGGATAGGACCCAATGACAGAGGACCGCCATTTTAAGTGGTCATCATAGCCACTATGTATTTGCTTGTACGTGGGATTGAACCCACGTCCTCTGTGTTTCTAGGCAAGTGTGTTACCCACTAGGCCACAGTGGACTTGGGAAAGCTATAATTCTATTTATTTATTTATTTGGGGTTTTACGTCGCTTTCAACACTGTACAGGTCATATAATTCTATTTGATGTGCCTTAGAATCTGCCATTACAAGGATTAAGCTCTATAATAGTAGGATTAGCTATACATGGGGTGCATTCACACTTTACCTGGTTGTCCAGCTTGCCCAGGGAATCCCACCGCGCCTTGTTGGCCCGGGTTGCCCGGTCGCCCATTTTCTCCTGCCTCTCCGGTTGCCCCTACTTGACCGCTTTGTCCAGGTGATCCCCGGAAGCCTGGCTGCCCTGGCTGTCCATTGTTACCTGGACGACCCCTCTCACCTTGGGCTCCATCAGATCCTCTCTCCCCTGAAAGAAAAATGATAATAGAAAGAGGGTATTGTTTTATTTTTATATTTATATATCTTGCCAGTGATATTATTGCTTTGATGTTTAATGATTGGTAGCTGTCAAGATGCTTTTAATTGTGGAGCCGAAAGGAAATTCCTGGAAGTGAACTAGTGCCTCTTGTTTCACTTTCACTTCTATCAACTAGTTTTTGTTTCACTTTCATATCTATCAACTAGTTCTACTTGTTTCAATGGGCAAGTTCTTCTTTCCAAGGCTTGTGCTTCTAAACACCTCTACCTTGTGTTTTTTTAAGTATAAATGTCTAATTTTATCAGTCTACTTTGATTGATAATTTGCCATCTTCTGACTATCATTGTGAAGTGCAAGCTCTAGCCAGGCCTGCGCTTCTAGTGATCACTTCTTTTTTGTCTTTTCATTCTTTTATCACAGGACTTTCATGAATTGTGGCATAGCATGAGTTCCAGTCTCATCAATGAAGTTAAGCAGCAATGGGCTATGTTAGTACTTGGAAAGGTGACCGTCTGAGTTCTGGGCCAGGTATGGGATGTATCTGACTTGGAATTCGTTTTTGATGCCAGACATAGATTCTAAGTGCATTACTCATGTCTCTGATGGCTTTGCAGCTTCCACATGTAGAGCAAACCAAATTTCAGCCTTGTTACTTCCGTCGACTTGTTCTACTTGTTGAGTTATTTTCTACTTTGTCAGTAATTTTGATTCTAATTAAGCAGGATATGTTGTTGGTGCCACTGGTTTGATTGTTTGTCTGTTTGGAAAATAACTCGAAAAAATTATGGATGGATTTTGCATGAAGTTTTCAGGAAATGTTGTAATGCCACAAGGAACAGACGATTTGATTTTCCTTGTAAGGTGGATCACTATCTAGATCCAGGTATTTTTTGAAGGATCTTTTATCATAGCAAGATTGGGTTTTTTTCAGTTTATATGTATATACCGCCATAATTAATTGTTAGATCGATTGGCAAAAGAATACACAAGACTCCATAATAGTGCCCATACTATACCTGTTTGGTGCGGATCCAAGCAAAATTCTGGACGACTATGATCCAGAGTAGAAAAAAATAGGGATGGAAAGGAGTTCCTTTGGCAAAGGTTTGTTTTAAATTAAAAAGTATGTATGATGTGGTTCTTCCTATTATCTATTGAGGTTCTGGGTGACCTGGTGGGTCAGCAATTTTGTCATCTAATCACAGACTGTCACCTATGTTTGAGTTTGACTCCCACAGGTGGCATCAATCCTGAGGACCTGTCCCAATATATGACCCTGGCTGTTGAACAGGACGTAAAAGTCTAACTCTGACTTTTATATCTGATTTCTTACTTTTGTCAATCTACTTTGATTAATAATCTTCTATTTTCTGGGTAAGTATTCACTTCTTATTTTTATCAATCTACATGTACTTCTTTTGATAATTTCGCCCTTGTGGGTAAATATCATTTATTACTTCAATCAATTTACTTTGATTGATAATCTCTATTTTATGGGTGAGTATTCATTTATTACTTTAATCAATCTACTTTGATTGATAATCTCTATTCTATGGGTGAGTATTCATTTATTACTTTAATCAATCTACTTTGATTGATAATCTCTATTTTATGGGCAAGTATTCATTTATTACTTCAATCAATCTACTTTGATTGATAATCTCTATTTTATGCGTAAGTATTCATTCATTATTTCAATCAATCTTCTTTGATTGATAATCTCTATTTTATTGATAAGTATTCGTTTATTACTTCAAACAATCTACTTGATTGATAATTTCTATGTTGTGGGTAAGTATTCACTGATTACTACAATCAATCTACTTTAATTGATAATTTCTACTCTTTAGGTAAGTAATCATTTTTTTTATTTTTATCAATCTACTTTGATTGATAATTTCTACTTTGTGAGAAGGTAATCAAGCATTACCTCTCTCAATCTATTTTTATTGAGAATTTCTACTTTGTGGATCAGTAATCATTTATGTTTGTCAATTTACTTTGACTTATACGTGCACACTACTTGTTGGCAAGTATTCATTTGTTACTTTTGATCAATTTACTTTGACTGATAATTCCTAGTCTTTCGGTAAGTATTCATTTATGGATTTCATCAATCTACTTTGATTCATAATTTCTACGTTTTTTACATTTATTCAATACTTTTATCAATTTGCTTTGATTAAAAATTTCTACTCTATTTAAGCTTCTATTTATTACATTTGTCAATCTACCTTGATTGAGCATCTGCATTTAAGCATCTGTTATTTACTTTTATCAATCTAATGTGATTGACAATTTCTACTTTATTTAGTAATTTATTTACTATTTTATCAGTCTGCTTGGATTGATAATTTCTACATTATTTAACCATTCCTTCATTACTTTTATCACTCTACTGTGATTGATAAATTCTACTTTGTGGGTAAGTACTAATTTATAACTTTAATCAATCTATTAAGATAATTTCCACTTGGTGGACAATTATTTATTGATTATTATCAACCAGTATTACTTTGATTGGTTAGATAATCGTGCTATTTTTTTCTTATATCAAACTAATTTTATATAGTACTACTAAATAAAACTTTGATTGATAATTCCTACTTTGTGGATAAGTATTTCATTTACTATTTTAATCATTCTACTTTGATTGATAATTTCTAGTTTGTGGGCAATTATTCATGTACTATTATTGACTATTTTTACTGTGATTGGTTAGATAATCACGATATTTTGTTCTCATTATTGTCAATCATTTCTTCTTTCTTAGAATGTATACATTTATAGAATATTGAATAAACGTATACATTATACAACATTGATTGATAATTCCTATTTTGTGGGTGAGTATTCGTTTATAACTTCAATCAATCTTCTTTGATAATTTCCACTTTGTGGACAATTATTTATTTACCATTATCAACCAGTTTTAGTTTGATTGGTTAGATAATTATGATGTTTTGTTTTCATTATTGTCAATCATTTCTTCTTTGTTGAAACGTATACATTTACACAATATTGATTGAATGTATACATTTATACAATATTGATTGATAATTCCTATTTTGTAAGTAAGTATTCATTTACTCTTATCAACCAGTTTTACTTTGAGTGATTAAATAATCATGTTTTTTTCTGATTATTGTCAATCACTTCTCATTTGTTGGCATATATTCATTTATTTCCTCATATCAAACCAATTCTAAGTTGTACTACTAACCAATTCTTTGATTGGTAATTCCTATTCCATGGGTAAGTATCTCATTTACTACTTCAACCAATCCTCTTTGATTGATGATTTCTAGTTTGTGGAGAATTATTCCTATACTCTAATCAATCAGTTTTACTTTGATTGGATAGATAATCATGATAATTTTTTTCCTGATTATTGTCAAACACTTGTTCTTTGTCGGCACATATACATTTACTGCTTCTACTGACTAAGTCTTACTTGACTGATAATTTTCACAATCTGAGAATAGTCAGTACTTTTAGTAGACTTATATTTTATCACTTTTTGTCTGTTTTACAATGGTAAGTATTTCTGTATCACTCTTATCAGTTCTCCTATGATTGATTATTCTTACTTTGTCGGTAATCATGATAATATTATCATTATCATTTTATTATCATTTTTTCAGTAAGTTTAAAACAAGCAATTTTTGCTTTTACTTTTTTTCCTTTTGTTATTGATTGATTTTGTTACGTACCATGAAAATACTTTTCTTGGTATTTAGTTCCTCCTTTTATCCACAATATTTTTCTAATTTTCCTTTTGTCAGTAAGTATAAGGTAAGTACATTTCCGTATTATTTCCCCAGCCTTGGAATTCAGTGTCCTGCCCTTATATGGACAAAGTCAAAATCAGGGTCATCTGTAGACAGAGTTTCTGTGAAGGCCTCTGTCCCTCTGCCCTGGTATGGACAAAGTCAAAATCAGGGTCATCTATAGACAGAGTTTCTGTGAAGGCTTCTGTCCCTCTGCCCTTATATGGAACAAAGTCAAAATCAGGGTCGTCTATAGACAGAGTTTCTGTGAAGGCTTCTGTCCCTCTGCCCTTATATGGAACAAAGTCAAAATCAGGGTCGTCTATAGACAGAGTTTCTGTGAAGGCTTCTGTCCCTCTGCCCTTATATGGAACAAAGTCAAAATCAGGGTCATCTGTAGACAGAGTTTCTGTGAAGGCCTCTGTCCCTCGCCATTGTGTACCCTCAGAAATATCAACAGTAATTCGCGATCGGACAGAAACTTGGTCTAGGTCGCATAGGGACTGACCCTCAGCATTGTTACTGAGGGGCCCGGGTGTCACCACACAGAGGTGACAGTCTCTCATTAGATGCCAAACTTGCTAAATACTCGTCCACCATGGACCTCCCGGCTAGTTTTTACTTTACCGGTACGAGATTTGGGCCATAATATAATTACACATTTTTAGCAATTCCATCCTTCTATTTCAATTGTAATACACAGGAATATAATTAAAGGGGGGTTGGGGGCTTGCCCCCATTTTTTACTCTGTTAATTTAATTTCATATTTCCCTGACAATTTCCTGCAATTATCAAATATGGCAGATCCCGTACTGGTACAGTAAAATTGCCCCGACCTCCCTTGTATAGACCTCATCAGCATATGATCTAACATGTGTCATTGTCAACCTCGAACAAGGAGGTAGATGTAATTGGTGGCATACATTGATTTGTTTGCAAAATAATTGGAAAACTGGGGACCGATTTTGAAGAAATTATCAGGAAATGTCAACAATGGGACAAAGAATAGGTGAATAAATATTGTTGGTGATCCGGATCACAGACTGGATCCAGGTATTCTTTAAAGGATTTATTTTTTATCATTACACTCTTGAGTCATATAGGAGGTGTTGGTCGTTGGGGGAGGTTCGCTTTCTCCGAGTGTTTTTCTGGTTGATATTTGTTTCCCTTTATGTCAATGTCTTATTCTGATTTTTAATTATTCCTATGGGATATTTTGCATTCTTTTGTTCTATCTGTCCTCACTGGAATTATCATAGTCTCTCTGTGTATCAAACTTTACATTATTGTTTGCTTCCGTGTCTCTTGTCTAACTTTTAGTGTTGAGAAATGACACATTACCATATTCTGTCTGTCCTGGCTGTCCTGGATATCCAGGGTTTTCTTCCCTTGTGTTGGTCTCTAGCTCATTCTTCCTTTTCTTTTTAAGTGTGAGCTCGTGCAAATAGGAATCGCCTTTTTTTGTCTCCGGACTATTATGAATTGTCGCTTAGTGCGATGAGTACCTGTCTCTTCACTGAAGTGAAGCGGCATTGGCCTAAGTTAGTACTGGGATGGGTGACCACTTCAGTGCAATACTGCAGTCTGTGATGGCTTTGCAGCTCGCTCTAGTAGACCGAAACTCCTTTCAGCCTTGTTTCTTCTCTTACCTTTTTTACACATTACCCAGTTCTCCCCTCTGCTGTGGCTTGCCTTGATATCCAGGGTTCTCTATTCTCATTTAAACCTAATATGCAAATATTCTAGTATATCAACATTCGTTACCATCCTTTATCTTGTCTGTAATTTATTTTTATCAAATAAGTAACCTCACATTACCTGGTTCTCCTCTTTGCCCTGGCTGGCCTGGAGATCCAGGGTTGCCTGCCTGACCTCGCTCCCCTGGCTGCCCTGGAGATCCAGGGGTCCCAGGTTCACCAGCCTCTCCCTGCAAACCAGTTTCTCCTGGCTGACCTGGTTGACCTTGAGTTCCCTGCTGACCATCCTGCCCTGGAGATCCAGGTTCACCTGTGTTGAAAGACAAGCAAGAACATTTTATGCAGTTTTAACTGAAACATAATTTAAAAAAGCATGAGTCACATTTGATTTGCCTGTACTACCTATTATTCTCTACAGTTCCTCTTTACTTTAAAGAAACCATTCACATCCTGTCATAGCCTCCCCTGTCACGCCTGTGTCTCCTTGGTATGACCTGGCCATGTCATTGGATTAACGTTTATTGCCTTATTTTATGTTCAGATGCATCTGCCACTGTGTTGCCTAGCAGGTAACACACTTGTCTAGGAACTCAGAGGACGTGGGTTCAATCCCAGGTACAGGCAGATACATAGTGGCTTGGATGACCACTTAAAATGGCGGTCCTCTGTCATTGGGTCCTATCCCCAGTAGCAGGTTAAAGAACCTCAAGGACGTTGATAAATGGTCATCCTTAAGCCTCTATCTTCCAGTTAGGGGAATGTCAGTTACTTGTGAGTTGGGGCTGTACCTGTACAGTCGGATTCGTTAAATAGCGCTTTGAGTCTTGTAGTTTCTGGAGATATTGCACTGAGTATAAATACATAATAATAATAATCTAAGAGTCTGTCATTGATGGAGATTAAGTGCTGTAAAAGTCCAGATTAGATTAGAATGTATGCTCAAGGATCTCTGTTCACATAAGAGATAAGCGAAGATCAGGAAAAAATTAGAAATAAAACTAGATCACACAGTCTTAATGTTATACCCAATTCAATCAACCAATCACTCAATCAGTCAATCAATCAATTAGGCCTGCTTGTTGCAGATTATCATTCTTGTATTGTATATTTCCAGTTAAATCTGGACTGAACCAGTTTGATCCGGTTTCCACTCACCCTGAGATCCCTGAGGCCCTCTATCTCCCCTGGCTCCTGGTGTACCGGGTCGACCCCTTTCTCCCTGGAATCCTGGCAATCCGGGCTCGCCTTGATTTCCTGGCACGCCAAGAGATCCAGGACTGCCACGATTACCGGGCTGCCCTGGCTGTCCAGGTGATCCGGAGTTCCCAGGGAGACCTCTCTCGCCCTGTGTACCTATTTAAAGGACATAAAAACGTGTATATCTAAACAAAAACTGGCTTTTCCCAGAATGTATCTGGATTTTATGTAGGGATGGGTTGGTAAGCCCGGTATCTTGGTATCGAGAGCATTTTACAGAAATACCATGACAAGACTTTTAAACCACCACTTCGTATGTCAACACATACATTGGTAGGAAAACTGAAAATATTGGAAACAAAGCATAACTCTGAAGAAATTACGCACTTTTATCCCATCCATTTGTGTATTTCCAGACTTTTATAGGGCTAGGTTGAGCAGAACTGCTATGTTTTGGTTACGACACTTTGTAACCTCAATCTTGCTTGACAACATATATTATGGAAGGAAGACTTAAAATATTGGACACACATCATAAATCTGAAGATATTACACACTTTTAAGCCACATTATGTGCATTTGGAAACTTTTTTATTGTGATTTCATTGGCAGGAAACGTCCGTGTTTGATTGGGATATACTAAAACGCAAAATCCTGGAATCTGTGCGGTTTTGCATTGGCGTGCTGATGTACACATTTTTCATACTGACCAATCCTTAGTTTTAAGGCTTGTACACTCCAGTGATATGAACTGATATGAACTGATATGAACTTGGGTTTTTATTTTGAAATAATCTCCCTGTTTTCTAGCATGGTAGGTATAATCAGCATACATCACAGAACTCCTACGGTCGTATTCACAGAAAGGGATCAAGCTCAAATTGAGCCAAAATTGCATCAGGATCAACTTTGTATTCACTGAGAAGTTGAGCTTATTTTTGACTCCACTTTTGGCTTAACTTTGACTTAACTTACTAATTTCCACTAATCTAACTCGACCTACCTGGCTGGCCAACTCGCCCATCTTGCCCCCTCTGTCCTTGCTGCCCTGGTTGCCCAGCTGGCCCGGTTGCACCTGTGTCACCCGCTTGGCCTCTAGCACCCGGTTGTCCTGGGCTACCCTGAGTTCCTGGCTGCCCATTGTTACCTGGGTTACCGGGTTGCCCATCTTCCCCCCTCCTGCCGGGGTCTCCTTGCTGCCCTCTCTCCCCTGGTTGCCCCTGGATACCTGGGTTGCCCACAGCTCCCCTCTCACCTGCTTGCCCAGGAGATCCAGGTGATCCAGGTTGACCCGCCTGTCCGGGGAATCCCCTTTCTCCGGGGCTTCCCCTTTGACCTGGTGATCCTTGTTCTCCATCTCTGCCTGGTTCGCCCGCAGTTCCTTGTTGCCCAACTGGTCCTCTCTCACCCGGTTGACCTGGGGTGCCTGGAAGAATAAGAGACAGAATTTGAAGATTTTTAAGGTTATCAACATGAGTAAATTAGACTTTGTTTACATATTTTTAAATAATGATTCACTCAAATATGTCACATTTTTTAAATTATGGGGAAACGATGGAGTTTATTAACTTCATAAAATATCTTGCGATTGATGGAACATGCATGTAGCTATCTTTTTCCCATAGCATTAACCAGCAAATGTAGAAGAAAATACTAAGACTCCGGAAGGTCTGGTCTGTAACCTTTTCCCCTCCATTGACCCTGTTTTCTGGAAATCCTTTTTTATTGCGTTAATACATCCTATCCAATGGACAATAGCTTATCCGGTCGGCGCAGACCGGCCCGCCAAACGTCAGAAAAAGACGTCCTGTGTTTCCACTAGCAGGTCGGTCCGTAGCACTTGTGCACTCGCCAGATGGCGTGTCGTACTTCCTTCCTGTCTAGACAGCGTGACGTCATAGCATCTTTTTCGTTTGGCGCGCACTTGTGTGGACGGATTTTTATCTCAGCCAGAATTTTTGTGTTATATAGTGGATTTAAGCAACTTTCTTCATAATTTTGATATTATTTTGTGTAATAAAGTGTGTAGAACAGTATGTCATCCCCGGGTCAAAAGAGGGGCAGTTGTGGACACGCCATGGCCATTTTTGATGGTCACGCTTATTGTGCACGTTGCCGCGAAAAAGGCAAGGGAGAAGAACCATGTATTGCTAACAAGGAAACTTTGGATTGTACCATTTGCAACTCCCTAACCCCAGAACAACGTACTCAGCTTGCTACTCCATCTTACAAGATCAAAAAGGAAAAAAGGGAAGCAAAACGTTTAGACAGTAACCCTTCAGATGAAGTAGCGTTGGTGGATCCTGACACTGTGTCAGTTATTGGGGTTGTTGGAGAGTCTAGCAGTGCACAAACATCGTCTGCCCCCCCGGAAAAGAAATCTAAGAAGGATAAAGCCCCTACCAAAGGCAAGAAATCTGTTGAAGTTTCTTCCACTGATTCTAAGATATCTCAGCTGGATGATAAGTGGTCGGAACGCTTTAATAGGCTCGAAGCCCTTCTGCTTTCCAAGTCCTTCCAGCCGGCTTTTTCTTCTGAGGTTCGTGTGACCCCTACACACTCTCCACCCGCAGACATTGCTAAAGATACAGAGCCCTTCTTTCAGCCTACTGCTCAGCTAGGAAATATTCCACCTGTTAAGCGCACTGGTCCAGACAATGATGCTGCCTTGCAGCGGTCGACCGGTAAGCTTTCTGTTACCCAGGAGTCTCAGCAACAGGTGTCTTCAGAGCGCACTGGCCCAGACGTACATGCTTCACAGCATCAGTCGGCCGGTAAGCTGAAGCCGGATCTTCACCGGCCAAGGTCATCTTCTTCAAGGCGCACTGGTCCAGACGTTGGTGCTAAACCTCAGTCGACCGGCAAGCCTATATCAGACAGACAATCTTCAGACTCTGATCTTCCTGTCACCGGACAAGCTTCAACCAGCAAAACCCTCACCGACCGACCTCCAACTCTCCGACCTATCACCGACCGACCAGGCTCCTCTGCTATCACTGGTCCGGAATCACCTTTTCTGCAAAGTGGTAGGCGCGATAGTTTCTCAAGTGTGGACTCTCAACCGGACAGTGAAGGGTCGGATCAGCCTCCAATCACCTTGTTTGTAGACGAAGGGGACCTATCAGATGATCAGGATTTTGTTGAATCGGATCAACCGAATTCGGAAGAGCAAACGTATAGGGAGACCATGAGTGGCATACGCTCCTTCATGGGCTGGTCTCACGTGCCGGACATGGAAAGTTCTAATCCATCGGACGACAATCCATTCGCAGGACCCAAGGTTCCAGTTCCTAACAAGGTGTCTGTACACATGCCTACAGAAGAGTGGCTGTGTAAGAAACTGAATAGACTTAACGTGACATTAGTAGAAGGATACCCCTCCAGAACAGCTGAGGCCGGACATTTAACCATGGACAGTTTCATCAAACCGGCTAGGTCACAAAATAAGTGGTACGGGCTCTACCCCGGACAAGACAAGGATTCGTCTTCAGTGACTAGCTGGCACACGGGCTCAACTAAGCTGAACAGTAGTTTTGGCAGGATTTCAAGGAAGGCGGGTATGACCTCTACCCCTCCAGCATCACGTCGCATTTCACAGGACACGCTCCGGAAGTGGGAGAAGAGCTCCAGAGAAGCTTCTGTAATCTGCAACCAATCCGCGAGTTTCAACCGCTGCCTCTTTAAGGTTCAGCAGGAAATGCAGACACAGTTAAAGATCATCCGGAGTGAGTCCAAAGGAAAAACATCCAAGAAAGTGTCGGAGGCGTCTGATGAGTTGCAATTTCTCATGAATTTTAACAACAGTATCACCCAAGCGGCTGCTAAAGCCATGGAACATTTGACAGACTTCGTGTTTGTGACTATGGGAAATGTTACTCTTGCCAGACGTGATTCCTACCTCAGCCATATCAAGAACGGGGTAAAATCAGACACTCTTGCTGCTCTTAGGTCAGCTCCACTTCAGCTCGGAACTTTGTTCCCGGATGCAGTTATTAAGAGAGCAGAGGAGGAAATCGCCCTTCATGATAGTAAGAACCAGTCTTCTACTGCCTATGCTAGGGGCAAAAATCGTTTTCACCCCTATGAGCGGGTGGACAAGAAGTTTGAAGGCCGGGCGGAGGTTAAACAGGATAGACCGGCCTGGAAGAACATAGGCCGACGTCAGTTCAGGAGAGGCCGGGGAAAGAGTGTTGGTTTTTCATCCCGACCGGCCAAGGGTCAGCAGTCTTACAAATGACAGTTATTGTGTAGTTCATTTACAGACGAGGCTGCTGACCCCGTACACCATTCCAGAACAGAACTCAGACATTTTAAATGTAAACTTGCCTGTTGCCAGTCTTGTCACTTCTGCTCCCGGGCATTCCCAAAAGAAAGAAGTAAGTCCCGGGAGAGCAGATTGTCAATTCAAAAATCAAGAATTAAAATTTGTGAAAGGTGTTTCTTGTGTCACTCCATTGTGTTATGCCCAACCTGTAACATGTGTCCCAAATGTTGTTTCAGATCCTCCTGTAGGGGCAAGACTTCAAAGCTTTTGGAAAACTTGGATGTCTCTAGGGGCCGGTCCAAAAATAATACAGATTTTGAAGGAGGGTTATACCCTCCCTTTCAGGACCTGGCCACATCTTACAAGATCCCCAACAGTCATAAGTTGTTATGTCAATCCTCGCAGCTACCTGTTAGAGGCATTACATCAGCTTATAGACAAAAATGCGGTGGAATTAGTTCACAATCAAATTTCCCTAGGGTTTTTCAACCGACTTTTTCTGGTTCCCAAACCAAACAACAAATGGAGACCGATCTTAGATCTGAGCAAACTGAATCTTTTCCTAAAAACGGAGAAATTCAAGATGGAAACACCAGAGACCATCAGAACCTCCCTCCAACAAGGAGAGTGGGTAACCTCAGTAGACTTCAAGGATGCCTACTTCCATATTCCAATACAGGAACAGTCCAGGAAATATCTCAGATTTCATGTCCAGGGCCGGACATACCAGTTCAAAGCTCTGCCCTTTGGTCTATCCACAGCCCCTATGGAGTTCACTGTGATAGCAAAGGAGGTAAAACTGATGGCCATTCACAAGGGTATAAGAATCCACCAGTACCTAGACGACTGGTTGGTCAGAGCTACATCCCCTCAAACTTGTATAAAACACACCCAGACCCTGGTCAAAATGTGCCAGGATTTGGGTTGGTTGGTGAACTTGGAAAAGTCAGAACTGGAACCCAAACAAGTCTTCGACTTCGTAGGCTACCGGTTCGACCTCAGGTCCGGTCGGGTCAGACCTACACCGGACCGTTGGGAAAGTCTCCAAGGAAAGATACAAGAGTTGTTAGTACTTCCGACCTGTCCAGTCCGGCAGTTCATGTCCCTGATAGGACTATTGACAGCCACAGAGAAGCAAGTTCACCTCGGTCGGTTACACATGAGACCAATTCAGTGGCACCTCAAAAACAATTGGAGAGTACCGGAATCGTTAGAAAAGTCCATTCCGGTTCCAAGATCACTCCACCCACACTTAAAATGGTGGCTAGAAGAAAGCAATGTTCTACAAGGTCAACCATTACACCCTATAAAACATGCCCTGCAAATCTTTACAGACGCATCAAAAGAAGGGTGGGGCGCTCACTTAAACGAGCTCACTGCAAGAGGGTCTTGGTCGGTGCCCGAGAGCAAATTGCACATAAATTACCTGGAACTCAAAGCAGTTTTTCTAGCCTTAAAAGAGTTCCAAAGCTGCTGTACCGGTCAAATGGTTTTGGTAGCAACGGACAACACTACAGTAGTGGCTTACATAAACAAGGAAGGAGGCATGAGGTCGGGTCCCCTCTGTGCCCTACTCTGGAGAATATTGACTTGGTGCTCCCAAAGACAAGTAACACTGAGGGCCCGGCACATACCCGGCCACCTCAATGTGATAGCGGACAAACTATCCAGGCTAGGACAAACCATACAGACGGAATGGTCCCTCCTTCCCGAGATTTTTCACAAAGTATGCAAGAAGTGGCACCGTCCTCAGATAGACTTGTTTGCCACGAGGTTCAATCACAAACTGCCTCAGTTTGTGTCTCCAGTTCCGGACCCCTTGGCAGTAGCAGTGGATGCACTCACTCTACCTTGGGAGGATCTGGATGCCTACGCCTTCCCACCGACCGCCATATTGGGCAAAGTGGTGGAGAAACTACTGGATTCTCCCTGCAAAAGACTCATTCTCATTGCCCCGGGTTGGCCCAACATGCCTTGGTTTTGGGACTTGGTGACCATGTCCAGTCAAGTCCCTCTCAGCCTTCCACATCAGCCCAACTTGCTGACTCAGCCCTTCAATCAGATCCCTCACAGAAATCTCACCAACCTAAATCTCCATGCATGGCTCCTAGAGCCACAAAGATTAAGGAACAGGGCTTCTCTGAGGCAGTGGCGGCAAGAATTGAGGCTCCTCAAAGGAGATCAACCAGATCAGTCTACGAAGCAAAGTGGACCATTTTTACAAAGTGGTGCAACACTAATCAGGTGGACTTCAGATCACCACCTGTAAAGTCGATAGCAGACTTCCTCCTATACCTTTTTCAGGACAGGAAGCTACAACCCAGCACCATTGATGGGTACAGGTCTGCCATTGCTGATAAACTTGGAAATGCAGTAGTTAATGTCAGCAAGGATGACAATCTCACTCGCCTCTTGGAAAGTTTCCACAGAGATAGACCCAAAGGAAGGAGGGGAATACCCTCATGGAACCTCTCTCTGGTATTGCACCAGCTGACAAAGGCCCCATTTGAGCCTCTTAAGGAAGCAACACTGAAGCATCTAACCTTCAAAACGGTCTTCCTTTTGGCTCTGGGTTCCGGTAAAAGAAGAAGTGAGATCCACGCATGGCAGCATAAGAACATCAGACACCAATCCGATTGGTCTAAGGTGTCTTTGTTTCCATCTCCCAGCTTTCTCTCCAAGAACCAGCTGGCCAAGGAGGGCCCAGGGAGTGTGGCTCCAGTAGTCATCCCAGCCCTGGCCCCTACTGTGGATAGGTCCCTCAAGTCTGATAGATCCCTTTGTCCAATCAGGGCCCTGCGCTACTACCTGGACAGGACTTCAGACCTGAGACAGCACAAAGAGTTAGTCTTTGTCTCTTTCAAGAAAGGTTTTGACAGAGACATCTCACCTGCCACCATCTCCTCATGGGTTAAGCAGACTGTGATCTTATGTTATGAGCTATCTGATCAGCAGTCTCACACCCTACATCAAGTCAAAGCTCATGATGTTAGGGCCTTCGCTGCTTCTAAGGCCTTCCAGTCGGGAGTTTCCCTAGAACAAATTTTGTCGGCATGCCACTGGAAATCACACAATACCTTCACTCAATTCTACTTGAAGGATGTGGCATGGGCTGATTCAGAGCTATATCATTTAGGTCCTGTGGTGGCTGCTCAACAGATCCACCAAGAATCCAGGACCTAGAGGGGATGGAGGAATATGTAAATAGTGTACATACAGTTAAAAAAAAAAAACAAAAAAAAAAAAAATAAGGGAATGTGCTTCCTTCGGGAGGTCTTTACTGCTGTAGGACTGAACTCATCCCTCTCCTCCTCTACCTCAGAGCAGGTCTGTACAAAAGAGGGGGGGGGGGGGGAGAAACAGGGTCGATTCTGACGGTTAAACCCCTAATAGCCGGATGATGATATTCGACCATGGCCTATAAGGTCATTGACTTCAAGTCTGACCAGGCCTGTATTATCCTGAGTATGAGTTCAAATTATTGAGTCCCTAGTAACTTACCCGCCATCCAAGCGGTAGTTATTCAGCTATTGTCCATTGGATAGGATGTATTAACGCAATAAAATTGCAAATTTAATAAGTAAATTAAATTTTTATAAGTTAATACCCTATCCAATGGACACACAAGACCCTCCCACCGACCCCGCTATCAGCTTACTAGGGGTCTAATAGGTTTAGACAACGAAAAAGATGCTATGACGTCACGCTGTCTAGACAGGAAGGAAGTACGACACGCCATCTGGCGAGTGCACAAGTGCTACGGACCGACCTGCTAGTGGAAACACAGGACGTCTTTTTCTGACGTTTGGCGGGCCGGTCTGCGCCGACCGGATAAGCTATTGTCCATTGGATAGGGTATTAACTTATAAAAATTTAATTTACTTATTAAATTTGCAAGTTTAGTAGAAATATTCCCTTTAGATTCCAGATCACAGGGTTCAGTTCAGAAACAATTACATCTCTCTGAGCAACAAACTGAGCTTTGCAATCCTTGTTTAAATCTTGATCTCTCCCAGTCCCCCCCCCCCCCTCCTGTTCCCAAAGTCAAAACCACATGGACACAAAGTGGACATATTCAGTTGCTCATCCTGTGGTTTTAATTGCTAGAAATCACTGACTTGTGGCTACTGCTTCCTCTCTGCATTCTCAACCCAGTAAAAATGACATTTAACCTTTATGAGATAAAACCTATTATATTTCTCTTTTTTCACATTGTATACATTATTACTTGAATGATTTACCATATTTAGACCATTAAGGTAGGTAGGCTGGAACGATTTACCATATTTGGACCAGCGAGGTCATTGTACTAAAGCAAATCATTCAAATCTGTAGGTGTAACAGTCAAGTGCAGCCCTCCTGTCTATGACCCTATTTACTCACCGGGTGTCCCTGGCTCGCCTGGTTCCCCGGGGGTTCCTGGCGATCCCCTCTCTCCTGTTTGACCTGGGGATCCGGGCTGACCGGGCTCGCCAGCTGCACCTCGTTCTCCCGCTGATCCCTGGCGACCTGACTGTCCCGGAGTTCCCGGCAAACCCTGAGAATGAAAAACGGTCGTCTCTCATATACTGTTTGGCCTAGTAACTTGGAACACCTTCAACTTTTGTACTTGTTTTAAGCAATCCAAAGTGGATTTCCTTTGATTCAATTATGCATTGACATAAGTGCAGGTTATGAATATATTTCATCCTCAAAACAATATATGAATTAATCTTTTACAGTTCTGTTCGAGTGGCAATCATGTAATTATTTAATGCCCTAAAATTGGCCCTGCCAATAAAACTACCCGTCGTGATAGGACATATACAGTGTGTTGAAAGCAACGTTAAAAACCAAAATAAAGTTAAGGCTAAATGGAGTCCTCACCTCCTCTCCAGGGAATCCCTGCTCTCCTCTTTCACCCGGTTGACCTGGATTGCCTGGTTCCCCCTGCTGTCCTGGAGATCCAGGTCTCCCGGCAGATCCAGGGCTGCCCCTCTCTCCAGGACTTCCATCTGAACCTCTAGCGCCCGGAGATCCTTGCTGACCCCTCTCTCCTTGCTGCCCATCTGCACCTGCTGGTCCTGGGTCACCTGGGGTTCCCCTGTCTCCTGCAGGTCCCCTGGATCCTACCTGCCCTGGGAAACCTCTCTGTCCCTGTTCACCAGGTGTACCATCTTGTCCAGGGGACCCTAGAAGTAAACATACATGTTAAGCTGACGCTGTTTAGTTGAACATCAATTAAACATGTTACAAATGATAACAAGGCCCATCAGATATTTCTAATAAATATCTGTAAAGTTCTTGAAAAAAAAACATAAATACTACTTACTTTTGCTCACATATATAGTTACACTACCAAGTACCAGAATACAAAATGTTACCTGGCTGCCCTGGAGATCCAGGGGTTCCCCTTTCTCCAGGTGTGCCTGGTGTACCTCTCTCTCCAGCTGCTCCCTGGGACCCTGGGAATCCAGGCCTGCCTTCAGCTCCGGGTTCACCAGCTTCTCCAGGTGATCCTGAAAAATAAAGAAACAGGGAAGAACAGTTACTCACTCAGTCAGGGATAATTGGTTCTTTGTATTGACTTAACTTTTACTGCTGTCTTATCATTATGCTTATGAGTAACTACAATAAAGCATTAAAATACTTATATACAACTGTAAAAATTTCAAATTGGTCATTGAATCAATTTTTACTTTACTTCTTAACTTACCAGGTTCCCCTGGCTGACCCCTTTCTCCTTGTTGTCCAGGGATGCCCTGGCCTGGGGTTCCCCTTGATCCAGTGGCTCCCTGCTCCCCTGGATCTCCAGGGGTGCCAGGCTCACCCCTGGCACCATCCTGACCCCTGGGTCCAGTTTCTCCTGGCTGCCCGTCTTCTCCAGGTGTGCCTGGCTCACCTAATTCACCTGGCAAACCTGGAATTATATAAGTTATATAAGAATTCAGGAAAAAATGTCTGTCTAAAAAGGCAAATGTGAGAAATGTAAAAAGTTTTTCCATAGAATGTGAAATTTATCACAATGGGGTGGGGGGGTGGGGGGTGGGGGGTGGGGGGGGGGTGGGGGGGTGATAGCTTTCACATTTGTTATCCACAGATGTTTAGAAGGGCCTTATTAGGATCTTCCGGGCCCGGGCAGATCTATGCTTGGACTTCAGGGTCTCCTTAATAAGAGAAGAATTAGAGATTCACTCTCTAGCATCTGATACGATGATGAATTACTATGTATTTTCTGCTCTACCCTTTTCTATACAATAATGTCCCGTATTATGACTCACCAGTCGGGCCTCTTGGTCCCTGTTGTCCGGGTTGCCCGTCTGGTCCGGGTCTCCCACCTGGTCCTCTTTCTCCCCTATCCCCAGGACTTCCTGCAGATCCGGGTTGGCCCCTTTCTCCTTGTGGACCATCTGGACCCTGATCTCCAACCGGCCCCGGTTGACCAGGCTGTCCCGACTCTCCTGGTGATCCTCTTTGTCCAGGCACACCGTCAAAGCCGGTAGGTCCTCTCTGTCCAGGCTGCCCTGGATCACCAACCTGTCCCTGCTCACCTGTTTTTGATAAACAAACTCATTAAGGTCACTTGAACTTGTCATCCTTTGATATCTCTACTGACTAATATTGTGGCATTAATATTTAATAGACTCTCTGATATGATTATGGATCTTTTTTCACCTTGAAATACTTATTATTGAAGTAGCTTTCACAATTGAACAGATGACAGACTTCTTTGACACAGTCTTGGGTAATTTAAACTTCATATTATGGAGCAGAACTATTGGTAAATCTGGGATTTTTGTCATTGTATACATTTATAACATGTGCATAAACCAATACAGCAAGATTTACTGCCATAGACAGAGTTTCTTATCAACTTTTTGAGTTAAACTGGAGAAACTTCTGAGATGCTTTTTGCCTTTTATGATATCCTCAAAACTCCAGAAACCTGCAAATTTAATAAGTAAATAAAATTTTTAGTTAATACCTTACCTTAATGGACAATTGCTATACCGGTTGATGCAACCAGTCCCACCAAACAACAGAAAAAGCCGTCCTGTGTTTCCACCGGCAGGACCAGTTTAGTAGAATGCACTTGCACTTGGTGGTGCATCATACTTCCTTCCTGTCTAGACAACATGATGTCTTCCCCTCCCCTTCAACTATATTTCATTATATCACCTATAAAATCTGTTGCAAGCAATCTTATTTAGTTAAATCCAATATAACATACCTGGACTGCCCGGTGTTCCGGCTTGCCCAGGCTCCCCAGGCTGACCCCTCTCCCCTGGCTGTCCTCTCTGCCCAGGGTTACCATCCTGTCCTCGTTCCCCTGGGGTGCCGTCAAGTCCCGGAGCCCCCCTCTCTCCCTGTGTGCCTTGCCTCCCCGGCTGCCCGGGTTCACCCTGCTGGCCTGACTGTCCATTGGAACCTGGAAGTCCCTGTGGTCCTGATTAAAACAATGTAAAGCTTTGGTTAAAAAATGGCAAAATCACTCTTTTGGCCTATCGGCCCAGGTGGCTGGAGTTCAGTTCCAGATTCTGAAGTGACTCAGAGTATTACTACTCCGCTAACATGATGCCACTCTGTTGCAGGTTTATCTTTCCAGCTAATGGTGGTCTTTATTTATAGTACTTGATGAAGAGCAACTGGTGAAGTACCTTGTTGAAGGACACAATCTCTGTGACTTGACTAAGGTTCGAACCCCTGACCGCCCATTTTTAACCCCAACATCCTAACCACATCCTAACCACCTTCTATTATCCACATATTCAATTTTATGACCTTGTTTCAACTCTCCCAAATTTGTACCTTTGCATTGTTTTATAATAAAATACAGTTACTGTAGAAACTCTATTATAAGACCCTCTTGGGGGAGTAACTAGTGGGTAAATCGTTTGGCTGTGTGGATATTGATATTGAACGTAAAAATATTTCAATATCGGGCATTATCAGGGGGTTGATATGGTCTACAAAATAGCCCGAATTTGAAAAAAACGAAAATGTTTTATTTTAGCATATCCCAAACCGCCAACAGGAAGTGAAATTTACCAAACCAA
The DNA here is from genome assembly GCA_964017235.1 of Sabellastarte sp. h YS-2021. Taxonomy (NCBI): domain Eukaryota; kingdom Metazoa; phylum Annelida; class Polychaeta; order Sabellida; family Sabellidae; genus Sabellastarte; species Sabellastarte sp. h YS-2021. The sequence continues at coordinate 7,056,109 of OZ024940.1, forward strand.
AACTTTGCAGTTTTCATCAAAAATGTTAAATGTTAAACCATTACTTAAATACTGCAGCTTTTCCCAAAAATTGAATGAGATTTATTTTTGCTCATGCAGGTGAGAAGTGAGAAGAAGCATTCTCATTGGCCAATATTTGATGAAACAGGTACTAGGTCAAAGTTCAGTAAAGCTGTCATAAGAAGATATTAAGACTTTCTTTACTTTGGACAAGATTTTTGTTCTTTTGAGGTTGTAGGAGTGTAAGCCTTGTTGTGTTTTATGTTTAACGTTATGTTAACTGTTTTAGTTTCTTAATTACTGTTAAAATACGCCAGTGTTTACCTGTGATTTTTTTATTTAGCCGTGTTTAGTATAGGGTAAGAAATCTAAAATTCGCCACATATCTGAAATTTACCACATGTGGAAATACTAATAAAAATAATGAATTAAGATGATATTTGTTGAATGTATATAGTAAATCAAGGCCCTTTGAACTGAAATATACCAAGTTTAAGACAAAGCATCATTTTCTTCATAGAATTAACTAAGGTTTTAGAGGTGGCGAATTTTAGATTTCTAGCGAATTTTAGATTTCTTACTCTAATATCACATTGTTCATTGTGGATCAATTAGAAACTGAGCTACCATCAAAAACACCTCAAGCATTACTCCGCTGCTACCCAGATAGAACTTCTAGCCATTCAAATTACACACAGTATTCTGCCATATTATCGAGCTCCTCAGTGGCCCTAGTGGTTTCGCAGGTTTGGGATCTAATCACAGGCTGTCACCTCTGTGTGTGGGTTCAAGTCCCACAAGTGGCAATGCTGAGGACCTGTCCCAATATGACCCTGGCTTTTCAACGGGATTTAAAACCCCGTCTTTGATCCTTGGTCTATCGTCAATGTACGTAAGTTCGATATAAACAAAATGTCGATCGGCTTAGTTTTCTTCCGATCCGCTTCGCTTTGAATGGTTGTATGAGGAACGGAGGGCTGCTAAATAGTAAACAATCTTACCGAAAAATTATTTTATTCTGATGTCAAAATGAGGAAAAAACAGGTATTTTTATTTTTCCTTTGCAAAAATAGATGTAATAATTGTTGTTGCACAATCAAAAATTGTTTTTAAAGAACTTTCCATTGCAAAATTTAAACAAATTGAACTTTTATTAGAGATGTTTTACTTACCTGACTGAGATGAAAAATTAATCAATTGATATCACTACTTTTTTATCCATAAACCTTAACTTTACGTATGCCAGAAGATAAAGAGGTGAGTACCAAATGATCGATTTCTTTGTACATTTCTATCACCTATGACAACAGTTAAAAGAAATGGTATCTTTTAAATATGAATAAAATAGTTATATTTTAGATAATTTCAAATAGAAACAACTTAGCAAAACTAAAATATAGATATTTTTATGCATATTGTACGTTTCAAAATTTAATAACACTTTTATTATACTTTTATTCATATATTTGACATCAATTTTCTTAAGCGATCGAACTTGCGTACAACGACGATACTGTATTATAACGTAGCCTATGTTTATTTTTCGGTCCGATGCTGGAAAATAAAACCTCGTTTCACTGGATCTACTAGAGTGTGTCCAAGTAGTTAACAAGCTTGGTACTTGATCACTTCTCTCTCACCCTTGTGGACATGGGTCCATCTTATGGCTACACATATGAGTGGCTGAACCTGTACAGATATAATTTAGATAAGCTTTTGTTTTACGTTGCTTTCAAGAGCCAGGGTCATACTGCGACGGCTAGTTTACGGGTGGAGGAACCAGTGGATACTAGTTTGTCAAGATTCTGCACTGTAAACCACCGGGCATTGGCAAGTAACTGCCAACTTTCCAACATGAAGTGTCCGGGCACAGATTCAAACCGGCGACCTCACAGTTTGAATGCGAGAAGTCTAACCGCTACACCACCGAGCCGCCATCCCGATATGACCCTTGATGTTGAATGGGGTCACTTTGATTGTTCTATTTTGAACTTGGTCTACCAACCTCGTTCTCCTTCTTGTCCTATCGGTCCCTGAGACCCGGTAGGCCCTTGTTGCCCATCTCTGCCTGGTTCTCCTAGTTGCCCTGGTTGTCCTGGTTGACCAGCATTGCCGGGAGTACCTCTGTCTCCTGGGAGACCAGGTTCCCCTGGCCGGCCAGCCTGACCTCTTTCCCCAGGAGATCCACGGGGTCCCTGGAATCCGGGGGAACCTAGAGTGTGTGAAAAAATAGTAAATTAGTAAAAAAATAGTAAATAAGTAAAAATAGTAAATTAGGTCATAATATGATTTCATCAAATATTTATTTGGGCATATAAAATTTCACAAAATAGTAAGTGTATAAAACAGTGAGTAGTACATAATAAAATTTCATAAAATAGTGAGGTCATAATAAGATTTTGTAAAATAGTGAGTAGGTGAATAAGATTTCTCAAAATAGTGAGTAGGACCTAATAAGATTTCACAACATAGTGAGTAGGAAATAATACAATTTCACAACATGGTGAGTAGGACATAATAAGATTTCACAACATAGTGAGTAAGACATAATAAGATTTCATAAATTAATGAGTAGGACATACTAAGATTTCACAACATAGTGAGTAGGAAATAATACAATTTCACAACATAGTGAGTAGGACATAATAAGATTTCACAACATAGTGAGTAAGACATAATAAGATTTCATAAATTAATGAGTAGGACATACTAAGATTTCACAACATAGTGAGTAGGACACAATAAGATTTTACAACATAGTGAGTAGGTCATAATACGATTTCACAACATGGTAAGTAGGATCCAATAAGATTTCACAACATAGTGAGTAGAACACAATAAGATTCCACAACATAGTGAGTAGGTCATAATAAGATTTCACAACATAGTGAGTAAGACATAATAAGATTTCATAAATTAATGAGTAGGATATACTAAGATTTCACAACATAGTGAGTAGGACACAATAAGATTTTGCAACATAGTGAATAGATATGATAAGATTTAACAGAAGAGTGAGTAGGACATAATACAATTTCACAACATAGTGAATAGAACATAATAAGATTTCACAACATAGTGAGTAGGTTTATTTCTCCTTCTAATCTCTACCTTTAAATTTAACTCTTTCTTTATAATTTGCCACCTTTAAATTTACTCTTTCTTTATAATTATAGCCTGTAAATTTACTCTTTCTTTCCAATTACCCAATTACCCCTTCAAATTTACTCTTTCTTTTTAATTGTTACCTTTAAATTTACCCTTTGTAATTACCACCTTTAAATGTACTCTTTCTTTCCAATTAACACCTTCAAATTTACTCTTTCTTTTTAATTATTACCTTTAAATTTACTCTTTGTAATTACCACCTTTAAATGTACTCTTTCTTTCCAATTAACACCTTCAAATTTACTCTTTCTTTTTAATTATTACCTTTAAATTTACTCTTTGTAATTACCACCTTTAAATGTACTCTTTCTTTCCAATTAACACCTTCAAATTTACTCTTTCTTTTTAATTGTTACCTTTAAATTTACTCTTTGTAATTACCACCTTTAAATTTACTCTTTCTTTCCAATTAACACCTTTAAATTTACTCTTTCGTTTTAATTATTACCTTTAAATTTACTCTTTGTAATTACCACCTTTAAATTTACTCTTTCTTTCCAATTAACACCTTTAAATTTACTCTTTCTTTCCAATTAACACCTTCAAATTTACTCTTTCTTTTTAATTATTACCTTTAAATTTACTCTTTGTAATTACCACCTTTAAATTTACTCTTTGTAATTACCACCTTTAAATTTACTCTTTCTTTCCAATTACCACCTTCAAATTTACTCTTTCGTTTTAATTACCACCTTTAAATTTACTCTTTGTAATTACCACCTTTAAATGTACTCTTTCTCTCTAATTACTACCTAGCACCAAGCCCTCACCGGATCTTCCATCCTGCCCTGGTTGACCTGACCGGCCTGGTTGACCTCTTGCACCTGGTTGACCCCTGGATCCTGACTGACCCGCAGATCCCTGTTGACCTACAGCGCCTCTCTCACCAGCTTGACCAGTACTCCCTACACACATGGTAATATTACTTATTTTACTTTTAATCTAGTTTATATTGTATTTTTATATTGTACTTTTAATCTGGTTTATATTGTATTTTTATAATGTACTTTTAATCTAGTTTATATTGTATTTTTTATCTTGCTGATATTTAAAAGAAGGGTGACTTTAATGCAGTTTCTCACTTCCTTAAGTGTCTGATTGTATTTTATCATTTTTCTTATTACTTTTGTTACAGTTTAGCCTCAATTATCCAACTCTCTTTGGAGAGTAACAACTATGCCAGATAACAGAAGTCTCATACAATATACAAAGGCTAAACTAACAGGTTTACATTGATTTGGGAGAGTGGGTCTGAGGTCGAATAATTGAAAATTTGAAAAATAGAGGATCAGATAATAGAGCTTCTACTGTATATCTAACAGAGTTAACACTCAGGACTTAAACCTCTATTAAAGAGAATTTCATATAAGCTTTTTTTGGAAAATTTGGCTTGGTCTGAAATTTAGGTTAACATGGTTTCACCTTTAAACGATGCTGCTACTCGGAATTTTGAAAGTAAAAAAGAAAAATAGTCTTTAAATATTCTTTGCTAATTTTATTTTCACTACATCAAAACCGACAAAGCAGAATACTGATTTACCCTTCCTGTCACTAGTACTAATAGGTCATATCGAGTGACATTGAGTAATTACCTTTAAATGCACATAAATAGTAAATGAGGAATCTTAAAGAGTTCAACATTTATCAATTTTGCCAACTGCAGAATTCTGGGTTCGATGTTTGGTATCTGTACAAACCAGCGAACTTTGATATAATTCTATCGTTGAAAAAACATTTTCAAAACCAGTAAAAATGCAGAAATCTGACATAAAATCTTGTTACTTGGTGGAAAACATGATACAAATATAAAATCCATAACTATTTTAAATAAATTTTGCCATATTTTTAATAAATAATTTATAGATGGGTCAAAATAGAATCCTTTGGGATGTGGTGAGACGTTGGTAATTTCTAAATATTTTGTAAAGTCTGAATTTCAGATGCTTGAACCGAACTTCGTATTCAGGTCAGCAAACGAGCAAACTATCGAACTTCTACAAACATTTTTGACGCAGCATTAGTAACTATTATTACAGATGATTACAGTAAATGCATACCACAGACAGACAAGAAAATTCTTTAAAAAAGAGTAACTACCTGTGGCTCCCTGTTGCCCTCTTTCACCTTGTTGCCCTTGTTGTCCAGATGGTCCCCTTTGGCCCGGTTGACCTGGCTCCCCAACCGGGCCGGGCTGCCCTGAGTTGCCTGGGCGACCCAGTTGGCCAGGAAACCCAGTTTCCCCAGCCTGCCCAGGATTTCCTGCCTGACCCCTCTCTCCTTTGGCTCCCTGTGACCCTCTTTCACCTGGATTTCCGGGCTGCCCATCTTGCCCACTAGGCCCAACAGGCCCGGCTTCTCCTGGGCTTCCCGGCTGTCCGATACCTCCCTGCTGTCCTGGCTGACCCTGCCTTCCTTGGGATCCTGGGATAAGTCAAATAAGATCAAAAGAATGTCAGTACAATTTCCATTTCAATTTATCTCATTGAATTCAATGCCACAAGTTTTCTTGATTTATCCACAACAAACCTACACAGGAGTAATAGTTTTCACTGATTTTCAAATTTCACAATTCTGTTCAAATTAGTTTTTACTTATTTTTTTTTTTACATAACTTGGGACTTACTTGTACAGAGATTGAGAAGCAAAGTAGTCTTCTTTGACTGCCACAGGCAAAATACAAACAGCTTTCTTCAAATTCTCAAGTTTGACCTTTGACCATCTTACCTGGTTGTCCTGGGTTACCCCTGCTTCCTTGATCACCGACTCTCCCAGGTTCACCTACGGGTCCCTGCTCTCCTGGATTTCCAGCAGCCCCAGGCCCTCCATCTGGCCCCGCGGAGCCGGGCTCACCTCTGGCCCCCTGCCGGCCCGGTTGCCCTGGGCGACCAGTCTGACCCGGTTGGCCAGGTTGGCCATCCTCTCCAGGCTGACCTGGAGTTCCAGCTGTTCCCTGATCACCTCGTGGTCCAGCCTGTCCAGGGGAACCTGAAATATATTTATTTAATTTCAAATATCCTTTATTGATTTATATACACTTAATAGGTAAAAGGGTCATGACATTGAGGATTATAGATATAAGATTTTACTTGGCATGTTCAAACTCAATGTGATATACAAACGTATTACACCGTGTTACCAAATGACACACACCACCAGATACACTAGAACCTCCACACTGTCTGCTTATCTTTCACTTTTTCTCTCACCGTTGCTGGTTTTTCTTTTCAGAAACCTTTTTCTACTTTTATACTATATTGCATCTAACCATTGGGGGACGCTTTGTTTTTGTAAGCAAAAACAGTTTTCTAGTTGGTATTAAGTCTGCAATTTCACAAGTATTAAGTTTTGCAAGAAAGTAATATTGCATGATACCTTTAAAATTTCATATTTCTCAAAAAGGGTATCACTAGAAGTTGCCACAAGTAGAAGTAAATGGCTAAAATATTGAAAAAAAAAACCTACAACTTATGTCAAATCCACTCCATTTTTCAAATTAATTGAGTAAGAACAAGTGTATCGCTTCCCATCCACTACACACTCGCTTACCGTCTCTGCCTGGATTCCCAGCGAAACCTGGTCGCCCCGGCAACCCTTGTTCTCCTGGTAATCCAGCCTGCCCTCTCTCTCCCTGCTCACCGGGCTGGCCCCGTTGCCCTGGAGATCCGTCTTGGCCCGGGTTACCATCTTGGCCCCTCCCGCCGGGTGACCCTGGCTGGCCTGGTTGACCCGGTGTCCCTGCACTACCCTACAAGTATGGAAAGTTTTCTCTGGGCATCACCTTGGCAAGATCAGGGCCCGTATTCATGAAGGGTCTGAGCCAGGTCTTAGTCTTAAAGTTAAGACGTTTGTCTTAATGTTTTAGGAAAAATATGCAGACTTTAGTCTTAGTCTTAGCGGTATTCACAAAAAGGTTAAGACCAGTCTTAGGCTTAGCCAAGGTGTTAACTTTAAGACTGCTAGGTAACACTCTTTAAGTTACTAAAATAGACCTTTAAATAGGGAGAACAGATTAATCGCAGTATATTTTTATATTTATATATCTTTATAAAGCTGATATAACTTATTGTATAAAGTGGCTAATTTTATATTTTGTGGTACACATGTTTTCACAACATAGCATGCATCTGCACAGTTTTATTTAAGGGCGGAGCCTAATTCTTTGATTGACATTTGCAAGTGAAGTCTGCCAAAAAATCACAGACATGGCTTAAGACAAAACTAAGCTGAAACCAAATTTCACAGCAATTACAAGTGTATAAAGAATTTGCCACAAGGCCAAGAAACAGAAGGAAGTTTCCTCACTTGTAAATTTTACATACTGTATTGAATTTTTTCACTCTATACTAGTGTTCTCAATATTCCCAGTTATGTGGGACCGGGTGGGTATAGTAATTTTAACGGGCGGGTACCCGGGTACTCATTACGATGGGCGATAATAGGTATTAGTACAAAGATCTCCACATTTACAAACTTAAAACTCACATAAAGCACGAGATCTAACCATTTGCTTTATTCCTTATCTGCCAAGCTTTTGGATTTAATAAATGACAAAATAATCGTGTATATTCACTTGTTGGCGAATTCAAAACACCAGGAGACGGAAGAAATGTTTATAAGAAGACTTTTGTAGATTCAAAACACGGTTGTTTATGCCATAAACTGGAGTCACATGACCAAAAAGTCAAACATTAAACAAAGCTCGAATGTAGTTTCGGAATTGCAACTTTTATTTTTTTCTCAGATCAATAAGTTAATTTTACTGATTAAAAGTTATAAAATACTGTGTGAAAACACTGATGTTTTATTTATTGAAGTAGGACATGCTACTATATGGACAATATACAGCAATTTATGTTGTCGGAATTAGATAATTGTTTTAACATGCTGACGGATTTCAAAGCGTTCCTGCATTTGGCAATGTATAAACAACCAAAATAAAAGATAAATATGACACTATATGACACTATAAATGGTGTAAAAAGGTGACAAAACAATATTATTGTACAAATTAACTGAATAGTTTCCTTTTGAAGTGACTTTATGAAATTGGGTCATATCGGGACTCGGTCGGCCAACATGGGCGATATTGGAAGCACTTAATCTTAGATGAGGGTACTCGGGTATGTGATTTCGGATTCGGGTAGATATTCAAAGTTCGGGTACCCGGATATCCGGATACCCGTTGAGATCACTACTCTATACAGTCAGTCAGTCAATGTTGCTAGTGTATTAAAATTTATATTTAAACATTCCATTACCTTTTCACCCACTGGCCCTTGTTCTCCGGCTGACCCGTCCTGCCCTCTCTGGCCCTGTTGTCCTGGTGACCCCCTGGGGCCTCCCTCTCCCTCTGCACCCGGGGTTCCTCTATTCCCTGACTGACCGGGCTGACCTGGATTTCCAGGCGACCCTTGGCGACCTTGAAATGTAATAAGAGGTCATTCTGAATAAAACAAAAAAGTTACATAATTCGGCGGCCCAGACTGTATGTGCTTGCCATAATTGCTGTGTACATAGAATGCCGATATAGTCTATCCTTGTATTATCTTCTAAATCAAGCCTAAATCCTTACACTTTATACACATTGTCATATTCCCAGCCTAGCGTACGGCAGGCTAATTTCTATAGTAAATCACAGAATAGCCAATAAATTACACATATATCACTGGTTCTCATACAGCCAACTTCATACATCAAGCAGGATGTTTCTGACCAATGAAAATCATCCATATAAGGCAGTTACATTGATAAATATATGGATGCTAGTTCTTCCAGTCAGAAGAGGAGAGGCTCACTCAGAAATGTATGTAAACATGCTTGAAAAATGGCACAGAAGTCTATGATTGCCACATTTATCCTCCTGCACTTTCGCAGGTCAAAAGATAGACTTTACAGTTGATACGATTGCAATCCCTACCCCACCAACCTCCCCCCCTCTACCCCATTAATAATAATTAATATTAATCAGTATTCTCACCTGCTTGCCCACGGTTACCGGGATCCCCTCTCAGCCCTTGTCCTCCGGGGTTTCCCCTGGCCCCAGGCTGCCCATCTTGGCCACTCGGGCCTGTTGCTCCAGTTGCTCCACGTTCACCTGGCTGTCCTCTGGACCCTGGGCTTCCCGAGTTGCCTGGTGTCCCACGGTCACCTGGGAAACCTTGCTCCCCTGTGTATTATAACCAAAAGAATCACAATGAAACACTGTGAACCCATTACAGGCTGACTATCAGTTTAAATGTTTATCCAGTGTGCACCAACTAACAAGTTACATGTTTTTTTAGTACCTGGGCCAAATACACCAAATGGTTTATAACAAATTTTATTTTCTAAACACACGTTTACTATTTCAATGTCTATTGTAGTAAGTTTGTATTAATACTTTCACACTACTTGCCTGGAACACCATCCTCTCCAGCCTGACCTCTTTCACCTTGTTGACCTCTTTGACCTTGCTCCCCTGGTGATCCCGACCTGCCCGGTTGACCTGGAGACCCAGCTTCACCTTGTTCCCCTGGACTACCAGGCTGTCCCGGATTCCCTGGCTCTCCTTGGTCTCCTGGTTGACCTGCTGACCCCGGTGACCCTGGCTGACCTCGTTCTCCCTGGAGACCAGTTGGTCCTTGTTGACCTTGGAACCCTGACTGCCCTGGAGTTCCAGGGTTTCCGTCTTGACCCCTCGCACCCTGTTCACCTTGGCGACCTGGTTGCCCATCTCTACCGGGATTCCCATCTTGTCCAGGAGATCCAGGCGTTCCACTCTGACCTTGGCCACCCCGCTCACCTTGGTTACCAGGTGTCCCATCTGCTCCAGGTGTTCCGGGCAAACCTTGGGTCCCTTGTTGCCCGGGTGACCCAGGTTGACCCGCTGCTCCAGGATTTCCTGCTGCACCTCTTGGACCTTGCTGTCCTACTGATCCTGGTTGTCCTGCTTGCCCATCTGGTCCACGGGAACCTTTACAATTATATAATATTAATAATATTAATTTAAAGGTTATTTTAACCATAATGAAATAAATCAGTAATTCTATACACCAATTGTAATTAAAAAGTAATAAAAAATCTTGCCGATTATTTTAACAAGCAATGTTAAGAATAGATTCCAAAGAAAATATAGAAACTTGGAATTTGATAACTTTGTTTTATGCACAAATACAATACAACAGTGCAATTAAATTGGTTTAACATAATAAAATATATCAAATAACATACCAAGCACACCTTCTAACCTTCGGGTCTGTCTTGACCTTGACAGCTGAAGTAGCCATTGACTTGTGAGGTACATTGAAACTAATCAGTTACTTCAAATAAATAAATCTAATAAATTAAGCATATTTTCTGACCTTGAGGTCCATCTTGACCTCTGGTGCCAGGTGAGCCCCTCTCGCCTGGGTTGCCAGGCTGGCCTCTAGCTCCGGGCTGCCCAGGTGAGCCTGAAGCTCCGGGTGTACCAGGTTGACCCCTGGGTCCACTGACACCTATTTCACCTGGAAGTCCCTGCGGACCTGACTCGCCTGCCGCCCCATCCTGCCCATCGTTTCCTGGTTGCCCTGGCGTCCCAGGGTTGCCAGGTTCTCCAGGCTGCCCTACTTGACCCCTGGAACCTGGTTGGCCCACTTGGCCAGGGTCTCCTGGTTGTCCTCTATCCCCCGGTAACCCTTGTGAGCCTGGCTGACCCTAGAGAATGAAGGTCAAGGAGAAGTTGGTCACACACATGATAATTGTAATGTCTTATAATGAAAACTTGCAATCTTTAAAGTTAGATAAATTTGGAGACAAGATGACCCTAAATAGGGATAGGGTTGAGTAGAAGATATGCATCAGACACTTCATAAATTGTGAGTTTCATTGTTTGATGGTCTGAAAAGGTCAAAACCTGACGTAAATTTTTTTGGACAAAGTAGAGGGCCACATTGACGATAAATTAAGCAACTAGCTTAACATTTCTAACCATGTCTTGAGACTGTAATACACATGCTAAACTGAGCCCTAGGAACTTCATTTGGGAATACTCTACACAAAAGTTTGTAATGGGAACCCTCACCCGTGATTCCTACCAAGGATACCATGGCTATGGAATAACATGTAAAACCCTGACACTGATCTTTGGCCTACCAAGGGCTACCTTGTGATGTAAATAATAGCAAAGAAAATGTAAAATTCGCCAGTAAAAAAATCTATTTCCTCGAGTTATGGGCAAGTCTTTACACTTTGTAACTTTGTGACATAAGGCCTCTGGGCCCCGTATACACAAATGGTCTTAGCCAGGGCTTAGCTGCCATAAACTTTTCTCCACTTCAAAATTTGAAATGGCTGTAAATAAAGTATAATTTTTCAGAACATCTCACTAAAGCAGTCTTTGGGAAGTTTATATGTGGTAACAAGGTTTTCAATTTCAAAACAGCACTTTCCCTTAGATAAAATGCATTAAATGAAGGATATATGTCACCAATAGTATAGTTTGAATAGAAAAGAAAGGTCACATGACACAGAAAACCACTGTGGTTATTTGATAATCGTGGACTTAGCTAAGTCACCCTTTTTAAATAAGATTTTAAAACAAAACTTAGCTGAGACAAAAGTCTCAACTTTAAGACAACATTTAAGCCTAAGACCTGGCTAAGTCTAAGACCCTTCATGAATACCGGCCCAGGGATGGTATTCAAAATGGTCTTAAGACACCTCTCTGGCTTAAGATGGCTATATTTGTATCCAAAGTTTAAGCCTAAGACCTGGCTAAGACATTTGGTGAATATGTCGCCAGATATAAACATGCATGCATGTTAAATTTTAGTTTAAATTAAACAAATAAAAAAAACAAAATTGTCACCCGAGCACCAGGATTTCCACGTGGTCCTTGTTCACCTTGTGGCCCTGCCTCTCCGGGTGCCCCGGGGGTACCTCGCTCCCCGTCCCTCCCCGCTTCCCCTCTCCCACCCATTGGCCCCATGGCGCCAGTCGGACCCACTTGCGATTCCCCTCTCTGTCCGCGTTGACCCGGTTGCCCCCTTGGGCCAGGTTCCCCGGGCTGTCCGGGTTCCCCTGGAGTTCCAGGTAATCCTGGCTGACCTCTTCCACCAGACTGTCCTGTAATGAGGTCATACATTACAATTCCACAACTATCATTGTAAACAAAGTGCCTGTGTTCCAGAAACTGGGTCAAGCTTAAGGCTGTGACCCGTGGAGAAAAGCGGGTCATGCTCTTTGTGTGGCAAGAACTGAACGGAATCCACATAACTGCATTTTAAAGGCTATGATTTAGCTGTACCAATAAAACAAATGTGGTAGTAGATGTTAAAGAAGAAACAAATATGTCATTAGATGTTTAAATAAATGCTTCCCAAAAACCAATGAGGTGAAATAATCTGACTGAATACATAGGACATTTTACTTTTTTTCCCAGTCCCAGGTCCACTACTTGCATACATGTACAGTTTCCTTTGGCCTCTCTCGCCAACAGGTTTTGACCTTGAATTCTTTGGGCCAATATTTACATACATATATTGTAAGAATAAGAATTCTTACAACTGTCATAAAAATTTACTTTCCATGCAGTTTTCCCACATATAATACTATCACAAGTCAACAAGAAATTTAGATACCAATATCTTTATAGCTTTCTTTCAGTGCACCTATTGTATCTAGTATCCGACTTGTCATTATTATCCCCATTACTCCAAACATCCCCAGGCACTTAATCACTTTTTTTGTAGACAATTTGTAATATTTTTTAAGACTTAAAGTTGTTCTAAATAAAATAGAATGTTAGTGAATACTGGCCCTGAACATTTAAAATATCAAGCTTTAATCAGTTTTTCCATTAAAACTTACTGACTCTTTTAGCCTTTCTGGCCAGTAGCTTATAGCATGAATACTAAAGTATAATCAGACACATGAAAAAAAAATTAAGGTTTCTAGAAAATTTCCAATTAAAATTTACAGACTCCTTTTGCCTCTCTTGCCAGTAGCCTTGAAAAGTAAACTTATTCAGAAACATATTCAACTGTGTAAGTATACCTGGTTGCCCAGGCTGCCCATCGTTTCCGGGCCTGCCCGGTGTCCCCTGTTCTCCATCTTGGCCTTGTTGCCCTGGCGACCCTTGGGATCCTGAGAAACCGGGTCGGCCATTATTCCCAGGCCTCCCCGGCTCGCCTGTGGCCCCAGGTTGCCCATCCTGTCCTGGCTGACCTCTTTGACCTTGCTGACCTCTTTCTCCGGCAGATCCTTGTTGCCCCTGTGCCCCTGGCTCTCCTGGTTCTCCTGGATTGCCTGGCTGGCCTGTTTGGCCCTGGGCCCCGGGCCTCCCAGTTTGGCCCTGGGCACCCTGTTGCCCTTGGTTTCCAGGTTGGCCCGATTGGCCCCGCTCACCCTGTTGACCAGCTTGCCCAGGTCGCCCATCTTCACCTGGGGCTCCTCTTTCACCCTGTTGCCCTGGTAACCCATCTTCTCCAGGGATACCTGGTTGCCCAGGCTGACCTGGTTCTCCTTGAGCCCCTTGCGGTCCTATATCACCTGGCTGACCATTTTGACCTGAGGTCATATGAAAAAAAAAATAACTGAGTGAAAAAAATAAAGTCTAGAGAAGTATATAATGTAGAAATCACGTACTTAAACTACAGGGAGATTTTGAAGAATATAAAGCTTTCTGTAAAATCAAAAGCTGGAATAATGTAAAACAATAATAATGTACATGCATTCATTTCAGGCATTTTAGGCTTGAACATGCAAGAAAAAAATAGTCAAACTTTATTGAGACTGATGATGCAAGTCTTTTCTTCACATAAATTGTGAATTTGAATAAAATTGAAAATGGTTGAAATTTATGTACTCTATTTATTTCAAGAAGTTCTAAAGTGCATTTTCCTCCCTCTTTTAAGAACAAATGATTTAACAGAAAAAAAATTTACCTACCTTTATGTTTTCTTTCTCACTCTACTGTTCTACCTACTGTTATTTTCCGTATGAGTTTATCCAGTCAAATATTGGAAGATAAAAGGTCCATCAAATTAGAGTTTCTACTGCACTTAGTTGCAACAATATTAATGTAATTTGACCTTTGACCTACCTGGTCGACCATCTGTCCCTGGATTTCCTGGCTCTCCAGGTGACCCGATCTCTCCCTGAGGTCCCCTGCCTCCGGGTCTACCATCAGTTCCCGGTTGGCCCCGAGATCCGGGTTGCCCATCACTTCCTGGTTGCCCATCGGCCCCGGGCTGGCCTGGTGTCCCTCTTGTGCCTGGATCCCCCGGGAGACCTGTTTCACCTGGTGATCCATCGGGACCTCTTCCTCCCGGTTGACCTGTAGGTCCTCTTTCTCCAGGGTCACCCCGATCACCATTCAATCCCTAAACATAAAAGTAAAGTTATTCCGCTGGCATGTGCGAGGTCCCACACTTTGCCACTTCAGTACACAAGTCTACTAAGCATTTTCCTCATTTCTGCTTTTCCTGGTTTCTCTCCATGGTGCCGATCCCTGCTATATCTCAGATTAATGATTATAGTTTTCTGCTTTTTTTTGTTTGGTGTGCCTAGAGTCTGTCTTTAGATGGAGATTAAGCATTATTAAACTACTATTAGAATTAGAATCCGTATAGCTAAAGCCCACGAAATAAGTTTCTGTTGAATAAGCTCCTTTACCCATCCCTAAACTATACTACGCATGTGCTATACTATCGCACATGTGTAGAGAACTCATTCTATGTACCAAAAACATTATATTTTACATAATATTTCACATATTTATTACCCTGGCCCTCAGAAGGAGTGAGACTATTGTAATTTGGTCTGTCTGTCTGTGCACATAACTCCAAAACTATATATTCGATCGGGGTCATATCTTCACACAAAGTGGGCGTGGCTGAGTCCTTCATCGAAGATGAATTAGATCCAGATCGTGTCTCCAGAATTTTTTGGAAAATTTCAGAAAATAAGCATATTTACTGATTTCTCACTTATTGTAACAAATCTACTCCTTAGTGAAGAGACTCACAACAGAGACCACCAAGAAGGTAGAGTCTAAGGTGAGACGGAAGTATCACTCTGTCTGGGCATTTTAAATTTTTTTTTTTTTTTTTTTTTTGCAAAATTGGAACAACACAGTTGTAATAGCTCCCCGATGCCTTCAAAACAATAATTTTGTCTTACATACATTGGAGTGCACAACACATGAAGCAGAACCTCAATCATCCAGCCATGTTTGAAAACTTTTTGGATAATAGAAGAGCTGTAAAATAGAGGACCTACAAAAACTACTGTATCAAATAGTAGATTTGAAATAGTAAGTTCATAAAATGGAATAACCCGGCACTGGAAGGTTCGTTCTGCTGTACATAAGGGGCCACAGTGGCAGAGTGGGAACACTCTCACCCGCCTCCCACCTCTGAGGCCGGGGTTCGGTTCCCAGCACGGCCTCAAGTGGGAAAGCTGGTAGTTGCTTACCGTTGGTCGGCAGTTTACAGTACAGAACCTTGACCAACTGTATGTACTGGTTTCCTCTGTCCACAAAACTACCCATCGTGATATGACTTGTACAACGTTGAAAGCGACATAAACCCCCAAATAAATAAATAAATAAATCTGCTGTACATAAAAACACATAATAAACACAGATATTAGAAATACATCTAAACTCACAGGAGCACCATCATTCCCTGGCTGACCTCTTTGTCCTGGGTTACCATCTGCCCCCGGGGCGCCTGGCGATCCCCTGTCCCCTTGGTCACCTTGTTCTCCTGGATTCCCAGCTGATCCCTGGGATCCTTGAGGCCCAGTTGGTCCTCTCCGGCCCTGTAGCCCTGGTGACCCAGCCCGACCTGGAGTCCCATCTTGGCCTGGCTCCCCTGGCTGCCCAGGTGTCCCACGTTCTCCTGGGGCCCCAATGTCACCTGGTTGCCCACGGTTACCATCCTGCCCTGGAGATCCAGGTGATCCAGGCTGCCCTTGTTCACCATCTGTGCCAGGTTGCCCAGGCTCCCCAACTTGCCCTCGCTCCCCCGGTTGCCCTGGGATACCTGATTGACCCTGTTCGCCTTGCTGACCGGTGGGTCCTGGTTGTCCAAAACATAAACATGATGATTGTTTACCTAGTTACTATTGCCACAGTCTTTTGTGTCATTCCTTATTTATTTGTATCTACATTTTAATTTATTATTATTAAATTTTTTTTGTATTTGTGAGAAGTAAATACCTTAACAAATGAAGGCCAGATAGAGGTAAACATTGGGCAATGAATAATAATTATACATCACATACATATTACTCCCGGATCCACTGTCCCCAATAAATCACTACATAATATCAGAAAAATGGAGTATTTTTTTCCATTGTCATTTTTGTCTTTGTCTTTTAATTGCAATCTGCTCTCTAATATAAGTTACTTTTATTTTGAGAAATCACAAGACCACAAGCTTGACTGAATAACTACTGTCCACTTGCCCAATTCATCAATGGGATCCTTGCCTTACTTCCAAAAATTTTTCATAATAAAAGGGTTTGAGAATTTAATTACATATATAACTTACCGACTTGGCCAATAGGCCCCTGTCTCCCTGGTTGCCCGGGGCGCCCTGGTTCTCCTTGGTCCCCAGGTGATCCAGGGGTGCCTGACCCTCCCCTGGGTCCTTGATCACCTGGTTGCCCAGGGTTACCAGCAGACCCACGTTGTCCTTGTGCACCTGGTTGACCCAATTGTCCCGCTTGACCGGTTGCCCCCTGCTGACCTCTGGGTCCATCTGACCCCGGGGAACCTGGCTGTCCCCTTGGGCCTTGTTCTCCTTCTGGCCCTGTGTTTTAAAGAAAAAAAATAACAAATAATTAGAATATATGTTGGACTTCAGAGAAAATAAACCAAGATATTGTGGTTTAATGTAGAAAACTTAAATTTTCAGGTGTGAATAATTAGTAATTTAAGGATTCTTTAGGTTTGATTAACTTGTTTTGTTTTCTTGTGACCAAATAATGGCACTCTGATTCAGAGCTGATTAACTGATTCAGAGTTGATTAACTGATTCAGAGTAGATTAAAAGTTTCAGTGGCGCAGTGGTAACACACTCATCTTGCACATCTGAGGTCGGTGATTCAAACCCTCAACCTTATGTGGGAAGGTTGATAGTTGCTCACCAATGGTCGGCAGTTTACAGTACAGAACCTTGACCAACTGTATCTACTGGTTTCCTCTGCCCATGAAACTACCCATTGTGATATGATATGATCTGTACAGTGTTGAAAACGACATAAAACCCCAAATAAGATATCATGCTGTGTGTTTTTGTATTTACTTAGTATATGCAGAGTTATTCTTTACTGAACAATTATGAATTATTTCATTGTGTGCTTCAGGACGTACGATCTGCCACATCATAGTGCAAATAGCTGTTCACTTCATGGCGTCACTTCACTGTTACAAGCTCAAAATGACACCATTTGCTGATGACAAGTGTTTCTTGATGCAACCACCTGTGACAGTGATACCTCGATGCCAATTGGATCTTTATGGTTAGTTGAGTCTGATAATTTTTACATATACCTGATGCTTTGTTATGGTTTTATGTACTGGTGTGAACGATAAACCAGTATGCAGGTTTTCATTTGGCTGTGGTACAAATAACAAAATCCTCAAAGAATACTTGGCAACCGGTTATTGAAAATTAATTTGGGCCTTCTAATGCCTGATACTTCATCAAAATGATAAAAATGTATATACATATTTGGTCACATTCTTACTTTATATTAAAACAAAATGTTTTGGCACTTAATAATATCTCATAAAAGCCATTTCCAGTTGCAAGTTATGGCTCATGTACACCTGAGATTGATTTTTACTGTACGGTAACAAGCTTACAAGATACTCGATTTCATTTGTTTCAAAGCCCCTGTAACCAGTTTTGATTTCTGTAAAAGGATCCCACCACTATTTTTGTGCCATATACATAAATTTAACATCAAACAGTAAGATCAATAAATAATTTATTTTCTGTTATTTTTAATTCTTTCAGACTGCTGTGAATCACCTCAAGTACTGGCATGGTATGTAGTAGAGTTTCATTTTTCAGCAGAATTTAATATCAGGCCTCAACAGAAGCCAGTTTCACAAAGGGTCTTAGACTTTTTGAAGTTTTTGACTAAGTCAGGGACTTTGGTCTTAGCTAGGTCTGGGACTTAAATGGATTTCACAAGTTTATCAAATAACCACAGTGGTTTTCTGTGTCATGTGACCTTTTATTTCTATTTTGAAATATACTATTGGTGACATTTATCCTTCATTTGACACATTTTATCCTAGGATAAGTACTGTTTTGAAATGGAAAACCTTGTTACTACATAAAATCTTCCCAAAGACTACCTTTGGGTGGTGTTCCATATATTTTTACTTTATTTACAGCCATTTCAAATTTTGAAGTGGGGAAAAAAACTTTACGGCGGCCATATTTAAGTCTTTGTTTACAAATGTTAAGCCCCCTCCCAGGTGGACTTAACTTCGAGAAATCCACCATGTCTAAGACCACAGAATTGGCCTGAATTAAAGACAAAAGTCTTGACTTTAAGACTAAGTCCGGGATAAGTCCTTTTGTGAAACTGACCCCGGGGTCCTTTCCAATTAAAACTGATCTGGAAATCGTGGTTAAGCAGAAGCAGTTCCTCTGGTCTCTTGAAAAATTTCAATGGTAGTTTACAGTAATTAACACGTAGTAGGGGCCATGTTCAACTGTTACAAAGGTTTTAGCCAAATCTTAGGCTCAACTTTTGCATTCAAGTATAGTCAATCTTAAGTCTGAAAATTGGCCAAGGGCTTTGGTTCATTCTAAATGCTCAATTCAGATGCTGTCAGTAATTTGCATTGTAATGATCTATTATAAGGTTTTGTTAATAACATTCATAATATTTTGAGCTAAACGCATTGGTAAATAAATAAACTCTGACCCCTGGATCTTTCAATGCCTGGATATCTAGGCACCCCTGTATTTCCCCAAATGAGACTTCAATTACCCCTACACACTTCACTACAATGCTACAAAAACGCCCACCCCTGTCAGTCATTAGACATCCTCTTCCCCCCCTGCCTTCCAGGGTTGCCTGGGGATCCAGGTTACCCTCTAGATCTGCGGTTATAATAGTATTAAATAAATCAAAGGTCTCACCCCTGGTTCCATCAGTCCCTGAACTCCCTCTCTCTCCCTGTCTTCCTGGGGTGCCTGGGGATCCAGGTTCCCCCTGTGTTCCTCTAGACCCAGCTTGACCCGGTTCACCCGGCCTTCCTGCTTCTCCTTGCTCACCTCTCTGTCCCGGTGATCCGTCAGTTCCGGGAAAACCCTGCTCGCCGGGTGACCCTTGTTCACCTGTCAGTGGAGAGAATAAAATACGTTAGTATTTTCTCTGGTCCAAAAATCGGATTGGCCAAGAGCCATGGTAAAAATCAGTATATAAAGAATTGGCTGCCCAATAATAACTCTCCTGTAAAGTATTGAGGATGAAACATCTGTGATTTAATTTAAATTTTGTTATTAACAATGTAGAACTATTTCTCATGTTAGAACAGGAATAACGCCTTCCCAACCATGGTATATGCCTTCACTGTTTATAACCATAAAATCATGATAAAATGCTGCATTTACTATGGTTGTGGGGCGTTATTCCTATAATCGCTAGAACTTCAAAAGTTAATATCATTTTAGCAAATATATCTACACGCACATTGTTTAGTCATATATAATTTTATTCCATACCTGGCTGTCCTGGTCGACCATCTTGACCCCTTGCACCTGGCTGACCCCTGGTTCCTGGCTGGCCAGGGTTGCCCGGTGACCCATCTTGACCAGCCGATCCCGATTGACCTGGAACACCCCTATCTCCAGGTGATCCTGGTTGCCCTGGGAATCCGGCTTCCCCGATTGGTCCCTGCTGTCCAGGCTCACCAGGTCTCCCATCACTACCGGGCTGTCCGTCTGGCCCTCTAGGGCCGGGCTGACCTGAAGTACAATATTGAAATATGCTGAATGACTTCTACACTTCCTAACAATGGCTGTTTATTGGAGCTGTCCAAATTATTGGAGTGCACAGACATGAAGATATATTAGAAAAAAAGTCCCTAGTTCATTTTCATTCCTTTTCCCATCATAAAATCTGTTTCATGTAATACCACTATTTTTTTTAATCAGAGCTTTTAAGAGTTTCACCTTTACTCGGAGGTTATGTTTTGGGGTGCATTTGTCTGTCTGTGTGTGTTTGTCTGAGTTTGAATAGTGAATGGACCTTTCTAGAATATTTATGCAGGTGGGTCTGGCCAAGGCTGATTCAATTTTGGGAAAGGGCTGGATCATATTCTCGATACAAAGAAATCCCAAATTTTCAAAGGTCCCAACTTTGGACACTCTGGTTGACATTACTCCAAAAATAATGAGTGGATCTACAAGATATTTTTATGTGGGTAGGGCATGGCTAAAGGAGGAAGTGATTACATTTGGGAAAGATCCTTATCATCCTTATCTGCCACTGTGGCCTAGCGGGTAACACACTTGTCTAGGAACTCAGAGGATATGGGTTCAAACCCAGGTACAGGCAGATCAATAGTGGCTCGGATGTCCTCCGTCATTGGGTCCTATCCCCAGTGGTAGGTTAAAGAACCTCAAGGACGTTGATAAATAGTCATCCTTGAGCCTTTGTTTTTCAGTTAGGGGAATGTCAGTAATCTGCAAGTTGGACTGTACTTGTACAGTCGGATGGGTCATATAATGCTTTGAGTCCTGTAGTACATGGAGATGTTGTGCTGAGTATCAATACAATACAACCCTTTGGTTTTGTTGTAGTGGTAACATAGTGGCTTCCCACCTCTGAGGTGAAAGGTTCAAACCCCCATTGTCCAGAGGTTGTCAATTACTCGAACTGTGTAACTTTGACCTCACCTTGACTTCCAGGTGTACCCGGTGACCCCTGTTGACCTTGACCTCCTGGCTCTCCTTGCTCACCCCGCGGGCCGGGCTGCCCGATGACCCCTGGTGATCCATCCCTCCCTGGCTCACCGGCACGCCCGGGAGTGCCTGGGCGGCCAGATTGGCCTCTCTCACCCGGGGCTCCTCGGTCTCCCTCCTGGCCTGGATTACCTGGGTTCCCTGCTCGTCCTGTAGGTCCTCTCTGAAATAAAAATATGAAGGGATGTGAATAAATTGTGCCCCCCCCCCCCCAAAAAAAAAAAAAAAAATGAAATCTAAATGTTCAATCTGGCTGAAAAAAATGCATCCTATTTGCCAGTGTTTAAGTGTGTGTCAAAGGGGAAAATTATTGCATGTAATTTGTACAAAGTTGTTAAGAAGACCGCTTCACACAGCCAAAAATCTAACTTGGCTGTAATACATAGTTTTCCACAAATAAGCCTGGGCTGGTTTAAGTCAGAAAAATATCAGAGAGCTAGCAGAAAGGGAGAGAGAGAGAATCATTACTAGGTAGTTGTTTAACTCATAATAAAACTTTTATACCAGTGCTTTCTGTTGTGACAAATGCCTCCCCCACCCCCCTTTTTTTTCCCTTTTTAGCATTTCAGTTAGGCAATTATTATAGAAACAAGAGTACTCTGAGATCACACACCTCTGCCAGGGCCCGATTACCTCCAACGTTGCTTTTGAGTGCAATAAAAAAATTTTTTAAAAAAATTAAAATAAAATTAAATTAAAATATTCCTGGATGAAGATGACACGAAGCATTGCCAATATTTATTCATCTATTCCTTGCCTACATGTCGATGTTTTCTGAAAATTTCACCAGAATCCATTCAGAGCTTTTCAAGTTATTTGCAAACAAATGAACAGACAAACGCACACCACCAAGAAACCTCCTCAGTGTATGTCTTCTGGTCCTTGAACATTTGTCTTAACAATTCTGTACACCTCACATGTTTTACAACACCCAAAAATTCCCTTGGCCTGGCCTAACCTCTCCTGGGCCTCCCGGCTCTCCAGCTTGCCCATCCCGTCCATCTTGACCTGGTTCTCCAGGCACCCCAGCTGACCCTCTTTGGCCCTGGGCTCCCTGTTCTCCAGGGCTACCCGGTACACCGGCTGGCCCCGGATCCCCAGGCTGTCCAGGCTGGCCCGGATTACCGGCTGCCCCAGGTTGGCCTCTTTCTCCATCTTGGCCAGGGCTACCGGGAGTGCCTGGCTCCCCTACCTGGCCTGGTTGGCCCCGCTGACCCGGTTGGCCCGAAGGTCCTGGCTCACCCTCTTGACCAGGTGAACCAACCGGTCCTCTGAAACCTGTAATAAAGAAAAACTTGCTCTTTACACTTATTGTATTCATGATTTCTGTGTCATTCCTTAATGCACAAGACAGAATTTTCAAGCAAGAATCTTGTCGAATAGTCACCAATGGATATAGAGACATATATGTGTAGCATTGCATGTCACGGACAGAAAATTGAAAACTTAGAGTAAGAAATCTAAAATTCGCCACATATCTGAAATTCGCCACATGTGAAAATACTAATAAAATAAATGAATTGTGGTGAGATTTGTTGACTGTATAGTAAATTAAGGCTTTTTGAACAGAAAAATACCAATTTTTGGACAAAAACATAATTTTCTTCATAAAATTAACTAAGGTTTTAGAGGTGGCGAATTTTAGATTCCTGGCGAATTTTAGACTGCTCACTGATGAACCAAAACCACCAGTTACCAACTTAGAACACAGACCAATTAACAGGATAAGCATGATTTAAAGCATGTAGAAAAACTCATAATTTATGGAATAATTGATAGAATAATTTAGGGACGTCACGACTCCAAATATTTCATGTCGGCTAATTGGTAAGTACTATTTGTGTCGACACCGAATAACCGTCGAATTTATAAAACAACCAAAAAATCTTAAGTTTCATATTGTAAAAAGCAATTAAAACAATAAATGTGTGAAATAAAATGAAAATATATGTATAATCTGTAAAAATTTAATAAATTTTCTGTTTTCCTGCGACTTCTGCTTCATTTATTTTTTAGACAGGAAGTGGGTGATATAAGAAGTATATGGTACTTCCGGCTTTAAGTGAATGCATAAACAGTACAGAAAACGTGGCTGTTTTTGGATTTTAACTTACTTTATGTGACTATATGGAGATATTTTATGGATTCTGACCTTCTGCCATCTTTTACTACATTGAACGATTATTCATACTTTAAAATATGAACCGCTATATATCACTATTCTAACCGTTTGTTGATTAGTCAGCTAGTCATGATGGCCGTAGAATAATTATAGGTATGTCACAATATATGTATATAAGATATTAACCTGGTTGTCCATCCTGTCCCGGTTGTCCCGACTGTCCAGGCCTGCCCGGATTCCCTGGTTGCCCTGGAGACCCTGGTTGCCCAGGAGATCCAATGAATCCTCTCTCTCCTGTCTGTCCAGGTTCCCCAGGCTCTCCCCGGGATCCATCATTCCCTGGATCACCTCTGGGACCTTGCTGCCCTGGATTTCCAGGTCTCCCAGACTCCCCTTGCTGCCCTGGTGAACCATCTTGTCCAGGCTGCCCTGGAATTTTAATTTTCAAAAAAAAAAACCAAAAATACATTTGAATTGTTAATATCAATCTGCAATTCCGGGGCTCCATTCACAACTGGTCTTAGCCAAATCTTAGGCTTAAGTGAGCTATATTTTCGTACAAAAATTAAGCAAACAATGTACACCCCTGGGACTACCCTGGGATTCTGCTCTCCTCACCTTTACTCTGAATTTTGCAAACTGAACTAAATAAAACGTTTAAATTATGAAGCATTTGCAACCACAGAATAGCCTAATGTTAAAGTCTCCTTGCTTCATATTTACTGAATTTCCATAAATATAGTAAAACCACTATTATCCCACTATTTTTATCTGATCAAATCTCTAGCTTTGAAGACGCAATACCCACAAGGGGGAAGTTACTGTCACAGTGTTAAACTAACAAAAGAATGGACAAAAAGTGATAGCCAAGCGATGTTAAGGTGACCAATCTAGCACATGCTGGCGTGATATATGAATATGCAACTGTGTGAATTCTGTTCTACTCTCCCAATATAATATTTTCTGGTTTTTCTAATCTGAATTGCTGCTTCTATTTTATAACCTTCTGTTATCAGAACAAAATGCACCACTTTCACCAAGATGCTCAGAAAAGACTGAGCTTCTTGAAGCAACACTACAAGGTGACTATGACAACTGTAACGTTACATTTAAATACATTTCACCTGCCCAGTATTTACCTGGATTTCCTGCAGCACCTCTTTCTCCCTGAGATCCGGGGCTCCCTGGTCTCCCTGGCTGCCCGGCTTGTCCTGGTTGCCCATCGTTTCCTCGGGCGCCCTCTGCTCCTTGTTCCCCTGGTTGACCCGGTTGTCCTGGAGATCCAGGGGTGCCTGACTCACCTTTTGCACCAGGTGAGCCCACTTCTCCTGGAATTCCTACTTGGCCCCTCTCACCTACAAAAAGGGTCAAAGTTGAGATTTTACATTTTTTTAAAAGCCAACGTCACATCAGGATGGGTCACGTCTGTGTACCCTAGTGCGATAGTGATATTTATCGGTTTGGGAGATCCATATCGATGCAGAAACGCGTATATCAGTGTCTCTAATTTATGTTTAATTTAACACTTACACATAAGATATTTGAAATAAGCCCCAAATCTGAAGATATAATATTTACAATATGACATTGCGTTAAATCAATCAAATCAACCGACCTCTCTGTCCATCCTGGCCCGGAGTGCCTGGTTGACCCGGTTCTCCGGGATCTCCTCTCAGACCTGGGTCGCCCCTCAATCCTGGTTGGCCTGGGGTTCCAGGTGACCCAATTGGCCCTGTTGACCCAACTGACCCAATCTGTCCTCTCTGGCCTGACTGACCCTGTGGTCCATCCTGCCCTCTTTGACCAGGCTGCCCAGCCTCACCTGGTTGACCTGCTGACCCTTGTTGGCCAGGTGACCCAATTCGGCCTGTTGACCCAGTTGCCCCTTGTTCACCCGTCTCTCCTTTTTGTCCTTGTGTCCCAGGTCGACCCGCAGGTCCAGCTGGCCCAACTCTACCTGCAATGTCATAAGATAATCATGGATTTAATACAGTTGAGAGGCTACTGTTTCAGTGAACTCATAGAACAGATTCTATAGCTAAAATTAATGCAAGTCCAGTTCAGATATAAATGAACAACAGCTTCCAGAAAAGTACATTTACTTGGTAAATTTTATTTTTATTGGGTATATTACCCTTACTTATCCTCGCTATTGCTATGTGTTAATCACAGCAAGCATCAACGACCAACTCAAATATTTCAAATATGTGCATCTTTCAAGATACGGATCTTCAGTAAAGCCTGTCCTATGCAGTTCATCCAGCTCTGGTATCAGCCTGCTAGGTCTCTGGACTCTGATTTTTTTCCTTTGTCCTTTTGTGACTCTAGTGCTTCAGAGTCAGTTATATGATGAAGATTAAATGATATAAAAGTGCCCATTATGTTACACTACACTGTAAGTTTAAACTAGGCATGTCTGTAACTGATGGCTTTTTAGTTTGGATGTTTAAGCGAGTCTAAATATCTGAAAATACAACTTTGAGCTTGCTGGCTTACTTTTCTAAGGTCGACATTTACCAATTACAGTTGCAAACTGATGTAAATGATACAAACTGAGGTAAACTGAAAATCTGACTTAAAACTTCCCGAGAAAGAATTTATCTGTGGACTACTTTCATAGGCTTTTCTTTTAAATGCATGGTGCACTATGAGAACAGAAAAGTACCTGGTCAGAAAATTGATTGTTTAATTTGTGTCCATACAGAACAGAAATTGTTCAAAGCAAAGGAAAATTTTTGATATTAAAGTAAGACAATACCTGGCTGTCCTCTGGGCCCTGAGTCTCCAGGGATTCCCGGCTGACCCCGTTCCCCTGGGTTACCAGGTTGACCCACTCTGCCCGGATCCCCTGGCTCTCCTGGGCTGCCTGGAGATCCAGGTTCCCCATCGTTCCCTCGGCTTCCTTGCTGGCCTTGTGATCCCCTCTCTCCCTGCTGACCCGGGGTTCCATCCCTGCCTGGTTCACCTTGTGGTCCTTGTTGGCCTCTGGCGCCAGGGTCCCCGGGTCTCCCTCCCTCTCCTCTCCGACCTGGGACCCCCTGGGATCCGTCAAATCCTGGCACCCCTCGATCACCAGGACGACCGGGTTGCCCAGGTGTTCCATCCACACCTGGTTGACCTCTTTCTCCAACCTGACCCGGTTGACCTGGCTGCCCAGGATTTCCCACTTGCCCTTGTGACCCGGGTTGACCATCAGGTCCAGGATCCCCTGGAGTGCCTGGTCTGCCCCTTTCTCCCTGAGATCCAGGATTTCCAGCCGGACCCTGTTCCCCAGGCTCCCCTGCAGTACCTCTCTCTCCTTGTTGCCCGGGGAATCCGGTCTGACCTTGGGGACCATCACGACCTCTACCTCCAGGCTGCCCAGTAGGTCCAGTAAAACCAGTGTCACCTGTGAATGGGATGGGAAGCTTATAAAAGAACTCTGTCACTTCTGTCAATATCAAAGTAAAGTAAATGTTCCAAATACCAAATTTTCTACAAAATATACCACTTTCCAATGTTAATAATGTTAAAATACAGCAAATCAAGATTTGTCATTCAGATTCCAATTCCTGTCACATCCGACTTAGCACAATAATCGCTGGGAATTTTTGACTTAATTTTTCACTTAAACCGGTGAAGCAAAAAGGATATCCAACTGCACACTTTATTCAGGAAATGATTCTGTAAGGATCTAACATTTACCTAATAGATAAGCAGATAGAATATATACCCTGAAAATGGGGAAACAGAAGTTTCCCCAAGTTTAAAATCAATGGGAGTTATCGTAACAATAGGCCAATATATAAAGGATAAAAAATTTACTTACCTGATGAGCCTGGTTGTCCTGGCTCTCCGGATAAGCCTCTGTTACCCGGTTGCCCTGGGTTACCAGCCTGGCCCGGTAATCCTGGAGATCCAGGTGATCCTGGCTCCCCTCGGTTGCCACGCTGTCCGTCTGCACCTGGTGTCCCGTCAGGTCCTTGTTCCCCGTCCGATCCGGGCCTACCTGGCTCTCCTGGTGCACCTGCAGATCCGGGCTGACCAACCTGGCCTGTAAAATTACTCCGAACAATGATCACACAAACTCAATCTCAAACTTTATGCCAAAAAAGTGTCTGTTAAAGATAGAATAATAAAAAAGTACTTCCACATTTTTTAAATAATTATATTAATGTAAACTCTGGCTATGTTTATGTTAAATATTTGAGAAAGATAATAGAATAATAATTTTTAAAATATTCGTGGAGTATAAAAGTTACTGCTCTTTCAATCAATTTTGCTTTGAAATCCTATCAATTCAAGGTACCATAGCATACCTGGGAAGCCATCCTGACCCGGCTCCCCTTGCTCCCCGGGCTGGCCTGGCTGGCCTGGTTCCCCTGGGTTGCCTTGTTCCCCGGGGGCACCTCTGGATCCAGGGGTACCTTGCTCTCCTGGTGACCCAACTTGCCCGTCTGGGCCAGCGGGCCCTCTGTTTCCTGGTATACCCCCTTGTCCTGTGGCGTAAAAAATAGTCTAATATGACATAAATGTGTCTGTAATTCTGATTGGAGGAGAGCCGTGGTATAATTCTGCATCGACCATGGTTTGTCGGGCATTATTCCAAAAACCAAATTTAGGCCATCAGACCTTTTGAATGTGTTTAAAAATCCCAGCTGGATCATCAAGGAATTTGTCATGGAGTAATAATCATACTAACTTTTACCACATCTGGGAGAGCTTGTAGAGTAAGGAATCTAAAATTCGCCAGAAATGTAAAATTTGCCACCTCTAAAAACCTTTATTAATTCTATGAAGAAAATGATGTTTTGTCTTAAACTTGGTATTTTTTGGTTCAAAAAGCCTTAATTTACTATACATTCAATAAATCTCACCTCAATTCATTTAATTTATTAGTGATTCCACATGTGGCGAATTTCAGATATGTGGCGAATTTTAGATTCCTTACTCTATAACCATATTTGCAAACATTTAATTCTCAGACAGCAGCACTCTTAAGAATTAAGATGAAGAATTGATTTCTAAAATTGGAATATTCTATGAAAAACTAGTCTGAGAATAACCAAACAAAATCTAATTTAATCAATTCTGATAGGAAACATTGGAAATTTTAATTCTACCTGTCTTCTACACACCTTCTGCAGCCAGTTTGTCAGGACATGTATTTCTTTTAAAAATCATCACAAATTAAAAAATTTTCTTCCAAGAAATTTCTGTAATTCTACAAATAACTTAAGAACAAGATATTGACTCTAGGTTTAACAAAATAAATTCAAAGGATTAAAACCAAAATTGTTTTTTCTTTCATTCACATTTTGCTGTCAGTATTTGGAACACATGAATGAAAGAGGCGTCTTTGATGGAAGGCTTGATAAGCCTACATTTGAAAAACCCATTTTGAAAAAAATATATATATACCAATTACATCGTAACTTCATTTTTCAAACTCTCACAATCATTAAAACTGAGTAAAAATAAAAGTTTTATATTTTGGAGCATGTTGAATTACTACATACCTCCCCTGTCATCCCTGAGTCTCCTTGGTATGACCTGGCTATGTCATTGGATTAACGTTGATTGCCTTATTTCATGTTTAGATGTGCCTTAGACTCTGTCATTGATGGAGATTAAGCACTATGAAAGTCCACATTTGATTGGATTACTACAAAGTCCTCTCGATGAATAAATAATAAAAACTCTGAAACAGTGATAAATAATAAAAATAAATGAACTCACCTCTGGGTCCTGGCTGCCCAACCAATCCAGCTGACCCTGGCTCCCCATCGGTTCCCGGTTCCCCAGGGGTACCTGGCTGTCCTGCTGCACCTGGTGACCCCGGTTCCCCTGGAAATCCGGGGGCTCCTCTCTCTCCATTAGATCCAGGTTGACCATCTGATCCCGGAGATCCTAAAAATTCAAGCAAAAACTATTTAGTCAATTTTTATTTTTGTTTGGGGGGGGGGGGGGAGGAGGTAAACACTGCTTTTTAAACACAAAGAAAGGTTTGTGATTGATACTGATATGGCTTAAAATGAGGCTTTTCAAATTGCTTTGGATACCTCATCAAAACACTATCCATACTGTGCCTCCTATAAGAGTAACTAGGATGACTGGTAGATGTCTGGAAGATCCAAGGATAATTATGCCTTCATTTGGAGGATCTTGGACAATTGAGTTCCCTTTGGAGAATCTAGATTAATTGAGCCTCCTTTTGGAGGATCAAGGAGGATAGAGCCTTTTGTGAAGGATCAACCTCCTTATTGATAATGTATGAGGACAAAGCCTCATTTTTGAGGACTTCAGATAATTGAGGGTCCTTTGGAGGATCTAGAACATTTGTGCCTCCATTTGGAGGATCAAGTAGGATAGAGCTACTTTTTGGAGGATCAACTCTCCTTCCAAGGACTATGATGATTGGACCTCTTTTTCAAGGATCTAGGATAACTGAACCTGTTTTTGAAGGATCAGATCATGTTTTGGAGGATAAAGTGGATTTACAACAGATATAATCTTATTTTTATCACTTCAACTGTAGATAAAGTGTGAATTTGACCTTGACACATACCTGGAGTGCCTGGTTGTCCCGGTTGACCTTGGTCTCCTTGACGGCCCTGCTCCCCTGGCCTCCCTGGTGTTCCCGGAGATCCATCGGACCCTCGGTCTCCTGGTCTGCCCCTCTCACCCGGTTGGCCCGCACTTCCTGGTTGTCCATCTCGTCCTGGGTTACCATCCGATCCTGCTGGGCCACGTTCTCCTTGAGAGCCGTCTCGGCCCGGTTGGCCTGCTGGGCCTGAGAAAAGTGAAATATAAACCATTGTACAATAAAAGCAGATTTGTAAAAACAATTTTAAAATGTCCAAATAAATAATTATAGAAAGTTTCAACTTCATCTTGAAACTGAGTTTCAAATGTAAAATATTTTTAACTTTAGTTTCAGTGGAAAAAAAATTTTTTATATGAAATCTTGTTATCCGAATATTCAAATGTTTGTATGAAATCTTATTATTCGAATATTCACTTTTGTAAACTCATTCCCACATTTATCAAAAAAGAAAATGACTAATTTCTACTATCCCAAATCTGCATTTTTACTATTTCTTTGTATTTCATTTCTTCTATTTTACTAACCTTCTATTATCCAAACAAGATTTTGTTAACACGGATGTCAAACCCCAGCCTTGACCTTCACAGAGAAAATTCTCACCTTGTCTACCATCTTGTCCATCCTCCCCTGGTTCACCTGGTTGGCCCGGGGCACCTGGTTGACCCCTGGATCCTGGTCTCCCGGGCTGGCCCGGGGTGCCTGGGGATCCAGGGTCACCTTGGGGACCAGACTGTCCAACTGGCCCTCTGTTGCCACTGGGACCAGGGTCCCCCACCTGTCCAGTTGGTCCAGGCTCCCCAATCCTGCCCGGTTGCCCGTCAGTGCCTGGTTGGCCAGGAGAACCCGGTTGTCCACGTTCTCCCGGTTGGCCAGATGAGCCAGTGTCCCCAGTGGGTCCTCCAGGCCCTCTTTGACCTTGTTCACCAATTTGCCCTGGTTGTCCTGGTTGACCTGCATATTGAATTCAACACACATAAATTAAACAATTAAAGCACATGCCCTGGGGCTTAAAGAGGAGAATGATCTTTCCGGAACAAAAATTCCATTTAATTTCACTCTTGGCAATATTTATAGGTGTTTCCACAAGAATGAACAAACCCAACTGGCTGTTAATTCTCACAATGATTTACAACAGAGGAATATCAAGTGGCAGGAAAGATATAATGCTACAATCATTAGAAAGAAAGGTAGAGATTATATTACTTCCGGCTAGGAAGGAGTTCAATTGTACAAATTACATAGTTGCCTGTTTATCCCCAATTGTTTTACAATGCAGAATCTTATAGTGTCATAGGAATTTTACAATATGCTACAAGTGGCATTTTAAAACCTTTCATAATATGGATACGAGGTCTCGTATCTTGTGTCATGCCTAATTCCCAATGGTGATTATACCTGGTCTGCCAGCACTCCCTCTCTCTCCTTGCTGACCTAGTTGCCCTGGTGTCCCGTCACTTCCTGCCTGGCCTGGCTGGCCTGGATCTCCAGGGGTGCCTGGGCCTCCAGGGCTTCCCCTCTGTCCAGGATTGCCTGGGAATCCCTGCTCCCCTGGCTGCCCTGGTGTACCAGGCGTGCCTGGACTGCCTCTGGATCCGGATGGGCCAATGCTGCCGGTTGCCCCTGACAACCCATCAGCACCACGCTGGCCTGAGGAGCCTGAACAGATTTAACAAAATCTCCATTATCCAGTAATCTATTGTCTAACTATTGACTTTATGAACCCTGGGCCTGTATTCACGAAAGGTCTTAGACTTAGCCAGGTCTTAGGCTTAAATCTAGTCTTAAAGTTAAGACTTTTGTCGCAGCGAAGTTTTGTCTTAATACCGTATTCACAAAGGGTGACTCAGCTAAGTCCAACATTATCAAATAACCACAGTGGTTTTCTGTGTCGTGTGACCTTTCTTTTCTATTCAAACTATACTATTGGAGACATATATTCTTCATTTAATGCATTTGTGTGCATTTAATGCAGGAAAAGTGCTGTTTTGAAATGTAAAACCTTGTTATCACATATAAACTTCCCAAATGTCTCAGCTATATGTGAACTTTGTCCCTCGCCATTGAGTTTCATCAGAAATATCAACAGCAATGCGCGATGGGACAGAGATTTGGTCTAGTTCACACTTAATTAATAATAATAATACTTCAAAATACAAATTTACACAATACAATTAAATAGATCACATGATACCACAAAATAGATAAATCTCCATTATAGTTTGACATTGAGAGTCTACTCTATTTTTACAGGCTACACATCCGGACTGAGTCGTATGAACTCTCTGCCCACCAGTGTGTAAAGAAGCCAAGAACTGCAGGGATGGAATTCCCACGACTCCCCGACTGTCACAGAAATTACCCAGAAGCCCAAGGTACAGTCAGAAGTAATAGACTCAATATTAGAGCAAGTAGGAGAAACTACTGCTATAACTCGACTGTTGAAAAAAAATAACAAATTGTAATTTCATTGTTGGTTTTTTTTAACCAACTTGCTTCTTGTATGTCATTAGCCTTTTATATTATCTTAACTAAGTCTATCTCTCCCAACATAGTTGGATAATAGGGGTTCTACTTTGATTACAAAAAGCATTCTAAACTTTTTTTTATTAGAATTTTTTTTGGACTGTCAAGGATAATGTCGGTTCTTTAAGTGCTGAGAGTAAGTTATGCAGTGGGCGTGTGAGTTTTATTTTTATTGTTATTTTTTCCCCATTTGTCTTTTTTTTTTTGTTAAAATGCTAACTTGATATCTCCTCTATACTTAGGGGAGTTCAAATCTATTTTTGATCGAAATACTCGAGCCCTGTCCCAGTTTGACCTTTGGTACTGTTCGGCCTTGACAAATACAAGTTTAAACTTTGGCAAAGTAAAGTCAAAATAAAGAAAAGTAAATTGCAAAAAAAACAAAAAACTAATCAATTATACAGTGTTGAAAGCGACGTAAAACCCCAAATAAATAAAATAAATAAATTTATTAATATAATTATTATATTAATTAAAACTTTTACCTGGTTGTCCGGGTGCCCCTGGTTGCCCAGGCTGCCCATCTTGCCCTGGTTGCCCATCAGCTCCCGGTGAGCCTCTTTCACCCTGTTGCCCAGGGGTGCCGACTCCCCCTGGGGTTCCAGCTTCACCCGGGGAACCAGGCTGTCCTGCTTGACCAGGCTCTCCTGAATAACAAAGTTGAAAGGCAAATTTTATTTTTAGTAGAAAAACTGGTATGTTTAAGAAGATAAACGCAGTAGAATTTATTTTCAAAGTTCTAGAGGGAAAAAAAAATTCTCCTATAGATGAACATTTTTATTTTGGGTTTTAAGTTTTAAGTCAAAATAACAGCAAAAAGAAAACCTTCACACAAGGTAGGGTAAATGTCAAGGTTAAAGTCAAAGTTGGTGTTTTTAAGACCCATTCAACAGCCAGGGTCATATTGGGACAGGTCCTCGGCATTGCCACTTGTGGGAGTCGAACCCACACAGAGAGATGCCAAACTTGCTAACTACTAGGCCATTGAGGGGGCCATGGTGGCAGAGTGGTAACACTCTCGCCTCCCACCTCTGAGGCCGGGGTTCGGTTCCTGGCGCGGCCTCAAGTGGGAAAGCTGGTAGTTGCTTGCCGTTGGTCGGCAGTTTACAGTACAGAACCCTGACGAACTGTATGTACTGGTTTCCTCTGCCCTTCCAACTACCCGTCGTGATATGACCTGTACAGTGTTGAAAGTGACGTAAAACACCTACAAACTCTTACAAACATACAGACAGTTTTACCTGGCTGTCCTGCAGATCCACGTGGGCCTTCCTGGCCTGGTTGTCCATCATTTCCTCGAGCTCCTGGTTGCCCTGGGGATCCAGGTGTTCCGGGAAACCCCCTGCTTCCTGGCCGGCCATCTTCTCCCCTGGCCCCTGGATCTCCTGGTTGACCATCTGAGCCAGGTCGTCCTTATTTAATAAAAGAGAAAAAAATAGATGTAAATTAACAAAATATAATTTACATATTTTGGCACTAAATTTACAAAATGGGACAAGGTAGACTTAACATAATACTTCAAAATAAAACTTTACACAATACAATTAACAAATTATATGACAACACAAAATAAATCTGCATAATACCTTACAATAGATGACTTTGCATAATACAAAAAAAAAATAGAAAATACTAGAAATAGAACTTTTTTACATAATACTACAAAGCAGAGTTTAAATAATACAATTAAAATATTTTTATACTCATTATTATATCTGTGATGCAGACATACACTTAGGTGTTATGTCAATAAGTTTGAACCTCTAACTTATGGTGATTTTAGTTGATTACAAATTTCAAATACTTACCAGCATTTCCTGGTTCTCCCGGTGAGCCCGGTTGACCAGCGGCTCCTGGTCGCCCAGCCTGACCCGGTTCTCCTGTGGCCCCAACAGGCCCTTGTTCCCCAGGTGTGCCAGGTTCTCCTGGTGCACCAGGGCGGCCCTCTCCTGGCTGGCCCGGGGTCCCCGCTGGCCCTGGATCTCCTGGGCTACCGGGAGTGCCTGCTGGCCCTGCTCGGCCTCTGCTGCCCTGTTCTCCTGGGCGACCTGGTTGGCCTGGTTCTCCTGGGGCACCAACCGAGCCAGGCTGTCCTGGAGTCCCAGGTTCTCCTGGTTGCCCACTCGGGCCTGGATCCCCAGGTAGCCCAACTTCTCCATCTTGCCCCGGTGAGCCTGATAACATACAACATACCATGTTATATCATGCACAAACTATTGCAAGTGATACCAGTATTAAGTAAAAACATCTAAAGAATTGTAAACATTAATAGATTATAAATTATGCATTACTTTCAAATGCATTGATAAGTAATTGCATTTAAATATACCGACAGTAATAGGGTCCTAGGGCTCTCACAAGAAACTGAATAAGATGTCTTAATACAGATTATTCTACAAATATTTCATCACTAAGAGCAGTGGTGGTTTAGTGACACCCTGCAATGTCTGAGCTTCTGGGTTCAAATCTCAATAAGTGTAATCACATTGTTCATTGATCATCACTATTCAAGACTCAACCTACCTGGCTCTCCAGCTTGACCCAGATTTCCTGGCCGACCCCTCTCCCCAGGTGTACCTGGTTGACCCCTGGCCCCAGGCTGCCCATCTGACCCAGCAGGCCCCGGACCCCCTCGGTTTCCCGGTTGCCCAGTGGGCCCTTGTTCACCGGGCCTACCCAATAACCCATCAGTGCCCGGAGTTCCTGGTTGCCCTGGTGAGCCGTCTTGCCCAGTTGGTCCTCTCTCACCCGGCTGCCCGTCTGACCCTCTTTGGCCCGGTTGGCCCCGTGATCCTGGAGTGCCTTGTTCCCCTGGGGTACCTCTTGCTCCTTCTTGACCTGAATTAATGTAAAAATATATACTTAATCACTGAACACTACCTATTGCACATATATTTAATTTTATATGGTTAAGGGATGATATACTGTTTTCATTTTTGAGAGATCAGTGACTTTTCAAAGGTCAAAGGTTAAAGTAAGGGTTTTACATCCTGTTCAGACAGCTAGGACTTTTCTGTTCATTCACTTTTTACATTAAGTTCTTAATTATAAAACTGATAATGGATTATTTTGTCAACTCGGGAAAAATCAGTAATATATTTTTTTACCTGGTTGTCCACGTGCCCCGGGTGATCCTCTGTCTCCAGGACGACCATCATTTCCTGGAGATCCTGGTGAACCGGGTGTACCCGCTGATCCCGGTTGTCCAGGCCCTCCCCTCTCCCCGGCTTGCCCATCTGGACCGGGCTGACCGTCTTCTCCTGGCTGCCCCACAGGGCCATCTGAGCCACGGAGTCCTGGTGATCCAGGATCTCCGGCCTGACCCGGTTGTCCTGAAGAAAATATGATTTATTGTACTTCAGGAAATATTTGAAAATAAAAGTATAAAAATATATTATGGCTTCACGGTTATTGAGTCTTTAAACAGAACAAAGCAATTTCAAAGGATTTGTTACTGGAATTGTCATACAAGTGGAAAGAGTTAAACCCTCTTACCTGGCTGCCCCCTGTTGCCTGGGTTACCCACTGGCCCTTGTTCACCTTGCTGCCCTGGATTACCATCCTGGCCCCTGGATCCTTGCTGCCCTGGAGATCCAGGTTGTCCAGAGGTGCCATCTCTTCCTGGATTCCCTGGCTCACCCTGCTCCCCCCTCTCGCCTGTAAATAAAGTAAACAAGTTTAAACTTGAACATCTCCCTTTGCTGGCCTAGATTCCTATCCTGGCCCCAGGGGCCGGATTCATGAAAAGTCTTAGACTTAGCCAGGTCTTAGGCTTAAATCCAGTCTAAAAGTTAAGACTTTTGTCTCGGCTAAGTTTTGTCTTAAAACCGTATTCACAAAGGGTGACTTAGCTAAGTCCAACATTATCAAATAACCACAGTGGTTTTCTGTGTCATGTGACCTTTCTTTTCTGTTCAAACTATACTATTGATGATATATATCCTTCATTTAATGCATTTTATCTAAGGAAAAGTGCTGTTATGAAATTGAAAACCTTGTTACCACATATAAACTTCCAAAGACTGCTTTAGTGAGATGTTCTGTATAATTATACTTTATTTACAGCCATTTCAAATTTTGAAGTGGAGAAAAGTTTATGGCGGCCATATTTAAGTCCACTTTACAAAATTTAAGCCCACTACTAACCAGTCTTAAAGTTGAGCCCTTGGCTAAGCCTAAGACCAGTCTTAAATTCTTTGTGAATACCACTAAGCCTAAGACAAAAGTCTTAGCAGGTTTGGGGCAGAAACTTGAGACAAAAGTCTCAACTTTAAGCCTAAGCCCTGGCTAAGACCTTTCGTGAATACGGGCCCTGGATTGTTACTGCCACGGAGATCCAGGTTACCTAGGTAACTTGCAAAGTAAACAAGTTTGAAATTGAACATCTTGCCTTCATTGTCTGGGAGTGAGTCTGGGAGTACTGGACTTTTGAGCAGAGGGTCTGGGGTTCGATCCTCACCCAGGTCATAAAGACTGGACCCTGGGACAAGATAGTTTTCTGCTTAACCACTACGCGACATGGAATACTGATGTTTGCACATCTTAGAAAGTGAGAAAAATTTAAACAGTTTCCAATGCTTGTTGTAAGTCAATGTTTTTATAAAAAGGAACATGTATTATTATACAGTATACAAATTATTTTCTCCGTGTGTGAAGAACAAACTGATGTTGACCCTTTATTATCATTTTTTAAAATAAATTTGAAATACACTACACATCTGAGTCAATTTAAAAAATAAAATTTAAGATTATTTCAATCACTAAACCACTAGTTAGCTCTCAATGGGGATATAATTACACAGCAATATTTCAATATTAATCAATATGGCTCTCAGGATATTAATATTAACAATGACTGTCTTGATAAAACAATACTTCAGTATCAACAGATAAATACAAAAAGGAGTCTGATTTTGAATTACATCAGTCTTTCTTTCTATCAGTAAACTTGTACTCAATGAACTTTACCTGGTTGCCCCCGGTTACCACTGAATCCTGGCTCTCCCGGCTGACCTGGTTCCCCGGGCAAACCCCTCACACCATCAGCACCCCGCTGTCCTGGAGATCCAGGTTGACCAGCCGTACCTGGTGTCCCTGGCTGCCCTGGGGATCCAGGGCGGCCGCTTTCTCCTTGACCTCCTTGAGGTCCTGGTTGACCTGGATATAAAGAAAAAGAATATTTGTATGCAGTTGAATAAATTTTGTTCTCAATTGAACAATTGAAAAAAAAACACACAAAACCATATACCTGTGACAAAAATGACAGATACCAATATATTTTGTTTGCTTGTCACTACATTGTGAAAACATTGGCACTTGCATACGATATACCAAGAGGTCTTTTCAAGTTAATAAATTCTATTGTAACCCCCCCACCCCCCACCCCCACCCCCATAAAGAGGTCTTTTTAAGCCCAAGTTCTAGTGAGGCTCGTACTTCTAGAGATCACTTTTTTTGTCTTCGGACTTTCATAAATTGTGGCGTAGCGTGAGGAGTATCTGTCTGTTCACTGAAGTTAAGCGGCAATGGTCTATGTTAGTACTAGGATGAGTGACTGCTTCAGTGCACTACTCATGTCTCTGATGGCTTTGTGCTCACGTTAGTAGACCAAAAGCCCTTTCAGCCTTGTATTGTTTTCTAGAAATATCAACCACAAAAATGCCTACAAAACTGACATTTTGGGTAGCCTTTCTCATATGTTCATTTGCTGGTGTTCGATACTGTCCAACTCTCTCACAACTCACCTGCATTGACATGTCTCACCAAAGTCCTATATATACTTTACATGCCTTTATTGCCCCAAACATCTCCTCACCTGGGGTTCCATCCTGCCCACTCTCTCCGTCATTTCCTCTCGGTCCTGGCTGCCCATCTTGCCCCGGGCTGCCCGGTTGACCAGGTGCCCCCTGGTCCCCAGGTCTTCCTCCCTGGCCCCTTGAACCCTGCTCTCCCCCCTGTCCGGGTCTTCCCTCGGGTCCATCAGGCCCCGGACTTCCGGGCTGTCCACCTTGGCCCCGAGGACCTTGTTGCCCCTCACGACCGGGCTCTCCTGGATCTCCTGGACTACCTGCCTGTCCCGGTTGGCCTCTTGACCCAGGTGATCCAGGGTCTCCTCTTTCACCTGGTTGCCCAGGTAACCCAACCTCCCCAGTGGGTCCTGGCCCTCCACGGGATCCAGGTCTACCTGAAAGATCAATAAAAAGTTTTCATTTATTTTCATGCATTTAGTCCACTGGTTTTGTGAATCAATTGGAGTACAAACAAGGAATTAATGGAGAGCTCCAGTCAATAAAAATGTGTTTTGGAGCATTTTGCAGGAATACTTTATGGAGAAACATTGTCTGCTGTTTAATTGTACGAATATGACTTTTCACAATATACAGTAAAACTTGTGTCTCAAGACCTCTCTTGGGAAACTAAAAAAATGGTCTTTACAAAGGGTTGGTGTTTGTATACAGTTAAAATTTTATGGAAGATATCATAATGGGAATTAAGCAGTGGTCATTATATAGAAGGTGGTCTTTATATAGAGGTGGTCACTCATACACGTTTGACTGTAGTTTTGAAAATAAATTTTTAATACAAACAATAAAATTTAATTGTAATTATTGAATAAAACAAATGAATGCCATTCTTCCTTTCGTAAATTTTTTTTTTTGTAAATCAAAGTAAATATTCATGAATTCTGATAGAAGTACTTCTAGTTGCTACAACAAATGTAGAAAACCTTTGTTCAAGTTTATTTTTTTAAATATCATTCTTTCCCTTTCCTTACCTGCTGTGCCGGGAGTTCCGGGATCACCTGGTCGACCTGGCAACCCCCTGTCTCCTGGATCCCCAGGACTTCCTGGCTGCCCAGCACCACCTGGTGCTCCAAGCTCCCCTGGTTGCCCAGGGCTACCGTCTGGACCTCTTACTCCTGGCTGTCCTTTGTTACCATCAGTCCCTGGATCTCCAGCTGTGCCTGGAGATCCAGGGGTCCCGTCCTGTCCCGGTTGTCCTGGAGAACCTAAATAACCACAAATGGTTGTACTGCAACAATTAAATTTTTAAATAATCCAGAGATGCCTGGGGATCCAGGGGCCAATTTCACAGAAGGTCCTAGCCCGGACCTGCATACACAAAGGATTTTAGCCAGGGCATAGGCTGAAAGTTAAGATTTTTTCTTACTCAAATTTTTGGAACATGGGCTTAGAGTTCATGGATATCACCAATGGTATCAGTTTCAGCTTTGGCTGAGCCAGTGGCTCAAATGCTGAGGCTTGTAAATACCAGGCCTAAGTTTTGTAAATAAAGGCTCAAATAAGGCAATCATTATTCTTTCTCCAATTGAAATTTTTAAATGACTGGAAAAATGTACAATACATAAAACACCCTCATAAAGGAGTCTCATGTGGTTACAAGGGTTTTCACTGCAAAACAGGATTTCACCCCAGATAAAATGTGTCAAACAAAGGATTTATGGCATCGCTAGATAATTTTGACTAGAAATGAAAGGTCACATGACACAGAAAACCACTGTGGTTATTTGACAAGCTTGGTCTCAGCTGAGAGATCCCTTTCTGAAAACCATTGGTGACAAAAACTTAGCCGAGGCAAAAGGCTTAGGTTTGAGCCAGTGGCTAAGTCTGAGACCGGGCTAAGCCTGAGACATTTTCATGAAAGTGACCCCAGGTGTCCCATCTTCTCCCGCTTGCTCTGGGGAACCTAAATAAATGCACAATGTCAGTGTTTATGTCATATAGCTATGATTATATTAAGCCTGTTAAATGTTGCCTGGCTGTCTAGGGGATCTGTTTACCAAAGGTGTCAATTTCAACTAATTTTGTGTTGGCACAAGATGAAAAATTTATTGCCATCAAGAGGTCAGTGCCTTTATTTTGGTGTATTGGACTCAGTCTAATATTTTTTATCAGAAGTATGAAAAACCTAAACAATAAATTTGCAGAATTATCAGAGAAAATGTAATTCAGATCCAATTTACTTGTCAATGAAATTTATCTTCCATTCCAAATCACTCACCGTCTTGTCCTCTCGGCCCAGGTGACCCCGGTTGACCCGGT
The DNA here is from genome assembly GCA_964017235.1 of Sabellastarte sp. h YS-2021. Classification (NCBI taxonomy): domain Eukaryota; kingdom Metazoa; phylum Annelida; class Polychaeta; order Sabellida; family Sabellidae; genus Sabellastarte; species Sabellastarte sp. h YS-2021. The sequence goes on from OZ024940.1 coordinate 7,096,531, forward strand.
TGTCCTCGTTGTCCAGGGTTTCCCGGGACTCCTTGTCTGCCAGGTTCCCCATCCACTCCCACTGGCCCAGGGTCCCCAGGCTGCCCAGGGGGCCCTGTGTCTCCAGCCTGCCCAACTTCTCCCCTTAAACCTCCGACTCCGGGTCGCCCGCTTTCACCAGACTGGGCTGGTTGGCCAGGTGGCCCAACTGGCCCAATGGCCCCTGGAGGGCCGGGGTCACCTCTCTCTCCTGGGGTGCCCGGTGTTCCTGGCTGTCCATCAGTGCCCGGTGTGCCAGGTCTCCCTGCTGGCCCCGGGTCACCTGGAGACCCAACTGACCCAACTGATCCCGGTGACCCAGGTCGCCCGCCAGCTCCAGGACGACCAGTTAATCCTGGTAACAAAAGAACATTCAGTTATTAGATATAAAGCAAGTACATGAAATTGGCTGTTTACATTTTTAAGTCAAAATTTTCATCTCTACATGGAGGTTTTGTTTTTTGGTGCATTTGTTCATCTGTCTGTGTTCACGTTAACTCAAAAAGTAGTGGATAAATTTTCCGAAGTATTTTATATAGGTAGGGCCTGGCCATTGGAAGGAGTGATTTCATTTTGGGAAAGTTCCGAATTGCATTCAGGATACATAAAAAAATCCCAAAATTTTAAAGGTCCATTTTCCATGTATTATCATTAACATATCACTCATGAAGATTAACATTATAATACTCGTGCTACGCCCTCTTATAATATTTTTATCGTCATTCGTGATATATTTCTTCTGTATTATACAGTCATGATATCTGTGACTGCATTGGGCCTCTGATCTGATGCAGGACTGCTATGAATTTGGATGATTTTGTCTTACTTTTCAGGTTAATTTCAAACTTTTTATTTCAAAGGGATATCACAAAGTCGAATCATCTTACCTGGACTTCCAGGGTCCCCTGGCTGCCCATCAGTACCGGGTGACCCAGGAGTCCCTCTTGACCCATCTTGGCCTGGGGGGCCTGGTTGACCCGGTGTTCCTCCGGGACCCCTCTCTCCTGGTGTACCTGGGTTACCGGGTTGTCCAGGTGACCCATCCTGTCCCCTTGTACCTGGCTGGCCTTGTTGACCCGGCCCTCCTGTTCCACCTCTGGCTCCTGGGTTCCCAGAGCGGCCTGGGTTGCCTGTGAAATACAAGTATTTTTTAAGTACTGTTTTTTTAAACTGGCAAAGCTTTGCTCTCCTTTCCTGGGGGGTGTTCTGATAAGGCAAACTTTTTTTATTAGTTAATAAGGTTGAATGTAATTAAATTGTTTCTTATTCATTTAACTGGCTTCCATTTTAAACCATTCCTTCACACCCAGTCTGCTATTTTTCTTTGTCATAATTTAATTGTTTTATCAACAAACTTTACTATATTTTCAGAAATACTAATCTTAATCTTATTATCTTTCATGCCAAAGTTTTGTTTAAAATTAAACATAAAGGGAAAAAATACAAGAACATGAATTTTAAATGCAAGAATAAACACACACACTACTGAGAGATTTACACTTCTGTTATTAATAAGGCTGAATTTTTTGGGCTGCAAAGCAATTGCATCGGCTTTCCAAGATTTCTAGGCCCCTAGTTATCTCAAAAGTATTTACTAATGCCCAATCTTTTCTTGATTTCATTTATACCGAGCAGTTTCATACCTGGCTGGCCTGGGGATCCAGGGTTCCCATCAGTCCCTGGAGATCCAGGTCTCCCGGGTTCTCCCGGCTCCCCATCGGTTCCAGGTGTCCCTGGGGCCCCATCTGCCCCTGGTTGCCCGGGGTTACCGCGTTGGCCTGGGTTTCCTATTGATCCTACTCCTCCTGGAGGACCTGAATAAACCAAAGTATATGTACACCAGAAAAACTCTGTTATCCGACCTTCTGTTGTCCAAATATTCAAATTATATGGAACTCACTGCCGCTCTCTTAAATTTTTATTTCTCTACTCTCCAATACCAATTGCCTCTTAGAGGTCCTCGGTGCCCTAGTGGTTAGCAAGTTTGGCATCTAATCACAGGCTGTCACCTCTGTGGGTTCGAGTCCCACAAGTGGCAATGCTGAGGACTTGTCCCAATATGACCCTGGTTGTTGAACGGGATTTAAAACCCCAACTTTGGCTTTGCCAAGATGCCTCTCCTATGTTATGAACCTTCTCTTACATGAAACACAGCGTCATCCTCCTACCCAGTTCATATAATAGAAGCTTCAGTGTGTTAACTTACTCATAATTTTCTTTCAGCCAACACACATTGTAAATAGGCAAGGGTTACAATTACCACCACCCCTTGCATTGTCCAAATATTACACACAAAAACCCTGCTACTGTAACAATTATTCTGTCTGAATCTAATCTAATCTAATCTACTGCTTTGCAGGCACAATATCTTCCCCACAAAGGGGAACTCAGTGTGCTATCTCAACAAAAATCATTATCATAAGGAGAGTTGAGGGGTGTTCAAGGTCAGTAATCCGGGGTTATGGGTATGACCAAGAGGGACGGAAACTAAGTTGGGAAACTGGAATTAAAGAGGTGGGTTTTGAGGTGTTTCCTGAAAGATGCGACAGAGGGACTATTTATTATATAGAAGGGGAAAGAGTTCCAAAGAACATTCACAAAAGGTTTGAGCCAAATCTCTTCGGCTTAACTTGGCTATGTTTGAATACAACAGTTAAGCCTAACACTTGGCTAAGGCCAAAGTCAAGAGCCAAAGTCAAGATCTAACAAATGAAAACTGGAGGAGCCAATTAAGATTATTTTGGTGAAAATAAATTTGCAATTCTTTTTTTTATAAAATACGGGAATTTTAATCTTACAACTGTATCACCAAAGTGAAAGTTCAAAGTTATGGGTTTATGTCCCGTTCAACAGTCAGGGTCGTATATAGGGGCAGGTCCTCAGCATTGCTAGTTGTGGGAGACTAGATGACAAACTTCCTTATCCATTTGGTCACCGAGGAGCTCTGTAACAGTATCACCACCACTTTGTTTCACAACAGTATGATAACTTTGTACGCACTATTTGTGTTGCAGTTTGAGCTCAGCTAACCAACTAGATGACAGGGCAAAGAAACAAGAACAAAAAACACAGTACACAATGAAGGTATGTAAAAGAAATATCATTTTCTGTTAATTTAACCGGGGGGGGGGGGGGGGGGGGGGGGGGTCTTCACAAAAAGACTTAGGCAAGATCAGCCCCCCCAAAAAACAGCTTCAGTTAATTGAAAAAAAAAATCTAAGGTTGGTATTTATAACAGAAGTTTGGCTCAACTTTTGGATTCCCTTTCATCCGCTCATCAAAATGGAATAAATTTTGGGTTAACTCAGGTTGAATCTTCAGCACTTCATCCAAAAACTAGCTTCACATAAAAGATTAGCTAAGCCATTTTTCTTAAGGCTCTGATCTAATTTTTGGCTCAACTGAATCCTTTCTTCTGAATACAACCCAGGGAAATCAGTATTTTTTAGGTTCATCAAAAACAGGACCGACAAAATATCAACCAGAGTCTTCTGCACTCTGCAATCTTCTGTTGAACGGCATTTAGTTCAATCCACGGCATATTTAAATATTTTAGAACATTATTAAGTTAAACCCAGAAACTGTCTACTTTTGACAGAATTCTAAATCATCGATTACAACACAAAAGTCTCAAAAAAACCTCACCTTCACGCCCTCTTGAGCCAGGTACTCCCGGTTGCCCATCTTGACCCGAGCTGCCTGGGCCACCATCAGGGCCACGCTGTCCTGGTGCACCGGGTTGGCCCCGTGGCCCTGGGGGGCCAGGTTGACCACCTATTCCTGGGAAGCCTGGCTGACCTGGGGATCCAGGTTGGCCATCTTGTCCTGGGCGACCTTTACAAAAGTAAAAATACAATATTAAACCCTCGTACATTAAAACTCAAAAGGAGGAAATTATTTTTTTTAAATTTTAAAACGGCATGTATTTGGGCCAATAATTTACAGATATCTCAATTATGTATGCTTTAGAAAAGAAATCTTTCAAGATATGCTAGTCACTTTTATCACTCTTAAAGCAACCTTTTATAACATTTTTTTTTCATGTTTTTTTAAATACCTTGTACAAATCCAGAGCTTTTTGGGCAGAAAAACAAAGAAGTAGCTTTTAAACTGCATACTTTTGGCATAAAACAACACATTTTATTCAAACCCTACAGGGCTAATAATGCAAAATTTCAGAAATATAGAAAAATATATATATATATATATATATCAAAAATAACAAAAATTTAAGAGGATTGTAGGAAATATTAGGCGACAATTCTAGGTTTTAAAACGACGCCTTCCTATTGTGTAATGCTCTCCATTTCTATAAACTCAACTCTCTCCAGAAAAGCAACAAGTGCCTATCTGACTACACCTAAACCACATGTGACTGGAGAGGTCCAAAACTGAAAAACTTGTTATGTAGATTAATTACACAAGCTAGCTAAACACAATGACAGACTTAAATCTCCCAAGTGTCTCCTTCAATATGACTGCATATTCATTCTGAAATATTACGAAAACATAATCCAAAAACAAGGCTCTGAGCCTATAAGTTAAGAGGATCGAAAACATGATTATATCCAAAAACATGTGTCAACTACACATATAAAATAACATGACTTATTCTACATGTAACTACCTTAAACACAGGAGGTTTTTGCCAAAATAAGAAAGCTCCGAAAATGTGTAAATAAATAACAGAAATATAGATGGTATCTACTGAAATAAAGCAAGACTTGAAACATATTGGAAAATATAGGAATTATAAGATGTATCTACCAAAATAAAGCCCAGATTCGAAAATGTGGAAAATTTTTTTTAGGAAATATAAGAAGTACCAAATAGAGCATGGTCTTACAAAATGTAAAAATATTAGTAATACAGGAACTTTATCACAACTGCTGGTGTTAATATAAACAAGGATTTTATCCTACCTGTACACCAAGGCATACCCACCTTCGTGTTACTCACCCCCTGGTGTTCTCTGTGGTGCTTGGCCTTTTTTCTGTCCCTGGATACAGAAATTGGTAGACTGTTTTGGGTTCTGTTGCACCTTAGAGTCTCCTTTGAATAGGGGAGATTAAGCGCTATAAAAGTCCAATTAGAATTAAATTCACTCGCCTTCTTCTCCTGGTGGACCTGGTTGGCCAGGTACCCGAGGGCCGGGGTCTCCAGGACTGCCGGGCTGCCCTGGTTGGCCAACTGGGCCATCTTGGCCTTGCTGACCTGGGGTACCCGGGTTCCCTGACCTGCCAGTGGTACCAGTGTCTCCTGCAAAAATACAACATTTACTTTTTTATCTCATATTTGTAATGCTATTTGTCATCACAAGCCTTAAGTTTGCCCCTGTGTCTGCTGCAGAATCTAACAATAAGTGAAGATTAAATCCAGTCACTTTCTCAACATTTTAAAATTATTAGTAAAAATTAAAATTAAGCTTCTTTCTTAAACATTTAAAAGTTAAGGCTGCAACTTATTGATTGGCTTGAAGCAGTATATATAAAATCTTCAATATTTATACAGTCTGTGTAACACTGAACCTTAAATTTCAGTCATTACGTGAAATGCCTGGTTACACAAGTTACCTAAAACATATATATATATATGTATGACTTACCTGTCGTGCCCCTGCTGCCCGCATTGCCTGGTTCTCCATTTTGCCCTCTCTGGCCCGGTTGCCCATCGGATCCAGGCCTACCCGGTTGCCCTGGGTCACCATCCTGACCAGGTATGCCGGGGTCACCACGAAGACCTGGTGGACCTTGCTGCCCTCGATCTCCAGGGTCCCCGGGCTGACCTAGATATTGTAAAATATGGACAAGTATTGTCACACCCTTTTGAAATGAAGATACTTAATATTTTGGGCAAACTGGTAAGCTTTTGTTTTTTTTTCTTGAGGTTGAGAGAAGGCTTGTTCATGTTGTGGGTGACACACTAACTGTCCATAATCCTAGGTTTTTAGTTTACATCCCTGCCTTTAATGGGAAGCTCTAATCTTATCTTCTGCTTGTGGTTTTCTATGTCATGTGATCTTTTATATCTAGTCAAAATATTTTAGTGGTAATATTTATCTAACGGTTAACTCATTTTATCTTTGAAAAAAATGCTATTTTTCAATGGGAAGCCTTGTAATCACATAGATATAATAAAGACTAATGTATGGAGGTGTTCTATATATTTATTTTGTATTTTCAGGCATTTCAATTTTTGAAGTGAGAAAAATATATGGCGGCCATATATAAGTCTTTGTTTACAAAGTTAAGCCCACTCTTGGGTCGACTTAGCTGAAGCCTAGCCTTAGCAGCTTTGTGAAACCCTCTCAGTGTAAGACCACAGATTTAGCGTTTTTTAAGACAAAAGTCTTAATTTTAAGCCTAAGTCTGGGCTAAGTCCTTTTGTGAAATTGACCCCAGATTTCTTCTCTCAAGACAGCAACTCATAAGTTACATGTATTCAAAACTAAGCTCCTGCAGCTTACATTGGAAACTACACCTTGGATTATTTTGCTAGTTTCTTGTCCGTACCCAACACGTGTGTGTGTCTAATAGACCTGTAATAGATTGGTATAAAACTGTGAAACCTTCAGTGTTCCTGACCTTTCTACTTCATAGACAGAAAAGTACACAGTTATATATACCAATATATATTACCGACATACTGAACACAAGCACGGCAGTTTGAGAACACTGAACCCTCAAAATATGCTATATATAGATTATTATAGTTTTACGCATTGAAAATATGAAGTTACCCTTAAAACATCCCAGCAAAAGAAAAATACAAATAGTCACTAAAATTTCCTAACCATCTTGACCCACGCCGCCATCTTGACCCCTATTTCCAGGAGGTCCAGGTAGCCCTGGATCTCCAGGGGAGCCGGGCTGGCCTGCTTGTCCTGATACACCTCGGTCTCCTTGGAAACCCGGACGTCCTGGTGTCCCTGGCTGGCCTGGAGAGCCTGAAAAAATATATTCAAGTTTCTGAGATTACTGACCAAAATTAAATAAGCTTTTCTTAATTGTAAATATGAACTTGTTAAATTTTTAAGCAAAGAGGTATTCAAAAGTTTGAAAAGTTATATCAAATAAGCAATTGATATTTTTATGTTGGTAATATATGTACATGTCATATTCTCTTAAAATAATAATGAATCTTTGTTACTTGATGTTCATTAGATTTAAAAACATTCTTTACAAATAAAACATTTTCTGAAACAGTAGACTGGAAAATCACCTGGTCTGCCATCATTTCCGGGCTGCCCATCTAGCCCGTCTTGCCCAGGTGGCCCCTGTCTTCCAGGCTGCCCATCTGGCCCATCAGGGCCGGGGTCTCCTGGTGAGCCGGGACTACCTGGAGATCCATCTGTACCTGGAGGTCCTCTGGGTCCGTCATCACCTATTAACCATGCACACAAAAGATAAAGCCAGAGTGGAATCTCAGTGGACCACAAAAAATACCTCTGCTCAATCAAGAGTAGTACATTCTACTTGTGTCAGGGTAAATTTACCTCATGTAGAGTAAGAAATCTAAAATTTCGCCACATACCTGAATTCATCACACATGGAAATACTAATAAAATAAATGAACGGAGGTGAGATTTAATGAATCTATAGTAAATCAAGGACTTTTCTGAACTAAAAAATACCAAGTTTAAGACAAACCATCACTTTTTCATAGAATTAAGTAAAGGTTTTAGAGGCGGTGAATTTTAGATTGCTGGTAAATTTTAGATTCCTTACTCTGTCACTGGAACAAACTACACTAGCTGCCTATTGAGTACTGCATACCTTTTTAAATACAACCTACTCTCATGTAATGCAACCAACCTCCATATATTTCATCTCTCCGCAAGCCTAATGACCTCAAAAGGGGTAACCCCCTTTTCTGTTTCCTCAGATTCAAAATATGGGGATGCTCACCACTCCTACTAGGTGGACCAGACTCCCTCAAAACATCAAAGACCTGGGGCCATATTCAAAAACAATACTTAGGCCATGTCTAACTTAGATCTTAAGTACTTCTTAGATTTCAAGTGAGAAATTATGACACTGAACATTTCAAACTGTTTTCTCGTGAACTGATAGTCCAAGAACAACTTAAGTGAAAAACCTTGCTTAGGTCTGGGGTCACCTTTCTTGTATTTTTGTAATATACGGCCCAGACTAGTGTCACAGGTTTTAGACTACAGTTCAACACTTACCTGTTTCAGACTAGCCTGTCGCCTTCTGTATAGTCCCCCCCCCCCCCCCCCCCTTATCAGATGCCAACATGGAGACAGACTATTTCTGCCAATTAAACTGTCTTTCTTTGGACCAAGGAACTTAAGAGGATATCTACATCAATCTGATGCTTTACAAATACTTCCTTACTATTCCCTTCTATTCCTTACAACTTTAAAGGAATTCCATATAACACGGTCTTACTTAAAGAACATCAGCCAGATGGAATGAGCCTAGGGCCTTGTTCAAAAGAGTGATTAAAACCTGAAGGTTCTTAAAATAGAACAGGGCAAGTAAGAAATCTGAAATTCACTGGAGTATGTGAAAATTGACCAGTGAGAAAACCCCTTTGATTTCCTTTGCTTGTGGGGAAATTCCTGACTCCTTTGTGATTTTAAACACAGGGTTGTTTCAACTTGGCTTCTTCCTCCATACTTTGAATCTTGCCAAATAACCTGTTTTCCAGTTGGTGATATCCTTCATTTCGTTGTCTATTTTTGACAAAATACAAGTTCCACAGTGGCCTAATGGTAAGCAAGTTTGGCATCTAATCACAGGCTGTCACCTCTGTGTGTGGGTTCCATTCCCACGAGTGACTATGCTGAGGACCTGTCCCAATATGACTTTGACTGCTGGACGGGATGTTAAATCCCAACTCTGACTTTCACAAAATGTAAGATGGACAATTTCATTACATTATTTCTCTCCATGTCTAACACTAAATGACCATTAAATTCTTTTGTTTTCTTCTTTTTCCACCCAGTACACAAAATACATGAAGCAGTTATTACTTAAAGATCATATCTTTCACCACATAAGTAAAAAAAAATTTATAAGATACGATCTGTTACTATAAATAACTACATTATAGGATGTTTATTTTTAAATTAAATATTACCAACCTGGGTTGCCAGGGAAACCCGGCTGACCGGGGTTACCTCTGGGACCATCAACTCCTCTGAACCCTGGGGATCCAGGGTCTCCCTGCTGTCCTGGTGCACCTGGAGATCCAGGGTTGCCAGCGGAGCCTGGTCGTCCTCCAGGTCCCGCAGACCCTTTCTGGCCGTCAGCACCAGGGGGTCCTAAAAAGTATCATTAGATAAAATTAATTTTATTGATATTTAATAGTATTCATGAAAGGTCTTAGCCAAATCTTAGGCTTAAGTTGGATATATTTGCAGAAAAAGTTAAGTATAAGACTTACGTAAGACTTTTTATGAATATGGTCCTTGGGTATCCAGGTTTGCCTGAGAATCCTGAAGCCTTCCTTTACAGCAATCTTTCTATTTTATAGTAAATTTACCATTATTACCACTACATATTCACCAGAACCACAGAATCCTAAGAAGTTTGCACAGAAATTCTATCATCTGACGATGATGGAAGACTAAGCTCATGTTCAGTTAAGAGAAGGTTCATGAATGCCTAACCACACTCAGGACACAAATCAATCACTTTCAGGTATTGTTGAAGACGGTAAACTGGAAGCCTATTTGCCGACCAAAAGACACTGATCCAGTTACCAAAACCGGTTTCATATATTTATTATTTTACCTTAAGTTTACCAAAATATTCCACTACAACAAATATTTCACAGTATTTTATAATATTCTATCAATATATCAGACATTATGTCCTTGAAAGTCTTCAAAAAGCCATCATGCTTCACATTTGTATGCAAGTTATAGCTCATGTACGCATTTGAAAACTTAAGTCTTTGCGTTTAATATATCAAATGCACCCCGTTTTTCAGCGAATTTCCGCTTTCAGAAACCGGTTCTAAAATTCGCATTCAACCAATACACTACGACCAAGAATTTTTTGAAAGTGTTCTATAGCAAACAAGGTGTTTGATATGTAGTATTTTAACAAAAACATAAAAACAGGGGCAATACCCAACAGTGGCCTTAGACCTTCGGTCTTAAGCTTTACTTTTGTATACAAATACAATCAACTTAAGCCTAAGATTTGGCGACGACCTTTTGTGACGAATCACCCCTGTATTCCACCTTTTGTTTTGTTGTGGTAGAAACCAGTGATAACCTCTTTGCTTTCTGAAAAACGTCTATATTTTATACCTGTGTATTGTATAGCTGATATTTCCTCCAAACAATAAACAAAACCTGGGGCAATACTCTACAACAATACTTAGACCATTTCTATTTTAGATTTCAAGTATTTCTTAGATGTCAAGTCAGCAATTATGAAACTGCCCATTCCTAACTTTTGTTTTGTGAATATAAAGCCCAGGAAAAACTTAAGTGAAAAACCTTCCTTTACTTAGATCTTAGGTCACCTTATCTAAGTATTGTTGTAGAATACGACCCCAGATGTATTTGGTTAAATACGGTGCCAAAAATAGAGTTCATTAATCCTATCATTTCTACCCACGACACTGGAACAGCCCCTTTACTTTCTCTTAACATCATACTTCCCACTTACCCTGTGACCCCCGAGATCCGGGCTGGCCTGAGAATCCTGGTGGCCCCAAAGGGCCTGGGGAGCCAGGTCGGCCCTGCACCCCGGGCTGACCCTGGCCTCCCTCTTGACCCTCATTGCCTGTGGCACCTGTGGCTCCAGTGGCTCCCGTGCCTAAAAATAGGAGTAAATTTGTGGGGTTTAAACTTGTAGGGTTTTTTCAGAGCCTTTAAATAGCCAGGATCATATTAGGACAGACTATTAATATCTTCCACTCACCTCCCACCTCTGAGATCGGAGTTTGATTCCCGGCCCGACCTCAAGTGGGAAAGCTGGTAGTTGCTTGCCGTTGGTTGGCAGTTTACAGTACAGAACCTTGATCAACAGTATGTACTGGTTTCCTCTGCCCATAAAACTACCCGTTGTGATGTGACCTGTACAAGGTGTTTAAAGCGACATTCAAACCCAAATAAATAAATAATTTCTTTCACATTTTTTTGTGAACCTGAAATTTAATGCTGATTAAGTTTCTACAGGGCAACTTGCCATAGTTTATAAAAGAAGAAAATGCTGCAGATTTATGCATGGGAAATTACTATAGATTTACAGAAAGGTAACCTTGTTTTACAAAAGAGATTTATTAATGTAGTTTTTTTTCATTGAAAATTACCGTTATAGGATTTTATACAAGAACTCGCTGTAGATAAAGGAAATTACTGTTTGTTTTCACACAGGAAATTACAAAGCATAGATTTAGGCAATTAGAAAATACTGTAGAAGTTCACACAGGAATTTAGTGTGGACGATCCATTGTGATTTGACCTACACAATGTCTTTGAAATCGATATAAATCTCAAATAAATTTATTTAAATATTAACACACAAACATATACAAGTGTTCTACAAACCTTGAGCATCTGCCAATATAGCGTAGTTCAAAATCCACAAAATCAAAAGTAGGAAAGTCAATGGGGTCGGTGACCTGGGTTGACCTCTGACCCTGCCAGGTGGTCTGCCCTTGTGTAACACTGAGACTTTCATCCTTGAGAGACCTGCAGTCAGAGATAAAAAACAGCCCAAGGATAGTGTGTTGCATGAGGCTTTCAATTATAATACAATTTTTAATATTCTGTGGCAATTTAAGACTTTGTAGACAAAATATTCTTTGGTAATAAAATTACTGAAGTGTATTTTAACCAGAAATACATTAAATTTCAATATCAATATATTATGACTACCAAATGATATGTAATATTATATGTGCATAGACACATGGCCAAAAATTGAGCAGATTTCCAAACTCACAGAAATATTGTGCAGAACCGTGGTGGCCCACTTCAACTGTGTCAGTGGATCCATTACAAAGAGATAGAAGCTCTCAACCAATGAAAACAAAATGTTCAAAAGTGCAACAATTGTCACAATGGTGAGGACCTGTCCCAATATGACCCTGGCTGTTGAAGGTGACAGAAACCCCAACAAGTTGTGATGTCAGGTGTAGTACACTTACCTGTATCCTTCTACTCTCCATTTACAAAAGAAAACAGTTGCCCTCGCTTTGGCTGCTCTTGGTCTTGGGATGAAAATTCTCCTGGTTACTTGCAAGGCTGAAAGAACAAATACAATAATGAAAAAGGTCAAATAATAGTGACACTGTCACTATCTACTTGTACAGTTAAAGCTTGTTAAGTTGAATCTTACACAGGTAAATCCTGTTTAGTCTTATACAAGTAACCTGTTACAGTAAATCTTATACAGGTAAATCCTGTTCAGTTGAATCTTACACAGGTAAATCATATTAAATTGAATCTTATGGGGGGGTGGGAACAATGCCTTAAAATGTATCATTAAATATGTCCACCATTCCTCGTTTCTGCCTTTGATGGGAATTCCATTGAAATTCATCTTTACTTATTAATATAGGAGATTTAAGATTTAATCGGAACTTCATCAGAAATAGCTTGTGTTACTTGGGGGTGGTGTCATTCCTTTAAAACCAGTTTTCTGATGATTAAGTACGTCTGCCATTTTCTTTTGAGGAGGTTTTTTCTTTTATTTTAGGGTTCTAAAAAAAAGAATTCTTTATGCTTCACGGACAAGTCTATTTCTGTAGTTCATTAATAAAAAACTAAGTTTCCTTGAGGCCTGCTGAAACTTTATGTAATTAATGACTTCTAAACCAGTTCCAATGTCTTTGAATGTGTACATATGACACCCTCTAAGTGAAAGGGGTGGAATAACTGGTTTTGATCATGTGAGCTGAAAACGTTATTCCTTCAAACAAAATAGGCAAAAACAAAACGGAAATTTGATGCAGACAGAAGTCTGTTGCTGGTTTTTTCTGCTGCCACTTTCAAACTTTGTCAAATGCTCTTTTTTCCTTGCAAAAATACTTTTTTTTTACAATGTTTCTATAAAAAGCTGTCTGGTGGAGCCATTTGACTCTTGGGCTGACACAGATATGTGAATTTAAAGTTTTACAACGACCCAAATCAGGTCAGTGGGTTGCAGGAGTTTGTTTCCCCACCAATCGGTCACAAGATATCATACTTCTTTTATTTTTTTACCCGGATCACACAGTTTATTGCTGGCCTTACAAGCTATGTATGAGTGCAAAATATTTTTAACTCATCACGGCTCATTTATGGTTCAATCTGTTTCATGTTTTTGTAGTATCCATTAGGTTCAAGAAGTCGGAATTGATATTTCGGGAGGAGACATTTGACACTACATGGATAGCATCTGTAGGGTGCAACAGCCTTGTCAAAATGTCTGAAAAATCTGCCACAACCTCTTACATGCTAAGCTAAAATGTACATGCCAGAGTGGTTAGACGGTGGGGGAGGGCCATATCTTTTTACAGGGTAGCTTGTTTCCAAATATGCATTACCCATATATGAGGTCCATTTACGGAGCAATAAAAGGGCAAGGTCAAGAAGCAAAATTCAAATACATGATAAGACGACCGCACATAATAGTTTAAATAGGCCATTACACTGAAATTTACTCTTAAGTGTAAGGTAAATTTATTTATTTATTTGGGTACTGTATACTGCCGACCATTGGTAAGCAACTACCAAGTTTCGCACATAAGGTCTGGGTTTGAACCGCAGACCTTAGAGGTGGGATCCAAGAGTGGTACCACTGCACCACCATGGCTACCACCTTCTATTAGAGCATGCACGGTAAACGATTGGGTAACACACTACCCTTCCACCATCATGTTCCTGTGTTCGATTCTCGGCCCAACTTACAGGTGGGGGGGGGGGGGGGGGGGTAGCTGCTTGCTTGTGCAGAACAGTTTTCCAGTGCAGAATGCTAACCAAATAGTATGCACTCTTTTCCTCCATCTCTTCAACTACAGTGTGTTGGAAAAGACATTAAAACCCAAATCCATCGCTCCCTCAATCTACCATCAGAACTCCACCAATTATTGTTGCCCTTGTAACATCACAACTTAGAATAAACATGGATGCATTGGCCCACTTTCACCCATTTTCCGGCCTCGTGTATGTGAGCCAAAATTTTAGATCGGAGCAGTTCATCTGTGGAAGTGTGGACCCACCATTAAACTATATACAGTCATCTAAATGGGTCCTTTGTCTGCCAATCAAATCCTAGACTTTACCTGCTGATTTACAACCATCTCATACTGCAAGCCACTAATTATAGACACTGTTTAATCAGCTTTACCATATAGGGTGAAAATTTTGCCAGAATCAGGTTTTCACCCAAAACTTTTAAGTCTAGCCTATTTGGAACTATCCTTAATTCGAGAGTAATCAACCTCACCCAATACTGTGTAAAATTGAAACTCCAATATAAGGTTTAAAGACTGAATAATGGGGATTGAAATTTGAGTTTGATGTTGCAATTTCTTGGTTACCCACTATCCCTGTTTTAAATTATTTAGACTAAAATATCAACTACATGTAAAGTGAAACTAAGCTCTTATTCATGCAGATATTAAAATGCCCATGTTTAATGTTTTGTGAGGAATTTCCTTGATTTATACAAGAAGAAGAAAATGATATATGATTTCTTTGTAAGAACCCAGCTAAGTCACATGAATTTTTTAAAACAGATATCATTACTTTGAGGGCAAAGCTTTCACCTTATACAGTATCTGTAAGGTGTCAAAACAACTGATGTACATATATTTCTACAGAGATATGTTTACACACCAAACCAAAGTAGAACAAGGAATTAATTAAGAATTTGGACATAACTACTGGTTCAGTTACATTCGGCGCTGTCAGCTATCAACTTCCAAACATACATCATACCTCTTTAAATAGAGGGCTCACAAAACATAAACTATTCTGTAAAACAAAAGAGTTTTTATGCTAGAGCACTTGATGGAGCACCGACCTCCCCCTTGGCAGAATACTTTGTAATATTTCAGGCATGCCACATTCAGTTAAAACCTAGATTTTGCTTCATTAATTGGGGAGTTGTAGAAATAGGAGAGGTATAAAATTACTCACAAAGCTATTGAGTTAGGACTCTGAAAATTGTATCACCTCAAATTGTAAGTTCCTTCAGGTAACTCCTTCAGCCACTTTGCACCGTCTTTTTGAAAATCTCTTTCTCTCCACATAAGAACTAGTCCCTTAGTTACATGCCTTGGGGAACATCTTTAGACTCTGCTCTTTAACTCAAGCTTCCCCACTTAACAGTCTTTCTACTATTCACACACCCAACCTTGGAATACTGACCTAGATTATCTGTTGACTATCCCTTTTGTGATTTCTTTTGTTAATTTAGCGCATGGAGTTCCCTATTGTGGGAAAGATATCGCGCCTGCAAAGCAGTAGATTAGACTGGATCATCTTGTTGGTACAGCAAGAGGTCCTAGATGGCCTAGTGGTTAGCAAGTTTGGCATCCAATCACAGGCAGTCACCTCTGTGTGGGTTTGACTCCCACAAGTGGCAATGCTGAAGGCCTGTCCCAATATGACCCTGGCTGTTGAATGGGACGTAAAATCCTAACTTTTTTGGTACAGCAAGAGTAACTGAACAACAAATTTTTACCAAAATTCGGTTTATGCGCTTCACCCAGATTTACTACAAGCATAGCTAAGAACTAAACTCTGCAAAAATCAGCCAAAACAAATGCAGGGCATAAGAAACTAAGCTAAAATTATTAAAGCCAAAGACCCAACAACATCTCATTTCAAAGATATCTGCATGATGTGCATACACACTCTTATGGGGCGACTTTCAACAATCAACTTTGCCAAGTCAAAACTCTACTGATCATTCTATAGGAACTGACAACTCTGATATTTTGAACAGCATTCATAACTTGCAAATTTTTTTTATATAAATTATGCACTTGGAATGTAAGCTAGGTTTTACATTCCTATTCAATAAGTTTTGCAAGTTGAATATGGTTTTTATCTGAACAACTGAAAATATAAGAAATAAAAAATCGGCAATTATTCTTATAAATGGTGACTTCAGTTTCAAAGAGAAAACATGACTTCTAACTCGCCCACGCACACATATTTAGGGTGGGGGTGGAGTGTACTTTGAAAGGTAGGGGGCAAGAAGGACTAATGCTGTCATTCCATTCGTATAACCTATGGTAACACCTAGCTGGTTTTGAAGTCGTGGCCAAAGCAGTAGGACAAAAAAGATAAGTTTTATTACCCCTAAAATAGGTTGCCAGGGCAATTGCGACTGAACACTGCAAGTAATTGGGACAGACTGATCAAAGTTTTTGAAGATGTTTGGAAAGGCAATGGACACCTACAATTTCAGCAATTAAGGTGCTGACCTATTCTAATTAAGATTAGTTTTTGCTTAAAATTAATTCATGTTAACTTTTTTGTATTTCCAGGAGCAAGTGGAAAACTCAAAAAGAAAAAAAGGAAAATAACTCAGATGGCTGAATACCTGATAATTTGCTGCAAAGGTGAGAGGATATTTAGATTTTAAAAAAATATCCCATTTTCAAGACAGCCCAATATAAAACTGACCTGTGACTGTGGGCAACAAAACTCCCCCAATCTATTTGAAAACTTTGTAAGATTTTAAACAACGTGAAAATACAGTGCATGTCATTAATGAAACAGTGACTTATATATTTTTCTCTGAACATCTCAAACTTTATTCTGCTGGAAACCATCAACAAATATGGTTTAACTAGCATTACAAAAGTTTACTCACGTTTGTCCGCCATGTTTGTTTACTATCACTTGCGTAGACTGACTAAGGTCACGGCCGAATTGCGTTGTCGTAAACGTCAAGGAAAACTCCAGGAAGTGAAACGCCAATAAGATCGTTTGTTTACTAACGCATGCAAATGATTCCATGATGGCGCCCAAACTCGGGGAAGTAAACGCCAATAAGATCGTTTGTTTACTAACGCATGCAAATGATCCAAGATGGCGCCCAAACTCGGGAAAGTAAACGCCAATAAGATCGTTTGTTTACTAACGCATGCAAATGATTCCAAGATGGCGCCCAAACTCGGGAAGTAAACGCCAATAAGAACGTTTGTTTACTAACGCATGCAAATGAGATCCAGACTCAAGGGAGTAAATTGGATTTCCAAAATAAACCTTGTAGTCACATAGTTGAATAAACGTTTGCTGAAAAATATTTTGATTTACACAGCTCTTTCGTTTAGTGTTGTTTTATTGTACTTTCCCTGTGTATATATGTTGTTGCAAAATTAAGTTTTCCAGTGAAAAAAAAAATAAATAAAATAAAAATTAAAAAAAATAAATAAACCAAAAAAAAAATAAATAAATAAAATACATAAATAAATAAAACTATGGAGATGTATCAGCCTAGGTTGATTTTGGTAATTTTAAAACCAAATGCTAAACTGATTTAATGACTCATTTAGTAATATCAAATAACCATTTTGATTCTTCCAAAATACATGCTGATTTTTTTCTGACCAAAATAACAGTTGTTTGTTTGTTTTTATTTATTTATTTATTTTTCTTTGACGTTGACAAGTTAAAAATAACACTTACAAATACAAAAAACTTATCAAAAAACTCTTAAATTAAAACATAGGAATATAACAAGTTCCATGTCAAGTCTTCTCGAATGTTAACACACATAATTTATTCACTTGAAACCCAACCAAAATCCCTGGGTCTGAAATCAACTGACTTCAGGGCCCTTATTCAGAAAAGGTCTTAGATTTAGCCAGGTCTTATGCTTAAATCCAGTCTTAAAGTTAAGACTTTTGTCTCAGCTAAGTTTTGTCTTAAAATCTTATTCACAAAGGGTGACTTAGCTAAGTCCAAGATTATCAAATAACCACAGTGGTTTTCTGTGTCATGTGACCTTTCTTTTCTATTCAAACTATACTATTGGTGACATATATCCTTCGTTTAATGCATTTTATCTAAGGTAAAGTGCTGTTTTGAAATGGAAAACCTTGTTACCACATATAAACTTCCAAAGATTGCTTTAGTGAGATGTTCTGTATAATTATACTTTATTTACAGCCATTTTAAATTTTAGAGGTGGAGAAAAGTTTATGGTGGCCATATTTAAGTCCTCTTTACAAAATTGAAGCCCACTACTAACCAGTCTTAAAGTTGAGCCCTTGGCTAAGCCTAAGACCAGTCTTAAATTCTTTGTGAATACCACTAAGCCTAATACAAAAGTCTTAGCAGGTTTTGGGCAGAAACTTGAGACAAAAGTCTCAACTTTAAGCCTATGGCCTGGCTAAGACCTTTCGTGAATACGGTCCCAGAAACATAAGAAAATGTTTAAGGTTAAAATCTGACCCAAGAATATAATCTTATATATGCTAGTTTTTAAACGCCAAATCAATAAATTGCTCGATCAGTGCAAATCTTAACAGGACATTTGCTCAACTATTTTAACCAATGACCCTTTTTTTTTTTTTTTTTTTTTTTTTGGGGGGGGGGGGGGGGGGGGGGGGATTTATTCCCAATAAAATTTCGAATCTCTTAAGGAGAAACTGATCATTTGGTAAACTTATTTTTGGGTGGTATTTTTGTGTTAAATTTCTACACAGATTTTAATGTAACAAAAGAGAGCAGACGCTCTGTGAAAATATTTTTCTAATGTATACTTCTGCACACAACACACTTCCAGCTTACATAACTAGAGAGGTTTACTGCAACGTTTAAAAGGCACGTCACGTTAAATAGCGTCTGTAAGAGATATGCTACGTTTGAAGTGGATGCGTTTGCTATATTAGGGTTTAGCAATACGCCCACATGAAGTCATATAGACCAACGTAGCTTCTTTGATGCCAGCATGCTTTGTGAACAGACTTCTGGGACTAATATGGCAAAATACAGTGAACTAACTTGGCCATTATGTGATGTACACATTTATCTGCATATGGGACTATTTATTTATATGTTGTAGTTTTCTAAAAAAGAAAAAAAAAAAGAAACAATAGATAGATAGGGTTGAGTGAACGTAATTAAACTACCTTTTATGTATAGACTATAATGCAGTGGGCCTCTATAAAGCTAGAAGTATGTGATTCACATTCACATTTATTGATGACGTATATACGTTTGCTTTTAAAGGTTTAATGAAAAAAAAAACGTAACACGAAACCTCTTTGAAATATTCACGTAAGTGGACAGACGAGTACAAAAAGAAATATTAACCAGTTTTCTACTTATGATAGATAGTAATTTATTGAAATAAGGTTAGCCTTGTGCTTTGTCTCAAGACAAAAATTAAAAAGGTCTAATATGCACTTGTAACTGCAAGCATGAGTACGTTTCAGAGCAGGGTTTTTCCCCTCTTTTTTGTGATAAGTATGAACTCGTTTTACTTAACTGTTGAAGCAAAATGGTGTATACAAACTAAAACCAAAACATCATTAGATTGTTAAACACTTGTATTATATTGTCATCTTCATTTTGGATATACATTTTTGTTTATGTCAATCTTGAAGTTTTTTTTTCATTGGGTCCGTTGGCGTGGCGTTGTACGTCTTGTACATCAAAGAAACTATAGATTTGGTGTGCTGGAATGGTTAACATTCTGTCATGATCTCGGGGAGATTATAAAATTGCTTATATCTGGATTCAGGTTTGACCTTGTGGTCTCACCTTTGATCTTTCTTTGACCTTGGATGTCAATCACAATCTCACTTGTTGGATTGGGGATGGTTGACATTCTGTTATGATTTGGGGGAGATCATAAACTTGCTAATACCTGGATTCAGGTCTGACCTTGTGGTTTCACCTCTGACCTTTCCTTGACCTAGCAGATTAATCGTAGTTTCACCTATTTGGTTTCTGTTTGAAAAATACAACAGTTATAAGAATGCTTGGTTATTATATGCATAACTGTTGGAGTGAGGGAATGTGCAAACAGTTTCACCGTGTTAGAGATATATTATAGTATTTCTTTAGCGGTATTTATAACTTATTATAAAAACAGTCATGAAATGAATATTCACGCTAAATATCCACCTTTTAATGTTTGTGACACGGGACAATGACACAAACGTTTTACGGGTGTTTTTACGTGTCACGTTGCAAACGTGTTCTCCTCCCACCCACCCCGCCTCTAGTGCTACGTTTTGTCAGTTTTCGTTTTCAGAATTTTGTTACATTAATACTGACTGGGCACCATGGCCAGCTAACCAATCACAGTCACAACTCGTGATTTTTTTTGTTAATATATGATAAATAGAACTACAAACGTCCAATGTAAATGTATTTTATTTCAAGTCCTATCTGAAGTGATCTTAGTGGGTCAGCAAGTTTGGCATCTAATCACAGGCTGTCACCAGGCTGTGAGGACATGTCCCTATATATGTCCCTGGCTGTTGGACCGGGAAGTAATATAGAGAGGTTCACTAAAAAGACGTTTAAAAAGCACGTCACGTTAAATAATTCGCGTAAGAGATACGTTAGGTTTTAAGTGGATGCTTTTGCTATATTAAGGTTTACCATACACGTCCATAGAAGGGTAAAGTCAATGCAGTTTCTTTGATGTACTACAAAAGAAGCTTGCTTTGTAAATATGCATCCGGAATTTATATGACATAACATAGTGAGCTGGAACTTGACCAATATCTTGTGTACATATTTATCTGCAAATGGGGCTGTGATTATTTTATTTACATCATGCATATTTTACATAAAATAGATAGGGGGAGAGTGAACGTAAGGAAGCTAGCCTTTACGTTTAAAATGTAACATCAGAGAGGTTTAGTACACCTTTTAAAAAGCACGTCACGTTAAATAATTCCCATAAGAGAATACGTTAGGTTTCAAGTGGAAGTGTTTGTTTTATTAGGGGTTTAACAATACGTCCAAAAAGGAATGCAAGTTGACATAGTTTCTTTGATGTACTACAAAAGAAACATGCTTTGTAAATATGCCTCATATATTTATATGGGCAAAATATAATCTGATGTACATATTTATCTGCATATAGGGCTGTGATATATTTATTTGTATTTTTTTATATAAAATAGATAGGGTTGGGTGAACGTAAAGAAGTCGCCTGCTGCTGACTTAAATAAGTTTGCATTTAGGTTTTGACAGCCTAAACGTAACACCAAACGCCAGCGTGCAGACATGAAAGGAATTATTGGACATAATAGAGCGGTTTAGTGTTACGTTTTGATTATCAAAACGTCAAACACAAACATATCCACATCAGCAGTAGGTGTGTATCAGTTGATTTTTAGCGTTTTAGGGACCAACTACGTTACGTTTTATACGTAAAGTGGGACTTCTTACGTTCACTAACGCGGATCTATTTTAAATAAAAACCACATCTTGCAAATAAATATAGGGACCAACTACGCTTTGTGTGGTGTGATTTTCTTACGTTCACCAGTACATATCTATTTTTTTAAATAAAATAACACGTATCTATTTGAAATAATAACTACATATTACAAATAAATATTTCACACCCCATAGGCAGATAAATATGTACATTATTTTATTATTGCATTGCTTGATCATTTATACTTGATAACATAATCTTACATTCATTAATGATGCTAATAATTATAAGTATTCCATTCTCTTTACATGGCATATATACATATATTTTATTCATATTTTACACAATAACAATTGAGTTTATTAGTGATATTTTATTATTTGTTATAATCATTACACACATTTTAGTTTTCATTCAATCTACTTAATCTTACCACACATGATTGACAGGTTCATCTAGTCAGTATATAATCTATGAGCTGTATCTGTTAATGGGGGGGGGGGGGGGGGGGGGGGGCATACTGCTCAGTCATTTAGTTGTATATGTTTGAGCTAGACCGATTGCACGAGCCGTCATTCCTCTGATCTTGCCAGTATATCTTGGTATAATAGTAAATTGCTTTGGGAGTTGGACCCAACATCCTGCTTCCTCTTACATGGGTGCCTACACTAAGTACCTTTTTAAATTCTACAAATTCTCTATTCCTAAATTTAACCATTTGCCATCCACGTTTTAATATTTGGCCTACTCTTATGTGGCATGGCTTTCCTCCACCTACTGGAACTAATATATTATAACAGTTACAACTTATAAAATCTATATTCTATTCAGTTCACCTTTTGCCATCCACTTTTCAATGTTTGGTTTACTTACACGTGGTATGGCCTTCCTCCATTTATTGGAGTAACATATTACAATACCTGCCAGGCACTTTTCAATGTTAGGTTACTTTTGTGGCTTGGCTTTTCCTCCATACATATATCTTAACTTGATTAGATACACTGTTTCCACTGGTTGCATGTCATCACTCTTACCCTGGGTTTGAACCCATTGGCTTAGGGTTTTGCCCTACTTGTGGTCCCCTGTATCTCCAAGATCAATACATATTGCTTGGCCTTGTACCAATAATTTCAACCCTCTTGTGGTGACTTTTACTTTCGAAGTCCAGCCAAAATGGTTGACCTTGAACCAAACTTATTTGACCCCCTTTTTCACATCTGGTTCATATAGTGTGGTCCTGCAACCAATGGCTTTTGGAAGCAAGTTCAGTAAAAGTATTGTTAAACAAATATTTGTGAATGTGCATGTAAAAATTATTTGGTAGATTGAATAGATATTTAAACCCATTGCTGTCTTTTACTATGTTCTGTCAGACGTACTGGGGACTGATATCTATTTTTAAATAAAATAAGTATCTATTTTTGAAATAAAAACTACAGATTACAAATAAATATTTCACGCCACCATAGACAGATAAATATGTAAACTACATTTTGGTCAAGTTTCAGTTCACTATATTTTTACCATATGAACACCAGACACCTATTTACAAAGCATGTATGTTTTGTAGTACATCGAAGAAACTGTGTTCACCTGCACTCTTTCGTATGGACGTATTTCTATACCCTCATAATAACAAACGTATCCACTCCAAACGTAACGTATGGTCGATGATCCAGTTTTCGTTCTAGCACTAGTTTTCATGTTTGCAACATTTTTAATAATATTTCAGCCAACATAAAACGAAATTTCTTCAAATGAAAACCATCAAAATCTGCTTTTATTTGTCTTTAAAATGATATATTTGCCATTTCTGTAGTTGAATCAGGTACTTGGATATCACTTGTCAAACTCTTTTAATTTAACTTATTTTGGGTTCAAACCATACTTTGTGTGCCAATAAATTTTATCCATTCAATGTGAAATTTAGTTAATCTTTAATTGCTTGTAAATCTGCCAATACCTAACGAAATTTTACAATTAAAACACCATTGAAAAGGTTATTGTGTACATAGTTTAAAATTGTGTCCTTTTTGTGTGTTATTGTGTGAAAATTATTTAAATTTTAAAGTTTCTGAAATAGACAACAGATAGCATGAAAACTGGGTCAGTAACCCTGTGACATATAGCCTTCCACATTCATAATTCAATTAATAAAACATATTTTTTCAGCAGTTTAGTTGATATTTCCCTCATAAATTCGGCATAAAAACTCCCTAAAGTATTTTATAGTTGCGGGAAAACTTAACATAGATATGTTTTATTATATAATTTATTTTATTTATAATTTTATTTTATAATTTATTTATTGATATATTATAATTAGCATGATTACTAGTGTACCTACCTATCTCTTAAGGGAATTATTTTACGTTACGTGTCTTGTAAACGTTGTATTCAACCTCTCTAGTAAACGTCAACGCTTAGACGTGACAGAAACGGATCCATTTTTGCAGTGTCTTGGAGACCCCACAAAGTATATATGCATTGGATTTTACTTGGGTTTTATTGTAATGTTAAAGTCCCCACTCATGAGCACACTTCAGTGTATGTGTTCAGTCATCAGTTTACGTTTGTGTTTTCTTTTTGGAATACATAAGTTTGACAGAACTTGACATAAGTTAGCATACACCGTTAATTGGCACAAAAAGCAATATCATTCCCCCACCCTAACAGTTATGCATATAATAACCAAGCATTCTTACAGTTGTTGGATTTTTAATAAGAAAATCAAACAAGTGAGACTATGTTCAGCTCAAGGTCAAGAAAGGTCAAAGTACAGACGTGTGTGGTAATGTTGCCGATTTTTGTGGGTTTTGATTTTAAGCATAATATTGTACTATTGCTCCTTATAAGAAAACACACTCTAGAAGATTAATTTACGTGATCTTATTTGTGTAAAGGTCGTTTATAGTTTTGTACTTATGTCAGTACTTAAATGTATCCCCGACAAGTAGGAATACTATCGATCATGCATGATCATCGTCCACGTCCGCAGAGATTTTCTTGTGTTCAACCTACAAGCCACATTTCTTTTGGGATTTCGTTTTAACTTTGCAAGTGGCTTGCTATGGTAGAGATCTGGCCACCCTATTCTTTTGGTAGCCCAGGAGTCAGAATTATGCTCTGGCCAGTCAAAAACGTCAACAATTTTGACTATTGCTTGTGTTCAAGCCATAGGACATAGTTTCTTTCAGACTAATTTTATATTTGGTCCGTGAATTGGTGGGTATGACGTCCCAGACTAAAAATCAAGTAATAGCTATTTTAATTTTTAGTGAAGCTCACTTAAAACGGGCGTAAATAAACCATTTTTTATTGTGTGTATGAGTCAGTCAGGCCCATTTACAACAAGGGTAGGGAAGGCTATAACCAGCTTTGATTTTAAGACTTTACTTTGCACTTACTTTGCAGTGTCCAAATTATATTGGGGTAGAGTGGTGGTTTCTGTTGGAGCCAGTAAAAGCTAGCTCTCTGGGACTGTTTGTCTGTTAATTAAAGAATTTTGAGGTTTGTTTCCATTTAGCGGTTTTACTCAAATTCTTGACCATTACAAGCAGTCATTTGCCTGCGACTTAAATTTAATTTCTGTTACTGGAATAAATTGGGTCTCACTGACCCAGCCTTGGGTAAGTGTTTGGAATTTGATTGATGTTTACATGGGTAATACACTTGCCTCCCCACCTCTGAGGTCAGCGGTTTGAACCCAAACACCATGTGGAAAGTTGGTAGTTGCTTGCCGTTGGTCAGCAGCTTACAGTACAGAACCAGGGGGCTCAGTGGTGTAGCGGTTAGAGTTCTCGCCTCCAACCTCTGAGGTCGCCAGTTCAAATCTCGGGCCGGGCGCTTCATGTTGGAAAGTTGGTAGTTACTTGCCGATGCCCGGTGGTTTACAGTGCAGTATGCACTGGTTTCCTCCATCTGTAAACTACCCGTCGCAATATGACCCTGGCTGTTGAATGCGACATAAAACAACAAATAAATAAATAAATACAGTACAGAACTTTGACCAACTGTATGTACTGGTTTCCTCTGGCCATAAAACCACCCGTCGTGATATGACCTATACAATGTGTTGAAGGCTACATTAAAAACCCAAATAAATAAATAAATTGGTTGATTTTCACATTGTTTAGACTTGGGTTGGAACCTAACTCATGACAGCCTGTGCAATTCACTGAACAGCTGTCCTGATAAGATCTCAGCTGATGACGGGGGTGTAAAACCCCCGGTCTGATCTTTAATCTCTATAAACGTTTATTTGAGAAATAATTTTAAGATAAAAGCAACCATTTCAATAAATACTCCCAGTCGTACAAAATAGGCATTTTTATAATCCCTCAATGAAACAAGCTTTAGCCTCTCATATCTATCATTGTATGTGCGGGATTTGCAAGGCACACTTAAGGTACCCATGCAATTTAATAACAGAATTTCAAGGTCGCACAGACACTGCAATGAAAATTGACATGTACATTTTCTCTGCGTGCACGCAATATGGCCATAAACGCATCCATTTCTCAAGGGTAACTTACGAGAGACTTGCGCACTTGCATTTCCCTTGCAAGTGTTGCAAGATCTCCCCATTCACTTGCAGGGTTTGCACATGCTGTATAATACACTCACGTGTACCTTGCATCCATATTAACCAACTGTGGGACCTGTAGCCAGTCACAGTCTGTTCTTTGATGTTCCAAGTACTGACACTCTTGTCAGAAAAATATTCCTTGTTCGCACATGCAAATCTATGGTGCCCCACTACCAGGCTACGTTCATATTACGTGCATTTACGTGTATATACACGTATGATGGGATGTAAGAGAAGCTTTACAAGAGACTTGGGCACGTGCATTCTCCTTGCTAGTGTTGTAGGTTCTCTACATTAACTTACATTGTCTGCATGTGCCGTATGATACACTCACGTGTACCTTGCATGTATATAAACCCACTGAACAACCTGTAGCTAGTCGCAGCCTGTTCTTGGATATTCATCTATTGACACACTTGTTGGGAGACTTAAGCTATTTTGCACGTGCAAATCGTTACTACCCCACTACCAGGATATGCTCATATTTTTCAACAATATTTGCAGCACCCTTACGTGTGTATACATGTACAAGAAAAGCTTAAATTTTAATGGAAGAATTTGGCAATAATTTCCCTCATATTTTTCAAAAAATATTTGCAGCACACGTACAAGAGAAGCTTAAGGTTTTAATGGAAGATTTTGGCAATAAGTTCCCTCAACGGAAAAATAGACAAATACACGAGCAACGTATTTTTTTTACTTCCCAACACTAAAAGGGTTAATACTTGCACTAATTAGAAACCCCTCTATAGAAAGTAGACACAATATATGTGTGAACAAAGTTACTATCACATGTACTTATTTAAGGAAAAACTATCTTTTCATGTAAAACTTTAAATACATCTCAAGTCAAATTGTCAGGCGAAAATGATCAATGAATTTCGGGGGTCCTCTCAAAAACTACAACGATTATTCCCATTTACGTGCATCCCACAACAAATGTTCTAGTTATTAAAATGATCTTTCCTTTCCTTTCTGTGGAAGTTAATGAGACATTAATTTTACCATGAAAACACATTACAACATGATATTACTGCTTTGTCGTTAAATGTTATTCAACGGTGTGTGTGTGTGGGGGGGGGGGGGAGGCTTCTTTTCAAAAATAAAACACGTGATATATAAATTGAAACTGCATTGAATTTGAAGGTTGGGGATTTACCATTCTTGATGTCTTCACACAAATGAAGATCTCAAACTATTTTACTGCAAATAGGATATACCTACACAATATTTTACAACATGGTTACAGATTAGGTTTATTTTCCGTGAAAAGTTAGTTTTTAATTTAGGCTGGCAATTGAGTGCATTATTACAGATAAACGTAAAACTAACAAATAATAACTTTAATAGCGTGAAGAAAGTTATTAATAATGAACAAATAACATCCTACCTTGAATCTGTTTTATAGTCAGTTCTTGAAAATTGCTGCCTCCAATTAAAAGCTCAGACTTTTTTCCTCTCAGGAAAATATATGTATGTAAACTGCTTTCCTGAAATGTTCTTTACTTTCTACCCCTGCTTTTCACAGCTAAATGTCGTCTGCCTGCGGTCTGACGTCACACCAACTTGTCTTCTGTCCTCCAACCAACTGCTGCGTTTAAAAAAAAAATCTAGTAGCCGGGAGGCTATCTTATAGCAGTATGTCTGAGAAGCAAAAACCACCCTGTGCAGTAATGACGTCACTTCCGCTGACTGACTTCCTGTGTGAGGAATTTTCCTGGCGAAAAAACAATGGGGGCTAGGAGAGAGTCTCTTTTTGGTCGTCACTGTAAAAGTACTTGTCCAACAATATATTGTATATTATCTCTCCACAAAAAGCTCAAATAACTTCATTTGAAAGACCCCTTCCCGTCAAGGAATTTCTAAATTTCTTCCTGTCAAAGTTATCAAAGAAAAAGATCTTCAAATAAAACTCTGCAGTTTCGTCAGTGCAAGCAAGTTGCTCACACTATACACAAGCTAACTTTTCTATTTCTCAACGTCCCAGAAACCTTTTGTCCTGTATTTGTGTATGTATTCTCTCTTCTCCAGAATTGGTCTCTGTCTCTCAGCTGCTGAGCTTGCAAAACTCCTCACCACCCCCCAATAAACTACAGTCTCTGACACAGTCCTGAAAACTGCTGCCTTGTGTCACCTCTGATAGCAGCCTATACCAACGACCCACTTACTATATAACACCTTGGTGGGTTTTTTCTCTTCCTCTCTTGTGGGTTCCAGAGTCTGAGCTAAGCACACACCAACACACACACGTCCATATACACAGACACATACACTATCTGTCCATCACTTGGCACCCTGCGTCTTCGAGAGAGAGAGAGAGAATAGCTGGCATATCACTGATTACAGGGAGTCCTCGCCAAATCTCGTCCAGAACGAGGTCACACTTGAGTTGATTCCAGAGAACAGGTCTGCCCCCCATCTACCCCCCCCCCCCCCCTATCCTTCTCAGTTCCAAGGTATTTAAAAGATGTTGCTTCAGAGAATATATGGTCGAGTGAGCATATCAACATCTTCGGTGACTTCAATACAATTCCACCACAACTCTTGCCAAAAAAAAAAAAAAAAAAAAAAATGAAAAATGATATTTGTCTGCTAGTTGACAGATAGAAAAATGATTTTTTTTATATATATATATTCATCAGAAATGCCCTCCCCTCTGAAATTCTTTGAAACTTTGCAGAAGAGGAGGGGTGATATGTCTGTGAAAATAAGACAGAGGGGGCTCTTCAATCACCCAAACAGCACGGCCTAGCAGACGACATTTTTTGTGACAGAGAGGTGGGCGGGAGTTTGACAGGAGGGGCTCCAAATGGGGACCAAATGTGTGTAAAGCTGAATCCTGGGTAGTTGGTAAGGAATTCTACCCACAAAATGAAACGAGAAATATAAATTGAGATCCATGTTAGGAAGTGTGGGCCTATGTTGTCATATTATTTGCATCTTAAAGGAGAAAGTGAAGATTGAACAGAAAAGTTTTTTAAAGTAGAAAGCACTTGTAAAGTGCATAACTACGCCAAAGCAGCCATTTTAATAATTGAAACTCACGTGAGACTATTATTACGTTATCTGTTTTTTTCCTGGGGGGCGGGGGGAGGGGTGGGGCTGATTGTCTCTTACAGGAAAGATAATTGCAGTTAACCTACTACTTCTGAATTATGCTGAACCAGCTTTCCCACTTGAGGCCGTGCCGGGAATCGAACCCTGGCCTCAGAGGTGGGAGGCGAGAGTGTTACCACTCTGCCACCGTGGCCCCTCTGTCCAGAATAGAGAATAAAATGAACTGCAGCATGATCACCTCAAATTTGTCTTCAGAAGAATTATTTATTTGTATGATGAAGTCGTTATTGAAACTATTTGTAAAAAAAGAGAGAAAATTGTCGTTAGAAAAATTGTCCATTGAATGTGTATTTCAAATGAAGCCTGCATTGCTCCATAATATTATACATGGCACTATAATAAATAATAAAACATAAGGGATATGAATAAATACAATAGCAGTATCAGATATTAGCAATAACATCAACTTAAACTGGGAGGGGGGGGGGGGGGGGTAAAACTTTATAATCGTGCATATTACGTTTCCCGTTTTACGTCCCATTTTGGGTTCCAATATGAAAGTTCACGCTGTTTTAAACTATTTCAAAATTTACTGTGCATTTACGTTTTTACCCCTTTTTAGATAAACAAAAACATTATAAACTTTGCATTTACATTCTTTAGAGGATATATTTTTTACTCTCTTGTCAGATTATATAAAAATAAAAAAACTCCCGTCTATTATGTTGCACTGAGAATATGGAAGCTTTAACGTCTTACGTGAAAACATGTCAAATCAAACAATTATTTAGAAAATATTTGCGCATGCGCGAGAATACACGCCAGGGGAACTCGCCCATTTCTTAATACTAAATACATTGGATCTACTTGACGTAGAGACGGGGAGAGGAAGGGGGGGGGGGGGTAAAAATGATCCATATTTAGACTACACCACATTGTCGTAAGTATGCGTGAAGTCGCCGTAAATTAACCACAAATATTGTATCACAATAGCTCAGTAAATGACTGATGACATAACTCCTCTAGAAAAACATTAGAAAATGTTACCCAGCAAGCTTGTACAACTATTTAGCTTCTTTAACATGAGAATCAACTCCCCCCTCAGGCCCCGGCGTAGTAATATATAGATTGCTCTCCCCGGGCGATAATAACGTGAAAAAAACTACAATTAGTGTAGAAACATAAACGCCCAATAAAAGGTGATCTATGGACAGTCCCCTGTCTTTTTAAAAACAAACAGAAGGCGTTTGTTTGGTCAAAATTTGAAAGACAGAAATGTTCAAATTGCTTAAAAAAAGGAGTGTACATAGGCACATACGTGGTTCTGTGATTGACACAGAAATTATGTAACCTTTTTTCATAAATGTGTTATGCCTCAGAGACAAAGGAAAACAAATTTAATTTCTCTACGGAAACCCATAGAGATCAAAGCTTGGAAATTGGTTTATCTAATGATGACTAGATAACAGCGTTATCTCCTAATTAAAAGATAATCTATATTAAGCGGTTGGTGGGGGGGATATCAATCGTCTGACTTGACCGCCTTTTGTAATTTCAATAAATTGTATATAAAGGTTCTATGTCTTGATCACTCATGTCAGTCAAGTCAAGTCAGTCACCAAGTAAGTTGGTGTGTATGTGAGTAGATTTCAAATTTAAGTGTGTCAGTACATAAAATGTTACTTTACACGAATTACAGTAACAAATACACTAACTGAACAATATTTACAAATAATCAACAAGTAATGGTTATACAATAAGCTAATATTTGGAAAGATGGGAGGAGAAGGGGGGGGGGGCAAAAGCACGTGGTGAAAAGATAAAAGAATTACAATAGTCTAGATTGAGTTTAACGGATATGAACTCTTCCCATAAAACGCAAGGAATTCTGGGAACTACCAGGAAGTATTTCAAAGGACACAGTTAAGGTTTTACGTCCCGTTCAACAGCCAGGTCATATTGGGACAGGTCCTCAGCATTGGCACTTGTGTGAGTCAAACCCACACACTGAGGGAACAGCCACCAAAAAGTACTTGTCTCAGGTGCTAAGGTATTCTTTAATTATCAACTAGAAACTGTATTTGACCTAAATGGGAGACATACATAGACTGGGGTATATCTTTTATTACTTGACGCCACTTTTATATGGATTGGTAGCGTTACAAATTCGTCAACAAGAGCCCTCTTTTCGTCGGTGTATCGTTCATTATGTAACCTACATATTGGAAAGGTGTTTCTACAGAGCTTATGGTCGTTTTTATTGCATGAAAATCCATGCAGAAATGGTAGAGAAATCTCAAGTTAAAAACTGCAATTTTTATATTTACTGGCGCCCATGTATACATGGCTCAATTTTTGCCTTTTACTTATCCAAAATGGTGGATGATAAAAGTAAATACATCCTTCATTAGACATATCAAAATGTATATCAAAATGTATATCATAATTGAAGATTAAAAATATAATTCTTGTGCTACGCACTACTATCATATTGCCATCTTCATTCGTAATGCAGTGTATATATTTCTTTCGTATGCATCAGTTTGGAAACTTTTCTGTTGGATATGTACATTAAGTGCCACAAAAATACAGGGGAAGGTCCTTGTTGGTCAAACAGTTGGCAAGTTTAGCATCTACTCCCCGGCTGTCGCCTCTCTGTGAATTTGACTCCAAACAAGTAGCTGTTGACCTTTCCAAATAAGACCCCAACTGTTGAACAGGATGTATAACTCCTAAGTTTGTTGTACCCCTCTCACAATACAGGCGGTATATCCCCCACGGTAGGCCGCGTTGGGGAAACATCCCTGTCCTTGGATCGCTGCCTGACATCTGCTTGCAAACTTGAGAGTCGGAAGCAAACCGTCTATAACCTTGCGCGTCCCTACGTTTTGAAAAGTTAAAAATTTCGGCCTCTGATTTCAGAACCATGTTCATGTGCAGATGAAAACAAGCATACGCAGATAAATTTCTTACTACGGTAACGGAGGGTGTGATCCACTGTGTATATAAGGTTGTGTCTCTGTCGTCTTTCGGTGTGATAAGGCGACATGAGGTGAGTGGAGGTAAATGGACGTTTAGCCACTGTGCCACAAGGTCACATTACAAACCTCAGACGGTAGTTGAAGGACAGGGGCATTTCACGCAATGCCTATAACCACAAATTATATCACCTGTAGTGTGAATGCTACACCAAATGTTGTAAGGTATGGAGGATCCTTGGGGGCGGTTCCACCCCCGAGTACCCACGGACGTAGCACCTGTAGTGTGACAGGGGCATAATAAAGGGGCGCAGTGGGTAGTACCCTCTCCTCACCCTCTCCTCTCAGATTACAGGTTCTAGGTTCGCTCCCTGGCCCCAACCCAATATGGGAAAGTTGGTAGTTGCTTGCTGACGCTCAGTGGTTTTCAACTAGTATGCACTCCTCTTCTCCATCCCTTGAACTACCTGTTGTGATATGGCCCTGTACAAATATGTTGAAAGCGACGTTACACCCAAATCAACATTGTAAATTTACTATGACTATTTCCATAAATTACGAAATCAACCTTGTAGTTACAGGCTATATCTTGTAATTAAAAGATACTATTCTTCTTAAACTTATCTTGTAAAACAGCTTTATCTTGCAATTATCAATTAAGCCTTATCTAGTAATTACAGGAAAGATAATTTTTCCCCATTTGACCTCTCTAGCCTCCTGTGGATTCCCACGTCTGAATTTGAGAAGCCCCCCTTCTCTGGGATAAAAATACATTTTTAATTAGTCCAAGAATGCACACCGGTAATTATGGTCGCGGGTAATTTAGAACTTAATTCTAGCTCTTCTTGAGAAGAAAGTTTAAAAACTACCTTAATTTTGCAGTATATGCCACAGTTTGTGAAATTTTGCCCAGTCAGGAACTCTCCCTTTCTATTTCCTTCACTTGTTTTGAAATTTATGATACACTCGTCATTTTGGGGATTATATCAGGACTCTGATCTCCAATGATACAAATTTATTATTATTATTATTATTACTTTTGGGGGGAGGGGGGAGATGCCCAAGAGTAGCGAAGTTTACATACTGTAGTGAATTTCCTATTGCTTACTGTAATATATATGTGTATCTTTTTTTTCTTAAAATAGTTTAAAGTTTCTTAAGGAAGGTACAATCATTGACTTAATCAACGTCCCAAGACGTACACAAATACATTCCATCTCTGGGAAGTACTTCTTAATGAAACAAGTCTTTTGGGATCACCAGGGCACGTCTATAAATAAAAGTCATTAAAAACACTGTTACACCCATGTCACACTGACCCGATCAGGGGGCTTTCAGATCCCTGCTATTATTTGTTTATTTTATTTTGGGTTTTACTGTGCTTTCAACACTGTACAGGTCATATCATGATGGGTAGTTTTGTGGGCAGAGGAAACCAGCACATACAGTTGGTCAAGGTTCTGTACTGTAAACTGCAGACCATCAGTAAGCAACTTCCAACTTTTCCACATAAGGTCCAGGGTTTGAACCGCCGGCCTAAGGCGGGGGGAGGTGAGTATGTTACCACTGCGCCATCGTGCCCCCCTGCCATTAGAGAACAAGTTGAGAATGTGTGAATTTGTACCTAAACATAGCTTAAAGTTTCTCAATATTATTGCTGCCACTCTGATTCAGATGTCGCCACAGACATTTCGAACTCGCCCAAACTATCGGGTCGTCAACATGGTCATGAGGGTTTTAAGACCAATGAAGGTCAAGCTTTGTCACTTTTTTTTGCTGGGCTGGTCATACACAGCAGGGATTTTTTCAGTCATTTTTGCCACAAAGCTGTAATACTCCTCTATTATTCTAGAGCTAGGTCAAATTCTGACGTCACAACTAAAAAGAAATGAGCATACATGCACCAACAAAAACAGGACAGTTTTTAGACCTGAGAATACAACCTATTTCATCACTTTCCTTAGCTTCCTGTATACACAGAAATCATCCAGGGTAGGGACCCCTGGAACTTTGTCCCATGAAATTTGCCCCTTTTACCCTTTCCTACGTTATCACTCTTGCACAGAAATGGTTGTGTTATCAGCTGAAAAATCGAATATTTAACCTAATATTCAACATATTTTTGTAGGTTATCGATATTTGTACATTATAACTCTTGAGCAGTCATCTAACAATAATAAAATATTAAAAAATGATTTCGGTCTGTGGTTTAGTTTCAATTTTGAGCAACGTATTTCATGGGCGCAAACTTCATGTGACAGGTCTGTGATCTCACTGGGTCCTGCAAATGGAAGCCTTCGTTCTGCTAAGTAATTGGTTAGCTCTTTAAGTTAACCCTAAGTTAGCAAACCCTTGTGTATATCACAACGTAAGTTACTTTACCCTTGGGTATTTTTTTTCGTAAAAAACCCTCAAATTTAAAAGATAACTCAGACCCTGTCGTTAAGTATTAGTTGTCTAAACCCTCAGTTCTCTACATCCAAATAAATATAAAGTTATGATTATTGTATAAGACAAAGTTACTGACGTGTTGTACAATAAAGTTAAGAATATTTTATCCAAATTTTGATGATGATTGAAATATTTTAATTAATATTAATAAACTGAGGGGGGATTTCTTACGACAATGTAACGACTATTCAAAGAATGCTTCCAGTTACCCCTGACTTCTTTAGTAAAAGTGTTGTTGTATTGTCATTAAGTATTAGTTAGTTTGCTCTTTTACGAATACTTCCAATTATAGGGCCCAGATGTATTGTACCTGCCACATTCATTCTCAGCCAATCAAAACGCTTGAAACTTCTCAAAGTGTGGGGGAAATCCCGCATGAGAAATTCGAGTAAAATATGGGTAAAGATTCTTAAAATAATCAGGACTGTGCATTTTGTTGAAACGGGCGGGTGTTTCACCTGTTTTAGGGGTGTGTGTCATAATGTGAACTATGACAAACGAGTCTGATACCATGCAATATATACTATATTACTCTACCCTATTCAAGAAGGTACGGTCTCTCGTTTTTACACGCAATGCCCATCCCCTATCTGCTACTGCTGCCTAGCGGGTAGCACAATCACACCTAAGAACACAGAGATGACCTGGGTTCAATCCCAATTGCAGGCAGATGCACAGTAGCTTGAATGACTGCTTCAGATATGGGTTCTTTCTCATTGGGTCCTGTCCAAAATGGCATCCCAAAGAACCTTAGGGATGTTGATGAATGATCATCCTTGAAACTCCGCCTGTTAGGAGAATATCTGACCTATATAGACTGGGCAAGATAAGTCAAATGATATTGTGAGTTGAATATTAAAGGAGAACTTTGACAGAGTATTAAGTAGTAATTACACCAATGCCCAGCTCCCTTGCAGGACTAGGTAACACCCCCGTTTGTCCAGACCATTGTGACGGCCCCATTAGTTGGGGCTGAAGTGAATATCTGACGTAATATATGGTGTAATCTCGTGTTACTGACTGAATAAAGTGGTATGTACACTTACCCAGACAACCAGACTTATAATCTATTTGACATACTTGGAAAATACACAAGATAAGGAAATGCATATTTGTGTACACACACGTTGAAACATTTGAACATTTGAAACTATTGTAAATCTAATTTTAATGGGCGAAATGTGTGATATATGGTTTACAAGCCCTCCTGGGTTTTATTTTTAAATAAACAAGTAAAGTCTGATGTATATATGACGTGTAAGTTAATATCCCTTTGAAAAGTCTGTGTTTCTTTCAGATGGTTGTAAATTAGACTTACTTAAGGGGGAAGTGACGGGCTAAGGTTTATGGCTGGTGATAATAACATCGGTTAAAAATCTAGGGTTTTTTTGTGCCATTTGAAGATCATAATTGTCTTTTTTGCTTACAAGGGGACTTACTACTTTAATACATCCAGCTCCCTTTGAAGGAAACAAGAACGACAAAGCAACCAAAACATAGAAATAACGACAGTACTGGAAGAGCGCGAAGTGCCACCAAGGCCTAACACCTCCAGTACTGCTTAAGCTTCGCTTACATCCCGTCGTATGTGCACGTACGTCCTGGTTATAGAGAAAAGTAAGGGACACTTAATGTACACTTGCGATTTTATAACTTAATTTAAAGGTCACACAGTCCCTGCAATGAAATTTGACATGCACATTTTCTCTGCGTGCACGCAGTATGGCCATAAACGCATCCATTTCTCAAGGGTAACTTACGAGGGACTTGCGCGCATGTATTTCTCTTCCAAGTGTTGGAAGATCTCCCCATTCACTTGCAGGGTTTGCAGATGCCGTATAATACACTCACATGTACCTTGCATGTATATAAACCCACTGTACGACCTGTAGCTAGTTGGAGTTTATTCTTTGATCTTCAAGTTGTGACACCGTTGCTGGTAGAATACTCCCTTGTTTGCACGTGCAAATCTCTACTACCCCACTACCAGGCTACGTTTATATTTTTTAACAATATTTGCAGCACACTTATGTGTATGTACACGTACGATGGGATGTAAGAGAAGCTTTACCAAGGAACTGCTGCATTGATGTACTGCAAATTTTCACGCTAGGTGTAGCCTTGCTGAAGGGTCAATTTTCTTTGCAGTTAGGGAAAATTTTCTATTCAGATAAGGTAGTTTCAGTTTATATAATGTACCCATTCGTGTCCTGACATTTTACATTAGCATACAGCTAATAGAGGGTGATAAGCTTATGTCTACTTAAATGTATGAGTGCCTCATGAATGCCGAATATCTGTGTGCACGTTTGGAAAAAAAATATCATGCAAATTTGAGCCTTGAGCAAGGCTACGGTAGGTGGGTCTTGGTCTAACATGGAACTGATATAATTTTGGGTATGATCCACAGTCAACCCTAGATCGAGGATTTTTTTGCCATTGCACTGATAAAGCTTGTCCTACATCCCATTGTACATGTATACACATGTAAGGGTGCTCCAAATATTGTTGAAAAATATAAACGTAGCCTGGTAGTGGGGTAGCAGAAGATTTACACATGCAAACAGGGTGTATTCTTCTAAAGCCTCTCTTACATTCCATTGCACGTGCATGTACGTCGTGGTTACAGAGAAAAATCGGCTGATTTGCAAAGGACACTTAAGTTACACTCGCGAATTTATAACAGAATATCAAGGTCACACAGGCCCTGCAATGAAAATTGGCATGCACATTATTCTCTACGTGCACGCAGTATGTCTACAAACGCATCCACCAAAAACATCAAAGAGCAGACTGCCACTAGCTACAGGCCCCACAGATATAAAGATATAATTAATATAATTAAAGTACCCGAACAACGTATTTAACAGAAATACTTTAAATCCAGGAGTTTCAGAGTTATAAGCCATTTACTTAGAGCAGCTAAAATGGTCATAGCTGTGTGAAAATGCTACCGATTTTGTTGAAATTCGGCCCTTCTCTGTTCCTCTCTGAAAGCTGGTAGTTGTTTGTAGCTGGTCAGCAGATTAGAGTACAGAACCTTGACCAACTGTATGTACTAGTTTTCCCTGGCCATAAAACTACCTGTCGTGATATGACCTATACAACGTGTTTAAAACGACGCTAAAACCCAAATAAACAATCTAAATAATGATACTGTTTCAATGCTTTGGAAGGATGTTTGTACAAAGATTAAGTTGTATAGAAGTACAATTAGACCAGATTTTGATTCACTATTTTTAACAGCTCTGAATCTCTCAGGCAAAATGCTTTCTGGGGCTATAGAAAAGTTGCTAGGGTGAAAAATCAACTTGAACACCCCCATACTGAGAAGAATTTAGGAAGAATATAAAACCTGAATAGGTTTTCTCCAGGGCAACTAAAAAGGTCTCCCTCCCACGCAAAATCTGGGGTAAATGACATAATACAATAATAATAATAATAATGACAGAAATGAGATTCTTTTGTTAAAAGTCAAGTTGAATAAAAAGCCCACAGATACGTGCTCTGGCGGTTTTCACAAGGATAAAAACCCATAGAAATTACGAAGACTGGTTTTAAAAGGCAGAAATTAAAAAAAAAGAGTAGGTTAATTGTGAATTCTGGTTAAAGACCCGTTATGAAAACCAACCAGAGATTTATGCCCCCCCCCCCCCCTCCCCTGAAAAAAGATGTTGCTGCATTTTCGTGACTTGGTGGTTTCCTAAATGATGAGAGAAAATGCCAGATTAGTTTGTGTGTGTGTTTTTTTAAATGCATTTCTAGATGGTATCTGGAGGAAATAGATGAAGTTATTTTAATTGGCTCTTCACCCACTGTCTTCAAACTGTGGTCTGTTTTCGTAGATTTATGGTTCTCTGTGTGGCAGAGTGGCAACCCACCAAATATATATATAAAAATATATATAACCAAAGGATTCTTCTTTTTTGTGCAAGGTGGTAACATGCCCATCTTATAATTCAAATGGTTTTGGTTTGAGTCTCCCTGAACTTGTCACAGTATTGACACACCCAACCCAGACCACTAAGGTCCATTGTTTGAGCCCCCCCCCCCCCCCTGGATTTGCCGTGGCAGTGTACTGGTAACATGCCCAATTCAGGCCTCTAAAGTCTAGAGTTTGAATCTATGAACTTGTCACAGTTAATGTACTGATAACATGTCTTACTCTGACGTCCAGGGTTTGAGCCTCCCTGAACTTCTCACGGTAGGGTACAGGTAACATGCCCAACTCAGAGCTCTAAGGTCTAGGGTTTGAGCCTCCCTGAACTTCTCACGGTAGGGTACAGGTAGCATGCCCAACTCAGAGCTCTAAGGTCCAGGGTTTGAGCCTCCCTGAACTAGTCACAATACTTTACTGATAACATACCCCACATAGACACCTTCTCACGGTAGGGTACAGGTAACATACCCAACTCATAGCTCTAAAGGCCAGGGTTTGAACCTACCTGGACCTGTCACGGTAGTGTATTGGTAACATGCCCAATTCAGACATCTGAGGTCTCGAGTTTGAGCCTACCTGGACTTTTCACAGTAGCTTACCAGCCACATACCCAGCTCAGACCTCTAAGGTCCAGAGTTTGAGTCCATATGAACTTGTCACAGTAGTTTGCTGGTAACATTCTCGCTCAGATCTCTAAGGTCCAGGGTTTGAGCCTCCTTGGTCTTGTCACAATAGTTTACTGGTAACATACCCAACATTTAAACTTGTCACAGTAATATACTGGTAATATGCCCTACTCACAGCTCTAAGGTCTAGGGTTTGAGCCTCCCTGGACTTGTCGTGGTAGTGTGCTGGTAACATGCCTAACTAAGAGGTGTAAGGTCCAGAGTTTGAGCCTGCCCGAACTTCATGTGGTAGTGTACAGCTAACATGCCCAACTCAGTTCTCCAATGTCTGGAGTTTGAGTTTCCCTGAACTTGTCATGGTAATGTACTGGTGACATGCCCAACTCAGAGCTCTAAGGTCCAGGGTTTGAGCCTCCCTGGACTTGTCGTGGTAGTGTGCTGGTAACATGCCTAACTAAGAGGTGTAAGGTCCAGAGTTTGAGCCTGCCTGAACTTCACGTTGTAGTGTCTTGTAACATGCCCAACTCAATCCTCCAAGGTCCGGGGTTTGAGTCTCCCTGAACTTGTCATGGTAATGTACTGGTGACATGCCCAACTCAGAGCTCTAAGGTCCAGGGTTTGAGCCTGCCTGAACCTGTCGCAGTAGTTTGCTTGTAAAATGTCCAACTCAATCCTCAAAGGCCCAGGGTCTTAGTATTCCTGAACTTGTCATGGTAATGTACTGGTAACGTGCCCAACTCATAGCTTAAAGGTCCAGGGTTCAAATCTACCTGACCTTTTGTATTGTCCTATCACAGTAGGTCCTCGTAGTGAATTGTGCCTCAGAGTCTACCAATGATGGAGATTAAAAAGTCCACATTAGATTAGCTAGATGTTCGAATTTAGAGGTTCAACGATGATATCAGCGACAGTTTTGTTTTTTAAATAATTTACGGTTCTCATAGCTCAGTCATTATTGAAGAGATATCTTCACTGATCTCGTATATCATATTCTTTTTCACTCGAAGCCTTAAAAAAGCCGATGGGTGTAGGGACATTCAGAAATCACTCGTTTCTCTATATCAAAAGGGCATCCAAAATTACTTGATTCCTCTGTGAAGTGTGATTCTTAAGCTGAGGGCCGATGGAGATTAAGCACTATAGAAGGTCACGTTAGATTAGATTACATATATATGTTATAACTCAGTTGTGAAACTGTCCATTTCATGAAATGGACAAGGAAATTGGTCATTTCATGAAATGGACAAGCCAGCTGTCCATTTCATGAAATGGATAAGAAATCCTTTGACCATTTCATGAACTGGACAACTAAATGTAGGAAATTTTAACTTTCACACACAGTAAAAACAAAATTTTTTTTTACGTTTTTATTGAAATACTATATAAGAATACCTTATGAATAGAACTTTAACTTAAAATCTACTGCTGATAAGCAGGTAATTATTATTTTTAATCTTAAATATTAGTTCTAATAAAAATATCTGCTTTATTCATGGCACAAATTTATTTCTAATTTTATAAATAGTAAGTTACTTGAATTGAAATATTACAACAGGATATTCTATATAATTAAGTATATTGGAATAAAATTTTAAAATCTCTCTTACGTGAATTGCCATGAATGACACTTAAATTTTCTTACAGAACTTTGTCCTTTTCATGTTTTTATAGTTGTGTTATCCATTTCATGAAATGGACAATTTCACAACTGGGCAATAATATATACATATCAAAGCAATATGTAAGGGTTTATATAGAGGATTTCTACTGTCACACACAGATGAGATATAAATACCTCAGCAACTAGTTGGGGTTTGTTTATCCTCATAGATAAAGCCTCCTAACAGAGCAAAACTGAAAGCTTTATTCAACTGTCCAGTAACAAAAAATAGGCCTGTTAAGGTATTTATTGAATTTGCATGTAATCGTATTCGTTGGCATTGTATGTAACTTAGAACCTGATTTGTATTTAGAATCACATTTTTTTTTTTAATGTTTGAAAAAAAAACTTCCTGCCACCCCTGATGAGCTGTACTACAATAAACTCCCTAATGATGTGCGCTGCACAACATCAGTTGCCTCCCTCAGGAAAAAGCTCAAAACTTACCTGTTTGCGAAAGCCTATCTGCCGTAGCCTCTCCTGTTACCCCTGTGTCTCCTGGTATGACCTGGCTACATCATTGGATTAACGTTTATTGCTTTGGTTTATGTTCTGAATCGCCTTAGGGAGCCACGGTGGCAGAGTGGTAACACTCGCCTCCCACCTCTGATGCCGGGGTTTGGTTCCTGGCACGGCCTCAAGTGGGAAAGCTGGTAGTTGCTTGCCGTTGGATGGCAGTTTACAGTACAGAACCCTGACGAACTGTATGTACTGGTTTCCTCTGCCCATAAAACTACCCGTCGTGATATGACCTGTACAGTGTTGAAAGTGACGTAAAACCCCAAATAAATGAATCGCCTTAGACTCTGTCATTGATGAAATTAAGCAATATAAAGGTCCACATTAGATTAGATTAGTATAGTAGTAGTGGTGTTGAAACGGAGTGGCGGTGGGGGAGTGGATATTCAGATCAACCCATTCTTCAATGTCCACTGCTACGACAAAGATACAAGTGGCTTGGTGGGCTTGGTGGTGTAGCAGTTAGAGTGCATCCCTTCAACCTCTGAGGATACCGGTTCGAATCTCAGCCCGAGCACTTCATGTTAGGAAGATGGTAGTTACTTGCCGATGCCCGGTGGTTTACAGTGCAGAACCTTGACGAACTAGTATACACTTGTTCCTCCACCCATAAGCTACCCTTCACAATATGACCCTGGCTGTTGAATGCGACATAAAACAAAAAAAAACAGTAAGTCTAAATCTCTTATTTGGAGCCACAAGGTTAAGGTAATCATCAGGTGAGCAGTTACCGTACAAATAGACAGTTTAGCTAGGAGAAAATTTCCTTAATTCTTCATAATTTAAAAAAATTCACAAGAATTAATTTTGACTAATGGCTATATTTTCTACTTGAGATAATAGGGAGGTTTACTGATACGTTTGATAGCCACATAAACTAAATTAATCTCCGTGAGAGATACATTCTGTTTGAAGTGGATGAGTTTGTTATAGTAGGTTTTAGCAATACGTCAATTTGAAGGAATCCAGGTCAACGTTTCTTTGATGTGATACAAAACATGAATGCTTTGCAAACTGTCTGTGATGTTTATATGGGAAAATATAGTGAAATGAAACTTGACCAAAATGTGGTCAACATATTTGTCTGCATTTTTAAATCAAATAGATACGGGTGGGTGAACGTGAATAAAGCCAGACTTTACGTATAAAATATAACGTAACTGACCCCTAAAAACTTTAAAAATCACCTGATACACATCTACTGCTGACGTAAATATGTTTGCATTTTGAGGTTTTGATGGCCAAATCATAACACTAAACCTCTCTATAATACAGATTTAAATTTCCACTAGTGATTAATTTTCACTATCCAAGCTCATAAGCTAAATTAGTTAAAATTAATGACTAGTGGAAATTTCAACTAATATGGTATGTGTAGAAACAACCGTCAACAAAAGACGTGTGACCATAGCTTTAGTAGTTAACAAAATAGGCAGCCGGTCACTGGACTCTAAACTCTGTGGGCGTGGCTTCAAACCCTGTTCATGGCCACATGTACTTAAGTCACCTGTACTGAGTTCTTGTCCTGATACGAGCTGAGCCCTTGAAATGGCCATAAAAAGCAAATATGTTGTTGTTGTTGGGGGGGGGGGGGGGCACAGTGGTAACACACTCGCCTCGAGGTTTAAACCCCGGACCTTATGTGAGGAAGTTGGTAATTTCTTACTCTTGGTTGGCAGTTTACAGTACAGAACCTTGACCAACTGTATGTACTGGTTTCCGCTGCCCACAAAACTACCCACTGTGATATGATCTGTACAGCGTTGAAAGTGACGTAAAACCCCAAATAAATAAAGCCACCCATGTTGTCTACTGGTAAATCATGGAAGAGTTCTCGATGCCTTAGCAGGGCAGAATCTTAACCAGCCAGTCTTTATGGGTTTCCATCTGCACTTGAACAAACAATCTACAGTTATCTTTCCAGCTTGGTCTCTTCCCCCTGTTCAAACACACAGTCCTGTATTACTGACCTGGAACCTCCCTCTGCTAAATAAATTCAATTCTTTTGTGTTAGTTTAGTGCCCCCCGTTCCCCATGTGGGGATGATATTTTGCCTGCAAATCTGTAGATTGGATTGGATAAACAAGAATTACAGAATGTCTTGATTTTAACGTTCTGTTAACAGTCCTTTACAATATGTATGACTCACACAAGATCGATGAGTTATCAGCCACGCAAAAAGTGCCAAAAATTTTGGAAAATTCTCCATAAAGGTGTCTTTTGATATTAAGCTGTGGGCTCTTAAAATTCTGTACCAGATATACAGACAATATGAATTGAAAATGTGGTATGAAAGGTACACATGACTTACTCTCAGTGAACCAATACAAACTCATTTTAACCTGTTTTTGGTGCCATCTAGTTTTTTGTTGTTTTTTTTCTTTTTACAAAGTCCTGACAATTTTAGAAAGCAATCAAAAAAGTTTAAAAAAATATTTAATAGGCCTAAAATTTGTCATTTTCTCAGCGGGGTATAAAAATTCCATGTAAAACATATTTAATTTTTTCCTGTTCCGTGTGAGGTACCACATGTGGTACTGTCTGAAAACTGTACCATCACGGCTGGGTTATTCCAGGTACCTATTTCTATGAAGAAAGAATTTTATTCAAATTCATGCTAAGTTACAAGCTACACTACACATGAAATGGACAAATTAACAAACT
Source organism: Sabellastarte sp. h YS-2021 (assembly GCA_964017235.1). Lineage (NCBI taxonomy): Eukaryota > Metazoa > Annelida > Polychaeta > Sabellida > Sabellidae > Sabellastarte > Sabellastarte sp. h YS-2021. The sequence continues at coordinate 7,140,370 of OZ024940.1, forward strand.
AACCCAAAGCAAAGTCAACCAACTCTTTAACAAGGGGGAAATAAATGTAGAGCAAATTCTTCCAGTTGAGGAGTTAGCACAAGCTTAATACAGAGGTAATCTGCGTATAATAAGAAAAATAAACTTCTATGAAAAAGTCACCATAATTTATAGCTTTAACTTTAGTTGCTGGGTTAAATTTGCAGACAGATTGATCTCCTCGTGTGAACCCACCTTTTATCAGATGTGTAGCGCGTATATGTGCATCGCCCTTAGATTTTAATTCACCCTCGTACCGCTGTTCCATTATTATGGCTACTTGTAAGACGTAGTCGATTTTAAACTTGGGGAGCTGGTATGGCTCATCTTATAACTCCAGGACCTGTAATCTTTAAAATTTTTAGCCAAGTCCTAGGCTTAACTTTTGTATAGCCAAAAAATATAACCAACTTAAGCCTAAGAGTTTTGCAAAGACCTTTTGCGAATAGTACCCCTGATGCAGCAAACCCGACAGGAGGTACCAAAAGGTACCACAGGTTATGTCTTCAGCATACACATCCAAAAAGCACTTCAATCACAGCTTTGCAAACTCAAAGTTTTACGTCCCGTTCGACAGCCAGGGTCATATTGGGACAGGTCCTCAGCACTGCCACTTGTGGGACTCGAACCCACACAGAGGTGACAGCCTGTGATTAGATGCCAAACTTGCTAACCACTAGGCAACTGTGAAGACCTTATCTCAAGTGGTGTCATTGTCTCGGTATATGAGGTCTCGATACCGTGAACAAAACCGTGAGCCATATCTATCCTTTCACAGATAAAACCTAAACTTGCTCTTTAAAAAATGTGCATTGATAATTCATATACTGAAATGAAATAGATTTTGTGTTTCATTTGTGCTGACAGTTGTTAAAATGGTGAATATTTGAAGCAATAACAAGTAAACAAAACTTACGTGTTTTTTTTTCTTACTTCCTGTTGGAAGTGGAAGTATCCATCACCATAGTTACATCACAAAATCATAGCAAAACTACATAAATGTAGAAATTATAATGAATATTTTATTATATTTTTATTAAAAATCCCGTTGTCAAATAAGCTAAAGTTAATAGTTGAATATGCATCGTGGATGATTGTTAATCCTTGATTACCATCCATTTCTTTCATATCTGGTGAATCGGCGATATCGCCACTCATAATGATACCGCTAGCTACCTCTTCAGTGAAGCTTGCCCCTTCTGTCTCCCTGGCATCTCTATGTCAATCTGGGGGGGGGGGGGGGGGGGGCACGGTGGCAGAGTGGTAACACTCTCACCTCCCACCTCTGAGGCTGGGGTTCGATTCCCAGTACGGCCTCAAGTGGGAAAGCTGGTAGTTGCTTGCCGTTGGTTGGAAGTTTGTAGTACAGAACCTTGACCAACTGTATGGACTGGTTTTACTCTGCCTTTCCAACTACCGGTCATGATATGACCTATACAGTGTTGAAAGCAATGTAAAACCTCAAATAAATAAATAAAATCAATGTCGATCTGCTAGGTCTCTGGATTCGGATTTTGACCCAAACCAAGGCAGTTATGTTATCGACAGCATCTGCTCATCTGTCTGCCTGTAAAATTACCAAAAAAGATATCCTTCAAAAATATCTGGATCCATATGGTGATCTGTATCACTACGAAAATTGAAATTGTACCAGTGTAAATGTTTCCCGAAATTTCATCAAAATCTGTCCACAGCTTTTCCAGTTCTTTAGGCAATGAACAGACGAACTGACAAACTCCAGCAAAAACATACGCCCTTGGTAAAGATAATGGAGAGTTTTAGTACAACGTTTACAAGGCACGTAACGTTAAGTAATTTCCTTAAGAGATGTGTTACGTTTGAAGTGGATGCGTTTGTTTATATTAGGGTTTAGCAATATGTCCATATGAAAGAGTGCAGGTCAATGTAGTTTCTTTGATCTGCTACAAAACATGCATGCTTAGTACACAGACCTCTGGTATTCATATGGGAAAATATAGTGAACTGGAACGTGACTGAAATGATGTGCATATATTTATCTACCTTTGAGGCTGTGGCATATTTAGTTGTAGTATGTAGTTTTTAAATAAAATAGCTAGGGCTGAGTGAACGTAAGAAAGCCACCCTTTACATATAAAACGTAACATAACAAACTCCAAAAAACGCTAGAAATCACATGATACACATCTACTGCTGACGTAAATGAGTTTGCGTTTATGTTTTGACTGCCAAAACGTAACACTAAACCTCTCTTTCTTATGACCAATAAGGATAACATACAGAAAAACATTAACTGCCCTGTCAGAAAGTAAAATCGTGACAGGGAAACGGGGACATAACCTACATCACAATTTAACATTCATAAATAATATTTTTCCCGTGTCGCCAAATCTCGAGAAAAAATGTGTCACTTATTTTTGTACATTTGTTGGGAGGGAATTTTTAAGCATGGCAAAGTGGCTTTTCTTCTTGACAGCCATTTTTAATGTGACCTCTTGAGAAACCTTCTTCTGCGAGTTTAGATCAATGTAAAAAATTCACACATATATTATAATTTCATTTTTTATTATTTATATGACTCAGTGACACTTTGTCTGGTCACATGTACGCATTAAAGAGATATTTGTCATTAAATAATGCTTCTTCAATCTTTCATGCAGATTTGTGACAACAAAAATTACCTTGCTTCACTTAATCATATCTGCATTACTTTCTGAATTATCTTGGCTCACGTCTTGAAATTAGTCCGCTGGCTTAAAGGCCAAAAGAAAGAAAATAAAACTATCTTAGTTTGTAAGATTATCAATTGATAGTTTTAAAGCTTACGGTAACAACAAAGATATGGAAAAAACGTTATATGATCTTTTCGCCATATTTGGAATAAACTCTATGCTACAGAGGTGGATCACAACCACTTACATCTGCAAGACCGTTTGATTGACCTTGACTGATTTGTCTTGAAATTGGATCACTGACTGAAAGGGCAAAAACCCAAGAAATTTAAAGTTTTTGGTTTGCAAGGTTAACAAAACGCTGGCTTCAAAGTTGGAACAATCGTATATAAATGTGAAATAGATTTCATGATCATTTCACCAAAACAGGAACGGGAAGGTAGACCAAACGCTTTTGTATCTGCAGAAGATACTGGCATGGTCTTATCTGTCAGATATTGGCCAAAGCTAGAGCAGTGGTCCAAACTCAATTATAGCTGAAAAATAATAATAATAATAAAGGTGGACACGTCAGAGTATTTAACAATTTATCCTCTAGAAACTTATTTCAAAAAAATCTTCCTGTATTTTCAGATTTTAGCAGTTTCACCAGAAGGTCAGCATGGATGTGGAGGTAAGAAGTTCTTTGGCCTCTCCAGTCTGTATGTACTCCCCTCACTTTCAAGCATGCAGTTTTCTAAGGCATGACATGTGCAGCATTGGAGAGGTTGTGAACAGCATTTCATCAAATCGTAACCCCAAAAAGAAATATAAATATAAACAAACGTCACAGTGCTAGTTTATGTGACCAAACAATTTCCCTTGTAACATCCATAATGGCTGACACCACTGACATTATCATATGACGTCACACACAAAAATCCATGACGTGGAACACAGAAAAAAAAACAGATACAGGCTCAAAAATCACTGTTCACGACCTCTCTGTTTTATCCTTGTTAAATCTTGTTTTGTCTTGTAATTTTCAATTGCTAGATATTTAGTAGTCATACCGCAGAGCACAGTCTGTTTTGATATTTTCTCAGCTGTGAAAAGGTGAACTTTGACCCCTGGCAAAGCCAGAATCTCAAGAGAAAGCTAAAAAAAGTCAAAACTTACGTCCCATTCAACAGCCAGGGTAACATTGGAACAGATTCTCAGCATTTACAACTAGTGGGAATTGAACCCACGTACATGGGATAAGATGTCAAATTTGCCAACCCACTAGGCCACTGAGGACTTCGCCCAAGGGAAAGTGGTACCTAGGAGATTTACACAACATTCTTCCCCAACCTCTTAAGGTTGTACATTGATTCAATACCGCGGCCCCGTCTATCTCCAGCCAAGTATGTTGGTAGATGCATACCTTGTGGGGTTTTGTACTGAGGGCTTGGCCCATTTTGACTTAGCTGTATCAAGGACATAAAAATATAAATTTTTTATCATGTGGGGAGGATAGGAAGAGGGCTTGCCTTGATGTAACCTCAGTTTTGCAATTGGATGTGAAACGTCTAATGAAGAATCTAGTTGTGGTGCATAATACACTGATATTCCAAACTGACCCCCCCCCCCCCCCCCCCCCCCCCCCCCCCTTCCCAATCAAGGTGAAAATGATAAAATGCCCGTTTGGTGGTAGAGTTGTCATAAAACTTCTGTAAATGGTATAAACAGATGAAAATATAGATACAAGAATCAATGCATTCCTTTCGAGGTTCTTGAATTATCACCTATCATGTTTACAAACAATGTCACACGGGGCCAAGATTTATGAATTAGGTGACTGTTTATATATACTAGCGCTGAAAATATGTTTGAATGGTTGTTTGGGATTGCATTTTAAAAATTTTACTAATGTTTCCTTGTGGATCAATGTTTTTCACCTTTGGTCTCAAACCTTAGACCCACTGACGATTTTAAAATTATTTATTCACTATATAGTTACAGGATAACAGGTATTCTACAACAATACTTAGATAAAGTGACCTTAGATCTAAGTAAAGGAAGATTTTTCACTTAAGTTTTTCTTGGACTTTATATTCACGAAACAAAAGTTAGGAATGATCCGTTTCATCATTTCTTGCTTGGAATCTAAGAAATACTTAAAATCTAAGTTAGAAATTGTATTGTTGTAGAATATAACCCAGTTCTTTGGCTTATTTCGGCAGGTGACATTTGTGATTTTTCTAAGTAATCCAAGAATGTAATATTTGGTGTGTCCGTTGTAAAAAGTAGAGCTCAAATGGATGTTATATCCTTTTCACACTACAGACGATATAACCCTCCTTTATAGGCATTAGACAAAATGCCCCTGGCCTCCAACTAGTGCCTGACGTCCATACATGAACTTGTGATACAGTCGCCCATCGTCCCATTCCTTGCGAGTCCCACGGAAGGTTTGAAATGTTCAAAACTACCGCCTTTGAAGCCCTAACCATTAGCCACCGTCAATCCGTCGATCCCCCGTCCCTTATCCACCCTACCACCGTCCCTGTGTCCAGTGTGTTAGTCCCTGTCCATCCATTTGAATGACCGTCCTTCTGTAGATACTTTTTCCATACAGTAACTGAAGGTTAAAAAAGGGCATGACTCAGATGGCCAAGAGTCACGTAGCAGAACCCACTAGCGGTTCCAGGGGGGGGGTTCAGGGGGTTCACCCCCCCCCCCCCCCTCCCCCTTGAAAAATAATGTAAAGGGGTTCAACCCAAAGCACAAAATTATTATTTCTTGACAGTGGTGTTAAATTTACAGGAAATGCACTCTATTTTTACCAAAAATTAATTTTTTTTCCAGGGGGGCATGCCCCCCGACCCCCTTAGTTATAATATGTCTGATGTGAACCCCCACCTTACTCGATGTGAACCCCCACCTTACATAAAAGCTGGATCCGCCAGAACCGTCCTTCACCTTCTATAAACTGCAGACATCACCAATACCCACCCAGTGGGTACATCAAATCTCTGAGATATGAGAGGTCCTTTAAGGTACTTCCACCCACTGAGTAAAACTTCTAACTGCAGGTTATACCACCTGTAATGTGTGAAAGGGGTATTACAGGAAAATAATAATATGCACTGTCAATACATAGATAACGAGAAAACTCGCTGAAAAAATGAAACAAATTAATAATTTTGTCGAAATTTAGTCCTTCTCTATTCTGAAAGCTGACAATATTATAGGGAAAAAAATGAGAAACCTAGCTTCAAAATTGTGGCCAAACTGTGTGCTAACAAACATTTACAAACAAACCGACTGACCAACATACTTTGAAATCGATGTTCGATTTCGAAGTAACAAATAGAAATAAACACTAGAAAATTAAACTAGATGTATCACGAAGGCATGCTGAACTAAGAAATTATTATGGGGGGGGGGGGGGGGGGGGCATACAGCCTGGGACATATTTTTTTAATATTCCCCTGTGCTATTTACTAGTTAGCGCTAGCAATTGGTCAATAAGTGCAAATTGTTTTTGTAAATATTTCACTGATATATATGTAAGCTACAAAGTATGTTGTATACATCATTGGAAAGGTATCTTTTGCAGGCCTTTTCCAGCTATTTTGTTGCTATGAGATCCATGCAAAAATTTTTTTTAAAAATTGTAATTTTTAATATATGTCACAGTATATTTGGACATTGTTTCTTTTAATATTTCCTTATTTTACGTCTACTTAATACAAAATGGTGGATAATAAAACTAGGATGTCAACCATTACTGCTTCATGCCTTATCATGGCACAAACCTCATCTTGTCACCAAACGGAAGAAAGACTATTTAACAACAGTTGTTCTTTATCGCCCACACTCGTGCATTTCTCCACACCATATATGGTAGATTAAGTGACAATGTATACAAATTAAATGGCTTCGGGAATTTCCGTATGCAAATTGTGTCAAGTTGGGGCACAGAAATTATATTATTTGCCCCTTAAAAACTATTTTAAAGAGGTTTATTGTCTTGATTTTATGTTGGTAAAGTATATGTATAACTTGCACTTGTGTCAATGCATATTTTAAATCCACGTAATTACATTTAATACAAGTTTGTGAGTCCAACTCGTGCCAAGTTATGGCGGGAAGCAGCAGACAAACTTGAAAATATGTCACTCATGAAGATTAAGAATATAATACTTATGCTACACACTCGTGTAATAGTACATGTATTCGAGTGGGATGATTGAAGTGATGTAAGATCAGAAATGATCTGTTGTATTTGAATGATACCTTTTGTTGTAACTAAAAATCATTACAACAAGCGATCCTATGAGGAAGACCGATCACTTGCAAGCGATTGAAGTGATCTAACAGCCCCCCCCCCCCCCCCCCGTGGCCCCAAGACAGGAAAACACCAACTGGGTTTTAAAATTTCTGTTTCTAAGACTTCTTTCATATCCACAAAAATAATACTTCTTTAAATAAACATATATATTCTAAATTATATAAAGCTGGCCACATTTTAAAGTTTAAAGCTTGAGCCAGCTCACAATAGCCAAAAGATTATGTCACAATGACGACACCAAGGTCAAGCAATTCAAATGACCTTGGACAAAGGTTAAAAGGTCAAACTGACAAAGCAGAGGCGCAGAGCCTTAAAATATGCATATTAGCACAGAAGTGAGATGGTTCAAGCCAAAGATGATACCCGAATTATTGACTTCCATAGATAGAGAAATTTAAAGGTGTATGTGTTTAAACCCCGTCAGATGGAGGAATGTAAAGTTACAGTGAAGTAAACCCCAATTTACTGACAGGAAGCAGAAAGAAAGGTAGTTTATGTAAATATTTGTAATATTATTGAATTCTTAAGGGGAGAAGAGGCCCAAGTGACCCAAGTTTTTATAATTGTTCCCCACCCAAATCGCCCTATTGTCATTGTTTTCGTATATGTCATATGGAAGGTTTTCCTATTGTAAAATACACTTTCAAAAGCCATATTACAGCCCAAGTTTGGCCTAGTTGGAGAGTCCATTTTATCTTTCCATATTTTTTTTGTTAATTTTTCATCAAGGACATAGACCAGACACAGAGCCTGTAAATAACATATAACAAATATTCAGACGACTTAAGATACTAGACCAGGGTCATTGGCATAACAAATACAAATATATATACATATATTTATATATATGTGTCTATTGAAACTCCGTTGACAGATCTGTTGTGAAACTGTTCTGACAGCCCCACATCTGTCTCTGACAGGCTCTGTTGGCTGCTTGTAATTTTTCTTTCCCGTCAAACGCGAGATGGGGGTGAGACATGTGAAATTACCCCCCCCCCCCCCCCCCTTCCAAGTGGAATTCACACCATCCTTAAAATGAAGACAGTACAAACAAAGTTCACTGAAAGTGGTACATTTCTAGATTGATTCATTATTTTTAGTAATTGCAAACACAGATAGACAGGTGAACAAACACACTCAAGAGCATAACCTTTTTCTAGGCAGAGGTAATGATACAAAGTCCGGCCAATCAGGGTCACTGAGGCAAAAGTAAACCTTTGTAAGCTATTTGCTGATTGGGTCTGATTTCAGATGTTGTCATCCCTGAACAAGGTCCCGCAACTGCAATCACAATTTTAAACAGACGTAACCTTGGCATATTAAATGGTTGGATGTAGCCTTAAAGCTATAATAACTACCTCCATTAAGAAGGTTATGTTTTATGTCTTATGTTGGTTTGTCTGTTTGCAAAATAACTTAAAGAGTTATCCAGGGGTTTTGATGAAATATTTATGAAGTCTTGAAAAAGAACATTTAATAAAAAGCTCCATCAACTTCATCTTTACAATTTTAAACAGATTAAAATACCAATAACTACCTCTATCAAAAAGGTTATGTCTTATGTTGGTTTGTCTGTTTGCAAAATAACTCAGAAATTTATGGAGGGGTTTCGATGAAATTTGTGGGAAATCTTGACAATTGCACAAGGAACAGATTATCAAATTTTCGTGTTAGTCCAGATCACGTCTGGATTCAGGCATAGCTTAGTGCAAGACAAGGTCATTTTTATTTTTGTGTGTGTTTTCCTCCGTAATAATTCATCAGCTTGCTTAGCGAAAAAAAATGCAGGAAAGTCCCAAAGTAGTACTGCTTCCCACTGTAACTTGGCACAACCTGGGCACAAAAACCATAATTTTCTCGTTTTAAGTGTAGCTTAATGGATATATTTTTGTTAAAATATGTAATGACACAAGGGTAAGTTATAAAAGCAGTTTACTGACGTGAAGTCAAAGCAATAAAATAGTTTATAATCGTTGGGCGATAACACAATTTCTGCTTGAAATCGACGCCCCCAACTTGGCACAATTTGCATATGGAAAGTGACGGAGGTATTTAATCTATTTTTGTCGTCATTTCTACTTCCTTATTTGTTTTACGAAAATGCACGAGTTTTACCGATGACAATCAAATATTGATAAATATTCCATCTTCCGTTTTGTGCTGTGTTGATTTATTTGTTTATATATTTGGGATTTTACGTCGCTTTCAACACTGTACAGGTCATATCACGACGGGTAGTTGGAAGGGCGGAGGAAACCAGTACCTTCAGTTTGTCAGGGTTCTGTACTGTAAACTGCCGACCAATGGCAAGCAACTACCAGCTTTCCCACTTGAGGCCGTGCCGGGAATCGAACCCCGGCCTCAGAGGTGGGAGGCGAGAGTGTTGCCACTCTGCCACCGTGGCCCCTGGTGCTGTGTTGAGAGGTGTGTACCATGATATGGCGCCAAGCAGTACATGTACTGAGTTTTTGATCCTGAACTTGCAAAATCCCAGATACTGTGATCCAAAACGGAAAAAGAGGGTAAAAACAAACTGCTTGGTGGAGGCCTGCGTTCTACAAGTGCTTTTCCAGTTCTGAAAGAAACAATGTCAATGACCTTGAACGTAGTTCCTAGCATTGTCACTAGTATTACATATATGTACTGTAATTTGGAAAAAAAAATTTCTACCAAGGTTACAACTACTCAATGTTTGTCCTTCCACATTCGTCCACTTGTTTCAGTTATAATCAATAAAAATCATTTTCAGAGATTTCCCCTCCCCTCTAAAAACTCGATATTTAATTATTTATAATGTCTTATATATGGCACCTTATTCAAGGACGGTTTGAAAAAGACAAATCACTTTTTTGATTAAATAATTTCCTCTCGAGTTTTTCAAATTTGCATAAAAAGTAGAATGTTTATCAGCCGACATTTTTTATCTTCGTCATCTCAAATGAGACATAAATTTGCATACAAGATTTTTTTTTTAAATATTGGGTCTTCTTCTGAGAAACTGGGCCCCTTCCCACTTTTAAAGAAGATATCTAAATATTTTAGCTGAAAATAGGCAAGCTGCCATCCCAGGTCACATGACCATATCATGTCATGTGACTTTATGTTACTCTCTATTTAAATTGTCATCCTTTCACTGGAGCCCAGCTTACGAAAATACATTTCAGAAATAATGCTCATGTATCAGAATACGATGTTGAAAGGGGCTTAAAGGTTAAAACCCCAAATTAACCTTTTCCTTAGCAAGGTGTTAGAATAACATATCAGCCTCCGGCTTCTCGGGCCATGGGGTTCGAATTTATTCCTTGGCCAAAACCAGATATTTTACAGTGCTAAATCTTGACCATCTAGTATGCACTGCCATGCTCCACCAATATAATTGGTGGTTGTATGGGAAGACCAGAGATAAGAACCAGGTGACTGTAGTTATAAGCAGCCCATTTTGACCTTTTGGCCCACTGGGAATCCAATAATGCATTCGACATCGAATGCTTTGGAGAAGTCAAAGAAACCTTAACTTAGCTGATGTCCTGTAAAATGGACAATCTACATGCTTACACGGTCCTGGCTGTTGAACGGGATGTAGAAACCCTAACTTTCATCTTTGCACACCATTTCAAAAGCACTGGTTAATTTCACAGAGAATGTTTGATTTTGTTGTCGATTGGTCTGAATTTCCAGCAGCCTGACGTGAACAGCAATAAAAATGTCCAAGCATCTGCTGTGAAAGATTGAAACATTGGGAGAGACACTGATATATATCAACTTAACATTCACTAGTTCCTCGTCCTTGAGACGTGTGTTCCACTCACACTGTGCGCAGCTTGGCTATGTATTTGCTAAAATATTTCCAGCAAATCTGGTGACCCAATACACAAGGACAAGATCCAGCCAGTTAACCGTTACATAATGAGGCTGTTCTATATCTGCAACAAATTTTAAAACTTGCGCCTGTTTGTGAAATTTAGGGAATCGGGAAGTGAGGCTTACACATCTTTGTTATCGTAAAGCCATCGCACATGAATCCTGTAGGGCCACGGTGGCAGAGTGGTAACACACTCGCCTCCCACCTCTGAGATCAGAGTTTGAATCCCGGCCCGACCTCAATTGGATAAGCTGGTAGTTGCTTACTGTTGGTTTGCAGATTACAGTACAGAACCTTGACCAACTGTATGCAGTGGTTTCCTCTATCCATAAAACTACCCGTCGTGATATGACCTGTAAAATGTGTAGAAACTGACGTTAAAACCCAAGTAAATAAATAATACATGCATCATGGATTTACGAATATAGCACACAGAAATCGAGCAGGAATAGTTTTTACAAGAATATCAAACCATTTGAAAATTATCACAAACCTTTCCTGATCCTCATCAGATTTATAACATAGTAAAGCAATTGTATTGGAACACATCCTAAATCCATGTTAAACCTATAATCAACTAAATCTGAAATGTGCATTTTTTTATTACTTCAAATCGTAAACCTATTGTATACCAAACTCGCAGAAATGGAACAAGCCTTTTATTCGAAACCCAATGAGTGAGATATATAGATCATAACGTTTGGGATCATCAGATATGGAGAGATTGTTGCCATAGCAACCATGAAATAGATAAAAAACTCTCCAAGATTTCCCTTCAGAGCTCGCCAAAGTACACCCATAGTTTCTACCGTATGGAGCTATTTAAGTTTCCTAAGAATAGCACACAATCTAGCCTCCTTCAAAAAGTTTGAAAATCAGTTGCCTGGGAAGGTCTGTCAAACTCTTTTTAGAAACATTTACCCCCATCCTTCACTCCCCCCTCCCCCAAACACATCAACTCAAAGTTTTTGGTTAATTGTAGACTTCTCCAAATGGATGTGTCTCACCTTTATTTTTTTGTTTAGGCTGTTTGATTACTTACTGGCTATGTAATGGGCCTTGATTTATGCAACTTGACAAGGATCTGTTTACAGTGGTGGAATTCTTCATCTAACTTTTCTGTCATTCTGACAGACCTTGAAGGCAAGGGTTGGAACAATGTTACATCCTTGGTTCATTTTAAAAACTATCTAATTTGTTAATTTGTTCCATTAAGAGATGCTGGGTTTTGCGTTTAGTATAGTTTATAGGGTTTCTTGTGATAAGAACAAATGGCTTTAATTATAAGATGGGCTTGAAATTACACACACCAGTATATTTTATTGGATGAGACGTCCCAAGTGGTTTTAGTGAAAGTTTACAAATTCAGCATGAGCAAAAAAAAGACGTTGTTTGGTTTTGATAAAGCATTTGACTTTGTAGTTTCAAAAACTGCCGCCCGTTGTGGTTGTAATTCATCGTAGATTACTGCAAGAATTCTATGAATTCCATCTGATATCCACTTATTATTATTTTATAATTTTAACTATTATTGTTGTTTAAACATTTCAAGCTGGAGAACATATGTATTACCTGTTAAACATATGGTTAAAACTCCCTTAAAAAATTGAAGATAAAGGAATAAAAGAAACGTTTGGGAGATTTTGTTTAGGAGAGATTGCAATTGAATATTTACACCTCTATAAAATCAGAGAATATCTATTGTGAATTCAAACATTCCAAATTTGGCTTTGATATCAAAAGAAGTTCAGAGTATGATGCCGAGTATTTTTTTCTGTCCAAATGAAATTCTTTTCCAATGTAGATTCTGCATTGAAATCCAAACAATTCCATATAGGTTCAAAAGCACAAGACAGTGGCCTTCTTAGTGGAATTATATATTTATTAATAATTATATAGCTCACATCTGTCTCAATATCTAGGCAGATTAATTCTGTGGCCCATATCTGTGGTATCGTCAAAAGAAAATTTTAAAAAATCAGACCATAAAAATGGAAGTTTTGGCCATTTTAGATTAAGAATTCTGTTCTATATGTTGAGGACAAGTATCTACAATTTTGATTGGTCAAACGGCGAGTATAGCCAGATTAAAATAATGTATAAAACCAAGATTCATGGTATCACTTCTTATGTGACGAAGTTTTAATTCTTACAAGCTAACTTGATGAAACAGCCTTCTCTTTATGTTTTCTTTACGAGAAACATAACATAAATCTATTGGTTTAACCATTTGCCATTAGCTTTTCAATATCTGGTTTACTTATATGTATTATGGCTTTCCTCCATCTAGTGGAATTAAAGTATTATAACATTTGCCAGCCACTTTTCAATACTAGGTTACTTCTATGTAGCATGTCCTTCCTCCACCTATATACCCTAATTTGATTAGATATACTGTCTCCACTGGTTACATGCCCTCACTCTGACCATGGCCTTTAGTCCAATGGTTCAGGGCTTTGCCCTCTTTTGTTTGACCTTTTTTCAAGGTCAAGACAAATTGCTTGACCTTGAACTAAATTAATTTAACCTCTCTTTCATATCTGGCTTATATGATAAGGTCCTGCAACCAGTCGTTTCTCAAGCAAGTTCAGTAAATTGTATTGCTTAAAATCTGTGGTAATTGAAAATAAGCAATTGTATAAATGTGCAGATAAAAATTTATTTTGGAAGATTGAATATATATTTAAACCCGTTGCTGCCTTTCACTGTGGACGTAATGGGGTCTGACGTTTTCTTTAAGAGAAACATGGGATAAATCTGTTGGTTTTCAGCTCTGTTCCTAGCCGTTTCAAAACCCTGGCCATTTCAAAACCCTCATTTGGTTTCAAAACGGCCTGGCCGTTTCAAAACTTAGCTGGCCAGAGTACACAAATCTGGTTTAGGATTAAGAAATATTTAAGTATTCAGTAAGCAGGTCATGAAGTGAGCACCTGTTATTAGGTAAAATTATAAAGGGTAAATCTCAGCCCTGATTAATTGATTATTGACACAGATTGGCCTGACTCCTTGATATATATATGAATATCTAATCAACTGTAATCAATTGACTTGATGCTAAGAGGGCTCCCATTATGCTAATTGTTTTAATCAAACGGAGGTCTATTGATGCATTAAGTGAAGGAGGAATTCAATCAAATCCTAACGTCTTTGAAGTTTCTACTAATATAACTAGACCAGCAATATGTGCATGCTAATTGTAATTAAATGTAAACAAACACAGATAGCCCATTTCTCAAGGTTTAGTTGCCTAGCTTTGTGGAAATTGAAAGCTGTGTCAGATTGCATTCTGAAAATTATAAAAAGTATAATTGTAATTATATATTAGAGTAGATACAACTTCATAACAATATAAATTATATGTACTTTTAGTTCAGTATTAATTATGGCAAGTTAAAACCAGTGAGATGGTTTTTGAAATGGCCAACGGGTTTATCTGGATGTTTTGAAATGACCAAGCCATATATAAAAAACCTAGCCTAGTTTTTGAATGGCCATCATATTTATATGGCCGTTTCTAAACGGCCAACGGTTTCAAAACGGCATGTAACAGTTCCACAGTTATCTAATTTGGCAAAGGATCCATCTTGGGTGGAGAAATACTGATATCTTGTCCCAATTCCCAACCCTGCTTTTAAACAGCACGTAAAATGCAACTGCCACTTGACTATCTTCCACGTGATACCGCCAGGGGAAATTTGAACCCAAGCCCACTAAGATCAGAGCCCAGTGATTTGTCCTTGTTCTGTCCAACTGAAATGAGCCGGGATGCTGGTTAGCAATAAAATGTTACTGTTACTTGCCGTTTTAAACCCCTTGGTCGTTTTCATCAGATGGCCATTTCAAAACCTCTCCTAGGTTTTGAAATGGGTTGGCCATTTTGAAACCAACTCACTGGTTTTTAATATCCAGTATTTTCAATTATTATTTTAAAATGTATCATGTCAATTATTACAAATATGTAGTGGCGCTAATATATTATCACTAGTATACTTTTTATGATCTTTATAATGCAATTTTGACGTCCATCTTTATAAATTGCTCTGCAATTGAAGATGTGTTTAAAAACAGTCTTAATCCTACCCATTTTGTACTTTGTTGTAAATAAAGGACGTTTGTCTGATTCTTTAAAAACAGGGAATCCAATCACGTGATTACTTTTAGAATGATTAACGAATCATTAATCAGAAGAAATAACTAACAGGGTCAGAAAGGAAGCCATTCCTTTATTGTAGATTGTTTTTTAGGTGTAAATGTTAATTGCATTTAATTTCTGTTATTGTCAGGTCGCAAAGCAATCACAAACTAATCAGTATATTAACGTAACAGGCACAACTGAAGTTCATAGCTTACTAAAGCTGCTGAAGCCACTAAATGCCTGCACATGAAATCCTTTCGAGTCAAATGGCCCTATTGAAGACCATACCTTAAGTAACTCTGATCACTCAGGTTTTAAAACGGCCAAGCCGTTTTGAAACCAAGTAAGGTTTTGAAACCACTTTATTATCCATTGTGCAATGCATGTTGGCTTAATACCGTCAAGACAAGGGAATAGGTGTGCTTACTTCCGGGTGCCCCTTACTAAGGATAAATAGCATTATGAGTTTGAAAAAAAAGAAGAGTTTTTCCGTTTCTATTTTCAAAACATTGTAGCCTACAAATGTATTAAACCATTAGAAAGGTACTTTTACAGTTTACAAGACCCCTGCTCGTTTCAGTTGAATTTCAAATCCATTTTAAAATGACGCAGAAAGCTAAAGTTAAACAATTCAAGTTTATAGATATTCACTCGCGCCCCTTACTCTGTATACGTTCCAAGGCAGGCGTTTCGTAATTTCAGATAAACGGGGACATTTTGACTAATTATTTAGGGCAACTGCTAGTTACTAAATATGTCAAAAATAACTCTGGTAAAATATATTTCTTCAGTTTATCACGAGAAAATTTTTGTCTTGTGATAAAAATTAAGAAATATATATATATCAGTAAGGTAACTCCCTATTTTCGCTCACTGTTCTAAATAGCTGTAGATTTAATGCCATAATCTGACTGTCTAAAGGAAGCTCCCACCCACAAATTTGGCCTGTTAAAGCCTTCTACAAAAACTGAAAACTCACACAAGTCTCTGTATTTTTTTACGCGAGTAATTAAATCACGCGAGAACTGGTACATAAATTGTCTGTCACGTGAAATGCATAGAGTGTGGTTTTTTTTCTTGCTCTTCTCATTGTTTTAGAAAACAAACTGCCCACCACGGCAGACTGGTTCCCATGTTCTCTGGGCAATATGTCTCTGATGACATAGCAGTTAGTTTCATTATTTCTCGTGCTTAAAAGTTCTAGCCGGAGGCCACAAGCAAATAGGTTCAAACTGTTTTAATTGAACGGACGTAAGAGGCCATTCAAAGACTGTCATCATCTCTGACTTAAGAATAAGAAGAATTTCAGAAGAGGAGGGGGTGGGGGAGGGGGGGAGGAGGGGGCTTTTCATATAGAGACACAAACCAGTTAAGATCTTAACAGGTTCTGAATCAAATATGATTAAAGAGCCCATAAAACTTGTTTCACAGAAAAATAACAAGTAGAAGAAAAACTGACTGACAGTAATGGATGTTCAGACATAACAGGTTTTTGGCAGATACTTTTGTACACAAAACACATATGAATACCATTCCAGTGATTTAAATTGCAGAAGGGACTGATACACTTGAACTTCGTGTTTCAGAGATAAAAAGGCCTGTATGTGTATTTTAGCGACAAAACAATTGCATAAGAACAAACATAATGGTTATAATTCTATGACTTGTCGCTCAGAGGAAATATACAAAAATTGTAGGCCACCTACTAGAGAGATAGGAGCTATATGTAGTTGTTTACAAAAACCAGCCCATTCAAATGAACTAGCTGACTGTCCTAGTTGTTTTTAACGACTCCAAGAAAAGTTTTCTACTAAAATAACTGAAATTAGCATTCACACTAATTACGTACAGTAGATACATAGAATTTATAAGATGTACAGTTTTTTTTTCAGATTCTTCTGCTATGATGATTATAATTATTAATATGAAGGTGCAATCTTAGTATACAATTATTGAAGGCCACAGTTGTGCAGTGGTAACACACTCGCCTCTCACCACTGCAGCCAGCAGTTCAAACCCAGGGGTGGATTTCACTAAAGGACTTTAACTAAGTCCCTTTATTGGCTAAGTTAGGGACTTAAATCTAAGACTTTGGTCTTAGCTAGGTCTGAGACTTAAAATGGATTTCACAAAGGGTGGCTTAGCTAAGTCCAAGCTTATCAAATAACCACAGTGGTTTTCTGTGTCATGTGACATTTTATATCTATTCAAAATATAATATTGGTGCCATATATCCTTCATTTGATGTATTTTATCTAAGGATAAGGGCTCTTTTGAAATGGAAAACCTTGTTGCCACATATAAACTTCCCAAAGACCACTTTAGTGAGGTGTTTTGTGTAATTATACTTTATTTACAGCCATTTCAAATTTTGAAGTAGAGAAAAGTTTATGACGGCCATATTTAAGTCCTCTTTACAAAATTTAACCCCACTACCTCCCAGACTTAAAGTTAAGTCCACTGACTTAGCAATTTCATGGACTTAGCTGCTTTGTGAAATCCGCTAAGTCTAAGACCACAGACTTAACATTCTTTTGACAAAATTTAAGACCAAAGTCTTAAATTTAAGTCTAAATCTGGACTTAAGTCCCTTTGTGAAATCGGCCCCTGGACCTTATGTTAGAAAGTTGGTAGTTACTTAGCGATGGTCGGCAGTTTACAGTACAGAAGCTCGACCAACTGTATGTACTGGTTTCCTCTGCTAAAAAAAAAAAAAAAAAAAAACTACCCATTGTGATATGACCTATACAATGTTGGTAAAAACCCAACAAATAAATAAATAGGTAAATAAATAAATGGGTAAATAAATAAATATTACCCTTGTCCCCCCCCCCAAAAGGGGAGGGGGTGAGGTTATTATAATCGTGCCTGTCTGTCTGTCTGTCTGTCTGTCTGTGTATATAATTCAACAACTTTAAAGTAGATTGGTGTAATATTGTATCACACAATGTAAGGCCTACCCGTAGCTCAGTCTTTCCCATAGACGGGCCGAGGACCTGTAAATTAAAGCCTCCGTTCTGCTAACGAATCTGTTAGCTCTTGGCTAACTCTAAGTTAGCTAACTCTTGTGTAAATCAAAAACTTAGTTAGTTCACTGTTAGTTACATTTTTTTCTAAAAATCCCTCCAATTTAAAGATAGCCATACCCTGACGCTAAGCATCAGCTGTATAAACCCTCAGTTCTTAACAAATTCACATCCAACTAAAGATAATTTGTATTGTAATACGATAATTGCACAAACCATAGTTGTTGGAGTGTTTTACAGTAAAGTGGTGTTGTAATTTACCTAAATTTTACAATAATTAAGATATTCCAATTAAGGTTTATGATCCAGATGGAATCTTTAACAAGAATGTAACGTCTACTGACAGTGTAACGACTACTCAAATAATGCTTCTATTTACTCCCTGAATTCTCCAGTAAAAGTGTAGTTGCATTGTCATTAAGCATGAGTTGACTATTTTACGAATGCTTCCATTTACAGGCCCATTGAGACTGAATGTTTTGGGCATTTTATCACCAGTAGACCTGGTTCCGGATCCCCAGATGACATTTTCTGCTCCCCCAGGGACTAGCTTGTTCAAATTGCACATGTTTATATAAAGCAACGTGTTTGAAAAAAAAAATACCAATGAATTCTATGTGCTCTCTACGTAATCGAAACTGTGACTGAAAAGTCCTGAAATTTGTATAAACATGTTCCCCGTCGTAAAAATTGACAAAAATCGTTCATTTTGCACTATTCCTCGTAAAATCTTAAGTCAGCTTCTCTAGATCGATATTTACACCCATACAAGCACACTGAATACACTTAACTTCCCCCTAACTTTATACAAAATAATGAATCAAGAAAAGTAGCAACCTTCTACCTAGGGTAGTACTGAAAAACAAAAGAAAAATTCTGGATTTAGATCCAAATTGACGGTCCTAATTCCAATAAAACTAAAGAAGGAACACGTGACTCCAATGTGGTGAATAGTTTTTGAGTTATGCACGCAGACAAATCGCCAGACAGAAGGACAAACAGGGATGACTGCAATATCCCTCAGTGGGAAGAGAGTAGTAAAATATATTCTCACTGCTATCTGAAAAACTCTGATAAAATCCAGAGATCAACATCTTTCATTTTACCCCCCAATAACGTCGGTGCATTATTGTGAACTGTAGAACAAATCTAGATTGTGCATTACTGTAAAATAAAGAATAAAACTATATTGTTTAGAGATCTTTAAAAAGCGTTTGATTCCATCTCTTGGAATTTTAATGATGAGGTTTAAATAAAAGTCCCACACTGCTTGACGCGATGCAACAGAAATGCTGATATCACACCAAACTCAAGAATCTTTAAAGTTTGTATTTTGAGCAGAGAAACCCCCAAGTGGGCCCCATTTAGTTCCAACGAGAAAAAAAGTCACCAAGGAGATGTACAAGACAGTGTTGAAGTCTAGAGATAAGGTTGGGTGACTCTGGCTGCAAGAGCTGAGAAAAAAAAGGAAAGAAATCAGAAGAATTTTCTGGCCTTTTCTGTCATTTCACATCCATAGTTTATTGGGGTTTTCTTGAATGCTGAAGAGATCATTGACTTTAATGCCTCACCCTCAAATCGCAAAACAGGAATTTTTAGGCAACCTGGATCTGTCTGGAAGAGGTGGATACTTGAGTGATTTATAAATTTCCATTGGATATCCGTTGGAAAATATTCCGTGTGAAGAATCTGGATAGGCTTAAGAGTTACTGCGAGGAAGCATTTTTGAGTTTTCGCCAGGACTTAGGGGTCAAGCCAGATCCCATTGACATATTTTGGCAAGCAAGTGAGGACAGGTTTGATGCTGCTGGAATGTTGGCTCTGATGACAAATTAGATGTCTTGGATGGAAACAAAGGCAAAACTTACTCACCTGTGACATCTCGTGGATGACAACTGAGGGGGAGGTTGGAGAGGGGGGAGAGGTGTGATAGTAGCTGTAGCATACACCTACACATACAGACACTCACACATGCATGGGTCTTCTGGCATTTCCCTCCAGGGCCATAGAGGCAGTGGCAGTAGATATAGAAGAGAGCTGGTGTAGCTGATTTGAGGCTTAGTAGTGTTTGGTGGTGTGTGTATGTGTGTTTTACTGACGCAGAAAGGGTGGATGGTGTTAGGAGAGAGAGAAGAAAAAAAGAAGATTTGGGGGTGATAGCCAGTGGAGAGTTTGTGTGACATTTTGAAGCAAGGGAGGAAGTTCAACACAGACACTAGCCCTGGCTAGTTGACTTTTTTTCTGTTACTCAAAGCTTCTTGTTTTGGTGTGTCTCTTTGGCTGGTGATCCTTGATAAAAGCAGCAGTTGGAACATTAGACTTACACAGTTACAGAGGTCACACAGAGCCAGACGGAGAAGGCAGAGAAATCTTCTTTTTATTAAGTGAGTAGTCCTATCAATTGTCTGACAGTCTTTATGGTAAAACGTTAACCAGTCAAATGCTTGTTTAAGGAGCGATACTGGTCGCTGATTTTTTTAACCTATCGTTTTCTTCAGCTATAATGTTGCTTTGGTGATGTTTTGAAATACGGTGAATGTTTAGATTTTATGAAGTCAGTGAAAGTAATTTGTAAAGATAAATTTGGGTCAAATGCTTGTTGAAGGAATGCTACTAATCGATAATTATTAAGTCTCCCTTTTGACAATGTTATTGATTTTAGTGTCATGCTCATAGGGGTTTGGGTTTATAACTTTGCTGCTAATGTTAGCAGAAGAGATTGACCTTATGAATTAATAAAAAACTGTGCAAGTAAATAATTGATACACATAATAAAAGAGATCATAAGTTTTTATCTTACAAATACAGTTTCAGCAACTCAACGTATCATAACTACCCAATTTCCCAGAAAGGTGGCTTAGATTTGGTATGTTTTTTCCTGTTATTAATTTCTATCTCTTCTGGTTATACCTAGATCTTGAAGCACCCAGAAATCCTTAATTTTTTCGCTAGATATACTTGGCCCTTGGCGCCTCCCACCTCTGAGGTCGGGGGTTCAATCCCCGTGACGGCCTTAAGTGGGAAAGCTGGTAGTTGCTTGCCGTTGGTCGGCAGTTTACAGTACACAACCCTAGCGAACTCTATGTACTGGTTTCCTCTGCCCTTCCAACTACCCGTCGTGATATGACCTGTACAGTGTTGAAAGCGACGTAAAACCCCAAATAAATAAATAAATACTTGGCCCTTGGCGATAATGTGAGAAGTTTGGGAAATTGCTTGTGAAAATTTCACTAGAGTTAAAGGAGAGAGATTTTATTGGGATGAGAACACGCGAGCTGTTCCCACAAGTTAAGGGACTCTTTTCAGTGCCTGTTTTTAAAAAGTCTGTTAATTATCTGTGAAATCCATGAAAAAGATCTGAGAAAATAGACTTGCTATCAACGAGATGTTGCCATAAAAGGAAGGTGGCATTAAGGGGTCGTATCAAAAGGCTAAGCCTGACATTACAACTGATTAACTGAAGGCAGCTTGTGGTACTTGCATTTTCATAGTGCATCCATACACTTTATTATGTCAACATATTTATGTTTGGTGATTTCAATAGCAATGCTCTTATATGTTTCCCCCAACCGGACTAGAACAATGAAATGTTGTAAAACTTTATACATTGAAATATATTTTTAATTTGATGACCAAGGAGATTTCATTTTACGATCTATTTATGTTTGGTGATATTTTTTTACCAGAGTGTGGTATATATATATATATTTTTTTTTTAATTTTAACAAAAAAAGTAATAATTTGTCTTGTGGTTAAATTTAGAAGTAAACTGTACATGGGTTATTGTATATTTATTATTTATCATTTTGTTTGAATAATCAGTTATACAATAACAACTCCACCTTTAAAATAGTGCTAAAAGTTGGAAGACAGGGCTTTTACATCGTGTAGATTTTTGACTTTGTGGCCTAAAACTAGCTGCAACTTGTACAAACTCTCAATTCCATCATGTGAACAATATATACTGTATCAGTAGAAAGTTTAGCTAGAAGGAATTTTCACTAATTCTCACTTTTTAAGAGGTTCACTGGAATTAAGTTTCACTAATAGCAAGTTTCTACTTGAGTATGTTAACACAGATTTTAAAAAATTCAGCAGGAATTAATTTTTACTATCCAAACTTGTTAGCTATAAAATACTTAAAACTGGGATCTGGTGAAAGTTTCCACATGTACGACATTTTAATAACATTAAAAACGTATTCCGTTTTTTTTTAAAATAATAACAGAATGATAGCTTATTTGTGATTGCATTTAAAAAGTAGTTTCGTGAGAATTCTTAAATCACGAGACTTCTCGCAGTCTCTCTTTTTCAAGCTAGAGTGAGATACAAAAAATCATAAGCTAAATCAAAGTGGTAATTATTATACATCCAAACGGGCTTTTATCTCACTGTGTAAAGATTGGAAATGTACAGAATTTATATATATATATATTTATATCTACGAGCACACCAAAATACCATTAAGATGGTCTTGATCAAATTATGCACAAACTTTCTGTGTCAGTTATATTGTTTTTGTTGGGGTTTTTTCACAATTAAAAGGATGTTTAAGATAAGAATTCTGGTGACTTTATGGTGTCTGAGAATTGTATGATGTAGAAACTAAAGTGACAGACGATAATGGGTGTTTTTATTGTGACTTAAACTAATGCCTACCAATGACGTCATGGTGACGTCGTTACATCGCCGTACATTTGGAAGATTCCTAAAAGTGTTATGTCACCTGTAAATAATCTTGAGGTCTGGGTTTGAATTCACAAAAAGTCCAGCTCAAGTTGAACCCCCCCCCCCCCCCCCCCCCCCCCCCAAAAAAAAAAAAAAAAAAAATCAGCTCAAATTTACAGTTGTTAACGCTAAGTTTGAGTTGTTGTCTTTTTATTTTTGTGAATAACGCCCCAGATGATTTAAAATGCTAAATTAACTTTCTGTTACTGCCTCCCTCCAACATAATATTAACAACAACAATATCAATAACAATAATAATAATCAACAGTAATAGTAATAATTTGGAGACGTCATCAGTTAGTTTGTAAAATGCTTCCGTTGTAAATTAGGTAAAACCGTGTCTGTTGCTTGTGGGCAAATTAAGACCAATTTCTTCTGACGAAAGTGTCAGTTGGCTCTCTCCTACATTAACACAAGCAGTAACAAGAAATATTTAAAAAAAAATAAATTCTGTGGTCATAATGCACTCGTGCAAGACAACCCGTCATTATTGATCGTCTTGTATCTGGTTTTTAAGGTTTTTAAATTCTCGTAATTATAAGAGAGGACTATTTTTTTTTAATTTATCACCCTGACAATTTGGGAGTTTGGGGGGGGGGGGGGGGGGTTGCTGAGTCTGGGCTTTGTACCTCATTTACATAAATTTATGAGTATTTACGGTGTTTATTTTCACAGAATAAGTTAGATTTTTTTGTTGTTGTTGTTTTTTTTTTTGATGGGGTGTTCTGCCACTGGAGACGTAAGTTTATATTTATTTAAGAATGTTTCTAAAGAATATTATCTCTGTCTGTGGCCCTTGATATATATCACTGAAGATCTTTATCTGAATTTCTAATTATATATATTCTTCATATATAGCCTGACAACTGAAAACATTATGTGTGCTAAAACAAAAACATTCACACGTTACATTCTTATCGTTTTCATAAAGACACAAATTTGGAATGCCTAGTTTTCCCATTGCCCAGACTTGGTTTTGTGAAGACAAAAACAAATGTTTCTGTGGTAGAATTATATTTGAAAAAAAATTCTTATTTTTATTATTATTTTATTTATTTATTATTTATTTTTTATTTCAGTAAAACCGTTTTCAGTTGCTTGTCACTGCCTTGCTTTTTTAGCGTGCAATCTTGACCTACTAGTATACACTGCAGTACGTAGAAATGACGTTAAACCCCACTCAACCAATCAGTCAATCAGTCAGACAGAAACTTAATCACTCACCAATCAGTCAGATAGACAGGAAGTCAGTCACTCAGTCGATCAATCAGTCAACAAATCAATCGCCAGCAAGTCAATCTATCGATCAGAAGCAAGCAAGTCTCCTCCCCAGAAATAAATGGTGACATTTTTTAGGCCAATGTAGAAGTCTGGACGTTTGTCTTTGAAAAAAAAGACACAATCTAAATAGATATTTGCAGGGGTAAGCAGGGTGTTTGATCGTGTGTAACACTGGCTTACAGAAAAAAACAACATTTGTTTCTTTAGAAAATATATGCTATTGCTTTTAAAGGGGGAATGAAATTTTTGTGGCTGACAGTGACATGGCCCTATTCTAAGGCAACATTTTTCTATACCTCATTTTGCTAAAAAAAAAAAACATTTGTTGGTGATAAAGCTGTCAATTTTGAAGGCGAGGTTGTCATGGCCCACTGTCCCTGTATGCAGTAATTAATTGCTTTTACAAACAGCCCACCCTATACTTGAACAGGAGGTCGGATAAAATAAACACTAATCTTGAGGTGCTATTTAGGTTTGGGTTTGTAAAATACTCCTCCAATTGACGTAATCCTGAAAAGAAGTGTAATTTTTAACGTGTGGTCTACCATGACGTATTACGGTCCGATAGTGGTGTTCTGTAGTCACGTGACGTGGGTCTAGACAAGGCTGCTGATTGGTTGCTTGAGATCATATGAAAACTGTACAGTTTCTGCCTCAAACCTACCTTAACTCCAGAACTCATTGGAATCAAAGTTAAAATGCATTTTTAATCATCTTTCCTATATTACTTCATCACTTCATTGACGTGTATTTATTTAATTTATTATACATAGCCTACTAAGTATTTTAGTTTAAAAAAAACTTTAAGTTTGTAGTTTATGTGTGAGGCACACCATTAATATTGCTTGTCTAAGCTTATATTTTCATGTTATATACCTGTATATAATACATACAATAATGAAGACTTATCATACATTCCAAACTGGATACCTTATTCAATAATTTCATCCAAAAATGGTGTTATTTAAACTTACATACGTCACATTGAGAAAACGAATAGTGAAAAGGTATATTTTACCCCTTTTTAATAAAAAAATCACTTTAACCTTGAATTTGGAACCATTGAAATTTTAAAAAAATAACCTGCTTTTATGTGCAAGTCAAGTTAGCTATTGTGTTACTGACTTTAACATATATGTTAGGTCCCTACTCTCTAACTCTGCATACTTGACACTTTTCTTCAAAATATGCCCATACACTGAAGAATTCCGAGGAGAAAGAATTAAATTTATTGTGACAAGTGTGGTAAACAAACCTCGTTTTGGAAAGAAAAAAGGTAGGGTGCTGTTAGGTATCAATAAGTATCAAGAAAGCTTGCTGACTGAGTTATTTATAGTGTGCCATTTGTTACTCCATTGATCCTCACCCATGTGGTCTTGTGTTTGAGTCCAACTTGTGACAAGATATGGGATTCTATAGGGGCTGGCCCCGGTATGACGTGGGTTGTTGAAAAGGACGTTAAATGGGAACACTTCCCAAAGTACAAAGTCAAAGTTGGTTTCCACCTCTGAGGTCGGCAGTTCAAACCCCGGACCCCATCTGGGAAAGTTGGTAGTTGTTGGCCGATGGTCAGGAGTTTACAGTACAGAACCTTTACCAACTGCATGTACTGGTTTCCTCTGCCCATTAAGCTTCCTGCCATGATATGACCTGTATAGTGTTGACGTTAAAACCCAAATGAATAAAGAAATTGTAAATTGAATCTGTGGTCTATGTGGTTTAGTTTTCATCCAGTTCAACAAATGGTTCATTGTCGCCATTGGATACTCGGGTTTGACTCCACTGCATGTGAGGGATACGAATTAATTTTTTTTTAAATACAAAGGTGAAAGTTGGTGTTTACGTCCCGTTCAACAGCCAGGGTCATATTGGGAGAGGTCCTCAGCACTTGCCACTTGTGGGGATAGAACCCACGCAGAGGTGACAGCCTGTGATTAGATGCCAAACTAGGTCGCCTAGGATCTGTGGAACACTTCCCAAGTAACGTGTACAAAATATGTATATTCACTAGCGGATCCAGGGAGGGGGGGTTCAGTGGGTTCAAACCACCACCCCCACACACCCACCCACCCCACCCCCCTTGAAAAATAATGTAAAGGGGTTCAACCCAAAGTACAAAATTATTTCTTGTGAGTGGTGTTAAATTTACAGGAAATGCACTATATTTTTACCAAAAAATTTTTTTTCCCGGGGGGCATGCCCCCCGACCCCCTTAGTTATAATATGTCTGATGTGAACCCCCACCTTACATAAAAGCTGGAAAAATGAAGATAACACTGTTATATGATATTATTTATCTTTATGAAAGATATACTATAAAATATGTGTCTAATAGGGGGATTCTTGTTACTTTTATTATCCACCATTTTGTACAAATAACAAGAGAAAAAGAAGTCCCTAATTAAGGAAAGGATGCCAAGATAAAGGCTGTGATATGTATAGGTACACCAGTGATTATAAAAACTACAATATTTAACTGGAGATTTCTCCACCATCTGTGCATAGATTTCATTGCAGCCAAAAAAAAATAAATAAATAAAAAATAAAAAAAGTAATAATTAAAAAAAAACGTGATGACGCTCTGTAAAATAACTTTCTGATTGTCTGTATAACATAGTTTGAGAAATTTAATCCCAAAATGGACATGTGTTGCCCAATATATATGTAAGCCCGATTTTTATCTTAGTACGTTTGCACTTATACTGCTGGCTAATATTGCATGCATCTGACATTGGTAGAGAGAAAAAATCTGTAAAGACAATAAATTCGATCAGGAAGGTTGATATAACCATTATGATTTGTATTGTGTATTTATATTCAGCTGGGGAAGGGGGGGTGTGATGGTGTATTTGGTACCACACTTGCCTTTCAACTTGGGGGTCGGCAGTTCAAACCCCAGACCCAGCCGGTTGCTATGAATCTTAACCAACGCATATTTACTGGGTTCCCCTGCTCTTAAAAACTTCTCTGCTGTCACACAACCTATTACAATGTGTTGAAACGAAGCTTAACCCAAATAAATAATTTAAATGACAGTTTGAACTACAGGGGTCGATTTCACAAAGGGTCTCAGACTTAGCCTGAACTTAGGCTAAATCAGGGACTTACATCTGAGCCTCCTGTCTTTGCCAAGTCCTGGACTTTTTAAATGGATTTCACAAAGGGTGACTTAACTAAGACCAAACTTTTGACTAGACCATTTATGTCTAGTGAAAATATTTTAGTTGTGACAAAAACCTTTGTTTAATTCATTTCATCTCTGAAAAAAATGCTATTTTTCAATACAAAGCCTTGTAACTAAAACATATGTCCAAAGACTAATTTAGGTAGGTGTTCTATATATTCTTTCTTTATTTTCAAGCATTTCAAATTTTGAAGCGAGGAAAATATATGGCGGCCATTTTAAAGTCTTTATTCACAAAAGTTAAGCCACCTACCAGATAGACTTAGCCAAAGCCTAGACTTAGCATCTTTGTGAAACCCTCCAAGTCTAAGACCCCAGACTTAACCTCATTTTAAGAAAAAAATCTTAACTTTAAGTCTAAATCCTGGCTAAGTCCTTTAGTGAAATTGACCCCAGGACTCAAAGCCCTATTTGACCCGTCCAGATCGCACAGGTTCGGCCCAAGCTCTCTTGTGAGTGACATTCCCCTAACTGAAAACCAGGGTCTCTGGGATTTCCATTTGTGATCGTCCTGGGGGTTTGGTAGCCTGCCAATGGGGATAGGACCCAATGACAGTGGACCACCATTTTAAGTGGTCATCCAAGCCACTTTGTATCTGCCGCTGTCACCAGCTGAAAGTAGTTAAAACTTGATCCCGATTGAAAAGTTAACGCACAACAATTTTAATGGTGTAACGCCTTTGGTGGGAAAGATCTGTTGTAGGTGGCTTCAGTGCATATTGAAAACTTGTAAAGTGATAAATGTAAAGGTACATTTAAAGTCTAATTCTCCAAAGAATAACCTCTAGCAGGATATATGCAAATACGTTAATTTTTTTTTAAAAAATTTTTCAATAATATGCACCGAAATTATATTGCTCTTATATACGAGTACATTATGGCACCATCGAACTGTAACTGAATAGTTTACAATGATAATATGTCTTAATGATTTTTTTGTGGTATTCTTCTGACAGAAGTTTTTTTTTAAATGCCAGAAATGATGCTCTATAAACAATGTTTTATTATGGGAAATGCAGACGTTTTTTAAAATTCGAATCTTGAATTTACCAGTTGGTTTTATTTCTAGAGAGATTTTTGTTCTGGAAAAAAAAAATAAACAAATTAGTACTTTAAAGTCATGTTAAAGCATGTTACAATAAGTCAAGAAATTCAATTTTCGTTTTGACAAGTAAAATATGTATAAAGGTTTTGTATTCTTCTATGATTTTGAAAGAAAGATCATTTTGATTAGGCAAAATACCATAGAAGCTAAAAGAAAGATATAATTGATGCATTAGTCCCCCCCCCCCCCCCCCCTCCTCAAAAATCTATTTAGGAATAAAAACAAAAGTACCATCAAGATAGCTTGCACCAGAATGGAACTTTGTAAAGAAAATTACTGGTATCAGTGAAAATAGAATAATAGCTTAAAATTTTTAGGTTTTTACGTTCTCTCTAAAAGGTAGGGTTGCATTGGAATAAATGTCCTCTGTGGCCTAGTGGGCCTACCAAGTTTGGCATCTATTTTATTTATTTATTTGGGGTTTTTTACGTCGCTTTCAACACTGTACAGGTCATATCACGACAGGTAGTTGGAAGGGCAGAGGAAACCAGTACATACAGTTCGCTAGGGTTCTGTACTGTAAACTGCCGACCAACGGCAAGCAACTACCAGCTTTCCCACTTAAGGCCATGACAGGGATCGAACCCCGGCCTCAGAGGTGGGAGGCGAGAGTGTTAGCACTCTGCCACCGTGGCCCCTAGTTTGGCATCTAATCACAGACTGTAAACTCTGTGTGGGTTCGACTCACACAAGTGGCAAATGCTGAGGACCTGTCCCAATATGACCGAGGCTGTTGAATGGGATGTAAACACCAACTTTCACCTTTGTATTTGAATAGATTAATTGGTATCCCCCATATGCAGTGGAGTCAAACCTGTGTACCCAAGGATGACAGTGAACCATTTGTTGAACTGGATGAAAACTAAACTGCATAGACCAGAGATTCAATTTACACTTTCTTTATTCATTTGGGTTTTAACGTCAACGCTATACAGGTCATATCATGGCAGGTAGTTTAATGGGCGGAGGAAACCAGTACGTACAGTTGGTAAAGGTTCTGTACTGTAAACGGCTGACCATCGGTCAACAACTACCAACTTTCCCAGATGGGGTCTGGGGTTTGAACTGCAGACCTCAGAGGTGGAAGGCGAGTGTGCTACCACTGTGCCATTTCAGCCCAAATTATTGTATTAAAATATTGGTAACAGCCTGTCATTAGATGCTATAAACTTGCTATAACCACTTGACCATATATTATGCATAGAACAAGTCCAAGGAGAGGTGTTGAGTCTCAGTGGCAGAGAGCTTAACAAGTCTGGCATCCACTCACTTGAGTCTCGCCTCTGTGGTCGTAGGTTCAAACCCAACAGCTGGCAACATGTATTTTGCATTGGGAAGGTTTTCTAATACATTACCTCAGGTGTTGAAAAGACATTTGAAAAAAACACACACAAATTTTGCTTTGTCCAGACAAAAATTAATAAGAAATCATCAGCAGTTAGATGAGACTGCCTTAATCACCCATTATGTCTACCAGACAAAACAAGGTAATAAAAAGTGTCCTAAAGTTACAGTGTTTGAACTTTCACAATAGCTTTTCTATATATGGGTTCACATATGTGCTTTTTTAAAACCTGGTGGGCGTTGAAATGGAAATGTGTACATCCTGAGTGTTTTATAAAAAATAAATTTTTAGTTCAGAAACTATACATCAAACAAAGACCCATAAAATGGCTGCCCACTCTGTAAATTAATGGTTTGTGGAATTGTCTGTGGGTATTTTTGACAGTTTTTAATGACATGAATATTCAAACTGGAATTTTGTGAATTTGCTTCGTTGTTCTTTGATCATTTTCTAAGCCCTGGGAACCTCTTTCAGCATGTATAATATGATCCCGGGGAAGTAAAAAAAAATATTTCCATAGAAGAAAAAACAAACAAAAAAAAAAAAGTTTTGTTCACCCTCACCCCCCCAGGGTAAGGCTCAAATCTGTGCAAAAAGGGTGAATAAAAATGAATTCTGCTGGGGAAAAAAAAAAAAAAAGTTTTATGCAAATTAGTAATTTAAATTAAGGATATATTGGTCTGTAAATCGTACACACTGTGGGAGTACATATTGCATGCCTTTTAAAAACATTTCTCCACCCCGAAAAATACACAAAAACAATTCGTGCTGAAAAATGGTGGCGCGTTGTCTGTCAAAATATATACTTGTGACGTCATCAGAAAGTCTCTCTCTGTGAGATATCACTGCGCCTTGTTTATAAACTGAAAGTTATTATAAACCCCACACCTATAAATGGTAATCTAATTGTATATACAAACTAAACTAGCTTAGTTATTTTGGATGACATAAAATCCATAAAACGTTGTGTTCAAAGACTGTAAAGGGCGAACTACTTTTAGCCGTAGTAAATACCTCTGACGGATCTATTATGTCCTCTTACAAGATTCAATTAAAATGACAACACAAATAAGAACAATACTATTTCTCGTATTTTTTAATCCTTCCTACAACTCCTGTACCGCTGGTACTGTGGCATAACTATTCCAGGAAAGGTTGAAGAAGCTAGGGATTCTAAAACATGTGGTAAGGGAATCAATTAGCCTTGTTCAGAAACCTCGCCCAACCGGTAATATACGAGTACATTTTTTGGTGATGTATTTTCATTGCAACACAAAAATAATTGCATCAAAAAGTGTTTTTATGTATAGAAACAAGATTAGGGGAAACCCCCTTTTTCAAATATAGTTCTGCTAAAATATACTTTTTTCTATTGATTTCTATTTCCAGTTTATGTGATAATTATTTACCAGTAATGCTTCAGTGAGGGTCATATCAATGGGTAACATGACTTTCACATGTAATATAAACTTTTGACTTCTGCCTAGCGTCAGATAGACAGTGCATGGGTACTTGAGTGGGGGGGGAGGGGGGTCACAGATGAAGTGCTCATAGCTATCTTATGCTTGTTATTGCCACTTACCAGATGTTGTGCCCAAATTTCAGCATTACTGATGAATTTTTGACTTACTTCTGGTTCAAATAGGCACACAGGTGTACTTGAGTAAGGGGGTCGCATCAAAGAGTAGCATGATATTAGTACACAGATGTAATGTCCATGGCTGTTTATATCTTGCTTATTACCACTCACTTGATATACAACCAAATCATCAGCAATACAGATAAATTTTTCCCCAACTTGTTAGTTAGTTCTTAGTCAAGTAGGTGCCCACGGGTACTTGAGTGAAGGGAATATATCAAGGAGTAACATGACTTTATCACTCCAGTCTATATATATCATCAGCCTCCCACACCAACCTTGGGGATTTGAATTTTCTTTGAAAAACGAACACAAAAATGAAGAAACCTGTCGTGTTGTTATGTTTCTGTGCGCGGTGCTAGAGTCAGTGACCTCATTCAAGCTCTCCTCATTAAAACCTATTCAAGAAAGAATATATAAATTTTCTAAACCAAATTGAATTGAGGTGGCAGACTAGTTTGCATACAGTATACCTGCTAGGTTGAATGGATTGGGGTTGAAGAATGTCACCAGTATTAACAGATGTGCCATTTACCCCCACAAGACTTGATACAGAACTCTTGTTCTGGACATTTTTTCAATGGGGTCTTTTTGGCATTGACAAAATATTCTTCTGAGGGGACCTAAAGGGAACACAACATATATCGTTCGATGGAGTGATGTGTGGTAAATAAATCAAGAATCCCTATCTTTGATTTGGAGCTGTTATATAATCACACGTTAGAATTACGTGATTACAATCTGTTATTTTTGGCGTGAAATACTGGCATAGAAACCTGAAATGAAAGATGATTTTGGTGACCTTCAAATGTGACTGTGCCTCGTTAATTATAGAGAAATGTATAAAGGTCTTGGAATCCTCTTAGAATTTTAGTTTTTTGATCAAAAAACTTTTCTACTTCAGTATAAAATGTTGGCAAATACAGGTTCTGAAGAGTTGGCTAACCCATTTAGCTACATTCAGCTCGACTGAATATTTTACAGTATTAGAACTCTGGAATAGATTTTTAGTATGGGTCCTGGGCAGTTATCAAATTTGCTTTTTATAATCATGTGACTCTCAAATCTCCGGCCATGGTTACAAGACCAGCTCAGAACAACCTGAGAGAGTCACTGGGTGGCTGTCCAGATGTGACCTTAATTGTTGAAAGACACATGAAATTCCAGCTTTGACTTCATCAGTTCTTCCTGTATGGTAAAACTTGAACTTTTAGTTGATGTATGGTCCAGTTTTTGCAGAAGTGCTTTGACCTACAAATGAATTTTTATCCTCCCACAAAGCTGATGAAAATAGAGTAACATCCCCCCCCCCCCTCCTCTCCCCGAACAAATAAATTTATATTTATTTTATTTGGAAAAAAATCCTTCCTGCTGACAACGCCAAGGCTTTGTATTCATGATAGTTTCTGTGTATAGAGATCACAGGTGAAGGTCATTATATCATTGATGGAGATTTCAATGCTTTTCAACTCAAGTTTTGTCAGTTGAAGGCAGCCTGCATTATTTATCTGTTGTCCTCCCTTTGGTGTCGGGGAGGGGGGGGGGGGGGTACATCTGTGTAAATTAAGATTAAGTGATGTAACATCAAACAGTTAGTAAAATGTGGCCCAGCTCTTCTCCTTGACAACTGGATGATTGAAATTGATTGGGACACATAGTGCGGTACTGTAAGGCTTGTGATTTATTTTGGAGAGTTTTTATGCATTTCTTTTTAAATTTTAAGCTTTAGCAGAAGCTAAAGAAATTTTTGCAGTAGAACCTCTGTTATCTGTCAATGGTGGGAGAGTACATGAGTGGTCAGAAAATAGAATATTTGTCCACTGGATCAGACATTTGAGGAAAAAATAATAACTAGGAAAAAAAAACAATATTTAGGAGAGTAGAAATGTGTTCGTAAAATCAAATATATTGTATCCACTGATGCTATTACAAATACTATCACATAACAACTGAAAAAAAGCCAAATTTATCAGGCGAAAGTGTTCTCATCTGTCTTGTGATTTCAATGCCATCACATCTTTAAATTAGACTGAGTTTGTTTATAGAAGCCCAAAGGGGTCAAGCTAAAATAGATTACCTCATAATTACAAGGTGGCACTGTCATATAATGATGATAAGGAACACGTTATAATTACAACAAAGGATTTGATTTCTAATTACAAGGTGTACTGATGTTTTCCCAATGCTACCAATGTTTTGAGATAATGTTATCCCATAATTACATATTATCCCATAATTAAATATTATCCCATAATTACAACATGGTACATGAGGTAGTTGGCAATAATCTGTAAAGAGACAACAATTGTTTGAATAGTAATCAGTTTGACTTCAAAATATATTTACAGCAAGATGTTCCATTAGTCAGAAGTGGCCAGAAAACTTGTGGCCACAGGACTTTTTCAAGATGTTTTTATGCTTCTGAAAAACATGAAAGTGAAAAGACTTCTTACTGCTCAAACATATTTTTGACCAATAATCCAATAAAACTTTCATGAACTTTTCTTAAAACCCCTGTGTGGCGATCAAACATTTTATTATTATATACCTTGCAAGGCTCTCTGTGTAAATGTTTTTCTCTTGAAATGTTCATAAAGTAACTGGGGTAGACACTAGAAGCGTACTTTCTATAATTACTGAGTCTGTGATTCGTTCAAATCTGGAAAGCAAGATGTTCTTTTATTAGCTGTACATATATTTCAGGCTCAGGTTTCTTTAAAGAGTATGACGGTGATGACCCCCCCCCCCTCCCCCCACCCCCCACCCCTCCCCCAAAAAAGCAAATGAAAATGCCCCATAGATTCCAATCCCCCAGTAATTTGACTGCTTGCGGAGTGAGAAATATAAAATTACTCCAAGTATTTGTACCTCGCCACTAAAGCAGGCCAGCCTTTAAAAAAGAAAAATGAAACAACCCAAATATATGCTAATCGGGCACCAAGGGCAGCTTTAGGAGAGACTACTGCAGTTACAAAAATCACAGATTTCTCACAAGTTAAGGAAATATAAGGGGGGGGGGGGATTTCTCACCATTGGGTTTTACATACTGTGGCAAATGTCACTGTTCTCACTTTCTGATTCTGACACAAAGACAAATATATGTTTTCCCCCTTTTAAATATTACCACTTAAAAAAACCCCATGTTTTGGGGGTAAAAATGACCACCACTAAAAGATATACGTGTCCGTACAAAAAAAATGTAAAAATTGGTCTTGATATCTGTTTAAAGCGTTTTTTTACATCCCCGCAGCTATTAAGCCAAAGATATTTTGGTTATTAATCAGAGTAATGCCTCCAGTTCCAGTCTAAATGTCCTCATTCATTATTTTCTGTGTTGTGGTTTAGTTTTTTTAGATTCTGGTTTCGTCTGGCCCTGTAATTTATGAGTGGTATTTTGTACCAGTGAAAAGTTAACTCAGAAATCCCATTAATCATTAGTAAGACGGTATCTTTTACTTGTTAAAAATTCTTCTGTTTTTTTTTCTTATTTTTTCAAGTTTACATATGAGAGTCAGTCGCTGCAGTTTTGTGAATGGGGTTTTTCACTATGTGTTTGTTTTAAAGATTTCCCCGAAAACCGGTTTTTCGTGTTGACTAATGTATTCTTTAAAAAGATATTTACAGAAGGTAAAATGACTTTGTTTAACTCAGAATAAAAAAACAAACTGAAAATAGTATAGGGATCACGTGACACATGATACGTGGGTGGGGTTCAGAAGTTG
Source organism: Sabellastarte sp. h YS-2021 (assembly GCA_964017235.1). Classification (NCBI taxonomy): domain Eukaryota; kingdom Metazoa; phylum Annelida; class Polychaeta; order Sabellida; family Sabellidae; genus Sabellastarte; species Sabellastarte sp. h YS-2021. The sequence goes on from OZ024940.1 coordinate 7,175,384, forward strand.
GATTGTGGTCTAGAGATTCATTATTTGGGGTCGAAACTCGAATAAGGAGAGCTAAGACATCAAATGTTTTATTTTTAATTATTTTATCAAAACAATATGACAGGAGGCTCAGTGGTGTAGTGCTGTAAACACACTTGCTTCCTATATCTGAGGTCTGTGGTTCAAACCCCGGACCCTGTGTGGGAAAGTTGGAAGTTGTTCACTGATGCCCGGGAGTTTACAGTGCAGAAATCTTGACCAATTTGTTACGTCTGCTCTTAAAATACCTGTGATTGTGATTATAGCCTATACAATGTGTTGAAAAGTCAAGTTAAACCCAAATACATAAAAACAACATAAAGCTTTCGCACACAATACAATCGCACGTCATTGTTAATGAATAAATTATCCAGTCTTAATCTCAGATAACTTGAACAGCAACATTATGTGTCAGTGTTTTCCCCAAACAATACAGTCCAATGAAACAGTTTCTCTGAAGGAAGAAAACTGAGACTTGAACCAAAAATAACTAACACCTGCAAAAGAAAAATAAACACAAGATCTATCTTGGGCAAAATAAAACCAAAAATGTGCTACATTAACACAAAGGATTGGACTGTGCAATTGCACAGAAGTTATGTATTCAGAAAAGTGTAGCCATGGATTTAAGACTTTTAAGACATAAAATATTCCCCACTTGTGAGTCCTGATGATCACTTAAGTGATGCAAAATTTCTGTTCTGTACCCATAATCCCTGACTTCTCTGGAGCCTTGTATATATAAGCACCTGTAACAGACACTAGACTCTAGTATTTGATGTCTGCATTAAAACTGTGGTTTTTTTATTTTTCTGCTTTCCAGGCACCTGTACCCAGAATCCCTCACTTCTTCAGAGTCTCGTATAGCCGGCCAGGAGGGGGGCTGGATTGTACTGGGAGAGAAGAAGGACACGGGACGAGTTTTTCACAAGTGGTTTCATTTTCTTACTGTAATTCCTATTGGACGGCAGTGGCGCTGGGCAATGCTAAACCTGTATTGAGAGGTAAGTGTTAACACGGGCTCAGTATATTTTCTCACCTACACCGGGAGGTTATGTTTTTTGGGGGGCGCGTTTGTTTGTCTGTTTACCTGTGTTTGTGATAGCTCAAGAAAATTGATGAACAGTTCTTTCTGACATTTTTTTTTTCTGGGCCTGACCAAAGAATGAAGTGATTAGAGTAAGAAATCTAAAATTCGCCAGGAATCTAAAATTCGCCAACCTCTAAAACCTTAGTTAAATTTACGAAGAAAATGATGTTTTTGTCCAAAAATTGGTATTTTTCAGTTCAAAAAGCCTTAATTTACTATACAGTCAACAAATCTTACCTCAATTCCTTTATTTTATTAGTATTTTCACATGTGGCGAATTTCAGATATGTGGCGAATTTTAGATTTCTTACTCTACATTTTGGGAAAGATCTGGATCATATGCTGGATACAAAAGAAATTCCAAATTTTCATATTAAAGTTATTAACTCACATACAAGTTACCTAGTTGTAGAAGTTACCTAAGTTGTATCTACACAAAATGAAAAAAAAGCCAATTTTGACAAGAATTTCCGGTACTTTCAAACGAAATATGAGACGGATTTCAGAAACTATAAAGAATTTGTCATTTCTTTCTGTTTCAAATCTTACCAAGATCTGTTTGTTTATTTGGATTTTAACGTCGCTTTCAACACTGTACAGGTCATATCACAACGGGTCGTTTTATGGACAGAGGAAACCAGTACATACAGTTGGTCAAGGTTCTGTGCTGTACACTGCTGACCATCGGTAAGAAACTTCCAACTTTCCCACTTAAGGCCCAGGGTTTAAACTGCAGACCTCAGAGGTAGGATGTGAGTGTGTTGTCACCGTGTCCCCCCCCCCCCCCCCCGGAACTGTTTCTAGATTCTGTGGCTCTTTGTTTGCAGATCAGACGTCAACATGAGAGGGGCGAGTGATCCACATCACTGCAGGCCGCCTGGGTCACATGACCGACGATCACATGACAGGACCATGACAATGATGTCATTTTGGATAGCACTACTGATTCTCTTGGCCAATGTATCGTCTGGGTATTCACAAAGTAAGTCCCCTCTCCATGTTGTTTTCTTGTTAACATCTTTTTATGCCTGTTTCTCATTCTTCTGGTCTATCGCCTCTGATGTAGTTCTCATATTATTTCAATGAGATCAAAATCCATATTTACCAAAAGAATAAACATTACATTATTGATGGATTATTTGAGAAAAGAATTGGCACCGGTTTATGCAAAAACATGACCAGTGACATTTGAAAAGGAGAAATCTGTGGCACGGTGGTTTTCAAGCTTTCAGCCATATCCAGGGTTGACCTTTTCATATGGATTCAAAAACAAGCAGGCCACATCCTATAGAATTTGATGTAAAATGCTCCCAGACTATAAAAACTGGTTTCCGAGCCAGGTCACGTGAACACATCTTATTGGGAGAATCTGAATTGGGCATAAACGATGTTTAGTCTATTAGAAAAGATTCTTGTTAAAACCTTATTGTGTTTTTAGTCTAGATAAAAGCGCGCTCTAGGCTTATTAAAACTGGGGCTTTTTCACTGGTTAAAGGGTAGTTAGAGCGAAAAGTTTTACTGATGATAAAGACATTTGGTGCATTATAAATTTTAATTCTCAAATAACAATCAGGGAGGCCTCCTTTGGAGCTGGATTTCCATTCAGATCACGCATTTGACATATAAACTCCCTAAAGAACCTTCTACTTGAATGGAGTTTATTATAGCAATAAAGGACGAGGTTTGAGTATTGTATCAGCTAATAAATCACAAACTTTCGGGCGGAATAATGGACGAAACCCGACAGGGCTGAGTCCATTATGGCCAGATGTTTGTGATTTATTCGCTGATACAGTACTCAAACCAAGTCCCTTTTTTGCTATTATAAAGACCGGTATAATTTTAACACAAAAACGTCTGTTAATTCCGTACATTTTTGGTGCACTATTTTTGTCTGTATATTTTGGTTCTCTATTATCGACGATCGTCCATTTATTGTTCCATACATGGACGCAAAAATATGCTCACTGCATTGTTTTCTACACACTTCCGGTCTTTATAATAATTATCAAGATAATCTCCTCAATGAAGGTTTGGGTGCATTTGACAAAAATTTGAGACAATAACTACAGATAGTTGAGGCTTTTATTGTAGATGGGAGAATGGTGAAATTTGAGGCTTTCATAGTAGGTGGCAAAATTTGAGGGTTTTAATTTTGGATGGCAAAAAGTTCATAGTTTTGAATGCAGATGGCAAAAGTGATATCAGATTTATTGATGGCAAAATCTGAGTATCGGTTGTGGGTGGCAAAGATTTAAAACTTTCATTTTAGAGAGCAAAATTTGAGAATTAGTAGAAGGCAAAATTGGGGGGGTTTGATTGCAGATGGCAAAAAGCAGAATTTGAGGGTTTGAATTGTAAATGGCTAGTTTGAGAACTTGATTTGTATTTGTATTTACTACCTTTTACCCAGTGTAAAAGCAATTAACAATTAAACTGGAGGAAGTAGTTTGAAATATTAATCTGGTCAGTGTTGGGTTATTGTGTCTTTTTTTTTGTTTTTAAATTATAGAGGTACTTTTTAATTTTTTTTGAAGAAATAGATTTACATAGTAATTAACAACTTAGATTTGGAGTGGTAAAGATAAAAGTAATATTTTGTAAAGATTTAAATGTAACCTGAACTGAAAACTTTAACCTTAGTTCAATGTTATCACTAAAGAGGTCAAATTGGTTCAATCATAGTATTGACTTGTCATATTGGTGATAATGTTAAAAATATGGTCCACTCTTGTAATTTTGCCGTTACATCTCCCACCACATAGTTATAACAAATGCTTTTTACAGGGCCTACCTTGCAGTAATAGGTCTTTCATCTCTTCTAACTCTGCACAACCCCTGATCTCTTTCTATATCTCCTAATATTCAGTTATTTTGAATAGCTTGCACAGGATCTACCCTCCAGTAATAGGCCTTTTATCCCTTTTTATGCCACTCAGGAAATTGGACCAATTGCTGACCTGTATCTGTATCTTCTGCCATTAAGTTTTGATGCATTAACTTACTCTGAATCTGCTATTCAGTAAGAGGTCTTTTATCTGTATTTACTCAAGCCCATCAAGGATTGCTGACCTATTTTTCTTACTCTTAGATCCTATCTGCATGTTCTTATAGTCTATGTACAAGGGTAAAGTAGGGGATAATGACCATAACTTTCTTTCAAGGGCCATGCAGAAAAGACCGATCTGGTTCGACATGCTGGGATTTGACTCCCCTGGAAACTAAACAAAAACTTCAAAATAAATTTTAAAACTTGATCCAGAAATGAGGCAGTTGTGGTCACTGGATATGCGGATCTCATAAAAGAAAATTCTTTCGAATAGAAATCCTTTAGATATCTGCTCGTGTTGACCTTGATGTGTACAGACCTTTAGTTTTTATTAATCCTGCTGCATCCTGCACTAATATATATTATCTGCCCATTTGACTAATCGCTGGCCTCTTTGTGTCTCACATACAGCCATCGTAAATGGGCGCTGCGTGGCGCGTGCGGACATCGCCTTCCTGTTGGACGCCAGTGAGAGCATCCAGGAAAACTGGGACACCATCCTCGCCTACGTACGGGCCTTGATCAACCAGCTGGAGGTGGACGAAGACGTAATTCGGGTCGCTGCGACCCAGTTTAGCACCGAGGCCCACCTGATCTACTACCTCAACAGGTACTTCACCCGGCAGGGTGCGAGCAATGCCCTGGTCAACCTCCGGCAGATCGAGGGGAGTACCAACCTCCGGGCAGGATTCGACTTCATCCGAAACAACATCTTCCAGCGGGTGAATGGAGACCGACCAGAAGCCCCGAATATCCTTGTCGTGATCACCGATGGTTTCGCAGACGACCGCGAGAACGCATTACTGGCGGCCAATCGCCTGAAAAATGACGGAACTCAGATCTACATGGTGGGAGTTGGACTGGATGCCTCGGAGGATGAACTTATGAGATATGCCTCGGATTCCAGGGACGTGACTTACGTGGAGTCTCCAAACCAGTTGCTAAGCACAGTTGCCTCGGTGATAAGCCGGGTGTGCCCTGAGAGGTTTACCAGTAAGTATTGGAGACAGAAGGAAAGCCTTGTTGAAGAAATTATAACAGACATTGTGCTGGTATACATGAAAAATCTCAGTGTCAAAGTCAAATATAGCATCTTTTAATTTAGGGGGGTTTAAGCCTTGTGTTTAGGTTTTAAACTTTAAAATTAACTTAAATTTCCAAATCAGCATTTAATTAGGTTGATAATTCAATGAGTTTTCACAAAAAGGTTCAGGCTGATATTCATAAAAATAAAAAATTTCAAACTCAAGTCTTAAACTGGGACTCAGTCATAGTCAAAAACTTAAGCTCAGTATCAATTAAAATCTTACCCAAACTTGGTCCTTGAGTTTAACTGAAATCTCCAACATTTAGTTTAAGCTAAAAATAATCAGATTTTTTATTTGAATTTGAGTCTGAGATTGAGTTTTTTTAAGAATACCTGCTGTCATCAGCTACTCTGATTTTATGCAGTAATAGATTCCTTAGCTCATTCGTCTGTTGTACCATTGGCTTATTAATCATATTAAACCCCTTGATTTTAACAGCAGTGTCTAATGCAATGCATCAAGGTTCAGAAAGATTTCCCAGCAAGACCTTTTCCTAGTGAATCACTGTCCCTTGTGGGCATAATACAACCCATAAAAATTACCGAGAAGTAAGCAGACATGGTCATGTGACTGGACAGACTGCTGTAACCTATTGCTCTGGTTAAAATTGCTGTAAAATCTTAAATTCACATCTTTGGGTCAGTGGACCTGGGAAGTAAATTTCCAGTTAGTGACTCACATCAGCTATTAAAATGTTATTTATAAAATTTATCGGACAGCAGTGTGGCTCACGAGCACACACATCTCCTGTCATGGTTGTAAACAGAAAACTGGTTGATCTGGTTACTGGTTGGTTTTGTCACAAGAAAATGACTCAAAATTGCTGTATAGTTATATAAAGCTTTGTAACCCAAAGTAGGCTTATGAATAAAAAGATTAAATTTTTGAATTTACTAGACATAATGCTATACATACATTTTTAAAAATCGTTTTTGTAATGTACCTTATAGCCATTATGGTTCCAAGCATTTCTTCTTCTTAAAAAAGGAAATTTATATATATATATAAAAATTAAATTTTTTTTAGGTATACCTGGTGAGACAGGTGCTACTGGAGCAACAGGCATCACAGGACAGGGAGGAAATTTAGGTGGTACCGGGGCCACAGGTATACCAGGTCCCCCGGGAAGCAGAGGTCCCCCAGGAACGAATGGATCCCCAGGAAGTCAAGGAGCCCCAGGTACACAATCCCACTTCCATGTCCATGTATATTACCTTTGAATATTCCTCTCTAAAGCCAAAGCCATGACATGTTTTGGTGAGTGACTAAGCTGGTAAAGTGCTTGACAAGTTTGCCATGTAATCATCAGGCTCTCTCACCTGTATGGTTGTGGGTTTGAACCCAGCTTGAAACAACATGTCCTCATTTTTGACCTCAATAACTTTGGCATTTAATCACTAAACTCTCACCGGTGTGCTTGTGGGTTTGAATCTAGCTCGTGGGAACATGTGGGAAGATGCACTGAGTGAGCTGTCCTCATTTTTGACGTTAATAAATCTTGCATTTAATCACTGGACTCTCACCTCTGTGGTCGTGTGTTTGAATCTAGCTTATGGGAAGCCTGTGGGATAATGCACTGCGTGACCTGTCCTGGTATGACCATAGCTGTTGAAATGGAAGTAAAACCCTAAACTTTGACCAGAGACTAAGCTAAGGTCATATTTATTTAAATAACATGGTCATTTGTAACTTATCCCCTTGTTGTGGAAGATATAGTACAACATACAACCATCCAGATAAAAGGTTCTTGGAGGTTCCTCAATTCTATCCATCTGTACATAAATGTATAAAACACTTTGGCCACAGCTTTGTTTTGGATGCTCCCAGGGTTTGGAATGATTTAACTGATGAACTCCGTTCTGCCCCAACTCTCGCCTGTTTCAGAAAAAGGTTGAAATCGTATCTCTTCAAAAAGGCATTCCCAGCTAAGCATACACTCTATCCGGCATTTCTTTGGTATTGGACTTTACAACGGCTATGAAATGTTGATTTTTTAATTGGATCCTGGTGTTGGGCCTTAGAGTCTGCCTGACAGAGATTAAGTACTATTAAATTACAGAATAGAATAGAATTACTATTGACAGCACATGCTTTATTTCTAGGATCGGCAGGACAACCCGGTCAGCCAGGAGATCCTGGTAACCCAGGACCCGGAGGATCCCCCGGCCCCCCTGGGAATCCAGGGTCTCAAGGACAAAGAGGGAATTCTGGACCCCCGGGACAGCAGGGGTCTACAGGACAAGCAGGACCCGATGGACAAAGAGGATCCCCTGGAACCTCTGGAAGGAGAGGTGATGCAGGTCCCCCAGGCCAGCCTGGATCTCCAGGTAAGCAGGGAGTGGCGGTGTGTTCTCATCTCAGCCAATCAGAGTACTGGAAACAAAAGTCTGAGCCAGTCAGATCACTACAATCATAAATATGATCCCATAAGATTACTGGAACCAAATGTCTCAGTCACTCTGATTAGTAGAAAATCAGATATACCAGCCAGTCATAACTAGTACCAAAATTTGTAGATTATTAGACCCGAAATTGTATTGTTTCCCATAACTGGATACATAAACAAGGTATATGGTTATATGTTTAAAGAAACAAAACAGTTGAGGGACTTTTTAAATTAAATATAATTTTAACATCACCCAGAACACTCACATTTTTAAACAATTTTACAATGTCATAAAAAGGCTATTGATGATTTCTGCCAAATTTTCTGAAATTTTGCTTTTATTTTTGTCCATTATAGTTTGATTGTTTTGTTTCTCTGTGAATTTATGCTTTAAAGCCATTGCCTGTACTTATGATTGACTTTTTTGATTATTGTTTTACAGGCAATCCAGGTAGCGATGGATCACCAGGGCAACCGGGATCACCCGGACAACCAGGAGACCAAGGGTTGCCAGGGCAACCGGGCTCACCAGGAAATAGGGGCCAAGATGGAAACCCTGGAAATCCAGGAGATGTAAGTAAATGGTTGTCTATCGTAGTCACACACTACTGGGGTGGTATTAACTAACATGGATTTACATTAGGTCAAGATCAGATCAAATTTGAGAAAATAAATTTCAAGTGAGCCAAGTGGATTAAATAGTTTTTCATAGATCATGGCTCATTGGAGCTGAAAGTTTAAATAGTTCAACTGTTGTTTTTTTAAAACTGTTATTATTTCTCACAATTTTGAATAGAGTTTCTTCATCATTCAAGAAATCTAAAGGGTTCATTCAGTTGCAAAATACCCTCTGCCTCCATTTCCCTGTGTGAAGCATATTTCCAAAGGAGATCTACAGTTAAATCTGGGAAACGATGGAGGAACCACAAGCCTACTGATGTCAGCCTCCAGTTTCTGTTTCCATGTTTACCATATTCCATTAAATGTACCAGATGTAATTAAGTTACAACTCACACAAGTATGTTGAGAAAATGTCTTGTTAATTTTTAGAAAAAAGGATGTAATTAAAAGAGATATCTTCCCTATTACAGTAGAACCTCAGTTATCCAAATTTTCAATTATCCGACCTCAAACCCACTCTCCCAACTACATTTAAACCTGGCCAAAGTTGGGGTTTTACGTCCCGTTCAACAGCCAGGGTCATATTGGGACAGGTCCTCAGAATTGCCACTTTTGGGACTCGAACCCACAGAGGTGACAGCCTATGATTAGATGCCAAACTTGCTAACCACTAGGCCACTGAGGACCTCTAATTTAAACCTGGCCTTAGCCCTTCTATTTAATCCAACTCTTCAGTTACCCGACCCACTTGCTACTCCTATAAGAGGGTTGGATAATAGAGGTTATACTGTATCAATACTAAAATTGATGTAGAAGCACCAACACCCACCTGAGTGAACACATTATGGTATATCCCCTTTCATCTTTCCAGCCGGGCACACCAGGCACAGCTGGTGCTCGGGGAGACCAGGGCTTTACTGGACAACCGGGGCAACCGGGCTCACCAGGCCAGCAGGGGCAACTGGGACCAAGAGGGCAAGATGGTAATCCAGGCCAGAGGGGAGGTGCAGGCCAGAAGGGAGTACGGGGCGAAACTGGATTTACAGGGGCACCTGGATCTCAAGGCTCCCAGGTAAGTAAGCCAGTGTTATGTAAATATTTCATTAATTATGTCAGCTACGAATGTGTTAGGCACAGCGTTAGAAAGTTATTCTTACTGAGCTTCTGCTCATTTTACCCTCTGTTCCCGCATTCGACTTGTATCAAAAAAAATAAAAATGTGTGATTGCTGACTACACACTCATATAATATTTTCATTCTTGATAAGTATTTTCTTGTACATTCACCCCAACTTTCATCATTTGAATTTTGGGAAGAATGATAATTTGATTGGACAATAGTAGGGGTAACAGTAACAGGAAGTGATGTAATAATCAAAATGGAACTGCACATTCATAAACTCAAATTTTTGTATAATATAAAATATTGAAAATAGGGATTTGACTGTTGTTCTCAATTGTTCATGAATAATCCTATGTATTTGCTTTAAATGTTAAAGATCCAAATGCATGTACTGTATTTATCCGTACAACACACCCTCCCTATCAGTCACCCCCCTCAACCTTTGCAAAGTTCATATTTCGGGGGTTTACGTCCCTCTCAACAGCCAGCACCTTTGCGATTCTGGAATTTCAATAAACAGATGTGTTTTAGTACTTCCCCAATCAAATACCGGTTACAGGAAATAAAGATAATCAAACAAAACCTGGCAGTTTACATCACAAATGCATTAAGATCTGCAAAAATATGAGATTAAGTTTATATGTTTTTCAGGTTTAAGGTTTGTTTTTAATATTTTACGCTCTCAGACCTGTATACATGCTGGCAAGTGAGATCAGGGCTGCAAGTGTCCATTATCGCCCATTGCCACTGGACTCGAGAGTTGATTCTTTTATCTCTAATAGCCCCCCCCCCCCCCCCCTTCTTTTGAGAAATGCACTCATCCCCGGGGCATATATACGGATAAATACGGTACCTGCCACTTTTTAACAAACAATAATTTATCAGCCTGCCTCACTTGAAAGCAAATGGACCTTATTTTAATTACCAGGGGTCTCAAGGAAGACCTGGCCCACCGGGGCAGTCTGGACAGTCTGGTAACCCTGGACAACCGGGCCAGCCTGGTGACCCCGGACAACCAGGTCAAGATGGACAGTCAGGAAATCAGGGAGCGACTGGTGTAGAAGGCCCAAGGGGAGCCGATGGGTCACCAGGGCAACGGGGCCAGGTTGGGCCAGTTGGTTCACCTGGAACACCCGGATCTCCAGGTATATCCCCGTGTTTCTATTTTTGCCCAAAGTCTGGTCATTCAATATTAGTGTAAGTAGCACGGCCACAAGTATATCAATTGTGGAGAAAAGTAGATTGTTTACTGGTCCAAAATGTTTAAGGCTAACTAGAGGTGTAATATTCAGAAAATAGTCATAGCTAGAGGCTAATCTGATGCACCAAGTGTTACTTTTCAATGGAATTGTCAATGATTTGATGCACTAAGTGTTACTTTTTCAGTTGAAAAAGCAATATGTAAGTAGAAACCCAAAGTACTCGAGTGTACAGAAGTTTCAAATGCTACATTTCGCATCAGTGGAAATCAGAGGCCTCTTATGGTCACAAGTGTTTGGCTTGTGCAAAGAACAGCATCCTGTTGATGAATGTTCTTTCAGCAATATTCTTATCAGTAAATTTAATTAAGAACTCCGTATCCACAGCACATTTAGCAGTCATATTTTCTCTTTAAATATATTCTTTCATCACAGTAATGTTATAAATTGTAATAACATTTTTACATTTTTTTTCTAACAAAAGGCCAGCAAGGATCTCCTGGTCCCCCTGGCTCCCAAGGTTCGGCAGGAAACCCTGGATCTCCAGGGCAGCCAGGTAGCCCAGGACAACAGGGACGACAAGGAGACCAGGGCAGCACGGGGGCAACTGGCCCGATTGGGCCACAAGGGCCTGATGGCAGCCCAGGAGCCATTGGAGGAGTTGGGCCAAGTGGACCAGATGGAAGACCTGGCACTCAGGGCAGTACTGGGCAGATTGGACCAGTGGGTGAGTTTGTTAAAGAAATCCCAACGTACTCTTACATTGCAGCAATCACAGAGTTTATTACAAAGCTTTCTTGCAGGAAGGAAACCAGAAATGATAGTTGGACTATACAAACCTTCTAACTGGGCGAGTTATTGGCAAAAGAAAGCCAAAAATGAAAAGTAGATTATATAAAGTTTTCTCACTGAAACAGTTAAATACAAAATAAGAAAAAAAAAATTGCACAGTTAATTTGTTCTCGATGCACTGTATATTGTTGTCGTGTATTTTCCAGGGACTGTCTTCACTTAAGGTCTTAGCCAATTCTTAGGATTAAGTTGGCTTAAGATGTTATGCCTAAGATTTGGCTTAGACTTTTAGTGCATTTGGCAACCAGGACTGTTCTGTAAAGCCTCCATTACATTATTAATAGCTGAACTACGTACACTAAAAGTTATACTGTGTGTAAACATGAATAATGGTTTCTTTCAACAGGGCCAGCAGGGCCTGATGGGCCACCAGGGCCTCCGGGCCAAGATGGACAGCCGGGCAGCCCAGGAAACACTGGGTCAGCTGGATCTTCAGGGCAACCAGGAAGTAGAGGTACTCCTGGAGAGCCTGGAACCCCTGGATCACCTGGGTCACCAGGGCAACCAGGAAACCCAGGACCGGATGGAAGCCCAGGTTTGTGTAGAATAATTCCACCCTCCTAAAAACTGATAGATGAGAGCTGCCATCTTGGAAAAAATAAACCGTCTACTCATTTAAGGAGCAGAACCGTTGCAGATTAATGTTGATGTCACCAATTTGATTATATTTGTCTCTAAGGCCGATAGTTTGGTTGCAACTTCAGTATCACTATCAAACTCTCAACTGTCTATCAATATTGAAATATTAGGTATAACAAGTGCCAGTGTGGCCTAGTGGATAACAAACTCACCTAGGAACACAGAGGACGTGGGTTCAAACCCAAATACAGGCAGATACATAGTGGCTAGGATGACCACTTAAAATGGTGGTCCTCTGTCATTGGGTCCTGTCCCCAGTAGCAGGTTAAAGAACCTCAAGGACTTTGATAAGTGGTCATCCTTAAGCCTCTGTCTTTCAGTTAGGGGAATGTCAGTAACTTAATAGTTGGACTGTACATGTAGAGTTAGATGGGTCAAATTACTTAAATATCGCTTTGAGTACATGGAGATTTTGTATCTTGTATAAATACACAATACAATACAATAACTACTACCCATTTGACAGATCAAGGAGATAATATTGAATCTGTCTACCTAATCATTGCAATAAACTTACCGGTCCATCCATAAGATACCCACCAAACAATTTGTGTGAGACTGAGTGAGCATTATTTTAACTATCAAACACACAATAGTCTCCCCCTTCTCTTGTTTATTTATTGATATCAAGATATCGTTTTATATTTCCAAATGTATCATTTTATTTTTTCAGGTGAACCTGGGACACCAGGCGGGACAGGAGGACCAGGAAGTCCAGGACAGCAAGGTAGCCCTGGATTTCCAGGCGACCCTGGGGATCCAGGGTCCCCCGGCACTCCTGGACAGAGAGGAGATCCAGGCACCCCTGGAGATCCAGGGTCCCCAGGCAGAGACGGACAGCCAGGTCAGTGTTACAGATGTAGTTCTGTGTTGTGTATTTATAATGTATATGTGTATCAGTTGATATTTGTAACTAACAAATAAAAGGGCTTTGCAACCCTGGAGATCCAGGGTTCCTCAACCAGATCACTGCACTAGATGCAGCTCTGTCTTGTTTAATTGTAAGTTGGGAAGGATGGTAGAAAGGGATAGATAGTGAGCAGCATTATACAAAATATGAATAGTTCAAAAAGTTGAAAGGTTTCCTTTTAAATAGCAAAAAGTTGTACAAAGTATATATTGTTTTCTGTGAAATATTTGGCTTTTTCTGTTGATTTTTCACTGTATTTTTTATTATAGGATCCCCGGGAACACCTGGACAACCAGGACAAAGAGGTCAAGGAGGACCACAAGGGGCCACAGGAGAACCAGGCCCACGTGGAACTGATGGAGCTCCGGGCCAGCAGGGACCCTCTGGAGCACCAGGCCAACTGGGTGATGCTGGACCCCCAGGACAACCCGGATCACCAGGACAGTCGGGTCAGGACGGAACGCCGGGCCAGAGAGGAGATAGAGGGGAACCCGGCCAAGTTGGCCCAGCAGGGCCACCGGGTCAGGATGGTGAGTGAATTGATGGCAGGTTTAGCCGATGGATTTGAATAGAAACCTACTGAAATACACTATAGAAATTTGGGGTGTTTTAAGTGTATAGTCACGGTACTGTGTTTATTAGTATAAACGCCCCGGGGTTGATGCATTTTTCAAAAGGGGGTGGGGGGGTGGGGGGGTGACTATTACCTATAAAAAAATCATCTCTCGAGTCCAGTGGCAATGGGCGATACTGGACACTTACAGCCTTGATCTCACTTGCCAGTATGTATAATGGCGGGAGAGCTTAAAATATTGGAAACAAACCTTAAATTTGAAGAAATTATAAAGTTTATCTCGTATTTTTGCAGATTTCATTCCGTTTGTGATCATAATTGCTTTGTCTTGTTATGACTTTCTTTATTTCTCGTAAGTGGTATTCGATTGGGGAAGTACTAAAACGCATCTTTTTTGGGGAATCCCGGAATCGCAAAGGTGCTGGCTGTTGAGAGGGATGTAAAACCCCGAATTATGAACTTTGCAAAGGTAGACAGGAGTGGGGGGTGGGGGGGGTGGGGGGGGTGGGGGGGGTGTGACTAATAGGGATAGGGCATTAATACGGATAAATACGGTATATTAAAAGTTAACTTGGTCTAATAATAAGGCTTAATGTGGCTGCACTGTGCATTGAACGTTCTAATTATTATCCTGCGTCTAAATTGAACATAATGGTGGTGTATTCAGTGTGTGGTATTTATTATACAATATGGATATAAGTGTATTTTCTATTAATTTACAATTGAAGCCACTTTGAAGGTAGAGAGTCATTCGTTTTGTCAAATATTTAATGTGAAACATGTCGGGCAATATTTGATGGTATTTGGTATTTGATTTAAGTTTAATTAAAAGGTAAAATTCAAACATATACAATATCAAGAGCGGCTGCTTTCCATATACAGAATAAGGCAGTCATATTTAGCTTGATTAATTGACCATCTTAGCTGTTAACAGAATAGAAATATATCGTGTGCATTTACTTTAGAATTGCCGAAGTTTGCTCAGAACTTTACACCGGTTTATCAATAAGAAAATTGCTGCAGCATTAAAGCCATTATTTATTTTTTATTTTATTTATTTATTTTTTGTCACAAAAATCAAGTGTCATTTTTTTTTCTTTTGCTATTCCTTTAGTTTATTTAGAACAGCAGTGGAAATATATTTATTTTACAAGCAATTTAGTTTAAGTATGTGGTAAATTTGCAAAGAAAGCATTCAGGTAGTCCAGGAGTTCTTCCTAGTTACCAATGAATGGGATCAATTTTAAGATAATACTATAAAAAATTGTATAAAAATAAAAACAAAGTGATAAATATAAATTTAGAACTGAAGAGAACAAGTTAAATGAAAAGAAACACCAAAGACCCATTTAAATAGAAATAAAGAGACTGATAATTTTTTCCCCATTTTATATGACGTACTTGTGAAAGTAACACCAAATTCTGTTATATTCAAATAAATAATTTAAGGTGTCCGAGGGGAACAAGGTCAAGCCGGCGCCACTGGAAGTCCGGGAATTCCCGGTGGTCGAGGCGAGGTTGGCCCCGTTGGGCCAGATGGTCGGCCCGGGCCAGCTGGAGCCACAGGAGCCACTGGGCAAATCGGTCGTCAAGGAGATCCGGGTCAAGATGGTTCTCCCGGACAACCTGGCCCGGTGGGTGATTCGGGCAACCCTGGGCAGCCCGGACAAGCAGGAAACCCAGGTAATGTAAATTGCAGGTAAATTTGTGTGCTTAAGGTGATAAATATCTTACTTTTTGTGTTCAGTTTATAATAAGTTTTACTGGTGTGTTTGTTTTGTTTTCTGTTTATCTGGCTCCTCAAATGCCAGCAAATGCCTCCAGTATCCACAGCATTTAGTTCTAGTCGTGGCTAACTTCCACTGTATACACTTCACGGATGGTCACAATTGTGTCCGGGTCATAATTATGTCCAAATTTTATTTGAGTTTATTTTCAAAATGTTGCAAGCAGAAGTTTTAATACATTTTTCTTTCATTTTATTCCCTTCTAGAGTAATATTATTTCATGTAAAAGTTAAAAATTGAGTACCCGGATGTAATTGTGACCACCCGTGTAGAATCTGTATAACTAGAGCCTCCAATATCCTCAGGATTTATTTCTAGGTTTGGCTAATTTGTATAATGTACAGTTGACTCTGTATAGGTGAATCTTCAATTATCCATAAGATTTTGCTCTAGTTATTCCACTATCTATGTGCATCTGTAGTTCAGTTTTGTTTTAATTTGCATAATTTGCATAATATACAGTTGACTCTGTATAGGTGAATCTTCAATTATCCACAGGATTTTGTTCTAGTTGTGGGTAACTTCCACTTTCTATGTGTACCTGTATTTCAGTTTTGTTTTACTTACTTTGGTGGATATCATGTACAAAAAGAGACATTTTCAATGTTTTTTTCTGAAAAGATAAGAAAACCAAACAAGGGATTGCTGCATTAAGTATCTAGAGTCATCAGAGACCTATCTGATATTCCCCAAGCTAAAAATTAAAAGTTAAAGTCATCTTAATTTTTGAGTGATATTTTTTTTGTCATTAATTTTTCATGTAGGAAGAGATGGTAACCCTGGAACTCCAGGGTCTCGTGGCCAACCAGGATCCCCTGGAGACACCGGGGCAACCGGATTGGCGGGGCCACGGGGAACACCTGGAGGGGTGGGACCAACCGGGCCCTCGGGCCAACCAGGCAGCCCGGGTCAGAGAGGAGACAATGGTGAGCAGGGTGCAGCAGGTACACCTGGATCACCAGGACAACCAGGTAGGTGTATTTATGGATATAATGCATGTTGAAAGTTGTAACATGTTATACTTTTTTGTCCTATTATTTTTAAACTCAAACCCTACAGAACAAGACTGAAAGGGGTTTCTGTCTACTAGCGCGAGCCGCAAAGCCATCAGAGACATGAATAGTGCACCGAAGCGGTCAATAAACCCAGTACTAACGTAGCCCATTGATGCCTAACTTCTGTAAAAGACAGACACTCATCACACTATGCCACAGTTCATGTAAGTCCGGAGACAAAAAAAGTGATCTCTTTTAGCGCAAGCCTCACTAATAATAGTTACTGTTACGTGTGTCACAGGTACAGTGTTAAAGGGCGTTTCTAGGTTGTAATGTTGGGTAGTGACAACCAAGAATCTCAGTTTCTGTCAGGAAAAGGAAACTTGTTCCCTTCCTTAGAGTAAGAAATCTAAAATTTTGCCAGAATTCTAAAATTTGCCACCTATAAAACTGGAGCAAATTTACAGAAGAAAGTAATGTATTGCCTTAAATTTGGTATTTTTTAGTTCAGAAAGCCTTAATCTACTAGACTTTCAGTGAGTTGGACCTCACTTTGTTTATTTTATGAATATTTCTACATGTGGCGAATTTCAGATATGCGGCAAATTTTAGATTCCTTACTCTAAATAGTTTATTTCATCTGCTTTTGTGTAAATGTACAAAAGAACTCTATCAACGGCTGAAAACCACAGCTTGCACTGTTAAACTCATAGGTTGAATCCATAGTCTTCACTGATACTTTGATGCTGAATCCACAGGCTTTGTGTATCATGAATCCATGATTGCACTTTTGCTTACACAAGTAACTTACCAAATGAGAAAACAGAACCTCACTACCACACACGCATGTGCAATTTGTGTAATTTATGACATACTAAGAAAAAAAAAATTATAAAATAAAATCTACTTACTTCTACTCTTCGCTCCTACTCCTAGTGGACCATAAGGCAGAATACATATCACTTCAGTTTTGCCCTTGCTGCAGCCTCCCAGCTCTTCCAAAATAACATTTACAGTAAAATTAATAATAATATTTTTTCAGTCTTAAATTATATTTCTTTGTCTTAATTCTTTTTTTTTTTCACCAGGATCTGATGGGCAGCCCGGCCCAAGAGGTGATCCAGGTCAACAAGGAAGCCCAGGCACAGATGGGCAAAGAGGGCAGCCAGGAGAAGGTGGTCAACCAGGCTCACCTGGTACCCCAGGGCAACCAGGTAAAGGCAGTGATGGCTTTATGTACTTGGATAAAATAAGGGGATACCTGGGTTAGGGCTGTATAACAGTTCATATTTCTGTACAAATATGATTAATACCTGAATAAAGTGTAGCTCTTGGCATTTGTGCTGGAATAAAGTGCCCAAATAAAGTGTAACTCTTGGCATTTGTGCCTAAATAAATTGCCCAAATAAAGTGTAACTCTTGGTGTGCCTGAATAAATTTCTTATAAAGTGTAATTTTGGTGTTTGGTATAAAGTCCTTTATTTGCACAATAATGACATACCTTAGAGGATTCAATAAATGAATCAGTTCTGAACCATATACATGTAAGATATGAAGTGAAATTCACTCTAAAATCTCAAAAAGTAAATAAAACCCTGACAAAACTTCTCCTAATTCCCAAAGACGTCCATACTGTTGATGCCCAACAAAAGTAATGAAGTAAACAATGTGGTCATGTGACCTATTTGGTGGGAGGACGGACTACTGTAACCTAGTGGCCTGGTTAAGGTTGTGATATAACCTTAAATTCGCATCTCTGCGTTGGCCATTGGGTTGGAGGGCTCCAACAAATAGCTACTGTTAGGAAATGGGAAGTATTTCTAATAAAAATTTTAATTACTATTAAATTTTCCAAGTTTGTGGGCTTCTTTAACTCTTAACATCTATGGCTGCTGCAGGAAATTTAGAGACTGACGCCCTGGCCTCATCATGACATAGAATCCCACGTTTCTCACTGAGCCGTGTCTCTGTGTAAATACATTAGAGTAAGAAATCTAAAATTCACCAGGAATCTAAAATTCGCCACCTCTAAAACCTTAGTTAATTTTATGAAGAAAATGATGTTTTTGTCCAAAATTGGTATTTTTCAGTTCAAAAAGCCTTAATTTACTATACAGTCAACAAATCTCACCACAATTCATTTATTTTATTAGTATTTTCAGATATGTGGCGAATTTTAGATTTCTTACTCTATATGTCCAGAGACAGAGGAGGATTTCTGGGCTGGAGGTTTTGTCCACCTATCTAGCTTTCATGCTTCAATGGAAGGGTGTTATTGTCTCCCTTGTGGATTGGAGACAGCAGAAATTATTCTGGTCTATTGTAGACTTTTATAGCACTTAATCTCTGCCAGGGCAGACGCTAAGGCACAACACCAGAAAGCCATTGAGTAATTATTATAATTATTATAATTTGTCAGTGCAATTTTGAGCAGAAGTGATGTTATTGTCATTTATTTTAACTCATACATATAAAAAATAATAGTCTCCATGCTAGAGATATAACTTATAAGTGCATAATATTATCAGATATTTTGACAATATAAGATACAAGAGCTACTATTTTCTCACACTATGACTATAGATTTTTTGACATATGTGGTCTGAGATTCTTCAAAGTTCTTGTGAGATGTAGACAATGACAAGTAAACATGTACAAGGACTAAATAAATAAACATATTATATTTTCTCTTTCTGTAAACAGGAACACCTGGCCAGCCAGGTACAGTTGGGGCCACTGGTCAAGCGGGGCCAGATGGACAGCCGGGCCAGCCCGGCTCTGTTGGCCGCAGCGGGCCTGATGGACGGCCTGGCTCACGTGGAGAACCTGGGGAGCCAGGGTCGCCTGGGCAACGGGGAGATCCAGGAGCAGATGGTCAACCAGGCCAACCGGGCGGAGTGGGGCCTGCCGGGAACCCAGGACAGGCTGGAACACCGGGCAGACCAGGTGACTTGTTTTGGAATGTTTTGAATTCTGAGGCTGCAGAAAATAGAAAGAAATGATTTATTTATTTTGGTTTTACCATTGCATTTAACATTGTACAGGTCTTATCGTGATGGGTAGTTTTTTTAGTTAGACGAATCCAGTACGTACAGTTGAACAAGGTTCTGTACTGTAAACTGCTGACCATTGTGGAAGAACTACCAACTTCACACATAGCGTCGGGGATTTGAACTGCAGACCTAAGAGGTGGGAGGTGAGTGTGTTCCCACTTTGCTACCATGGGCCAACAAATGGTAAGAAATGGCTGTTTAAATGTTTTTCATTTTGAGCCTTAAATTAGAGAAATGAAAACAAAATTGGATGAGGAGAAAAAAAAACTCACAATGACAAATAATTGAACAAGACTTAGTTCAATTAAAGTTGGAATATTTGAATTTTGACAGTTAAAAGAAAAGACTTGCAGGTCAAGGATCAGTAATGGCTCCAAGAGTTTGAGTGTTTTGAAGTTTAAGGAGAGAAAAGGAAGAAAGCCAAATTAGGAACAAATGTGCAAAAGTTAAACTGCAGTTGGAATGTTTTGAATTCTGATAGGAGAAAAAAGAAATAAAAAATAAAAAAGTTACGTTAAAGATGCAGAACAGATAAATTAGAATTATTTGAATTATGGCAATTGAAAATAAGTAAACAAATTCAATTTATTTTGAATTTTTATCAAAAGAATAAAAATGTTAAACTACAGTCAAACCCATTTAAGCAGAATTCTTATACAATTCCTTTTACGTGGAAATAACTAAGGGCCCTTAATATTGGCCAGTTATTTTTGGAATACCTGGTTAAATAATAATTATATATAATATATTTTTGGTTCCTCCAGATTTCAAAGGGTTCATCAATAAATCCTTTTGTTTCCTTGCTAATTGAACATACCACATAATCTCCTATTTTTGCCCAATTCTTGTACACAGGATCTACAGGTGCACCTGGTATCAGGGGTGAACCTGGCACTGATGGGCAACCCGGCTCTCCGGGGCAGAGGGGCGATCCTGGGGTTGATGGGCAGCCTGGTACACCTGGTAGCCAGGGACAACAGGGAGAACCTGGATCTCCTGGGCAACCAGGACAGAGGGGACAGCAGGGTGAACCAGGCAACCCTGGCCAACCGGGCAACCGTGGTGATCCAGGAACTGATGGGCAGCCAGGTAGTCCTGGATCTCCAGGTACCCCAGGACAGCCCGGAGAACCAGGGACACCAGGACAGGATGGGGACAGAGGCCAACCAGGATTTCAGGTAAAAAGGTCGATGAGTGCATTCTCGTGCAAAGGGTGGCCACTTTTATATCTGGAAACTCTTAGCATTTCTTAAAAATTTATTTACCCATTGTCCAATTTGGTAAAAATGCAATCTTTGGATACAAAACAAGAAGCACTCACAATCTCTAACTGAAATTCATTCCTACAAAAGTAAAAACTGGAATTTAATTGTGTTCAGGTAAAATCGTATACAGTTTATACACTCAGAATTTGAATTTGAGTTTAAACTCAATTACAAGGTTTTCAAGCATTAAATTTTGAGGATGTCTAGTTAAATTTGACTCTTGAGATTGAGTTTCAGATTTATTTATGATTGCCAGCTCTGGTTTAATTAAAATATATTGGTTTCCTTGAGATTCAATGAACCATCGCCCACCTGTGTTTTTTGCCCACATTTCAGGGACCGCAAGGTGGTACTGGTGACACTGGGGCAAGCGGGCAATCAGGTAGTCCCGGGCAACCAGGTCAGCCTGGATCTCCAGGACAACAGGGACCGAGAGGCAATCCAGGATCAGATGGATCGCCAGGTGCCCGGGGGGATAGAGGAGATCCAGGACCCTCGGGCAACCCAGGAACTCCGGGAAGCCCTGGGCAGCCTGGCCAGGATGGCCAACCCGGTCTAAGGGGTGACCCAGGACAAGTTGGAAGTACAGGTGGGTTATTAGTTTACCTGTGGTGTCAGAATTGAATGAGTTTTAAAGAAAACAGTTGCAAATTAATGATATATAGGTCATTTAGTGCAGTATTTAGATGGTGGATAAAGAGGAATAAACTTCACACATAATACAAAACATTTCTGTTTATTATCAAAATAAAGGCAATATTAGTCAGTAAGTGTTAAAACAGTCCTATCAAGTAATGTTTGAGTTGAATGGGTTTCAAAGGAAATCAGTATGTGTCAAACTGGTAAACTATTTAGATGTCGGAATAAAGAAGAGTTAACTTCACATAAAATACAAAATATTTCATCAAATTATTAAAATTAAGGAAATTTTGATAAAAATTGTTGAAAATGGTCCTATTAAGTAATGTTGGAGTTGAATGCATGCCCTTAAAACCAATAGACTTAAATCTATAATATGAAGTTAAATAAACGGAAAATAGAATACCATCAAACATATTAAAGTTATACAGTTTATTTCCGCTAAACCCATAAATAAGGTTCAATGTTGAACTTTAAAAAATAAATTGTGTGCAGTTAAAAACAGAAGGAAAAGAATCAAACATTCTACAAAAGTTAATGCAAAACAAATATTAATATGCAAATAAATATTGAGAATTCCAGCAACAACAAAATTAAGAATTACTGTGATTCTTGCAACACATATTTGAGGTACATTTACAATATATAAACAAGGTTGCTGTACTGCCCGGTAACCCCCAACTAGGCCAGTTTTGTTAACATACCAGTTGTTAAGTAACAAGCTGAGGACTCCTAAAACTATTCTTAATTGCCACAACTAATATGGAGAAACCAAATATTTAGCCAGAGTTTTGGTTGGTTCATACTAATTTCAGATTTTCAGATTTTAATTGGTTCATACTAAAATGCTAGTACTCATTTTCAAAAAATTAATGCTCACTCCTGTATATTCTCCATAAGAAACACCTCTAGATTGATGTTTTTCTTTTGCTGTTAAAGGGGCCACTGGACAGGCAGGTACACCCGGTCAAAGAGGAGACCCTGGTCAACCTGGAAGCCCAGGTCAGTCAGGAAATCCTGGTTCAAGAGGAGACGTTGGTTCGCCGGGTGCACGGGGCCAGCCTGGGGAGCCTGGAACACCAGGGCAGCCAGGCCGAGATGGCACCCAGGGGGCCACAGGTTTTCAAGGCCCACAAGGCGATGCTGGCCCCCAAGGGCTACCAGGGAACCCGGGCTCAGTGGGTCAAGTTGGACCATCAGGGAATCCAGGAGATCCGGGGTCGGATGGACAGCCAGGATCACCAGGACAACCAGGTGAGATTTCAGAGTAAAGGACAAAGCAAATGAGATTTTGTTTTTCCAAAATAACTAAACACTGCAGTAATTGGAATGGATTTTAATAAATTTTGATGCTAAAGAGACCCAACTGATATCAATATGGAATAGTATGCACATCGTCTAAATTGATATATATGTACTTCAACATAACAGAGAGTTATTAAGGCCACTTTTACAGGATTTAACAAGTACAGGAGTTAAGTTAACCTCAAAATTATATACAAAGGTCCCCATGTGTACAATTGGATTAAGGTAAGATGGCCTTAGTCAGTGTCTGATATCAATACCAATAAAGCTAAGAAAACATGAATTTTAAGTTTCTAGATGGAGAACTGATAACTCTATAATTGTCAAAAATGTTTTTCTCAGAGTAAAATACTGCTCATTTTTCATGTCGTATGCGTATAACATTCATGTTGTGACAGTAAAGTAATTAAAGATGTAAAGGTGCCAATCAGAATACTTCCCTGACACTCCTACATTTTTAGCCTCACCTGACAACCAAGTCAGAAGAGTAAACCTGACCAAATCCAAAATTTGGACAAGCAGTCAGTGACCGATAGAAATGGTCACAGATCTCAGATTCCCTTGCATAATTGCATTCTATTTGGTATTTAACATACATACAATGAGTCAATGACTAACTAAAGCCATCACAAAGTTTAGATTAACGTATGAACTATGATTAAAAAAATTCTTATTTTGTAATAAACAGGCACACCAGGTCAGCCAGGTCAGAGGGGTCAGCCAGGTCAAAGGGGTGACCCTGGGGCTGATGGTAGGCCTGGCGAACCAGGATCTCAGGGCAGAGTTGGTCCAGCTGGAACACCAGGGCAACCAGGCCAACCAGGATCAAGGGGAGATGTTGGAGAACAGGGCCCAAGTGGATCACCTGGGCCAAGGGGTGACCCAGGGCCAGCTGGTCAGCCTGGAGCTCCTGGTGAGTTTTTTCTTGTAGTTTTTTGGCAACTTGATGAGCAATGTCTTTTGTTTTATTTGGTGAAGTTACAGTACAAAGTGTTTTGGTATATGTATTAACTCAATGGTTTGATTGGAATGAAATATCTTGTACTTTTCAAAAATAGAAAAGGTGAACTTTGTTTGTAAACTTTAATGTCTAAATTGGAATATTATTAAAGTAAGCGATAATGTGAATGATAAACCAGAAACTACTCAATTCACTTTGGAGCTATACAGTAATTAGACGAAGATCTAACAACCAGTATTTCATCAACAACTACACAACAATTATTTCTGTCCAAAAGTTTAATTTGCTTTAACCAATGTTTACCACAGGGTCAATGCTTTCTTTTACTGTGGAATTTGCCACTAAGGTATCAAAGTTAGACTTTCTGTCATAAATACTAAATGTCAATAAATCTTTACAAATCATCAAAAGTTGAACTTAATCTATAGAGGCAAGGAAATATGTTGTGTTTGTTTCACTACCATGTTTTTAACCCAGGTGAATCTACTGTGGGAGAACCTGGTAGACCAGGAGCACCCGGATCTGTAGGCTCTCAAGGTGCACCTGGACAGAGGGGCCAAGATGGTTCACCCGGGCCAGATGGAAGGCCAGGTTCACCTGGCCAAAGAGGATCAGATGGTCAGCCTGGGTCTCCAGGCCAGCCAGGACCAGATGGACAAAATGGGCAGCCTGGATCCCCGGGAGAACAGGGTGAACAAGGATCCCCAGGAACTCCAGGAAATAGAGGTGAACCAGGAACACCTGGAAGAGATGGGGCAACGGGACAGCCAGGGCCAGATGGAACAAGAGGATCCCCGGGCCAACAGGGCCAAAATGGTAACCCAGGGCAGAGAGGCGATCCAGGGCAGCAAGGAGCTCCAGGGGAAAGAGGAGAGCCTGGAACTCCAGGCCAGAATGGTCAACCAGGTTCACGAGGCCAGCCTGGCCCTAATGGGCAACCTGGCAGTCCAGGAACACCTGGTCAATCAGGACAGCAGGGATCCCAGGGTGCAACTGGAGCTACGGGTACAAGAGGACAGGATGGCTCACCAGGTCAACCGGGCACCCCGGGCCTGAGAGGGGACCGTGGGGAACAAGGCACACAGGGAGACCGCGGAGAGCCAGGCCAAGATGGAAACCCAGGCCAGCCGGGCCAACCAGGGTCAGATGGGCAACCGGGACGACCAGGTGATCAGGGAGCAAGAGGGGACAGAGGAGAACCAGGCACTGATGGTGAGTAAATGTTGTGGCCTAATTTTTGGCTGATAGAGTGAAAAGGAAATGGGAATTTGGTATGTCATTTGAAAGATGTTTTTGATTCAATCTGTTTCAGTATATTTTAAAGCATCTTTAATGTTTTCTGCAACTACAGCAGTATGTGGTCAGTGGTTTTGGATGGAGATCTCTTTTTAGTTTACCTGGTCACTCTTGTCACTCGCATGGCTTACTGTTGTTAAAAAGTTGGAAAAAATAAGCACATATTGTAACAGATAAAACAATACTTCATTCATTCTACTCACCAGGCAACCCAGGATCTCCAGGGCAGCAAGGACCTAGAGGTCAGGTTGGGCCAACTGGACAGCAGGGAGCCCCAGGTTCACTTGGCCAAAGGGGGGAACCTGGATCTCCAGGTAACCCAGGAAATCCAGGCACCCCAGGATCCATAGGACAACAAGGTGCAACTGGACAGGCTGGTTCACAAGGGCCAAGGGGCCAACAGGGTGAAGTGGGCCCTGAAGGGCCAGCGGGAGGCCCTGGGCCAAGAGGAGAGGATGGAAGGGCTGGCCCACAAGGGCAAGATGGGGAGCCTGGAACAACCGGCCAACAAGGACAACCAGGCAACCGAGGACAAGCAGGACAGCCAGGATCTGCAGGTACATTTTAAATACAATTATGGTCAATTAAATTGCAGAGGGACCCGAACTAGGCTAGGAATTCCAGATTAAAGAGCATATTTTAATGATAAATAAACACCTCAAAGGGCCTTATCAGCATTTCTACTGAGAAAATTGTGCTTAAGAGAGAAATATGGCTTTATTGTTTTAGTAATTCACACCTTGTAAACCCAGTAACTAAAACATATGGGGTGAGATGTGTTATGTCATTACACAGGTGAACCAGGAACCCCAGGCCAACCTGGTCAAAGAGGTGACCCTGGACCAGCAGGATCACCTGGGTCGAATGGTCAGGATGGTACTCCAGGTGAACCGGGTCGCCCTGGTGAACCCGGATCACCTGGGCAAGCTGGGAGCCCAGGACAACCGGGACAGGATGGGATCCCAGGCCAGCGAGGTGAACAAGGTGATCGAGGTGATCCTGGCACTCCTGGATCCCCAGGTAAGAACTCTAGATCCCTAGGTTTGTAGTAAAAAACCCTTGATCCCAAGTTTAGTGGTAAAAGAACCCTACCTCCCCAGGTTAACAAAGACGTCCTTGGTTAATTAGTACGACTCCACATCAGATACAATATGACCTTGTGTCTCAAGGTTACTGAAGACATCTAATTAATATGGATCCTGGATCCTCAGATGGGTAAAGGACAAACCATGTTAATGAAAATAACCACATTAATTCAGTGAACATATACCATAGTGTTGTATTAAGGAATTTATGGCAAATTTTAATTAAAAACCAATTTGTCTACTTCAGGAGATCCTGGCAGAGCAGGAACTCCAGGGACGCCAGGTGACCCAGGACCTCAAGGTCAGCAAGGTCAACGTGGGACCGCTGGAGAGCAAGGTCGTCCAGGCACCTCAGGGTCTCCAGGTACACCTGGCACCCCTGGGAGTCAGGGAGCCACTGGTGCCACAGGACAGGCTGGACCCCAAGGTCAGCAGGGTCAAGAGGGAGTCCGAGGTCAACCTGGTCAACAGGGAGCCCAAGGCAACAGGGGTGACCCTGGACAACCAGGGTCACAGGGACTGAGAGGGGAACCTGGATCTCCAGGCACCCCAGGAAATCCAGGGTCAAGAGGTCAATCTGGTCAAGCAGGAACACCAGGTGAGATTGTTGTGTCTGTTTTGGGAGTGGTTCTATTTGGAACAAGAGTGATATAATTTTATAGTGTTTAATCAATAGTAACAGATTTTCAGCCACATAAAACCTAAATCCTGATTACAGATAAAATGTTATGATTTTCATGAAAAATTTTCTTTTTAATGATCGTAAATTAAGTTTAAGTAGTGCACTGGACTTTTAAGTGGTTTTGATTTATAGTTATTCTGTCACAGACTTTTACAAAACAAATCTGAATTCTTTTGCCCTTGAACTTTTTAATACAAATATTTTTTTAAGTACACATTCAGGGCCAATAATGTTTTAATGTGTATTGAACTTGTAATTAGTTATATTACAATCAAATACCATAGTATACAAAGCTTTGATACAGTTGTCTATCCAATCCCTAGGTGGCACTGGGTCACCTGGTCCGGACGGTCGCCGTGGTGAGCCGGGCACACCTGGAAATCCAGGCCAAAGAGGCGATCCAGGGACACCTGGACAAGCAGGTCAGCCTGGAGAGCCTGGGCCTGCCGGGCAACCGGGGCAACAGGGCCAGTCTGGGCCACAGGGGGCACCTGGCCAACCGGGAGACCAAGGGCAAAGGGGCGAGCCTGGAACACCTGGAAATCAAGGTAAGTTTGTTGTCTACACAGGTTGTCATGCATTTTATGATACTGTGTATTTTTGTTTAAAAATCTATCTAGCAATGCACTGGGTATCAACACGTGATATTTTATTGAATTTTTTGCTTAATTGATCATTGTTTACACTCCAGGTCTTTGTTTTCTGTAATATGAATGTATAGGTTTCATAATTAGTCTGTTGAATATTGGCGCACGGTATTGTGACAACCCTTGTAATCTTGTTCTGTTTGGCTTGATAACTTGGTCTGTTAAATTGGCCCAGAAATGTAAAGAACAAACATTAACTAATCACAAATACTAATACACACTTAAATTATTGTAAGCTGTATGTTGATTGGTTGAGGGAGCTGATTGCAAGTAGATATTATCTACTCACCACCATAAAGACCTCTTGAGGCCAAATATGTCAGACATATTTGATGACCAGTAATATTTTCAATAGCCTACCTTCATCCAGTGGAGTCTCAGCTTTTCAGTTGGAACAAAAAACAAAATCTGTTTAGAAGAAAAGTCTGATCCCTAAAGTGCCTTTTCGATTGAAATTTTAACATTATAAGAATTTTAATCTCCTGGTAATCTGACCCTATTTTGGTGCAAGTTACTACCTTACCTCTGATATATTCTATCCCACTTTCAGTGATAAATATTAGTGCTGTGAAATTGCTTCAAACACTGGGTTCGATGTTTGGTGTCTGTACAAGCTAGCAAACTTCGGTCTAGATCGATCTTCGAAACCACGTTTTCAAAACCAGTTAAAATGCAGAAATCTCACATAATATCTTGTCACTTTGTTGAAAATATAGCAAAAATATAAAATCCATGTATATTTTAAATAAATTCCGCCATATTTTCAATAAAGAAACAGGTTTTATAGATGGGCGAAACTAGAATCCGTTGGGATGTGGTGTGACATTGGGGATTTCTAAACGTTTTGCAAAGTCCGAATTTTCAGACGTTTGAACCGAACTCTGAAATCAGGGCAATAAACGAGCGAACTATCGAACTTCTTCAAACATTGTCCAGCACTAATAAATATCTGCTCATTTGGGAACCTTCTCCATTCAACTTGGCATAACATATTCCCTAATTAGACATGAAATTGGATGTCATTTACATCTTTTTCGCCTTTACTTTCTACCTTTTCCAAATGGTTCAAGAAATCATCTTCAGGTTTTCTATGTTTCAGGGTCAAGGGGACAACTTCTAAAAAAATATGCGTCCGCCATCTTGTTTTTTAAGATTTGGCCACCATCTTGTTTTTTTAAGATTTTGTGCACTGTAAGTCCAGATTACTTTGAATGATTGTCTTCAAACTTTGTACCATCGTTGATATTACTTATAGGAGGAAGTCTATTGATTTGGGACAAAATTGATTAAAAAACATGGCATCCAGAGGCACTTTGTAAAACGCAGCTTTCAATGATGCGATGCTAATTACCACAAGGCTTGCTTCAGATGTCTCAAAAATGTTCCCATTGTGTTTTTCCAACATGTTTGATCTTATATAGACCTTTTTTGCCATATTTAAAAAATATGTCTGTTATAGTTATGAAAACTGACTTTTCTGTGTGTCTGATGGAGGATGTCCCAAGGCCCACTGGCCTTTTTCTCTAGTTAATGGCCTGGTTTATAAAAAAAAAATGACGTGTTATTCAGCATAGCTAGTTATTCACTGTATTTACTTTCTTTGATCTTTCAAGGTCTGCGTGGAGAGGTCGGATCACCAGGTACGCCTGGAGAACCAGGGTCACAGGGACCTGAGGGTTCACGTGGTGCACCTGGTCTGAGGGGTGAACCAGGGACCCCGGGCAACCGGGGGCAACAGGGAGGGCCCGGGACTCCTGGCCAAAATGGGGAGCCAGGCACCCCTGGATCTCCAGGGCAACCAGGGTCGCCAGGTCAACAAGGAGGCAGGGGAGATCCAGGCAGAGACGGAACACCAGGGTCACCAGGTAAGAAAAAGGTGTTAGAGTAAGAAATCTAAAATTCGCCAGGAATCTAAAATTCGCCACCTCTAAAACTTTAGTTAATTTTATGAAGAAAATTATGTTTTTGTCTAAAAATTGGTATTTTTCAGTTTAAAAAAGCCTTAATTTACTATACCGTTAACAAATCTCACCACAATTCATTTATTTTATTAGTATTTTCACATGTGGCGAATTTCAGATATGTGGCGAATTTTAGATTTCTTACTCTACAATCTAATTTCATTTGAATAATTTATATAGCTTCAAATATTGATGGGAACTACCCTCTAAGGCACGGATTGTTGAAGAATGGATAGTCCAATATCAGGGGGGGTGGGGTTGGCTAATCCAAAAAACAGCACCTCACCAGGGGAGAAGAGCCAGTTATATGATGGTGGGAGGGTATATCTGAAAAGAGGAGTCTTTGTTTATTTCTGTTCTCATGAATGAATAGTCCAACAACAAGAATGTCAACATGAAAACAGCATCCACCAGGGGGGAGAGACAGTCATGGTGGTGGGAGGACAACTCTGAAAAGATGCGAGTCTTTAGTTTCTTTCTGAGAGAAACCATGGGTGTTTGTGACCTGAGTGTAAGTGGTAGCCTATTCCACTCAGATAGGGGGGAAGAATGGCAACACTCTCACCTCCCACTTCTGAGGCCGGGGTTCGATCCCCAGCACGGCCTCAAGTGGGAAAGCTGGTAGTTGCTTGCCGTTGGTCGGCAGTTTACAGTAGAGAACCCTAACGAACTGTATGTACTAGTTTCCTCTGCCCTTCCAACTACCCGTCGTGATATGACCTGTACAGTGTTGAAAGCGACGTAAAACCCCAAATAAATAAATAAATAAATAAAATCCACTCAGATAGGGATGTGACTGAAAAGCTCTGGCTATCATAGTGTTTGTGGGTGCAGACACCAGCATCAGTCTGTTGTTACAACCGAGTTTGCCGGATTATGCATAGTTCATCCTTCTGCCAGTAGGTCACATAATCAACCCTAAATGATACTCCCATTATTTTTGTTTGCCTTGATATAAAGGCATACATTAGATATTTGTTTTAGGGTTACTTTTTTTCTCCAGAAATCTTTCTCTACGATATGTCTTCTACTGACGAAGATTCTAAAAATATCGAGGAGATCCATTTATTATAGTTCCATCAAACGGCTGATCAATTTCCAGAACAGCTGCAGTTGCATAAAATTCATCAAGAACTTAAAAGAGGGAGGTTTATCTTCAATAATCTATCCTTGTAGTGAGTAACCTCAATGGATAATTGTTAATTTCTCTACAGTTGAATCTCACCCACGTGTCTAGCTATCCACTGACTTTTTCTTGAGGTCCTCAGTGGCCTAGTGGGTTTGTAAGTTAGGCATCTGGTTATTTAAATATGTGGTTATTTTTTAATTATGTGGTTATATGGGTCACATTTCATGGTTATATAGTTGCAGTGTTTCTGTCTATTGGAGAGAGGTCCTCAGTGGCCAAGTGGGTTTGCAAGTTAGGCATCTGGTTATTTAAATATGTGGTTATTTCTTAATTATGTGGTTATATGGGTCACAAATAGGTTTGCAAGTTTGGCATCTTATCACAGGCTGTCATGTCTGTGTGGGTCATCCTTCCACAAGTGGCAAATGCTAAGGGCCGCTCCCAATGTGACCTTGGCCATTGAACGGGCTGTAAAACACCAGCTTTAACCTTTTTGACCCACTTTCTTCTTTGTATACAGTTTAATGTGCAATTCAACCTCTGTTATTATGACCATGCTGGAAGAGTTAGATTCTGATGATTAAAAGGTTTGTAAAATGGAAGCGTGAAGATTGGGAGAGTGAATCTGTAGTCATAAAATTGAGCATTTGGATAACTGAAAGTGGGACAATGGAGGGTCAGGTGTATTTCAACTTAAAGAGCAATTGAAAACCTTGTTCGGATGACGGAAGACTTGTCAAGTGGAATATAACCAAAAATAAATAAAGTAATAAGAGATAGTTTAGTATTTGGGAAAATGGAAATAACTCGATGAAATGAAATATTTTAGATAATAGAAGGTTGTGTAGAGTAAGAAATCTAAAATTTGCCACGTATCTGTGATTTGCCACAATTTGAAATACTTATAAAATAAATGAACTGAGGTGAGATTTATTGCATGTATAGTAAATTAAGGGTTTCTTTTAACTGACAAAATACCCTATTTAAGACGAACTATCACTTTTTCGTAGAATCAAGTAAGATTCTAAATGTGGCAAATCTTTGAATTCTGGTGAATTTTAGATTTCTTACGCTAATAGATGTCTGCTGTAACAAAATAACTCTTTTCTGTATTCCACCAGGTGATAGAGGTGAGCCGGGCACACCGGGTCAGCCGGGAAGCCCAGGGACACCAGGTGAACAGGGCGGTCCAGGTGAACCTGGACGCCCCGGATCTCAGGGAGCAACTGGGGAAGTTGGACCAGCCGGACAACCCGGCACTCCAGGCCAGCCTGGTCAAGCTGGACAGAGAGGAGATCCAGGCACTCCGGGTAGTCAGGGACTTCGAGGAGAGCCAGGATTCCCAGGGCAACCAGGCGAGTCGGGTTCAGATGGTCGTCCGGGTCAAGCAGGGTCGCCAGGGCAACGGGGTCAGCCAGGAGAACCAGGGAGTCCCGGAACTCCAGGTAACTTGCATATACTCAAGAAGTTGTTGAACTCACTAGTTTAAAATTAGTTGTTTTTTTTTGTTTTACTCTGTTAAATGACCTTTTGATTTCTGTAAACGGTCCCACCACTGGAGGATAAGGTAGGTATTTAAGTTACAAATAGTAAAATTCTGATAAAATTTTTACAGTCTCAATAAATAACACGAGTTTCTTTTTTTCTAATGTTCCATGTTTCCGTAGATACTTGTGATTTTGTGATAATTACTTTCAAATTACCAACATCTTTATGAAAACAATTTGCTCATTTTATTATGAAAATAAAAAAAAATAAGTAAAGCATGGTGGTAAAATATTAAAAAAATAAAAATAAAAAATATAAAAAATAAGTGAAACTCAGCAGTAAAACACATCAGAGGAAGCTACAGGCCCTGCTGGGACTCGAACCCAGGATCTCCTGTTTACTAGACAGGCGCTTTAACCACTAAGCCACAAGGCCACTGAGGGTAGTAGGCTGAATCAATGCATCTATATAAGTCGCCCAGGAAAACTGATCAATAAAATCCTCTCCACCCCCCCAATGCTCCTTTAGAATTCTCTATGCTGTGCCCCTCCCCAATCCCTTCTGCACTCGTACTCTGAAATCCTTCACAATCCCCCAACAGAAGATAAAACACACACAGGCAGGTGGTTAGCCTTTTTCCAGGAGTTAAATCGTGTAAATAGAATTAACACTTCTACATCAGTTGTGGCTTTCCGAAAATAAGTTCCCGACATGGAATTGATGTTTCTATCATCAGAGTTTTCCGCTTGTCCTGTTGTGGGAACTGTTCTATACAGCCTTCTGACCTGCTAAATGAAATGGAGAAACATTACGTGACTAGATAGAATGATAGGTATCTAGCGGAAGGTTTTCATGTTCTCTTTTTAAGTTTCAACTATTCCATTTGTTTTAATACATAATTAGTAAAGATTCTACCTGTCTTTATTTAATTAAATAAATAAAATAATATTTATCCCTCCATGTTTAGAACAAGTACCCCATTAAAATAATATATTCTCAAGTTCAAACCCAAGAAGAAATATGGTAATTGTAATGAAAATGCAATAATGCACAATCAAAATTTAGGCAAAATAAGCAAAGTCATCAGAAAGAAAAAAAAACACACGGAGTATCCATAATTAAAGACCTTTACCTAAAAAGGAAGTTCTATTAAATGAAGTCATCAGAAAGGCTAAAAAAACACTGACTTGCCACAATTAAAGACCTCTACCAAAAAAGGAAGCTTTATTGATTTCTATCTCTTAAACACAGTGAATCAATTCAAAATTTTGCCCCAGTACAAATTTGAGAGAAAAAGGATGTGTCTTTTCAGTTTTGATATAAATAGAAAACAAGAATTTAAATAAATTTTAACATTTTTTTTAGTTTTATATTTAGTTTTTTCGAAACACACAGACACACAAAATAAACTTTATGTTGTACTTTTTGTGTATTTCAAGTATCACAGATTTATTTACATAATTCAGAAATTTATTAGTGTTTTGTTAAAAAAAACTATAAATGTGATTCATCAGTTCAGTTATTCTTACATAAATTTTATGGCCATGAAGTTTTGTTCAGTATTTTCATTGGGAACAGTGAAGAGCACACTGCATATATGGGTGTTATGGCTAAATAAGGTAAAAGCAGAAGAACCAGTACACTGACTTGCAAACTTGAGCAGGTGGCTGCGATTGTAGGACAAAAAGGATTTGGACAAAAACTATTTACACAAGAAAGTATTTAGACATGGGACAAAAAGTATTTGTCATATAATATAATATATATATATATTTTATGTAGTTTATGTTTTTATGTAGTAATATATTTTATGTAGTTCATGTTTCCCCCATATAAAGGTGATAGGAAGTTAAAATTCTTTTAAAGTATGCTGTGGTGTTGTCAGCACTTTTTGTCCAAATACTTTGTGTCCGTACCACTGTAAATTTCTCAAAAGTTTTCACGATTCTGTCTTATGTTTTAAATGATGCTCTTCCTCCTCCATATCAAATCTCATAGTTCTTTCTCCATTACTTTCTAAGAGGAATTTCAATTTTGTGCAATACAAAAGCTTCTATTCTTTTCTATTCTAAACTTTAACAGGTGAACCTGGAGCCCAAGGACAACAAGGGCAACGGGGAGATGCCGGTGCACCAGGTGCTGAAGGGCCAGTGGGGCCAGCTGGTCAGCCCGGTCCTCCATCAGAAAAAGGCGAAAGGGGAGACCCCGGTTTCCAAGGGCAACCTGGACAAGCAGGCCAACCTGGAACAGACGGACGCCCTGGGCAAAGGTTTGTATCGACCAATCAGGATCAGTCATTTCAAGTAAATTAAATGATTTAAAGTCATAATTGTTGATGTGCTATGTTAACCATTTCACCTCTAACAGAACAGTTGGACTGTACCAAAGAAATTTGTTGGATGAAGTGAAAGTGCTAAAAAACAGACCACAGGTGTTCCTCGTGATCCATAATGTCTGCGTACATAATATAACAAGCAACATATTTAGTTCTTAAATGCTAAAGGAAAGTAATATGTTCTGTACTGTAAACTGCTGACCAATAGCAAGGAACTACCAGCTTTCCCACATGAGATCATGCCGGGATTCAAACTCCGATCTCAGAAGTAAGAGTGAGTGTGTTACCACTTCAAAAATGTATAAAGAGAAAGGATAATGGACTTTTTATTCCATTTTGTGGTTTTTAGTGCAAGGGAAATGCAAGTCAACTGGGTCAATCCTAGTCACCAGGCCAAAGTGGGTTCAAGTTTATAAAAAGGGATATTTCTGAAAATAGAAGGTTAGCCAGTTGATGATCTATTGTATTTGGGATATGTGGGTCAACTCCGTTAAGCTGTTGTCTCATAAAATCAAGTGTTTGTATAAATAGAAGGTTAAAGAAAGGTTCTTACTATTTATTTCTGTAATTTTTTAAACAGAGGAGATGCGGGTCAGCCGGGTCAACCTGGGTCACCGGGTCAAGCAGGGGCCACGGGTCAGCCTGGCCCTCAGGGGCCTGGAGGGGCACCAGGCCCTACTGGACAAAGTGGTTCACCAGGTATCCGTGGTGACAAGGGACAGCAGGGCGATGCCGGGCAGCCCGGATCTCCAGGTAATTCTTCTGATTGGACAAATTAAGCAGAGTGTTATTTCATAGCTTTAACTTTTGTAAAGTTCATAAAAACATAAGTTGTTTGACAAGTGAAAATTTCAAATTGTAAGACAAGAATGCTTTAAACACTTACAATTGTCATATAGTGTCTGAAAATAATTGTTGCTTATAAGTTATTTGAATATCTGCCACTGTAGGCCTAGTGGGTAACATACTGGCATAGAAACATAGAGGACCTGGGTTCAATCCCAGGTACAGGCAGATACCTGGTAGTTTAGATGACCACTTAAAATGCCAGTTCTCTTTCATTGGGTCCTATCACCAGTACCAGGTTAAAGAACCTCGGGAAAGTTGTTAAATGGTCATCCCTGATACTCGGTCTTTCAGTTAGGAGAGTGTCAGTCACTACTGCTTGGGTTGTAATTGTGTAGTTAGGGTATGTCAAATAGTGCTCTGAGTCCTGTAGTTATGGAGATGTTGCGTTGAGTAAAAATTTATAAGACAAAAAGACATAAAGTAGTTATTACACCAATACTTGGAAAACATTTCTCAGTGAACAATTTGAAAAATGGAAAAACAATAATAAAGTTATTTTATTTTCAGTGTCCATATTGAAATCCAAGGAACTACATATCAATCTGTGTTGACATATTCTAGATAATTGCGTTAAGTGAATTTAGAATATGAGCTCCATGTTGTAGTTATTGGTTATCTAAAA
This sequence comes from Sabellastarte sp. h YS-2021, assembly GCA_964017235.1. Lineage (NCBI taxonomy): Eukaryota > Metazoa > Annelida > Polychaeta > Sabellida > Sabellidae > Sabellastarte > Sabellastarte sp. h YS-2021. Next base: position 7,211,031 of record OZ024940.1, read on the forward strand.
GTATTGATGATGATCCAATTAAAGGTCAATTCAGATTTAGTACACTTGTTAAGAGAGAGTCCATGGAGAACAATAGATTAATGCCTCTAATTTTGAAATAAAATCTTTATGGAGAATTACATTGGATTCCTGCTGTAATACAAGTATATCAAACTTTTGAAACATTTTCTTTACTCTGTATTTATTTCACTTCCAGGGACTCCAGGTCAGCCTGGATCACCAGGGCAACGAGGAGACCCTGGATCCCAAGGAGCACAAGGTCAGCCAGGAACCCCAGGGCAACGTGGCGATCGAGGACAAGATGGGAATCCAGGCACCCCGGGTGAAAGGGGGCAACCAGGTACTGCTGGACAGTCTGGGATCCCAGGATCTCCAGGGTCCAGAGGTGAAGATGGGACACCTGGAAATCCAGGAGCCAGGGGAGAAGTTGGACCTCAAGGTATCCCAGGAACTGATGGAAGGCCAGGTTCTCCAGGCTCTAGAGGAGACCCAGGGCAACCAGGTACAGATGGAGCCACAGGGCAGCCAGGAACACCCGGGCAACCAGGGCAACAGGGAACTAGAGGAGATCCAGGGCAGCGGGGTGACCGAGGTGAGCAGGGGAATCCAGGAGCTGTTGGATCTCCAGGAGCCAGGGGTGAAGATGGCACCCCTGGATCTCCAGGGACTGATGGAAGACCTGGAGCGCAGGGTGCAACTGGGCAAGCAGGACCAGATGGCCAGAGGGGTCAACCGGGATCAGCTGGAGTGAATGGTCAACCAGGTGAATCTGGACCTCGTGGACAGCCAGGAACTCCCGGGAACCCGGGGAATAGAGGAGAACCAGGCTTAACCGGCCCCCAGGGAACTCCGGGTCAGCCAGGAAATCCGGGTCAAAGAGGAGATGCTGGGTCACCTGGAACACCTGGAGAACGGGGCCAGGTTGGAGAAGCTGGACCTCAGGGATCACCAGGTAGAGAAAACAGGATGGCTGAAATTCTATTGAGAAATCTGAAATTCTATTGAGAATCTGAAATTCTACTGAGAAATGTAAGCTGTGTCACAGTGTGTGCAGTTTACCACTAGTGGCATGCTTTAAAATGTAAGACAGAATCATTCAAACTTTATACAAAATATACTATATAAAAAATGTATTTTACAAGAAAATACCCTTAGACTATCTACAAAATTTGTTTATAGAGGAAATTTTCCAGTGAGGAAGAAACTTCAACATATTTTGAAAGGATCTTAGAATGTACCCTAAACTTGTGGACCAATTAAAGAAAAACAACAAAATTGTGTAGAATTGTATGTTATTTAAACTCCTGTAACATTAAAGGCATGCGGGCTGAAATTTTGGAGTAATACCCTAAGAAAGAAACTTTACGTTATATTTTAAAAGGATCTTAGAATGTACCATAAACTTGTGCCCTAATTAAAAAAACAGCAACAAAATTGTGTATAATTCTGTATTTTTTAAACCCCTGTAACATTGAAGGCATGTGGGGCTGAAATTTTGGAGTTATACAAAATCCATGCTAGTTATTGAACTAGTAATACTTAAACCCTGCATCATAAAAGATATAGTATCCCATTAAATGTGTCTTGTATATAACATTGTGTAGGTGAGCCTGGGCGCAATGGCCAACCAGGAGAAAGAGGCCAGCCTGGTGCGGTTGGGGCTACCGGCTCCGTGGGGTCAGCGGGTACCCCAGGCACCCCCGGACAAAGAGGACAACCGGGTTCTCAAGGCATTGCAGGTGAGCCAGGTCAACCTGGTACTCCAGGGACTGATGGACAGATTGGTCAACCAGGCAGGCAAGGGGCAACCGGTGCTACTGGACAGCAGGGCCTAAGAGGTGACCAAGGGGAGCAAGGAAATCGGGGAGAGCCAGGAAACCCTGGTGAACCAGGTGAGGATGATTTGAATGGCAGCTTAGTAACTGGGTGAGGAATTTGTCTGTATGTATGTACACCTTGGTGGTACCTATTCCTGTGTAAGGTACAACTGTGGATTAGTTGAACTCTGTGAAGAAAAAATTCAGTTGTAAGTGGAAGGGAGAAGAGTATTTCTGTTTATGTACATATAAGGCCACCTTAGCTTAATTTGACTATCAGGTGACCATAATGTAGATGTCATTTAACGGGCACCATAATTTTTGTATTTAGCAATTTAAGCTAATCTTTTTTGAACCGTAACTTCTTTTAATTTTGAGGTGGTATTTACAAATGTAAATGTATTTACTCAACCTCCAGAAAGGCTTGAATGCACTTTAGTGTGAGATTATTGAAGCTTTCGGTCAATTAAACATGTAATAAATCCTTCCATTTCAGGAAGAGTTGGAGATCAAGGCTCAGCTGGTCCATCCGGACAACCCGGGACTCCTGGATCTCCAGGGGCCAGAGGTAACCAAGGTCCAAGAGGTGAAGATGGTCGGCCAGGACAGGATGGATCCAGGGGAGAGCCGGGCTCTGATGGGCAACCAGGCCAGCCAGGCAGCCCTGGATCCCCAGGAACCCCTGGTGAACCAGGAACCAGAGGAGAGCCAGGAAACGATGGGCAGCCCGGAACTGATGGAGCCAGGGGTTCCCCAGGTGACCGAGGAGACCCTGGGCAACCAGGGACACCAGGACAAGCAGGAGATCGAGGTCAACCAGGCCAGCCAGGTTCTCCAGGAACCCCTGGGCAACCAGGTGGCCAGGGCATCCGAGGGGAACCAGGATCCCCTGGAAACCAGGGTGACAGAGGAGAACCAGGGCAACCGGGGCAGCCAGGTGAGTTCTAATGAATATGTAGACTATTAGTAATTGCAGCCCTTACAGGTAATATTCCATTCAGCCATACAAGCTGTGGGACAGAATGTTAGTAATCAGAGATGTTACAGGTGATTTGCTATTGTGCCAGGTGAGTCTTAATCAATGTGCACAGAATATTAGTAATTGCAGGTAAGACAGGGGAGTGGTCAATTCAGCCAGGTGCCAGGTGAGTTGTGATGTAGTGTGCACAGAATGTTTGTAATTACAGGTAGTTGGTGTGAAGTTGTGACTGTATTGAGATGTTCTCTCTTGTGGTCATGTTAAAACGTATCCACAACTCCGGGGACTTTCCTATTGAGTCCATTGGGTTAATATCTTCCTTTTTATTGCGTTAATATATCTTACCTAGTGGACCAGTGCATTTGTCCGGCGCGCAGCCGGTCCCGCCAAACGTTAGACAAAAACGTCCTGAGCTGGGCTCTGACCGGGACCGGTAGTGTACTCCTCATTCGCCAGGTGTCGTGACTGCACCCAGCTCCCCTACTGCGCGTGCGCGCGCATGCGTACTTCCTCTTTTTGTTTGGCGCCATAGTGTGTTAGCGGATAATTTTCAGTAAAATAATCTTTGAATTATATTGTTTCTTTGCAAACGTGTTAGAAGGAAAACTTCGGATATTACAAAATATATGTATCATGGCTTCACCAGGACAGAGGCGTGGTAGTTGTGGCCATGTTATGGCGGGGTTTGACCTTCATAAAAAGTGTGCCCGCTGCAGGGACAAAAAGGTGGGAGATGACCCTTGTGTCAAAGGTCAGGACTGTGATTTGTGTGATAAATTGTCTGACTCTCAGAAAGGTATGTTAGCAACTCCACAGTACCAAATCCGAAAGGACAAAAAAGCAGGAATTTTGATCTCTCCTAGTAAAGTTACTGTTGTGGGTCCGGTGGAGGATCAAGATGAAATTGAGATGTCTCCGGACGCTGCGCATGCGCAGGGATGGATTGTTACCGGTGCCTTCCCGGTTTCTGGCCAGACAAGTACAGGAGACTTTGTCTCCCGTCAGGATTTTGAACTATTAAATAATCAATTGGAGGAAAAATTCGCCCGTTTTGAGGCTCTCCTTACTAGAACCAACATATTCTCTACTCCAAAGATGCCTGTTCCAACGGGTCAAGCCCATATCTCTGATACGCCTTTTATCAATCCCTCTCCTGATCCCAGAGCCACCGGTCCGGTGAGGCCTCCGGATCAGGACGTAGAGGATTCTGCTACTTCTGTTAAAAAACAGAAAGGAAAATCAAAACACAAGAAGTCTATCAAACCGGCCGCTGCTGCCGGTTCTGCAAGTCAGATTGCTAGGGACCCTATTCCTCCCAAGACAGTGGTACCCGGTCCGGGTTTACAAGTTCTTGGTGAACCGGAGGAAACTGTGCCTGCTATCACTAGTGTCTCTTCCTTAGGGTCCACCTCTCAACCGGTCATTACCGGTCCACAGTATACCAGTACTTCTGCTTCCTTTGCACCGGATAGTTTTGCTCAGCCGGATCCGGCTCTGTCAGACGGGGAACCCCTTCCGGACCGGTCAGATAAGGAATCCGGTGAGGAGGGTGAACTTTCAGATACTGAAATCAATGAGAAAAACGAGGAAATGAACTACAGAGAAACGGTCCGGTCGGTCCGATCCTTTCTTGGCTGGTCTCACATACCAGATTTTGAAGCTTCAGCAAGTGATGCAGACAACCGTTCTGACAACCCTTGGAAAGGAAAACATCCTCGTCGCTCAGGCAAAGTTTCAGTAGAGTTACCAGCTGACGACTGGCTTTGCTATAAGATGGAAAAACTGAACACTCGGGTTGCAGAAGGTTACCCTTCTCGTTCCCAGGAAGCTGCAGGTCTGAAACAAGACCAGTTTGTCAGAACACCCAAAAGCCAGGCAAAGTGGTATACACAGTCACGACTCAAACAGGATATAAATCAAAGACCTGGACGTACTATCTTTGGCTGGTCGGGTTCCGAAGCACGCCTGAACTCTCAATTCTCCCGTATTGCCAAGACTTCCTCATGTCCATCTTCAGGACCAGCATCTAGGCCTATCCCTCAGGAGATTCTTAGGAGGTGGGAGCAATGTGCTAAGGAAGGCTCTTTGATTACCAATCACGCAGCAGGGTTCAACAGGTGCATGAGTGAAATTCAGGACAAAATGAATCAACATATTTCATTTTTAAACGCTACCATTGTTCAGGGCAAGGCCCCTAAGGAAGTCACCGACGCCATCAAGGACTTGAAAGACTTGTCAGCTTTCCACAGTAGTGTTTCTTTCGCCTTAGGTACTGCCTTCCAGCACCTCGCAGACAGCTTATTTGTTCAGCTAGCCAACTTCATTTTGTTGAGGAGAGATTCTTATCTCGAGTACGTTAAACCAGGCCTGAAACCTGATACCTGGAATAAACTACGAAATGCTCCCCTGTTCACTTACGGGCTATTCCCGGATGATGTACTGGCAGTAGCGGAGCAGGATATTCAAAAGCATGATTCAAACAAGAGTGCTACTGGTCCCGGCCCGGGCACATATCAGCACTCAAAGAAGCATCAATTCCGGTACCAGCCATATGAAAAGAAAGAGGGTCGTCAATCCGGCTTCTCCTCTTCCCAAAATCAACAACCTTGGAGGCAATTCTCGGGCAGAGACAGGGGTAGGGGTCGTGGTAGAGGTGGATCTGGTTCTACATACTACTCCAAGCCTGCCCATGGTACAAAACCATATAAATGACAATCAATATCTACTGAGTCCCCCAGTTGTGTTAAGTTCAAGTTTAGGGGATCTCAATCTAGTGTCATCAGCAAACAAAGAGACTTTTCAAGAGACTGTAAATTTGCATGTTGTTCTTCCTGCACCTTCTGTAAAAGGGCTGTTACAAAAGAAAAACGTAAGACCCTCTCATTCTCAAATAGAAATAAAATCTGTGAACAGTGCTTTGTCTGTAAATCAGTGTCTTTTTGCCCCAAATGTGACAAATGCCCCATGTGTTGCAAAAGATCCACCTGTGGGAGGCCGTCTGCAACTGTTTTGGCAGGTTTGGCTCTCCCTGGGTTCAAATCCAAGGGTAGTCTCCATCCTCAGGGAAGGGTATCAACTACCCTTCAAGGAGAGACCACCTCTGGCAAGATTTCCTGTGATAATCAGTGGTTCATCAAATCCCTCTCGAAACAAAAGTCTGAACGAGGCATTGCATTCCCTAGGTCAAAAACAGACTATCGAAAAGGTGTCCGTTCAGTCATCTCTGGGTTTCTACAACCGGTTGTTCCTGGTGCCAAAACCCAACGGGAAATGGAGGCCCATTCTAGATCTAAGCCAACTGAACCTTTACCTTGCTCCAGCAACGTTCAAGATGGAAACTCCGGAGACCATCAGACTCTCCCTGCAACAGGGGGAGTGGGTCACTTCGCTGGATTTCAGCGACGCTTATTTTCACATTCCCATAAACCACAGGTCGCGAAAATATCTCCGGTTCCACTTAAAAGGTCAGACCTTTCAGTTCACAGCACTTCCCTTTGGCCTGTCGACGGCTCCGTTGGAGTTCACAAAGGTGGTCAAGGAGGTAAAACTCATGGCTCAATCGAGGGGTATTCGAATCCACCAATACCTAGACGATTGGTTACTGAGAGCCCCATGCCGGGAAATTTGCCTACGTCATACCCAGATCCTTTTGGACCTTTGCCGCTCGCTAGGTTGGGTAGTCAACATGGACAAGTCAGAGCTGGTTCCCCAACAAACCTTCGACTTCGTAGGTTATCATTTCGACCTATCTCAGGGGTTAGTCAAACCAACTCAGGACAGGTGGAGGAGTCTATCTCAGAAGCTCAACCTTCTCCTGGGACTGGAATGTTGCACAGTCAGGCAGTTCATGTCTTTAATCGGCCTTCTGACAGCAACAGAAAAACAAGTAGTGTCGGGACGGCTGCATATGAGGCCCATTCAGTGGCACCTAAAAAAGCATTGGCATGCCCCAGAATCTCTGGAAAAGGTCATCCCAATTCCTTCATCTCTCCATGTACATCTAAGGTGGTGGTTGGACCCGGCCAAGGTGCTCTCCGGTCAACCCTTACACCCTCTTCAACACGCCCTTCAACTGTTTACAGACGCCTCAAACGAAGGTTGGGGCGCTCACTTAGGCGATTACATGGCAAAAGGAGTTTGGTTAGAGTCAGAAAGCGCCTTGCACATAAATTTGTTGGAGCTCAAGGCAGTCCTGCTGGCCTTAAAACGGTTCGAGCGGTTATGTTGCAACCAGATAGTTCTTGTTTGTACAGACAACACCACTGTGGTCTCTTACATCAACAAGGAAGGGGGTATGAAATCAGGCTCACTCTGTGCCCTCCTTTGGAGACTGATGCTTTGGTGCAATCAAAGGCAGATTGTCTTAAGGGCCAGGCATATTCCGGGTCACCTGAACGTCATAGCCGACAAGCTGTCCCGACTCAATCAGGTGATCCAAACGGAATGGTCCCTCCTCCCGGAGGTGTTTGCTCAAATATGCCGGCGTTGGCACCGCCCGTCTGTGGACCTGTTTGCCACCCAGTTCAATCACAAACTTCCCCGGTTTGTATCCCCGGTTCCAGACCAATCAGCGTGGGAAGTGGACACCTTAAGTCTCCCTTGGGAGGACCTGGACGCTTATGCCTTTCCACCGACGGCCCTTCTTCATCAGGTGGTAACGAAACTCTTGGACCACGGATTCCGTCGTCTCATTCTGATAGCACCAGGTTGGCCCAACATGCCTTGGTTTTGGGACCTGGTCAACATGTCAGCTCAAATTCCCCTCCTGCTCCCTCAGGTGTCGAATTTGATCACTCAACCGTTCAATCAGTGTCCTCACCGGGACCTTCCCAATCTGAACCTTCATGCTTGGCTCCTAGAGCCTCTGCCATCCAGCAAGCCGGGTTCTCGGCAGAAGTGGCAACAAGAATTGAGGCTCCTCAAAGACGCTCTACCAGAGCCATTTATGAATCAAAGTGGTCCGTTTTTGTCAGATGGTGTGAGAAAAATCAGGTGGACTTCAGAACTCCCTCTATAGAGCAAATTGCGGATTTTCTCCTGTCCCTTTTTCAGGAAAAACATCTTCAACCTAGTACCATAGAAGGCTATAGGACTGCCATAGCCGACAAAGTGGGGAATTCCAGAATTAACATCAGCAAGGATGAAAACTTGTCCAGGTTGTTGGACAGTTTTCATAGGGACAAACCAAAAGGCAGGCGTGGGGTTCCTACGTGGAATTTGTCTTTGGTCCTTCACCAACTTACACAACCTCCTTTTGAACCCCTCAGGAAGGCTTCGCTGAAGTACCTCACCTTTAAGACTGTCTTCCTTCTAGCCTTGGGCTCTGGGAAACGGAGGAGTGAAATTCATGCTTGGGTCCACAGGAACATTAGGCACCAAGAGGATTGGTCGAATGTTTCCTTATCGCCTTCTCCTAGTTTCATCTCTAAGAACCACCTGGCTAAAGAGGGTCCCGCTTGCGTGGCCCCTGTTATCATTCCAGCCTTGGCTCCTTCATTGGACAAATCCCTCAAGGAGGATAGGAGTCTGTGCCCGGTCCGGGCACTACATTATTACTTGGACAAAACCAAAGATCTCCGTTCAGGCAAAGAATTGGTTTTTGTTTCCTTTAGGAAGAGTTTCCAGAAGGACATTGTCCCTGCTACCGTTTCCTCCTGGATCAAACAAACCATAGTCCTTTGTTACCAGATGTCAGACCAACAGGCTCAACAGTTGCATCAGGTTCGGGCTCATGACGTTCGCGCGTTCGCGGCGTCCAAAGCTTTTCAGGGGGGTGTTCCCTTAGACCAGATTTTGGGAGCCTGTCACTGGAAATCTCATAACACCTTCACCCAATTTTACTTGAAGGACTTGGCATGGGCAGACTCGGATGTGTACCATTTGGGTCCTGTGGTAGCTGCCCAGCAAATTAGGGACTAAGTAGAGGCTCCCATGTATATAGTGATGTATATATGTATTCATACATGTAAAAAAAAAAAAAAAAAAAAAAAAAAAACGTCCCTGCAGTCTGTCTTGCGTTGCAAGAAGATGGGGGACCATCTTAATCTTCAATTCCCCTTCTTCACTTCCTCGGGGACTCGTCAGCTACAAAACTAAGGGGGGGGGGAGAGAGACTGTACCTATCCAGGGTAGTTAGAAACCCTTCCCGGGTGATTTCCTCTGGATTTACGGAGTATATATGTAGATCTTAGAGTCTCTGTCTCCCCTTTGTCCATAGCTACCCTCCAACCACTGGGTAGTTATTCTGCACTGGTCCACTAGGTAAGATATATTAACGCAATAAAATGGAAAATTTAATGGTTAAATTAAATTTTTATTAGTTAATATCTTACCTAGTGGACCAAAAGAGTCCCACCCTACCTGCCCCGCAATAGCTCAAAGGGGGACATTCTTAGGTAGGCCACAAAAAGAGGAAGTACGCATGCGCGCGCACGCGCAGTAGGGGAGCTGGGTGCAGTCACGACACCTGGCGAATGAGGAGTACACTACCGGTCCCGGTCAGAGCCCAGCTCAGGACGTTTTTGTCTAACGTTTGGCGGGACCGGCTGCGCGCCGGACAAATGCACTGGTCCACTAGGTAAGATATTAACTAATAAAAATTTAATTTAACCATTAAATTTTCCAATTTATCCCTAAACTTAATATTCTTTGCCTGCAGCCATATATTCATGTTTCACATAGATTCAAGTGAAAAAATTCAATATTTTTGTCATATTAAGAATTTAAATATTTTCCAATTGTGAGGGAAATCAACCCTTATATTTATGCTGTATATTGATAGACATTCAGTCAATCAGATGAATTATGTGAAGATTTTTTGGGGGTAAAATGAATAATTTATACTTATATATTTGTTTATTTACAAAGGTGGACCAGGTCCAGCTGGTCAAGAGGGCCCAAGGGGTCAGCCTGGGAATCCTGGGGCACCTGGACCAGATGGCCAAGCAGGTCAAAGTGGGTCACCTGGAGAGAGGGGTCAACCTGGGCAGCCTGGGGAACCTGGCACAGACGGACGACCTGGAAACAGGGGAGAACCAGGTCAAGATGGAAATCCGGGTCAACCAGGATCAAGAGGTCAAGTGGGTCAACCGGGTGCAGATGGTGCCATTGGACAGCAAGGTGCAACTGGTCAGCAGGGTCCAAGAGGTGACCCAGGTCAACAGGGAGCATCTGGGTTGAGGGGTGACCCAGGCTCTCAAGGTCAACCAGGCACCCCAGGAAATCCAGGAAGGGCTGGGAATCAGGGAGAACCAGGAACCCCAGGTCGAGATGGTAGTCCAGGGTCACCAGGGCAACAGGGTCCGAGGGGACAGTCAGGAGAACCGGGAAACCCCGGACAGCCAGGAAACCCTGGATCAGCCGGAGTGGATGGACAACAAGGTAAAACAGAGCTTGTACATTTTATTTATGAGTTGTAGAGTAAGAAATCTAAAATTCGCCACATATCTGAAATTCCCCACATGTGAAAATACTAATAAAATAAATGAATTGTGGTGAGATTTGTTGAATGTATAGTAAATTAAGGCTTTTTGAACTGAAAAATACCAATTTTTAGACAAAAACATCATTTTCTTCATAAAATTAACTAAGATTTTAGAGGTGGCGAATTTTAGATTCCTGGCGAATTGTAGATTTCTTACTCTATCCAACCTTCTGTATTTTATGTACTTGTTGCCACTGTATAATTTAACATACAAAAGGAAATCTTAATCCTCCTCCCCTCCCCCTCCAAACCAGGGATGATATTTTCACACTTTTAAACTAAAAGTCAGTCCTGTGTGGTATAAACTCATATTTAACATTGTATAAGAAAATCCTATCTCGAATTTGACTTTGAGTGTCAGTTAACACAAACATGCAAGGTTTAAGCCATAAATCACAGCAATTTTGTTAAACTCTGAGATTGATTCATGACTGCCAATTCAAAATTAAATATTTAATTTAAATTGTGATTTGCTTATAAAAAAATCAGGTGCCACAGGAGCGACTGGAGCTGTGGGACCAGCAGGAGCCTCGGGCCAACCTGGAACACCTGGGCAACGTGGTTTCCCTGGCGACAGAGGTGAGCCAGGTACACCTGGCCAATCAGGACAACCAGGGGAGGCTGGAAACCCTGGACAACCAGGATCAAATGGGCAACCAGGAGAAAAAGGCTCCAGAGGTGATCCTGGCCTCTCAGGAAATCCGGGTCAACAGGGCAGCCCCGGCACTGCAGGATCTAGGGGCCAAAAGGGCCAACAAGGGGATGCCGGGCAACCAGGGACTGATGGCAGGCCTGGTAGTGATGGGCAACCGGGTCAACCAGGATCCCAAGGTACACCGGGACAACCAGGCCAACCGGGCCAAGTTGGCCAACAAGGGTCGAGAGGCGAGCCGGGGAGCAGAGGACAAGATGGTTCACCTGGAAGTCCAGGTAACTACACTCAAGTACATTTTGTATAATCAGAGCCTGTAATTTGGGATTTAAGTTGGATACAGAATACTGAGTGGCAAGTAATAATCTCTATTATGCTGGGTGTGGGTGGCAGACATTGATTTGCCATCCAAATATATTCTTGAGGCATTTGTTTCTATTATAAAGGCTGGTTAATGGGTGTATATCTCACATATTTGCGACTTTGTGGAAACTATTTCGTTTGTATTACTTCGTTTGAGCTACATTTTTTCTTTCTAACTGCCCTTAGTTTTTAAATAGTGGTAAGGTATGATATGCACATCATTAACTTTTGTGCTTGATGTCGAGTGCAAAACCACACTCATTTCGGGACACAAGCTAGTTTTCTAATTTTTGTCTCAATGGGAATAGGCTTGTTGTTACAGCAACTGCCCAAAAAGTAATTGTCAAAGTTACTGAGCATTTTTATTGTAAAGAATTTGTGGATATGTAGCTTGAAATGAGGCAGAACAAATATCGTTTTTACTAAGGCATTGCTAAAAATAGCTAACGCAGTTGGTTAAATGTGTTTTAGCTGATGCAGTAGGGGTGAGGATGACAAAGAATCACATTCTTTTGTTTTCTGCAATTTATTATACAGTCAAACCTTTAAAAATCACTGATAAGTAGGTGCACAGGGGTACTGGAGTTTAAGGGTAACATCAATGGGTAGCATGACTTTAGCACACAGATGTAACTTTAAAACCTATTCCATGTTTATTAACGCCCAGCTGATGTCCTGTCTGAATTTCAGCATTACAGATGAATGATTGACCAACTTATGGGGTAAAATAGACATACAGGGGTAGTTGACTTCAGGGGTCGTATCAAAGGGTAGCACAACTCTAGCACGCAGATGTAACTTTAAAACCTATTCCATGTTTGATTGAGCCACCCACCTAATGTCCTGCCAAAGTTTCAGCATTACAGATGAACTTTTGACCTAATTATGTGGTAAAATAGGTGCACAGGGGTATTTAAGTTTAGGGGTCACATCAAGGGGAAGCATGACTTTAGCCAACAGATGTAACTCTAAAACCTATTCCATGTTTAATTGTGCCACCCAACTAATGTCCTTCCCAAATATCAGCGTTACAGATGATTTTTTGACCAACTTATGGGATAAAATAGGCACGCACAAGGGTAGTTGACTTTAGGGGTCGTATCAAGGGGAGGCACGAGTTTAGCACACAGATGTAACTCTAAAACCTATTCCATGTTTAACAGTGCCACCCACCTAATGTCCTGCCTAAATATCACCATTACAGATGAACTTTTAGCTAACTTGTGGGGTAAAATAGGTGCACAGGGGTATGTTTAGGGTGTCATCAAGGGGTAGCATGACTTTATAAACCAGATGTAACCCTAAAACCTATTCCATGTTTAACTGTGCCACCCACCTAATGTCCTGCCCAAATATCACCATTACAGATGAACTTTTAGCTAACTTGTGGCCTAAAATAGGTGCACAGGGGTACTGGGGTTCAGGGGTCAAATGAAGGGATACCATCAAGGGTAGCATGACTTAAGCATCCAGATGTAACTCTGAAACCTATTCCATTTTTAATAGTTCTACCCACCTAATGTCCTTTTAAACGTAAATAAACATTAGGGATTATGTGGCCCCTTTACATTGAACCTGCTATCTATAAGTTCTGTTTAAATAGTAGTAGTTTTCTAGTGCTGTGAGAATCAGTCCAACAGACTTTGGCTGTCTTTACTGAGTCAAGCCAAACACAACCCACTGTTCTGTTAAATCTAATTAAAATATTTTTTTATATTTATATAGATAATATTTATTTGACACAATCATACCCTGCCACTACACAGAATACTGTTGACACTGTTTAAATTTTTACCTCTCAGGTTCTGATGGTCAACCTGGGCAGCGTGGGCCTTCAGGAAACCAAGGCACCCCTGGCGCAACCGGAGCAACTGGTCAAGCTGGTCGTCGTGGAGAACAAGGACTTCGTGGAGAACCTGGACTTCAAGGTCAACCTGGAACCCCTGGATCCCCAGGTATTCGTGGTGACCCAGGCTCGCCTGGTCAAGATGGACAGCCTGGCCTAAGGGGTGATATTGGGCAGCCTGGGCCTCTGGGTGGGACAGGAGCTCCAGGCCAACAGGGCCAAGTGGGTGCAAGAGGTCAGCCGGGTACAGTAGGCCAGCAAGGACCCCAGGGAGAACGTGGGTTCCAAGGAGAGCCTGGGGTGCCTGGGAATCCAGGGGCTGTAGGACAGAGAGGGGAGCCTGGGACCCCTGGAAATGATGGGACACCTGGACAAGATGGGCAGCCTGGGGCACCTGGTGACCGTGGGCAACCTGGAGCCAGAGGGGATCCAGGAACACCAGGAAATGATGGGAGGCCAGGAAACCAAGGTGAGATAGAGTTTTTCTTTGTGTCCAGAGTATAATCCAGATCTTTCCCAAAATTAATCACTTCTTCCTTTGGTTAAAATCATAGAGATGTGTTAATTAATTTTGGAGTAATCACAAACAGATGGACAAATACCTCCGAAAACATAATCTCCTTGCCAGAGGTAACAATAACAGAAGTACAGTGACCAGCATACTGATATCATCATTCTACACTAGAACAATTTGATCAAGTAAGCTGCTCAAATAAGAAACAGTTTATAAGCAATCTGTAAATTTACCTAATTTTTTCCCTGGAATTGATTTTTTCCCTTTTTAATTGTATGTGTTAAAACACAACCAACACAAATTCAGATAAAATAAGCAAGTTATGCAATTAGCCATTATACAGTCTACCAAAATGTGCACTGAGGTCATATTAATAAAGATTTTTTATGCAGTACAACTTGAGTATAAACTCTAATTTAAGACATAAACCCTAAATGTTTGGGATTATATTTGAGTCTAAATTGTCTTCTATAAAACTGGCTTCAGAAAATCACTTAAATTGAAATCGTTTTTTTTTTCATTCTACTTTTTTTCTTCATTCTACTTTTTCAGGAGGTACTGGTCAGCAAGGGCCTCAGGGATCCCCAGGTCAGCCTGGGCAGCCTGGATCTCAGGGAGCAAGGGGAGAGCCCGGAGCTCAGGGTGACAGGGGACTCCCAGGCATAGGCCAGCGAGGAGAGGTGGGCCAAATGGGGCCTACAGGGCCACAAGGCTTGCCAGGCGATAGTGGGCAAGTAGGCTTGCCTGGTCCTCAAGGTAAGGAATTTGTCGGCTTCTCTTATACCCTTTCACACTACAGGCGGATTCGTCCCGCAGTTCGAAGGTTTTACTCGGCGGCAGAACCGCCTCACAGGTCTCTCCATTTTATTCCAGTTGTTCATACTACAGACGGTGTAATTTGCAGTTATAGGCATTTGGCAAAATGCTCCTGTCCTTCAACTACCGATTAGTATGCGACCTTGTGTCACAGTGGCGAAACATCCAATACCTCAACTCACCTTATGTCGCCATATCACACCAAAAGACGACCGAGTCACAACCTTATGTAGACCGTGGACTGCACCTTCGGTTACTGTAGTAAAAAATTCATACGTGCATGTGTGAAATCGTCTGCGTATACTCACGGTACAAAGTCAGAGGTGGAAATTTCAAACATTTTAAAATATCTGTGGGACTCGCAAGGAAATGGATGTTTTGTGTCAAACGGTCGCATGCAAACCTTGGACGGTAGTTGAAGGACAAAGCTCCACTATATACCGTTCATACTGAGAACCTCCAGTATCCAGAGGATTGATTCTGCCTATGATAAACTTTAACTATATGCTGTAGACTCTGTCTTAACTAGAATATTCTATATCCACAGAATTTAGGTCTAATTATGGCCAGCGTCCATTATATATTACAGAATTGGATTCAGTATAATTAGAACCTCCAACATCAAGTTAGAGGGTTTGGTTCTAGTTATGGTTAACTTTCACTGTATACAGTAGACTCTGTATAACTAGAAGATCCAGTGTTCACATTAATTCTAGTTATGGGTACCTTCCACTATATACAGTAGACTGTATAGTTTGAATCTCCAATATTCACGGGATTTGGTTCTAGTTCTAGTTAACTTCAACTACATGCAGTAGACGGTATTAAACTAGAATCTCTGATAACCTTAAGGTTTGGTTCAAGTTCTGACTATATACAGTAGACTCTGCACAACTAGAAACTCCAGTATCCACAGGATTTGGTTCTTGATGTAGTTAAGACCAACTGTCACTGTATACAGTAGGTTGTATATAATAATATCTAAAGAATCTGACTCCAGCTTTGGCTGCCTGTCACTTGTACCTATAAAAGTACTTCCCTTTTTCAAGTTATCAACTCCAAATTGGTTCTTTTTTTCCTAATTTAAACTCGGACTGGTTCTGTGTAGAGTAAGAAATCTAAAATTCGCCACATATCTGAAATTCGCCACATGTGAAAATACTAATAAAATAAATTAATTGTGGTGAGATTTGTTGATTGTATAATAAATTAAAGCTTTTTGAACTGAAAAATACCAATTTTTAGACAAAAACATCATTTTCTTCATAAATTAACTAAGGTTTTAGAGGTGGCGAATTTTAGATTCCTGGTGAATTCTAGATTTCTTACTCTAATATACTGAATCTACGGTAGAGGTCTTACTTTGACAATAACTGGTCCTGCAAAATGTCCTGTATAAAAGTTTGTGAGTAAAGTTTTATGCAAAACTCTCATTGCTACAGTCATTGTGGTGAAATTATTAGAACATCTTGGGTACATGGAAATCATTTTTGTGAAAGTGGATTACATTCACCTCATTTTATCATCATGTTTTTGCCTGCACTGCACTAAATTATTGCCTAGAGCTCTCTTTTTAAAAAATTTCTTTGTACATTTTTATATTCCATTATCATTTGACTTCTATTTTAGGTCAGCCTGGTGTAAGAGGAGATGTGGGACAGCAAGGTCCTGATGGCTCTCCAGGGTTACCGGGGCAACCAGGCCAAGATGGAGCCACAGGTCAGCCTGGGCCACTAGGCCAAGTGGGGTCTCCTGGCCCCAGTGGACCCGATGGATCCCCAGGCCAGAGAGGACAGGATGGACAACCAGGAAACCCAGGTGAGTCAATCACTAATTGTTATTGAAGTAAAACTGTGATTATTAAAATTCCCATTCAAGTGGAAGATAAATATCATATGGGAACATTTCCAAAAATCTAGGATTGTTTTTGTACACAGAATATGATCTAGATCTTTCCCCAAAACACTAAAACTCCAATATGCAAATCAAAGTGACCTTTAACAAGCTCAATTGCAATAAAAAAATCCACAGTTTGCATGCCACTGTAATAAAATCTATCTGTCTCCAGGGAGAGATGGTAACCCGGGGCAACCAGGGACCAGAGGAGAGCAGGGTATCCAAGGTGCAACTGGTGCTACTGGCCAAGCAGGACCTAATGGTCAAACTGGTCCTGCTGGTCAGCCAGGTCCGAGGGGGGAACAGGGAGCCCAGGGCAACCCAGGGGATCGAGGGCAACCTGGGGAACCTGGATCTCCAGGGCAACAGGGACCCTCTGGCTTCCAAGGACAACCGGGGACTGTTGGTGGGACTGGAGCAACTGGACAAGCAGGTGTTCAAGGTCAGCCAGGTGAACGTGGTCAGCAAGGAAATCCAGGAAACCGAGGGGAGCAGGGAAGCCAGGGGCAGTCTGGCCAACCAGGGACCCCTGGTCGACCAGGCGATAGAGGTGAGCCAGGTAACCCAGGGCAACCAGGAGAGCCGGGTAGAGCAGGGCAACCGGGTACTGATGGGCAACCAGGACAGCCAGGATCTCGAGGCGAACCAGGCAATGACGGAATTCCTGGAGATCCAGGAAGACAAGGTATACAAATAAACTGTACAGTATTCCTTTGTGTCTGGGTCAATTAACATGAGTAAATAATACAATGTTTGTGATAGATATATAAATAAAGGCTCCTGTTTTAGTAAGAAGTTCTGTGGATTGCTTAAACATCAGAGAATCCTTATGGGTATATACAGTCTTATTTTACAGTGGAATTCCTATTGAGTTGTAATTTGGAGTATATTACCCGTACCTTTTAATTGCATATTTTTCTCATATTTTTTGCATAATTACCATTAGACACTGTCAACAATTTTTCTTTAATATTTATGAAGCTTTGTAACCTACAGATATGTTCTGTGCATCATTAGAAGGGTATTTTTACAGAGCTTCTTGCTCATTTTTGTTGAATTAAAATCCATACTGAAGTGGCAGGGAAATCTATAGTTGTAAAATTCCTTCATTATGATGTATATATATATATAAGTTTTTGCTATCTTATCTGCAAGTCCTTGCCAAATGGAATTCAGTAGTGACAACTTCCCAAATGATATATAGTTTCCTCATAATTTCCGATTTCCTAATCTATTGTGTAAAAACTTCTGTATTTTAAATTGTATTTTTGAAAATTTGTGTACACAGGAGGCACTGGGGCAACCGGTCAAGCTGGATCAAGGGGTGAAGCGGGGTCACCTGGACAAAATGGACAACCTGGATCACCAGGCATAAGGGGCGAACCAGGTACCCCAGGTCAACCGGGTAATCCGGGGGAACGTGGCTCTCAGGGGGCGCCAGGCAATCCCGGCCAGGACGGAAACCCTGGAGCCAGGGGTGAGCCTGGGCCAAGAGGTGACCAGGGATTTGCAGGGACCCCGGGCAGGCCGGGATCGAGAGGGGAACCAGGTCAACCAGGCACTCCGGGGACTGATGGGCAGCCTGGAACAGTGGGTGAGAGAGGCCAAATTGGATTGCCAGGCCAACCGGGGCCAGGTGGGCAGCCAGGGCAGCCCGGAGAGCCAGGAGCCCCTGGGCAAAGGGGCGAACAGGGCCAGAGAGGAGAAGATGGAACCCCAGGATCTAATGGTAAGGAAACATAAATGGACTTTACAATCTCAGTAGTAGTAATAATAATAATTACAGTAGTAGTTGTTGGTCTGTTTGAATCATATGTATTTTGTAAAACTAAATCTAATCTAAAACAGAGCTTAAAAAGCTCTTAAAAAGATTATATGAAGAACTGATGGTAAGGTTTAGTTTCTGTGCTTAAGATACACAAGGAAAGTATTTGTAGTAACCCTTTGTCAGACCATAGCTGGAGGAACAAGATTGTGGTTGTTACATCGTAGACTAATCAAAAACAGAAGAGGACGTTCAATAAAAAACGAAAAGGAAGTATAAATTTGGGAGGTGCACATGTCAGATTTTTAAAGTTATCAATCTATTACCAATCCAGGAATACAAATCTAATATTACTATCTGTAGCATTAAGTTTCATTATTTCAATCTTAAACCAGTTGTTTCTGTATCACATTTTCTGTTTTTACTGTGGTCTGTTATCGTCTTTTTTAAAAACAAACTAGGACAGCCTGGTAGTCCAGGCAACCCAGGATTAAGAGGTGAAGATGGGCAACCGGGCAACCAAGGAGCTACAGGCCAGGTCGGCCCCCAGGGTATAAGAGGGGAGCCTGGGAATCCAGGGACCCCAGGTGCCAGAGGAAACCAGGGACTTAGAGGTGACTCAGGGTCACCGGGTACACCTGGATCACCAGGAGAGCCAGGTCAGGATGGACGCCCTGGAGCTGATGGACAACCTGGTGCTCAGGGTCAGCCAGGAAACCCAGGTCAAAGGGGTGATCCTGGAAGTCAGGGGTCCCAGGGACTAAGAGGAGAACCTGGATCTCCAGGGCAGGATGGATCTCCTGGCAGAGATGGTAAGCATAGATTGCAATAGATTTTATGTTCTGTGTAAACATTCTGTTAGATAGAACGATAATGATTGCAGATTTTGAGACATTGTATGGAATAGATTTAGGAAAGAAACTGGAAAATTTCCACAACTGGAGAAAATAATAAATTTGGATGAAAAGCAAACACAAATTTTATTCAACAAAAATTGCATGAAAAATTTCCTAAAATAAACAGTATGGTCAGTGAGAAGAGATTAAAAAAAAATCACACACAAAAGGAATTTGTAATAATTATTGTAGATTTCATGGTACACATATTTTCATACCATTCAATGCAAGAATAAAACTACGTTGTCTGAGGTTTTAAGTGTGAATTGTTTAACACTTCAAAATCTATCCTTAATATCCTTAATGTTGCTCATTTGTCACTGTAGCCTGAGTTTCATCCCTGTTACAGGCAGAAAATTCATATATTTCATAAAATAAACTCTATTCAATTTTTAACACATTTTTCAGGTGCTGTTGGAGCCACTGGTCAGCAGGGTCTGAGAGGAGAGCCAGGTCAACCCGGGACTCCTGGTCAGAGGGGGTCACCAGGGGAACGGGGAGGCGATGGCAACCCAGGTACTGATGGTCAACCCGGCCAAATTGGAGAGCCTGGGTTTCCAGGGCAACCGGGGCCAACAGGACAACAGGGCCAACCCGGTCAGAGAGGCGACCAAGGAGCGAGAGGTGATCAAGGAGCCAGAGGGGAGCCAGGGGAACCTGGACAGCCAGGTAAAGGCTTTATGATGCGTGGTATGTAGTACAAGGATAAGTTAAATTGAAAATTCTGGGGCTTCTGCAGTTTTATTTCTATCATTATGTGACAGAACCCGAAAAGAGATAATGTCACTGCTACTGGCTTGGCTCACCTGGTAGAGTGTGGGTTTTGTGAGTGAGAGGTTGTGGGTTCGAGTCCCATCGAAACCTGGTCCTTTGACAAGTACATAAGTCTACTAAGCAGTTTGGTTTGATCTTTGTCTATGATGATGCATAAGTTTTGCATGAATTGTCTAATAATAGCCCCTCAGCCATTTCAGAAGGAAGCTGAAATCCGAACCTTTTGCAAAAGCTTATTCACCTCAGATTTTTTTATATATATATTAGTGTCCCTTGTTTGCTGAACCCTTTGAAATGTCTCTGGCTTTTGATGTGAGATCTCTGTTTTGAAGTACCTTCTGACCTTTGATGGAAATTAAGTTCTATGCAAGGTGTTATTGTAATTAGAATATTCATTCAGACTTAATAAGTAATATTTTTTCTGTGCAGTAGAGATGATTTCTTGTATATCTTGCTTTATCAAATCTTGTCTTTCTTAAAGTTGGTTAAACCTCTTGATTTAACCAAAAAGTGGAATCAAGTACACTTAGGGTGTCATCCAATAAAAATAATTTCAATAAAAATCCCCCACCCAGGTTGGGAGAGAATTGTCAACAAGTTTTAAAATTTTTAACATAAATTTGAGGGCTTACTTTACTTTAGTTGTAGCAAACACAAAAATTAATAAATCCTGACACCACTGACAAATTTTGGAATCAGTTGAATAAGCTGTCAGGTAAAAGCCATTGACATATCTGTAGGTATTGTATTAACAGAATGCACCATGCTTCCTCTAATGGTTCCTGTCTGGGCTCTCCTTATTTCTTATCCTAATGAAGATAATGCTTTTTCACAGCATCATTAAGTCTGCACGGCCAAGTGTTTATTGGTTGGCCTCTTTTCTTTGAACTTGGGGATTCCAGCTGAGGGCTTGTGTAGTATGTCTGCTGACTGGTTTCCAAAGGGTGTAGCCTAGACTATGTGGGATCTCCAGCCCCACTGGCTGCAGATATCAAACCTCCTTTATATCTGTGAACAATACTTAATCGTTCAACTAATCATCATTATTTTTATCCAGGTACACCTGGTACAGATGGCAGCCCAGGGCCAAGAGGGCCAGATGGAGGTCCTGGCCCAAGAGGGGCAACTGGGTCTGTTGGGCCAGCCGGCCAGCCTGGGCAGCCTGGTCAAGATGGAAACAGAGGAGACCCAGGGATCAGAGGAGACCCAGGAATACCGGGTCAAGATGGGTCGCCAGGGTCACGGGGAGAGCCCGGAGCGGATGGGCAGCCTGGGTCCGATGGACGTCCTGGGAGTCAAGGCTCACCTGGTCTGAGAGGTGATGTAGGAGCCCCGGGAACCCCTGGCGTTAGAGGAGAGCCAGGGCTGCAGGGCCAACAGGGTCAGCCCGGCCCAACGGGAGAGACAGGACAACAGGGGGCTCCCGGGACCCCAGGGACCAATGGGCAACCTGGACAAGATGGGCAACCTGGTGAACCAGGAACTGACGGAAACCCTGGGCGAGATGGAACACCAGGTGAGGGTGATTGAGTTACTTTTTGTGTACTTTGTTATGACAACGTTTTGTTGTTAATAGAATTAATCTATATTATATACTTTTTGAATGTGAAAAGCATATGATTGAATAAAATGGGGTTCCCTATGGATTGGGTAAACAGGGGAAATGACACAAATTAAAATTTCAGGGATGATACAGGGAATTGATTTTTCTTATTCCAAAACAACAAATACAAAACAAACTTTGTTAATAATAATAGTGTATTAACTGCTGAAATTGATGATTGCAAACAGAGTTTACTTTGTAATTTAGGTACCTTGTAAGTTTCATTCTGTTCATTAAAGTGATATAATTATAAAAAAAATCTCAAGATTTATCAGCCTGAAAGACTAGTTTCATATTCCAGGATGAAGTTTGGAGGACTTTAAATCGTAAAATACAGTATAACCACCAGTTAAATACTGTCAGTTATGTACTGCCAATTATGTACCGTCAGTTATACTGATGATTCTAATTAACCAGAGTCTAATGTGTTAGTATAACTACAACTCTAAATATATTTCAGGTGAACAGGGAGCAACTGGCTTCCAGGGTCAACGTGGAGAGCCCGGTGTGGATGGGCAGCCTGGATCTCCTGGCTCGAATGGTCAGAGGGGAGAACCAGGGCAACCAGGCAGGGATGGTCAGCCTGGGCAGAGAGGTCAACCCGGAACTGATGGGGCCACTGGTCAGGTGGGCCCAACCGGCCAGCAGGGACCAAGGGGACAGACAGGTAAATGTGTTGATAATATGTATTTGTATCTTTCAGTTTAATTAACATACCGAATTCTATATGGTAAATGTAATGATAATACATATGTCATTAATATACCTTCACCAAATTTTATATAGATATAGATTTTATTTATTTATTTATTTGCGAGGGGGCACGGAGGCAGAGTGGTAACACTCTCACCTCCCACCTCTGAGGCCGGGGTTCGATTCCCGGCACGGCCTCAAGTGGGAAAGCTGGTAGTTGCTTGCCGTTGGTCGGCAGTTTACAGTACAGAACCCTGACGAACTGTATGTACTGGCTTCCTCTGCCCTTCCAACTACCCGTCGTGATATGACCTGTACAGTGTTGAAAGCGACGTAAAACCCCAAACAAATAAATAAATATTTATTTGGGATTTAACGTCGCTTTCAACACATTGTATAGATCCTATCATGATGAGTAGTTTTTTTTATGGCCAAAGGAAACCAGTTCATACAGTTGGTCAAAGTTCTGTACTGTAAATTGTCGGGTATGACCAACAGCAAGCAACTACCAGCTTTCCCACTTGAAGTCGGGCCGGGATTCTAACTCCGATCTTAGAGGGAGGGAGGCGAGAGTGTTACCACTGTGTTACCATGGCCCCCATTTAGACAAGGATAAACGGTCTTCAGAATATTCAAATCTTAGCGGAGCTTACCATGACATTTGTTATTTGGATTGTCGAATTTTGCGGTTTACATCACTTAAGATTTAAAAATCTCTGAAGACTATTTATCTTCGTGTCCGCAGGTGTACTTTTTAGGGTTTATATTTTGTTGCTTATCTGGCAAAATAAGTGGCCGCCATCTTGAAATTTGTTTGAATCCAGTGTTGGCAGTGAGCTGAATGCTTGATACCATTTGATTATCATTTATAAAACAAAGACAGCCATTTTCTTGCTTCTGATATCAATTTAGAAATAAAACTCAGAGCCATTTTTCATTTGATTTGAAATGTCAGACAATGCAGTGTTTTTTTTTGTACACTAACCTTGGCTGTAACTCCCTAGTAAACTAGTTGCCAGCTTTAGTATTAACTTTAGGTCTCTATATCCTTGGCTGAAACTTTTAAGCTAGTTATCTCTCATGGGCCAGCTACACAAAGCCTAGCTTTTTATAGCGAAATACCCTTACCATTTCCTAACAGTAGCTGTATGTTGGAGCCATCCAACCCAATGGCCAACGCAGAGATGCGATTTTAAGGTTATATAACCACCTTAATAAAGCCATTGGGTTACAGTAGTCCGTCCTCCCACCAATTAGGTCACATGACCACATTGTTTACCTCATTATTTTTGTTGGCCATCAACAGTAGGACGTGTTTTAGAGGTTGAAGTTACATTCTAAATACCATATTCTACATGGTGGGAAGAAAACTCTTTTTTTTTTAATTTTTTTTTATTGTTTCATAATTTTTCAGATATTTACAATAGTTTTTATTAATATTTTTTTCAAATTTGTTTTCCCAATTTCTCAGGGCTGCGAGGTGAGCCTGGCACCCCTGGAGTAAATGGTAACCGTGGAGAACCCGGCACACCTGGGGAACAGGGTCGCCCTGGAGATAGAGGAGAGTCTGGCAACCCAGGAACACCGGGTCAGTCGGGCCAACCCGGGTCACCTGGGCAACCAGGAGAGCCTGGCCAACAAGGATCACAGGGAATTCGGGGTGAAAATGGATCACCTGGGAACCCAGGTGGGTTATAATAACTTTTTATAATAACTTGAGAAAGCCACATTTTTAGTTTTGTACCTGCTGATGGCAAGTTTAAGTTTTTAGCCGGAAAATATTATGCAACATATTTTTTATGGCATGAACATAATCATTATTGCCATTTTGAAACAGTTATAAAGTTGGATATGAAAGAAAGACAGTCTTTGACAGACATTAATAATCAACACATGTCTTGTACAATTGATGTAAAAAGGTGCTGTACAGTGTTAACATATTTCTGCACACATTTTTTTTTCTTTATTCTTTCTTCATTTTCATTTCATTCACCTGAGACTAATGGTTCAATTCAAAATAATATTATATGCAAATGAAGTTTATTGGTCTTGCACTAAACAAAGTGAAATTTAAAAATTTTTCAGGATCTCCGGGCCAGCAGGGTGCCCCTGGTAACCGTGGAGATGTGGGTCTGCCTGGATCTCAGGGCGCTACAGGAGCCAGTGGGCAGCCTGGAACAAGGGGGGAACCTGGATCCCCGGGCCAGCAGGGAACCAGAGGAAATATTGGACCGAGAGGGGAACCTGGTACTCCCGGAACCCCAGGCAACCCAGGACAAAGGGGTGAGGTCGGTTCTGAGGGACCACAAGGACAGCCCGGAGCTCCTGGGGCCAGAGGAGAAGTGGGATCGCAGGGGCAACAGGGTAACCGTGGCAATCCGGGGACCCCAGGTCAACCAGGAAATCCAGGAGGCAGAGGCCAACCAGGTTCACCGGGGCAACAGGGATCACCAGGTACACCAGGATCCCCTGGATCTAGAGGAGAACCTGGATTGGCCGGTGAGCCAGGTGTGGGCATTCCAGGTGCAAGGGGAGAGCCTGGGTCACCAGGGACTCCAGGAAATCCAGGTTCCAGAGGCCAGCCGGGATCCCAGGGACCACAAGGAACCCAAGGGACCCCGGGACAGAGAGGACAACCAGGAGAACCTGGAACACCAGGACAACAAGGCGAGAATGGATCACCTGGAAATCCAGGTAAATAGTGGATGTTTCATTAATTAATTAAATATATTTCATAGATAAAAAGTAATGGCCCAAAAGGATTCTATAAGAACTACTTTAAAATATTTCTCTGTCTGGTTGTTATTTCTAAAAACTGCCAGAAGGTGTAAGAAAAAATTGGCAGGCAAAATAAATAATACAATATCTTCAACTTCCTTCATCTTCATTGTGTGCAGTCACTTTGTAAAATATAGCATTGTTTTAATTTGTTGCCAACATTATTAAAGGTAAAACCACAGTAACCACATATTTCTCATCATACAGGTACACCTGGCCAGTCTGGTCAACCAGGATTCAGGGGTGAACCCGGAGAAGTCGGGGGTACAGGAGCCACAGGTCAGCAGGGTCCAGCGGGTATTCCTGGAAACCCAGGTCAGGCCGGTAACCCAGGTCAGAGGGGGGATCCTGGATTTCGAGGTGAACCTGGCCAGCCGGGTAATGATGGAAACCCAGGTACAAGGGGAGAGCCAGGATCACCAGGTACAGATGGCCAACCAGGGTTACCGGGAGCACAAGGAACCCCCGGTAACCCTGGGCAACAGGGCACGAGAGGTGAACAAGGACAGAGAGGACAGACAGGTAATACAGACTTTTCTGTCAGTTTAAATTTATATGAGCCTGATTTTACTCCTTGCTTAGTAACTCAACAGGTGCTTTTCAGGTCATTTTTCAGTGATACAAGATGCATAAACCATCAGTAAATGCTCGCTGATTGCTTGTCATTTTGAATACGGTGTTATTTTTGTAAAATTTTAGGCAGCATCTTCAATCTTTAGGACTGTTAATTGTGTGTATAAGTTGCTTATTTGGGCTTTTATTTAGATATAGATATTCTTATTGATTAGCTATGTACAAAATGGTATAAACTGTTAGCAAATATTAAACGGTTTAAGAAACTTGATATTGTTTCTATTAGTCAAAAGATTTAACAGATCATTTGTTATTCTGCAGCTTGATGGAATAGTTTTAAAAACATAATCAATAATTGACAATGTAATTTAATTTGAATTGTTTAACTTTGCACCAGGTGAACCTGGAACTCCTGGATCTCCGGGAGCAAGAGGGGATCAAGGACCACAAGGAACTCCCGGCAATCCTGGTTCTCCAGGGGAGCGAGGTCAACCTGGTGAAGCTGGGACACCAGGGTCAAGAGGTCAGCCGGGCACCCCAGGTCAGCCAGGAAATCGAGGAGAGGTCGGAGGCCCTGGATCCGCTGGGGTTCCTGGATCTCCAGGGCAGCAAGGATCTAGGGGTGAACCTGGACAACCAGGGGAACCGGGTCAGCGAGGCGAACCAGGGCCAGATGGACGGGACGGAAACCCAGGAACACCAGGAGAACGGGGCCAAGCTGGGCCACAAGGCCCTCAGGGGACACCTGGGACTAGGGGTGAAACTGGTCTGCAAGGAAATCCAGGGGAACCAGGGCAAAGAGGGGAGCAAGGTACCCCAGGACGCGATGGTAACCCAGGACAACCTGGAACCCCTGGCCAAAGAGGAGAAGATGGAGCTCAAGGTCAACAAGGTCTTAGGGGGGACCCAGGGACACCTGGAAGCCAAGGGGAGCCAGGCACTCCAGGATCCGAGGGACCTAGAGGCCAGCCAGGATTCCGGGGAGAGCCAGGGACAGATGGAAATCCAGGAACACCTGGGTCAAGAGGTCAGGATGGGTTGGCGGGGCAGCAGGGAGCCACAGGAGCAACTGGGCAGCCAGGTCAGAGAGGAGACAGAGGAGAACCAGGAATTGATGGAAACGCAGGGCAACAGGGAGAAGTCGGGGCACCTGGATCTCCAGGTAACAATTTATATCAAATTAAGGTCAAAATTCTTAGAATTTCTTTTTAGCAATTTGTTATTGTTTTCAAAGGCTCAAGGTAGAAATTTTAATTAGGTTCCGGCTTATTTGGCTTGTTAATGTAATCAAACTTACAAAATTCAATTTTTTTGTAAAATACATGTATAAAATATGGGATTGAGTCACCAGTGCTTTACACTGAACCACGACATAAAAGATGGGTAAGAAAAGTTTTTTTGATAATTTCTATGAAATAGAAGAGGTGTTTTTTTGATGTAAAGCAGTATATAATGAATAAATTTGAGGGGGGGGGGGGGGGTTCTGTTGTTATATTTATGCACTGTTTGTTTATAGGAACACCTGGACAGCCAGGATCACCTGGTGCAAGAGGTGAGCCTGGCACCCCTGGAAATCCAGGACAACGAGGTCAGACTGGTAACCGCGGAGAACCGGGCACCCCGGGTCAAGCAGGGTCCAGAGGAGAGCCAGGGACCGCCGGTCAAGATGGTCAGCCGGGAAGCCAAGGTCAGCCAGGATCCAGGGGTGAGCCCGGGTCGCCAGGGCAACAGGGACTTCCTGGAGAACCAGGCAGAGATGGAACGCCAGGTACAAAAGATTTTTTCCTCAGATTTTTTTTTATCTCAGATTTTCAGCAAGCTGAGCAATTCTACCTGGGTTATATACAATACCACTTCAGTTATCTCAGTGAATACACTGCCAGAAATATAACTGACCACAAACTTCTCCAATTTGCCTTTAAACTGGTATAAAATCTCTTATATTTCTAGTTTAAGCAAAACAACTTTATAAGACATTTTGGGGCAATTTTACTTTACTGGTATGGGATCAACCATATTGATAATTACAGGAAATTATCAAGGAAATATGAGATCGAACTAACAGACTTACAAATGGGGGCAAGCACCCAACCCCCATAAATAGTATTCTTGTGTATCACAATAAAAATAAAAAGAATGGAATTTCTAAAAACGTTGAATTACATTATCGCCCAAGGTAAAGTTCAAACTAGCTGACATTTTTAACAAAATCCCAGCAAGATGGAAGGTATTAAAGGGTGTTGCATCTTCTGCAACTCTTCCTCAAAACAAATGTATATGATTTGTAGTATTTAACAGTATTTGACTTGTTTCAATTGCATTGAAGTCCATATACAAACCAGTGAAAAAACTAATGTTCAATCTTCAAATTTTCAAAGTAAACTGTACAACTACATAATTCATGGCTTGTCATTATTTTTCAGTATACATAATCACATAAGGGCTCAGTAAAAGATAACCTAAAACTCTGCTTAAATTTGCATTAGGGGCAACATACAGGCTGGGATATTTTTTTGGTATTTTACCAGCGCCACTTACTATGCTTACCTAACGTAGCAAATTCATCCACAGGTGCTGCTCTTTCATTAATATTTGTTGTTTATTTTCATTGATATTTGAATATTAATAATTGTGTAACCCGGCAAGAATGTTCGATGCATGATTAGAAAGATATTATTACAGAGCTGATATTTGTTGCATTAAATGTTCATGCAAAAGTTGAAGTTTTTCAATGCACTAGTGCCCCAATATATTTCTCTTTAAATTTCTCTTTAAATATGAATATCTTCTACTTAATAACAAAGCAGAATAAAGGATAATAGTAAAGCATCCATAAGTAAAATATCCCTAAGTACACATGAATGAAAAAATATATCACCCATTATAAGTAACAAAATGCAAACTGTACACTCATAATATTGTCATTTTCCTTCTTGATGTTTTTTTTTGTATATTTTGGGCTGAGTACCATCTTTTCGAATACCAAACACTATCTATATTTTTTTCATTTTCTAATAAAATTGTTGTTCTAAATACATATTTTTCACAGGAACTCCTGGAGAGAGAGGTCAAGAAGGTGCAGTTGGTGGCACTGGCTCGCCTGGACCTAGGGGTCAAGCAGGTACACCTGGGTCTCCAGGACAACCAGGTAACCAAGGATCCAGGGGTGAGGATGGAAATCCAGGGACCCCCGGGCGGCAAGGAGATCGTGGGGAGCCAGGGAATCCGGGTCAAGCCGGGTCACCAGGGCAACCTGGTCGTCCAGGCATCCGAGGGAATCCAGGCGAGAGGGGTGAAACAGGACAGTCCGGGGAGCCAGGTCAACCAGGACAGCCAGGTAAAATACACTTATTTTATGAAATCATACTTTAAAAGTGCTTAGCTTCTGTAACAGTTGGTCTAAAATCTAATCTAAATGTTTTATAGGACTTTTATAGCACTTCATCTCCACTTGCGTAAGTGAACTCGAAGGCCCAAAAGCACAGAGACATATAGCCGGATTTAATGTCAAGAGACAGAAAAGGGGTTGAGCACCAGAGACACTACCAAGGCAATATTGAGTATCCCTGCAGTAACTAAATATGTTATGCTTATTCAAAGTTCATTTAATTCACACAACAATTATCCTTTAATGTTTCAGTGTGTGGTCCATCTGTAATGGGCAGAGTGATTGACTATGTGGATCACTGCCTAAATGTACAATCTTATTTGATTGTTTTTGTCCAGTCGAGTAAACAAGGGGTTAATGTTTGTTCACTTCAGTTTTACATGTTGCTAAGTGTGCAATTCTATTTAATTTGTGTTGTATTTAAAATGTACAGTTTCTGTCATGGCCATAGCAGGTCATTATTTTGATGTGTATAATGAGAATTAGAAAAGTAAATGCAATGAACTTTTTGAATTTTTTAAGGTTCACGGGGGCAGCCAGGTACTGATGGTAATCAAGGACAACAAGGAATCCCAGGATCAGTTGGAGGCACAGGTGCAACTGGTTTGCCAGGTTCCCGAGGAGAAGTTGGACTTGTTGGTCCCCAGGGACAACCAGGATCTGCAGGAAACCGTGGTGAACCAGGGCAACCTGGCACTGATGGTCGCCCAGGCAACAGAGGGGAACCAGGACCTCAGGGTCAGCAGGGCAACCCTGGACAACCAGGGAATCCAGGACAGAGAGGGGAGCCAGGGTCACAAGGACAGCCAGGCAGCCGTGGAGAAGCCGGGGCACCTGGAACACCAGGAAATGATGGAAGGCCAGGGGCACTTGGATCCCAAGGTGCAACCGGACAAGTGGGACCGAGGGGTGAGCCAGGAGTCCCAGGAAATCCGGGTCAACGTGGAGATGAAGGTTCAAGGGGACAGGATGGGACCCCTGGGTCACCTGGGCAATCAGGAAACCGTGGAGAACCAGGGCAACCTGGAAATCCTGGACAAAGAGGAACCCCTGGCACCCCTGGTCAACGAGGGGAGCCAGGCCAACCAGGTACCCCTGGATTGGATGGTCAGCCGGGAGAGAGGGGTAGTCAGGGAACCCAGGGACAGCCTGGTACACCTGGCAATCCTGGTCAAGATGGACGTCAAGGAGCCACTGGTGCAACAGGCCAGAGAGGTCCAGATGGAAATCGGGGTTCCCCCGGGACAGATGGTCAACCAGGTAACCGTGGGGAACCAGGAACCCCTGGGGCAGCAGGTGAAAGAGGTCAGCAGGGATCACAAGGATCCCCAGGAACACCCGGGACTGCTGGGATTAGAGGAGAGCCAGGTCCACGAGGTACAGATGGGGAGCCAGGTTCACCAGGAAGAGACGGAACTCCAGGTTAGTGTGACTAATTGATGGTAGATCTTACTATTTTAAATCAACCTTTTAAAATGGGTGATGATTCTGATTATATATCGATATTAGGAGTGTCAGAAATTAGTTAGCAATATTTCAACATACCGTATTTTTCCAAAATATGGCCCGGGAGTTAATTAATTTCAAATGGCATCAGACCAGGCGTTCTTTTGAAGTATAAAAACAGTGTCATAAATTGTAAATAGTGCGCTCGGTACCCAGGCGTTAATTTGAACCAGGCGTTTATTTGAACCTGGGCGTTATTTTGGAAATTTACGGTAGTCACTTTACATTGAAATCTGTAATGTATGTGGTTTGCATGATTTATTTTTGAGATTTGCAACTTCAAAACTTTATTGAGATGCTTGTAAAAGTGTAGAGTAAGAAATCTAAAATTCGCCAGGAATCTAAAATTCGCCACCTCTAAAACCTTAGTTAATTTTATGACGAAAATGATGTATTTGTCTAGAAATTGGTATTTTTCAGTTCCAAAAGCCTTAATTTACTATACAGTCAACAAATCTCACCACAATTCATTTATTTTATTAGTATTTTGACATGTGGCGAATTTCAGATACATGGCGAATTTTAGATTTCTTACTCTAACATTGACACTAATAGTAGATTGGTAGATTAACCTGCAACATACTCTCCCCTAGTCCTGTTCTCTTATGTAGTCTTCTCCCATGTTGAATACTAACATGAAGACAGGCACTTTCTGCTAATTGAACCATCCCTTCTTAACCTTACTAATTGAGAGGATGCCTGCATCAATTTGGCACTTTACAAATGTCCATGTTTCATGGTATAAACAAATTACAAAAACTACTATAACAAATTAAAAAACTGATTTATAAGTGTCCAGGGGCAATTGAAAATAAGTAGCTACTTTACAAGCTGCATATTGTTTGTCGACACATATAATGGTGGGGGAGTCTAAATATTACAAACCTTTAAGCCAAAGAAATAAGACACTTTTATTTTGTAATTTTGTAGATTCTGAGGTGTTCTTGATAAAAAAAAACAACTTTTATTACATGTCATTCTTTAATTATTTTACAGGATCTCCTGGACCTCAAGGTCAACCAGGAAACAGAGGTCAAGCAGGGTCAGCTGGTACACCGGGAAGTCCAGGGCCACAAGGTGAACGTGGGCAGCCTGGTCTGCCCGGAGAACCCGGGAGAGGAGAGCCCGGCCCTCAGGGGCCTCAGGGCCAGCAAGGGGAGCCGGGACCAGATGGGGGCAGAGGCTTGCCCGGTAACCCCGGACAACCAGGATCACAAGGTAAAAGGGTGTTGTATTTAAATGGTGCCATAAAGACATTTTGGGTGAATTTTCTATTTTTTTTAGCATCTTGCAATCTGCCATATTGTTTGGTCCATGTGACATTTTCGGTAAGAAATGCTATACATAGAAAGAGTTAACAGGCTAGTCAGTGGTTAATGCAATCTACCCGGCCACCAAATTATGCTTATCTTTTCAGCCCAATTTTTAGGTCTTCAGCAAAACCTGTCACTATATGATTCACGGTATATTTAAAAAATTACTACCATTTTTGGACTTTCACATTTCAAGGTAAAACTTTCTGGTCAAATTTGATAATTACTGTGCCACTTCACCAAGTCAAACTTGTTACCTATGTAGAGTAAGAAATCTAAAATTCGCCAGGAATCTAAAATTCGCCACCTCTAAAACCTTAGTTAATTTTATGAAGAAAATGATGTTTTGGTCTAAAAATTGGTATTTTTCAGTTCAAAAAGCCATAATTTACTATACGTTCAACCAATCTCACCACAATTCATTTATTTTATTAGTATTTTCACATGTGGCGAATTTCAGATATGTGGCGAATTTTAGATTTCTTACTCTATAGGTTCTGTCTACTTTCACTAAGCATCACACATGTATCTCCCTTAATTAACCATCTCTCTGTATAAATCTTGCAGGTTCCCCTGGAACCCCTGGGAATCCAGGGTCTCGAGGAGAGCCTGGATCCCAGGGTAACCCCGGATCCAGGGGTGACGTCGGAGCCCAGGGAGCTCCGGGTACAAGAGGAGAGCCTGGCAATCCGGGCCAGGTCGGTGAACCCGGACCAGGAGGAGCACCCGGTGTCAGGGGAGAGCCAGGTTGGTCCTTGAAATATTGACAATTCACTACATTTCATCATATTTTTTTTTTTAACATCGCTTTCAACACGTTGTATAGGTCATATCATGATGGGTAGTTGGAAGCGCAGAGGAAACCAGTACATAACAGTTGGTCAAGGTTCTGTACTGTAAACTACCTACCAATGGCAAGCAACTACCAGCTTTCCCACTTGAGGTCAGGCCGAGATTCAAACTCTGATCTCAGAGGTGTGAGGTGAGAGTGTTACGACTCTGTCACTGTGGCCCCCTATATATTTCATCATAATATGGCCTGGGAATTAATTATTTTTAATACCTGTAGGACCAGGATTGTGTGCTAAGATTAAAAAAGTCTTTAATTTCTTAAAACCTAAGTATTACCATAATTTTCCTCAAGTTGACACTCCACTTAATGTCTCTACTGATAATTATCAAAGAGAGGAAGAACATTTGATGTCAGTTACCAATGATTAGGGTTTTGTATTAACTCAGTCTTAGTGTAACATTTTGTGTTTTGTACTTCATTAATAAACAAATTAATAATAAATCTTGTACAGGTACTCCTGGAACACCCGGATCACCAGGCCTGCGAGGGGAGCAAGGCTTTCCCGGGCAATCGGGCCAGCCTGGTCCAAATGGGCAGCAGGGCAGGCAAGGTGAGAGAGGCAATCCTGGAGAAGATGGGCAGCCCGGATCTCCAGGGGAACGAGGAGCCCCGGGTACTGACGGAATCCCGGGCAACCAAGGATTGCGGGGACAAACTGGGTTTACTGGGGCCACTGGAGGCACGGGCCAAGAAGGGCCACTCGGGCTTCCAGGGCAGAGGGGCCAGGATGGAAACCGGGGAGAGCCAGGGCAGAGAGGAGACCCAGGAAGTGACGGTATCCCAGGGCGACAGGGTGAAAGAGGACAGCCCGGAGTACCGGGCCCACAAGGACCAGAAGGCAACCAGGGCCAGAGGGGTGAAAATGGGCAGCCCGGTAACCCTGGGCAACCAGGTGACCAAGGAGGGAGAGGAGAGCCAGGTGAGACATGATGACAGGCCTTTGTTATTTTGGCAAATGCTTAAGTTGCCACAAGGAGAGAAAAACACTAAAAATTTAATTTTTTAACCAAAACTTTTACATGTTAATTGTGCAGTGCTGATTTTTCAATAAATACCTGTAGTATTGTGAGAAATGAATTTTATTTGGATATTGTATGTGTAGTTAAACTGAACTAGGCTGCATCCAGTGTACAGCTAATAAAGGCAAAGAAAATTGATTACAAATATATTTATTTCAGAAATAAGTCACAGTATAAGTGATGTGATGACTAATTTTTAGTTCAGTTTTACTGTTTAATAGAAGATATGTATGGAATTAACTGGGTTTTACTTTTTTATAAAATAGAAAGAGAGAAATGGAAACAAAACAGTTGTTATCTCAGAATTGGATTGACTGGAAATAAAAAGTGTGTATATGCATTACATATAGGCTTGACAAGTCATTAGAAAAAGTATCCCATCGGTCCAATGTTTCCAGAAAAAACAGGTTAAAGAGAAAAAGCTTTCAGAATATTCCAAAGAGTTACCTATTAATAGGAAAATTTCCCAAATGACATATGCAGAGAAAATACATGACGAATGACGGTGACAATATTTTAGGAGTGCACAGCACATGTATAATATTGTTAATTTTCATGAGTGATATATTTTTTTCTGTATATGTCTAATGAGGGATATTTTACTTTTATCATCCACAATTTTTTTTGTGATTTATGAGTAAAATATATCAAAAAGTAAAATAAATTTATTTAGACCAAATACAGAGTGTGGTGGATAATAAACAGGAATTCTACACAGCTTTTGTTCCCTAAGTTTCTTGGTCTAGAATATGCACTTTAAACAAATGGACACCAGTAAGGAATGAGCAGGGATTCAAACCCATGATCTCAGAGACAGCAGAGGAGTCAGTTATGTAAATGCTATAGAAGTAGATTATATCACTTGCAGGGCCGTTATATCCCTTTGTGTTTTTTTTAAATGTGTGGATAATAATGCTCCCCTATATTTTTTAACTATTTTGTAGGTTCTCCTGGTACACCTGGAAACCCAGGGTCCAGAGGCCAAGACGGCACCCCTGGCACTCCCGGATCTACCGGTGCAACAGGACAATCTGGATCCCCTGGAGAAGTCGGACCCCAGGGTCAGCCTGGTGCACCAGGATCAAGAGGAGAGATTGGACAGCAGGGTAATCCAGGAAATCCAGGACAGCGAGGGGAACCTGGATCTCCAGGACCTGTCGGATCCCAAGGACCAAGTGGGAACCCCGGGCAACAGGGAGAACGGGGGCAACAAGGCTCACCTGGACTTAGAGGAGAGCCAGGAACTCCTGGACAGGATGGAAATCCCGGGACTAGAGGTGAACAAGGTCCACAAGGATCACCAGGCAACCCAGGTCAGAGGGGAGATCAAGGAGCCAGGGGTCAGTCTGGGGAGCCAGGGACACCTGGAAATCGTGGAGAACCTGGAGCTGCTGGCATACCAGGAAGGGATGGTAATCGTGGGCAACCTGGTTCCCCAGGACAGGATGGGAGACCAGGACCAACTGGGGAAGCAGGACCACAAGGATCCCAAGGAAGCCGAGGGGAGCCAGGTAACCCAGGTCAACCTGGTAATCCAGGAGAGCCAGGACCCGATGGACAAAGAGGGCAGCTTGGATTGCCTGGAGCCACAGGAGCCACTGGCCAGCCAGGACAAGCTGGACAAAGGGGAGAACCCGGGACTCCCGGTAACCCTGGCAACAGAGGCAACCCAGGAATTAGAGGTGAGGCAGGAAGCCCTGGAAACCCAGGGCAGCCTGGAGACAGAGGAGAGATTGGCTTGCCAGGACTCTCAGGCAGCCCAGGGCAGCCAGGATCCAGGGGCCAGACAGGGGAAAGAGGTGAACAAGGGCAGAGAGGTGAAGATGGTAGTCCAGGCAGCCCAGGGCAACCAGGTAACCGTGGGCAACCAGGATCCCCTGGCCCAGAGGGACCTCAAGGTCAGCCAGGGTCACAAGGTTCAAGGGGAGAGCCTGGCACCCCTGGATCTCCAGGACAGAGGGGAGAACAAGGAGCACAGGGAAATCCAGGCCCCCAGGGGGAGAGGGGTCAACCAGGTCAAGTGGGGGGAACTGGACAACAAGGACCCAGAGGTGAACCCGGTGCAGTTGGAAATGCAGGGATTAGAGGAGAGCCAGGCACCCCTGGAAATCCAGGCCAGCGAGGAGAGCCAGGTGATTTGTGTTTATTGTAATCCCACTTGACTGCTCATCAATTAAATTATATAATTTAATTTAAGGAATCAAACAGTAATGCAGGAAACCTTTACATAGTGAATATCGGATATATCATTCAATATTTTGGGCCTTTGGTATTATACAATAGAACCTCTCTCATCAGAACGTGTTGGGAATGCAAGATATTGGAGATATAATAGAATATGCTGATGATAAAATAGGGTAGTTTAGTATAAACCAGTCAAGATATACAAATATGGGAGATTTGAATAGTAAGTCAGATAGAAGGTTAATTATATTGATTGTTATCTAATCGGATTAACTTGAAATTAAAAAAGTAATCCTGGGACCAGTAAAAAATATCCTTTAAAAAATGCGTGGATAGAGAGAAAAAGTTCAGTAATTTTATAGTGACATAAAAAATTCAAAATTCATTCAATAAAATATGCATCAAAAACAGGTTTTTGACTTAGAGGATAAATTCAAATTTCAGTAAAATGTTCCAAAAGAACTTATTGATCTGTTTGTTTTTATCAGGTGCAAATGGTCAACCTGGCCCAGACGGTCAACCAGGAGAAGCTGGTAGAGATGGTAACCCAGGGCAACCAGGTTCCCCAGGACAACCGGGCAGGCAGGGTTTGCCCGGAGCCCAAGGAGAGTCGGGTTCCCGGGGTGAACCCGGAACACCTGGCGAAGCAGGCCGAGATGGAAACCCAGGCACCCAGGGCCAAAGGGGCCAGCCCGGGCCAGATGGACAGCCCGGCTCTCAGGGTTCACCAGGTAAGCTACTGCATTTTAAAACTATTGGCGGCATCTCGTCCTAATTTGACACATACCTTAATTTGGTAAAGAGTGAAAAAGGCACACCTTGTAACGAATCTAAATAGCTAAATAGTGCAATATGTTACTGTTAATTACTAATAAAACATACAACTTTCTATCTTGGAATATGTTGTTAATGGACAACAAAATAACAATGAAAATCCTAAAAATTAAAAAAATATATATATATATATATATATATATATATGTACTTATTGTCAGCCATTTTTGTGTCAAATATCACATTAATTTTATGAAAAATAACTTTTCCTCGGCATTTTTTCACAGGACAACAAGGTGAAAGAGGATTACCAGGAGAACCGGGTTCCCCAGGTGAACCAGGAACCCCCGGCAACCCTGGAGATAGGGGACTCGTTGGGCTACCAGGCCCAGTTGGGCAGCAGGGACGACAGGGCAACCGAGGAGAGAGTGGACAAAGGGGTCAGGATGGTACTCCTGGCACCCCAGGGCAGAGGGGTGAACCAGGCCAACCCGGCCCAGCGGGTGAGTTTATGTTCCCTTTACATTTGTTACCAACATTTCATCAATGGTTTGTTTTAAAGTGTAACTTGGTGAAACTTGAGGTATAATTATTCAGAATTCACTAAAGCTCCTTTTATTGTTTTGTATTTCTTATCAAACTGTATGTTTATTTATTTATTTGGGGTTTTATATCGCTTTCAACACTGTACAGGTCATATCACGATGGACACTTTGTGGTCAGAGGAAACCAGTACATACAGTTGGTCAAGGTTCTGTACTGTAAACTGCCGACCAATGGCAAGCCACTACCAGCTTTCCCACTTGAGGTCAGGCCAGGAACCGAACCCCGATCTCAGAGGTGGGAGACGGGAGTGTTACCACTCTGCCACCGTGGCCCCCTCAAACTGTATCTTGTAAACAGCAATATATACTGGGTGGCTTTGTAACGTGGCACAAACCTTATCTTACTGAATTTAACAATTTTAATTTTAAATATTGACATGGAAACTTACCACCGTTTTACTGATAAAATATGGTCATTGGTTGATCATGGAGGGCCAGGTCTATCTATCATCGGTTGTAGAGTAAAAAATCTAAAATTCGCCACATATCTGAAATTCGCCACATGTCAAAATACTAATAAAATAAATGAATCTTGGTGAGATTTGTTGACTGTATAGTAAATTAAGGCTTTTTGAACTGAAAAATACCAATTTTTAGACAAAAACATCATTTTCTTCATAAAATTAACTAAGGTTTTAGAGGTGGCGAATGTGAGATTCCTGGCGAATTTTAGATTTCTTACTCTATAGATAAAACTAGACCACTGGTTAACATACATGTTAACACTGCTACACCGTTTTCTTTGACATTCATGTTTTCCCTATAAGTTTAGGGATCTACTAAAATGCATCATTTTTGGAATCCCAAAATAAAAAAAACATTGAGAAGAGGGGTGTTTAACAGGAAGGGAGCATTTATATTTATAAATACAGTTAAAATGAGGAAACCTAATTCTAAATAATTAATGCTCTTCCTGTTTGCTCACAGGTACGAATTCCTTACTCCAATGGAGATCCCACATTAATAGTCTTTTGTTTTAAGGTCATTTCAGTAATTGCCGGGTTGTCATGAAGAGTCACATTATTCCAAATAATTGATGCTCTTCTGTTTGCAGGTCGTGCGGGTAATCCCGGGTCACAGGGTGAACAAGGAGAGCCAGGTGTCCCTGGTCCTCAGGGTGCCACAGGTTCAGTAGGACCTCGGGGAGATAGAGGTGAGATTGGACCCTCTGGGAACCCTGGAAATCCTGGACAACAAGGATCCAGGGGTCAGGATGGGTCACCAGGACAACCAGGAAGTCAAGGACTCCGGGGAGAACAAGGGTTGCCAGGTCAACCGGGTTCCCCAGGCAATCAGGGTGCAAGAGGTGAACCTGGTTCACCAGGACAACCGGGAGCAAGAGGAGAGCCTGGAATCGATGGGCAGTCTGGACAAGATGGGACACCCGGAGCAAGAGGTCAAATTGGGCAGCCCGGATCACAAGGGCCCAGGGGTGAGGATGGGAATCCAGGAAACCAAGGGGTTAGAGGGGAACCTGGACAAAGGGGAACCCCAGGCCAGCCAGGGTCACAAGGATTGAGAGGAGAGGACGGAACCCCAGGTCAACCAGGTGCCACCGGTCAGCAAGGACCACAGGGTCAGCAGGTGAGTGAAAATAGCACATATTAAAGCTAGGTGTAACAAATTTGCTTAAATTAACCTGTATACAAAGGAACATTTATAAATTTTTAATTCAATATCAACACTTTTCATTGTATTGTTTATATCATTGCATTATATATTATATACATAAGCTGTTGATAGAGACATAAAACTTTGATCTTTTTGTTTTGCAGGGCAATCCGGGTCAGCCCGGAGAGCCAGGTAGACCCGGGAGCCAAGGTGAGAGAGGTCAGCCTGGTACAGATGGTCAACTCGGGTCCCCTGGACCACAAGGTCCTGAGGGACGACCCGGGGCAAGAGGAGACGCTGGACAACAAGGTCCGCAAGGAAACCGTGGAAACCCAGGGTCACCCGGACAAGCAGGTAATCCTAATCATAATGCTGAAAGCTATAGACTTTAAAAGGGATTCTAACATGACACGCTTGTGTCCGCGATTCTGATTGGTCAATCTCAGTGGTAAAACCGAGCATAACCTCACGGCCAGTTTTTCATGTGTGGGCGATAATCCCGCTTCACTTTTTAAAAGTCAAATTACAAAGAATATACACAACAAATCTTTATCAAAACAGTAAGAAGACAAGAAATAAATGTGAAAAATGAAATGTCATGTTAGAATAGCAATAACACACTCCTAGCGTGGGGTTATGCAGGGTTTTACAACTCATAGCGCATTAGAAACACTCAGGCTTCGCCTTCGTGTTACTAATATCGCTATTCGTTGTAAAACCCTGCATAACCCCACGCTAGTTGTGTGTTATTTCTGCAATGAAGGCATCAGACCAGTGGTTGTATTCACAAAGAAGAGTAAGAATTTTCCATTTTTTCATTTTAAAGAACTGTTCTTTGTGATAAGATTTTCGATTTTTTAACACTGAGTTAACTGAAGTAATAATGGCAAAGGAAACTGACAACACCCACAGTAATCTTAGTAATAATATTAATAATATTACAAGGTCAGCATGGAGAATTATATTGGTAATAGTAAAAGGGTTAAAACTTGGAAAAGAAACAAAAAATAACAAAAAGTCCTCCATTTTGTTTTCTTTGTTAAATTTTAAACTTATATGATAAACCAGTAGCCACATTGGTTGAGGTGCAACTATTCTTAGATTTAATTTGTGTAATTATCTTTGGATTTATTTCATCCTTGGTTCATTTGTAGGAACACCTGGTGCCCCAGGATCTCAAGGAGATAGAGGTGAGCCTGGGTTCCAAGGTCAGCAGG
Source organism: Sabellastarte sp. h YS-2021 (assembly GCA_964017235.1). Classification (NCBI taxonomy): domain Eukaryota; kingdom Metazoa; phylum Annelida; class Polychaeta; order Sabellida; family Sabellidae; genus Sabellastarte; species Sabellastarte sp. h YS-2021. The sequence continues at coordinate 7,250,949 of OZ024940.1, forward strand.
GAGCCACAGGTCAATCAGGCACTCCTGGTGAAAGAGGTCAAGATGGATCACCCGGAGCACAGGGGTTGCCAGGGGAACCTGGTCAGAGGGGAGAGCCAGGCAGTCCTGGCAATCCAGGAGAACAGGGGTCAAGAGGCGAACCTGGAGTCCCTGGATCTCCAGGCCAGCAAGGATCACAAGGCTTGAGAGGCGAGCCTGGATCCCAGGGATCTCAAGGTCAAAGGGGTGAGCCAGGGAACCCAGGGCAGCCCGGGAATCCTGGAGCCAGAGGAACAGTTGGACTACCAGGACCAGACGGACAAGAAGGAACACGTGGACAGAGGGGAGAGCCGGGAGTTAGGGGTGAACCAGGAGCTGACGGGAATCCAGGCACCCCTGGCAACCAAGGTGAGAGGGGCTTGCCTGGATCTCCTGGACCACAGGGAAATCCAGGGTCACAAGGAGCCAGAGGAGAGCCAGGAAGTCAAGGCAGCCAAGGACAGCGAGGTGAACCTGGGTCACCAGGTCAACCAGGAGAAAGAGGCCAAATAGGTATGTGTGTCCAGTGTAGTAGGTTGAAGTGAGATTTTAAAATGCATTATCAAATTAGTGGACAGAATTCCTCAATTGTAATTTTTATCCCTTTTTTGATAGATACATGAAAAAATGAACAAATAGAGTATTTCATCTTTTCAGCTCATGTCCCCCTGCTTTGTAAAGAGCTTTTTGGTCTACTGGCTCACTTGGCAGTTTTTTCTCAGATTTGACCTATCTTTATGTGGTCTTAATCCATGTGACCAAAAACTGGTTTTGGTCAACTGACATATTAAAGTAAATGTGCTTAGTGTCCAGGTCGCATAGTTTAAGCACAAAATATAAAATGTCTTGTATATTCTAATAATATACAGAATCATCTGAGCCACAATACAAAAATAGCATATATTCTTTCACAAGCCTGATGGCATTACATTTATCATTCGTTGGCTGTACTTCTTCTGGTCATTGATTGGCTCATTGCGACATGTTTGTTTGTAGTCAGGGACCAGTCCTGGGCTAGTATTCATAAAAAAATCTCAAACTCAAACTCACAGTCTCCAACTCAAACTCAGTCCCACGTAAGTACGAAGTAAAATTTGGCATTTGCAAGTAAAATCCTACCCATGTAGTATATTCTTAAACTCAAATAATTAAAAATATGGTCAATTATTATTAATACAGCCATCATTTCAAACATTTAAGGCTCCTTTCATGCACACTTGAATATAATCCCTAAATATGATTTTGAGTCTGAATTTAAGTATATACTTAATTGAAAAATAGGCAGTATGTTTGAGTTTAAACTTAACTTAAACGTAAATTATACAGATGATATTTAAGTTTTTTAAATGTACATTATAAGGATGATATTTGAGTTTTTTGAATGTTACATTATATGGATGATATTTGACTTTTTTAAACATAAACTATACGGATGATATTTGAGTTTTAGGTTTAGTTTTTTGGTGAATACCAGCCCACTTATGAACTTTTGAAGCTCTTGAGATAAAACATAAAACCTTACCTTTGAATTTGTCTTTCACAGGATCACCTGGTCAAGACGGTTCCCCTGGCCAAAGAGGTCAGGTTGGCTTAGCAGGTGCTGCTGGTGCCACAGGACAGCCTGGCCCTCGTGGGCAAGAAGGGCCACAGGGACAGCAAGGCAGTCAAGGAGACATAGGTCAGCCAGGTCAACGAGGAGACCCTGGAGCTCCAGGGCAAACAGGAAACCGTGGTGAACCAGGCTTTGCAGGGCAACCAGGTCCGAGGGGACCAGATGGCAACCAAGGCGCAACCGGACAAAGGGGAGAACCCGGGAATCCGGGTCCAAGGGGTCAGCCTGGTACACCGGGAACATCAGGTAACCGAGGAGAAGCAGGCTTACCAGGGCCACAGGGACAACCCGGTTCTCAAGGGTCGGTTGGCGTGCCTGGAACACCTGGAGTGAGAGGCCAACCTGGCCCAGCAGGGCCAGATGGACAACCAGGAAATCCAGGAAGGGATGGAAATCCAGGTTCCAGGGGAGAAGTCGGACAGCAGGGACCTCAGGGTGCCCCAGGTACCCGAGGAGAACCTGGGAACCAAGGCAACCCAGGTCAACCCGGAGGTCGTGGGGAACCAGGCCCAGATGGAAATCCAGGTATCAATATAGACTTGTGTGTGTTTATTTGTTTGCAGATTGGTATACAACACTTGAGTAACCATGAAAAAAAAACTGCTATGTCATAAAAAACCCTAGTTTTAAAGTACCTGTACTGAAGACAACCGGGTTATAAATATTCATCAAATTTTTTTGCTTATTTTGTCACATGTGGTAAAGTCTGCTCACAGATGAAAAATCAGCTGTATCTGATATGTGTAAGGAGCCTAAAGGATATTTTTGTGGTATTTTCTAGGATCGCCAGGAAGCCAGGGAGCTACTGGCTCCCCAGGCCCCATTGGCTCTCAGGGACAAAGAGGATCCCCTGGCTCCATTGGTCAGAGAGGTGAGAGTGGATTCACTGGAGCCACAGGGCTAAGAGGTCCAGATGGAAACCCCGGTCCCCGGGGCGATCCTGGACCAGACGGCAACCCTGGTCGGACTGGAGAGAGAGGAGAAATAGGGTCACCAGGAAGTCCAGGGCAGCCAGGCAACCAGGGATCCAGAGGAGAACCGGGAGCTGATGTAAGTGTAAAGTGAGGGTTTTACAAGGTGCGGGGGGGGGGGGGGGGGGGTGTCATGGTGGCATCATATGTGACATAGTCGCCATCCATCAAATCAAGATCCTGACCTCAGGTTGGAAGATTCATAGTCGCTAGCCTAAAAAAATTTTAGTGGAAAGCCTTGACCAAGTGGTATGCCCTGTGTTCCTCCATCCCCTTGACTACATCTTGTCATGTGATCCATATTATGTAGTCAATGTCAATGTCAGACCCAGATTAATCGGGCATTCAGTTCTTGACCTTTCTGGATACTTAGGTGATCTGTTAACATTTGATGGTTAATGTTTAGAGTGTTGATATTTGACTTGTGCTAATGAGACTATGCTGATACTTTCTATCATATTGATGATTGTCTGTGTTTTCTGTGTTGCAAAATCATGAATCTCAAGTTTTGTCCTTTATATGGGCTAGGAAAGTATGTTTCTTCTTTTTTAGATTCCCTAACTTTGACGCTTGCCTATGGCAGGGACAGCAGATTGCATCATTTATGCCTGTTGAGCGTTGTATTTTTTAAAGCTTCAAATCTTTTCCTTTTTTCACTTATGTATAGGGATCTCCAGGTGCCCGCGGTGAACCCGGATTCCAGGGCCAACCAGGGGAGAGGGGTCAGCAGGGCCCAGTGGGTCAACAGGGATCTCAGGGACTGCCCGGCAATCGGGGTGAGCCTGGTACTAGAGGGGAGCCAGGGTCACCTGGTAACCCTGGCCAGCAAGGTTCCCAAGGCAACCGTGGAGAGCCAGGTGGGTTGATGGGCATGACTTAAGTCACAATTTGCTTACTTAAAGCCTCACATTGTAACAGAATGAGTTGTTTTGTGTGTCACATTTAATGGCTGAATCAAATGTGCAAAATAAAAATTAGTATCATTGATCAGGCATTGAAAAAAGTTTCAAAACATATATCATCCTTGAATCACTTTTAGCTTCATATTAATCATTGAACATATGCACATAGTGTTATTGATTGTGTGACAATTTCATTTCATATTTTTGAAGCATTTTTATTTATTTTTTTATTTATTTTTAATAAATCAGGTCAAAATGGACAGCCTGGATCTCCAGGGCAGCGTGGTGAACCTGGAGCTGCGGGTGGGACTGGTGCGACTGGGTCAGAGGGACCACAAGGCAACCGTGGTGAACCTGGTAACCCAGGGCAGCAAGGCACAAGGGGAGAGCCTGGGCAACCGGGGGAGAATGGACGAGATGGAAATCCGGGCCCCCAGGGAACCAGGGGACAAAGTGGATTCACTGGAGCTACTGGAGAGCCTGGAAACCAAGGGCAACCAGGTAATCCAGGAAGACAGGGTCAGAGAGGACAGCCTGGACAGGCAGGGGAGCAGGGACCACAAGGAAACATTGGGCAGCCTGGTCTAAGGGGAGAGATTGGCCAACCAGGGTCCCAGGGCCCTATTGGGCCACAGGGCCAGCCGGGCAATCAAGGGGAACAGGGCTTAACTGGTAACCCTGGAAACCCAGGCCAGCCTGGACAAAGAGGAGAACCTGGAACCCCTGGAAATGATGGGGGACCGGGACCTGCAGGCATCCCTGGGCAGCCAGGGGCAACAGGGCAGCAAGGACCTAGGGGAGACCCAGGTCAGCAGGGTAACCAAGGCAACCCAGGTAACCAGGGACAAAGAGGAGAGCCAGGCTCCCCGGGTGCCCGTGGAGAGCCAGGGGAGCCAGGAAATCCAGGGGAGCCAGGACCACAGGGAGCCCAGGGGAACCGTGGGTTACCAGGAACCAGGGGCGAAAATGGTGAGCCAGGGCAACAAGGGTCGCGAGGAGAGCCAGGATCTCAGGGACCACAAGGTAAAGGATGAAATAGTTTGATTTAATGAAACTCTCTTGTGTAGTTGGTCTTTTGTGTGGTGTATATATAAAACAGAATAAGAAATTTAAAATTCGCCACAGTATGTGAAATGCACTAATTAGGAGACTCCTGTCTATTTCCTCGAGTTGGCTTGAATTTTCCTGACACTTTTCTGTGACTACATGAGGCCTCTGATATCGCCTAATGTAACATTAGCACACATTTTCACTATTTCGAATAATTTCGAAATTTCCACACATTTTTTTCACTTGACTATGTATCAAAAAACTGTATCAGTAAAAGTAAATATCAGTACAAGGATAGATCAGTAAAATTTGACATCAGTTAAAGTACATATAAGTAAAGTATCAACACGAGACTGAATCTGTGTAAAAAATATGTATAAAATCATTGTAGAAGTAGTGAAGTGTTAATCTGTAGAATAGACTTAGAATAGCTCTGTGGTGCAAAAATAATAATCATTTTCCAGAATATTTTAATTCATTATTTATATTATCGTCGGTATGTTTCTGAATGTAACTCCTCCATATTCCCATGCCATAGCGGTGGGGTGAAATATTTTTGTGATTTTCTTTTTTCAAAAATAATTAGATATTCAACATTTGAAGATATACTTGATACGTGCATAATGAACGAAATCGGGTATTTTGTATGCTTGTTACTGGCAGTGATTATTTCTCGCAGGGCGTACATGAACCAGAACTTGCAATTGGAAATGGCTTTTGCGAGATATTAAAACGTATGTAAACACGTTTTGGTCATTTTGATGAAGTGTCAGCCATTAGAAAAGACTAAAATAACATTTTCAAAAACCGGTTCCCAAATATTCTTTGCGGATTTTGTTTTTGTTCTACCAAAATGAAACGAAATACCACATACTGGAAAACCATTGACATCACTGCCATTTAGCCATTAGACAAAAGTCTGTCATCTGGGAACCTAGGCAAAAAGTCGTGATAAGCCGTGGAGCCATATCCACAAAGTCAATAAGAAAAAGATTAGGAGATAAGAGAAAGATCAGTGAAAAATTAGCATAAGTTAATTAAATTGGATTAAGATTACGGTTAGTATGCACAATAAGTTAAGCAACTTTCAGATCAACTGTTGGATTAACTTTAATCCACCCATAAAAATGGATAAAATTTTGGATTAAATATATTTAAAATTTGCTGCATTTAATCCAAAAATTAGCTTAAGTTTTTGAGCACTGATTTAATCCAAAGATTAGCTAAGCCATTTTTGCATAAAGTTAAGCTTTTTTTCTGAATAAGTAGGTTTCAAACACTATAACAACCAACATTAAACCTAAATAAACAGAAAAACAAATGATATGTTTTCTTCAGGAAACTCTGGACAACCGGGACAACCAGGACAAAGAGGAGAGCCAGGGTCGGTGGGTGCCACTGGCTCAGAGGGTCCCCAGGGTAGCCGTGGACAACAAGGGGAACCAGGCCGACCAGGGCCAGCCGGGGATCAGGGGCCAGCTGGCTTGCCGGGCCAACAAGGACAAAGAGGAGTTCCAGGTCAACCAGGAAATCCAGGAAGTACTGGTGAACAAGGTCCCCAAGGTAAGTTGTATAAATTGGGCGAAAAGATGGGATTTTCATTGTGAGTGAAAAAAGCCGAAAGCTTATGTCCTTCACAAAAGCTACCCACCCTAGGTTTTATCGGGTTTTCCCCGATTGTCTTTGTGGTGTATAACCCACTTCAGGGCCTTTTTTCTATGTATTTTTTTGTATATCTTTATTTATAACATCTTAATTATTGTTCTTAGAGGTTCGAAATCATGGGCTGGGTATCTTATGGGAAGGGTCAGATTTGACCTTTGACAACTTCTTCAAGGTCAGACGGACAATGTCATTTAAAAAACTTCATATCTCCCTTCTTATTGCCCCAAGACTTTCTTTCCTCTTGCCCTTCAACTTCTAGTTCACATTAATATTAAAATATTGACATTGCATAAGCAGCATTTGTAGCATTTTGTTTTGTATTTCAACATTTCTGACACTTTATCAAACCTCCTTCCTTTGCTTCATAATGTTTGTATGGTACTATAAAAGCAGTTAGAAGTATATGTGTGTTTACCTCAGTCCAGCCGCATAATTATGGGCTTGTAAGCCTCTATCACAATTGAGTGACAAAAGATTTCCATCAAAAATTTTATTATTAAATATTAGACTCTGACAGGGAAACATTTGTGACATCAATAATTGTAAATTGATATTCTACATAAGCAATTTGTCATCAGTACTTTATTGTGTAGGATGCCAAAGTATACACTTTGAAGGTGATACAATAAATAGTTTTTAAACCAGTCGCTTTCACACATTTGGGATTTAGATTTCTTAAAAATCTATATATAGTCTACCTTTGTCAAATCTGTTTTCTTTCTCATGATATCATCATTGTTTATACCACAGGTAACCGTGGCAACCCTGGGTCAAGAGGGTCAGACGGACAGCCTGGTAACCAAGGTCTGCGTGGAGAACCGGGTGTCCAGGGCAACCCAGGTGATAGAGGGGAGCCTGGTAACCCCGGGCAACAAGGACAAGCGGGCCAACCGGGTCAACCAGGGGAGCCGGGACAGCAGGGCCAGCGAGGGGAGCCGGGAAGTCCGGGCCAGGATGGGCAGCCAGGAGACCAGGGTAAGCTGTTGTGTAGGGCTGTTATACAGTACTTGGGTACTCAGTAAACACTGAAGTACTGGATAATTAACAGTACAAGTTGGAGACAGATAGTATTCTCTTCCATTTGAGCATCAGCATTGTTTCAAAATATTCACATATTAAAAAAAACATCATAAATTGGACATCTTTCTGTTACTTTTCATCATTAAAAAGGACATTGTGTATCATTCAGAACAATAGTAATATTTTAAATATATATTACTTGCTTCATACAGGTGGAAAATACAGAGTAGAGTAAGTAATCTAAACTTCGCCACATATCTGAAATTCACCATATGTGGAAATACTAATAAAATAAATGAATTGAGGTAAGATTTGTTGAATGTATAGTTAATGAAGGCTTTTAGAACAAAAAACCACCAAGTTTTAGACAAATCATCACTTTCTTCATAAAATTAACTAAAGGTTTAGATGTGGCGAATTTTAAATTCATGGTGAATTTTAGATACCTTACTCTACACACTTTCCAGGTCCAGCAGACCTTCAACTCAAAAATGTTACAGGTCCATACCACTAGTTTTCAGTGTTCATTATTGAGTTTCAAAACTGGCAGGTGACAAGTGCCAAAGAGAATAAATAGTTTTATCTTATGTTCTATAATAGTAAGAATGTCTGTTGTCGTGTTCTTGGTCCTGAATTAATTTTGGCGATTACAAAAAAAAAAAAAAAATGTTTGAAAAGTTACGAGACATCTGGACCTGTAAGAAAGATGTCCATGTGAATGGCTGCCATTTTCCAACAGGGGTGTATTAGATGTTAATTTAGTACACATTGTACCACCATTAATGAACATAGAGTCACTGATGGCTTGTCCTAATTGAAAGCACGTCATTATACAAGATAATAAAACTCTTATTTGTTATTGTATTTATAGGATCTCCAGGGCCGGATGGCTCAGTTGGACCCAGGGGTGAGCCTGGGACCCCTGGACAGCTAGGTGGACAGGGAGCCACTGGTCAGCCAGGACCTCGTGGGGAGCCAGGATTCCGTGGGGAACCAGGATCCCCAGGCCGGGATGGATCAAGGGGAGAAGACGGCCAGCAAGGACCCCAAGGTTCCCTGGGAGCCAGGGGCCAACCGGGTGCACAGGGCCAGCCTGGCCCAGCAGGGCCAGATGGTCAGTCTGGCCAGAGAGGAGAGCCAGGGTCACAGGGAATAAGGGGAGAACCTGGTCAGCAGGGCGAGCCTGGGAATCCTGGACAAGATGGGTCCCCAGGACCCAGAGGTGAACAAGGAGGTCAAGGTGCAAGAGGAGAGCCAGGTTCAAGGGGTCAGGATGGGTCCCCCGGAAACCAGGGACCTAGAGGGGAGCCAGGTAGCCCAGGGCAACAAGGACCAAGGGGAGAACCTGGACCCGGTGGGGCTGTTGGAGGGACAGGTCAACCCGGACCAATTGGACAGCAAGGATCGCCAGGACGGAGGGGAGAACCGGGTTCACCTGGGGAGATTGGTCCACAAGGGTCTGAGGGACCCCGGGGCCAATCCGGATCCCCTGGGCCAAATGGACAGCCGGGACCAGAAGGTAGCCAGGGACCTCGGGGAGATCCAGGTGGCCCTGGACCAAGGGGCGAGCCAGGAAATCAAGGTGAGGGAAGAGCTATAGTTTATATTAATTATAAACCTATCGAAGTGGGGGAATACCTAAAGTTAATGTTAATCATAAACCAATCAAGGTGAGAGGAAATCTATTGTGAATGTTAATTATAGGCCAAGATATATTACCACCACTGTGAATACCTAAAGTCTGAACAGAAATATCTTCCCTTGTCTTGTATGTGTAGAAATGCATAAATCAATGTATTAATAAAGAAATGTCTCTCCAAAAGACACCCTCATTTATAGAGAGAATAATAAAATGGCTCCTTGACAGTTTTTAAGCTACTGTACAGTGTATCTCAATTTGACCTACTTTGACTTTTAGGTCCTTCGGGTCAACCAGGTCAGCCAGGTCAGAGAGGTGAGCCTGGTTTCCAAGGGCGACAAGGTGACACAGGCCAACCTGGCCCTCAAGGACCAGTGGGTTCTGTTGGACCTGAGGGATCACGGGGCCAGCAGGGAGAACAAGGGCCAAGGGGAGAACCAGGACAGCAAGGGGGACAGGGCTTGAGAGGGGAACCTGGATCCCCAGGACAGCAGGGGTCACCAGGACAACAAGGTCAACCTGGTGAGTATTTTGTTATTTTATATTTTTGCGAGGTGAACCTGGATCTCCAGGACAGCAGGGGTCACCAGGACAACAAGGTCAACCAGGTCAGTAAATTTTTTTGTCTTATATTTGTGAGACAGGAACATGTATTTCTAGGGCAGCAGGGGTTACATGGTATCCTATTCTATTCTATTCTGTTCTATTCATCTATTCTGTACTTTTGTAACACTTAATCTCTGCCAGGCAGACTCTAAGGTGCAACACCAAAGTCTAATTCAAAAAATCATCTGTCAATAGCCCTTGCCAGGTGCAGTACCACAGAGACACCAGATAGAGTGTATGCTAAGTTGGGAATGCCTTTTTGAAGAGATACGATTTTAACCTTTTTCTGAAACAGGTCTCAAGTTTATGAAAATTCAAGGTCAGTCTGGATATACTTTAAAAAATTCAGCAGTGTGGATTCAAACCTATGTTGCCTTCAGATATATAAATTGCTCGGCAACCAGTTATTGGGTGTGAAACCACAACATTTAATTTTAGCCGATTGATTTTAGCTATATTGAACCTGAAGAGGGAAAATAACTTCCAAGTAGAATCCTAAAGCTGATATATAATCTTTAAGTAGAAACTTGCCACAAGTGTAAAGGAACTTCCGATACATATTTCTTAAGATATAGAATTTTCTTTGATAAATTCTTCCAATTAAAAGCAAGAAATATGAAATTTGCCACAGTACGTGAAAGTGATCCCCACCTCTTTCATTTAATTGTGGGAGGCCCTATCCATATTTATAATTTATCCCTCTAATATCTCCCCTGATGCCAAATTTATTTTGATGATTTTGTCTAAATTTTAATGCCTGGCAAATGTCACATTTGTTATTCTAATATTTTTACCACAAGCAAGGCGATATGTTTTTGGTAAGCGTGTGTCTGTCCGCCTGTCTGTTTGCTAAATCAGTTATGAATGGATTTGATGAAACTATCAGCTAGGAATTGTGGACAGTGCATGCCACTAGGAGCCGATGCTTTGGTTTTGATGATCCGTGTCACTGATTCTGGATTCAAGAATTTTTTGAAAGACCTTTTATCATTGTAAGAGAGGGGGCCACGGTAGCGCAGTGGTAACACACTCACCTCCCACCTCTGAGATCAGAGTTTGAATCCCGGCCCAACCTCCAGTGGGAAAGTTGGTAGTTGCTTGCCATTGGTAGTCAGTTTACCTTGACCAACTGTATGTTCTGGTTTCCTCTGTCCTTCCAACTACCCGTCATGCTATGACCTGTACAGTGTTGAAAGCGATATAAAATCCAAAAATAAATAAATTATCATTGTAAGATATGAGGCCATTTTCAGTATCTGTTTATATACCTCCAGAATTAATCATCATGCTGCTTGCCACAAAAATACTCCCACAAGAGTGTCTATAATATACTTATGTTTGACCTTTAACCTAGCAAAATTCTGCATACTATATATGTAATCCAGAACAGGGAAAAATAGGGCTGCTTGGGGGAGGTTTGCATTCTCTTTAGTGCTTTTCCAGTTTATTCAAGGAAGCCATGCTTCAACCACACCAACTAGTACTATGCCAGAATAAATATGATTAAATATATATATGTGTAACAAAAACACCCACAGAAACATTGTTTCCAGTTTATATACTAACCATATACTATGTCCTGTCTGGTGAGCTGCAAAAGTCCATATTTGGGTATAGTATAAATATATGTGGTCCATTTTGTAACAAAAGGACATTCAGACCCAGATGTGATTTAAAGTTCTATTGAAACTGGTACTGAAGGGTTCAGTACACCGAAAGATTTTTTTTTGGATTATTTAGCCTTGTAAAAGGCTCTGTGCTTGTTTAAATGCCTAGTTGAAACTAGAAATAATTGTAGTTTTATAGGAGAAATTCTGTTTGCAGTAGAAATTATCTTTATGTAATAAGTAGGTAGTCACCTGTAAGAAAACCTATTGCTTACAAGACATTTTTGTCAAATTTCTGATTTTGTATAAGCAAGTGCAGTGTGACAATCAAGGGTTGATGCATCTAATTTTTACCTACTCCTGATGATGACTCTTAATGACATATTCTGCTTAAAAGGGCTTCCTAGTTATCAGAATTCTTCCCAGAAGGGTTGTCAAACTGTATCGTATTTCATTTACCTTCATATAGGCTGGTTTAATCAACTTTCCCACATTCAGATATAAAGACTGACACTTTGAGCCAGAAGAAGGCTAAACACAAGTTATATTATTGAATTGAGACCTTAAAGAAAGAGACCAGTTAATGCAAGAACTTGTGACAATCTAATACTATTATTACTGGAATAGTAAAACAAACTGGGGCTGGACATACTGTGAGTTTAAGGATACACTTTTGTGTACTGCAAATAAAGGTTTGTTTGGGGTTTCTTTTTTTTTGGAATGTGTAATACTATAATAATTTTATAATAGTCACAAGTAATAGAAATGTGTAGAGAATAATTTGCTGACAAATATCTTAGAAATGACATTGAAGTAGACACATTAATATATAGATATTTTGAAATTACAGATACATGTTGAAATACATATATATCTATAAAAAATATCTACTGTACCCAATCCTTGAAGTTACCCATTTGGTGAAGTATACAAGAATTCGGGCCATTTCATGAAATAGCGAACTGACCTGCAGATTTCATGAAATGGGAAACCCGTGTTTTGCCCATTCCATGTAATGGGCAAGTGAATACCAAGATGAATTTCCTATTTCATGAAAATAGGCATGCTAATTGCCTGTTTCACAAAATAAACAATATTCTTGCCCATTTGTTTCCTCCTAAGTGGGGTACAGAACCCTAGCGAACTATATGTACTGGTTTCCTCTGCCCTTCCAACTACCCGTCGTGATATGACCTGTACAGTGTTGAAAGCGACGTAAAACCCCAAATAAACAAAAAAAAATAAACAATCCTCCTAAGTGGGCAGTTTCATAAGATATACAGTGATCATAATATATGTAGCTTTTAACTATTATTATTAAAGTCAGTAGTTGTATACGAAATAATAAACATGTTTACGTACATATATTATGTCTTTAAGTCTACCATGATGTATAAATTACTCATACCCGTGATGACCATAACTGAACCTGTGAAGAGCAACCACCTGCAAAGAGCAACCACTTTTGGAATTTCCTCCAAGTAGTTGCTCTTCGCAGGTTGGACTATAGATCAAATAACTATGGTGCCAACACTTATATAAAGTGTTCTGAGGTAATTATGAAAAAGGCCTTAAAATTCCTTATTTGGAAAACAGGTGATGTCGGACGTCAAGGACCACAAGGTGACGGAGGGTTACCAGGCCAACCAGGTAACCGTGGTGAACCAGGTCAACCGGGTCCACAGGGAGATCAAGGGAACCGCGGAGAACCCGGATCACCTGGACCAGTCGGACAGTCCGGATCTCAAGGTGGGTGACATAAAGTTATAGGTCCTAGTACCCCTTTCACACTACAAGGAGTATTATCCGTGGTAACCCGTGTTTGGTGAAACGTCTCTGTCCTTGGATCACCACCTGACATCTGTTTGCAAACTTGCGAGTCAGTGGCCCACCGTCCCACAGGAGTTTTCGCAGAGTTTAAAATTTCTGCCTCTGATTTCAGAACCGTGAGCATGCTCAGATGATTTCGCACATCCGCATGTAAATTTCTTACTACGATTAGAGTAAGAAATCTAAAATTTGCCAGGAATCTAAAATTCGCCACCTCTAAAACCTTAGTTAATTTTATGAAGAAAATGATTTTTTGTCCAAAAATTGGTATTTTTCAGTTCAAAAAGCCTTAATTTACTATACAGTCAACAAATCTCACCACAATTCATTTATTTTATTAGTATTTTTACATGTGGCGAATTTCAGATATGTGGCGAATTTTAGATTTCTTACTCTATATAAGGTTATGATTCAGTCTTCCTACGGTGAAACAAGGCGACATAAGGTGAGTGGAGGTAGTGGTCGTGTTGCCACATGTTCATCCGACGGCTACCAAAGGTGAGTTGAGGTTAGTGGCGGTTGCTTCTCGGTGTCCATTGTTTGTAGTACTGTCATCCTACTGTTATTGATGGTTAAAAAGCCATGTCCCATCAGGGCTGCCCGCCTGCAGTGTGAAGAACTCGGACGAAATGTCGCGACCTGCGAGCTGGTTCCGGTGCCGATTAAAACCGCGGGACGTACCACTTATAGTGTGAAAGTTTACATAACAGAAAGGCTTAAGAGTGGGTTTGAGGTCAGATAAGTGAAAATTTGGATAACATAGGGTCAGATAATAGATGTTCAGATACTAGGTTAAAGAAGGTGGTGAAGATTTTTTTGGGGCCAAATTGGTCAAGATACTGTCTTGCTCCCAATTATTGCCTTGTACCAATTACTCCCACCAGTACATAACATGTTCATATTTCAGTAATGGCCATATATCTTCTAAGCATTTTGGTGTGCATTTATTTATTTCTGTTTATTTAGTTCAGGAAAAGTTGCTCATTACTTTGCTAGATTCAGAGGGTGGTACTTTCTGTGCAGATGTCTAATTTAATAATCTGCCTGGTGTTAATTGGCACCCGGCAATAATTGGCAGCCAGGCGGTAACAGTTGGAGAATTTTTCAAGAAAAATAGTGTTTTCCATTAGTTTGTATCTCCTCATGTTGATTGCATACAGACGAGGCCTATCATTCTCTTCTATTCTTTTCTGTACTGTTATCGCGCTTAATCTCTGCTAGACAGACTCTAAGGTGCAACACCAAAATCAAATTAAAAAAATCATTTGTCTATAGCCGTTGCCACCTCGAAAGAGTCCCAACTTTATTAATGGATTTTCATTATCATGGGTGCTAACTTGTGACTGATAAAAGTGTCTTTGAAAGTGAATTAGTGTTATTGTGTATAAAATACTTCAATGAGTTCAATGATAGCTTAAAGTTATTCTTAGACTAGCTCTTTCTAGGAACTACTTAAACATCCCAAGTTGTTCAGCATGAGTCAATTTACGTACCTTTATTTCAGGAGCCAGAGGAGAACCAGGGACTCCCGGTGAACAGGGACCCAGAGGTGAGCCTGGATCTCAAGGTCAGGCTGGTAACCGAGGACAACCAGGTCCAGGTGGCCCACAAGGGCCAAGCGGGTCACCAGGGCAACCAGGAGAGCCTGGTTCACCCGGCCCTCAGGGTGTACAGGGAGAACAAGGAAACCGGGGTGAGCCTGGCCCAATAGGTCCCATAGGGCCAGCTGGGCAACAGGGCCAACAGGGTCCGAGAGGTGAGCCTGGGACTGTGGGGGCCACAGGTGCAACAGGAAGTGAAGGCCCCCTTGGTAGACCAGGCCAAGGTGGCCCAAGAGGAGAACCGGGCCAACCAGGGGAACGGGGCCAAGATGGGCGGCCAGGCCCCCAGGGAGTCCGGGGCCAGCCCGGTGAGAGAGGTTCTCAGGGACAACAGGGGACCCAGGGTGGCCCTGGACCAATTGGGTCTATTGGACCGAGAGGTGAACCAGGAAATAGGGGAGAACAAGGACAACCAGGTGGGTAGATTGAATGAGAATTAGAAAATGTGGAATTCACCACAATATGTGAAGTACAACTTCAAATGTAGTTTCTAATTGGAAATTATTAAATAATTTACTATGCGAGTGTAGAAAAGTTGTGTCACTGTGCATATAAAGAGCATTTCTTGTAGTTTTCTTAATGATAATGGTTTATTAAATAATTCAGTAAATATATAAATATTTGATTATAGAAATAGATCTGTCACCACATTGATATCAGGCACTTCATGTAACTGCTTTTGTTATGATTGATTGATATTAAGTTGAATAACTTAAGACTCTTACTTGCACCCTTAACCCAGTTGTCTCTTTATTTCAAGTAATTAAGTATTTGCTCATATATTAGCATTTGATTGTGACATTGCATCTGTGTCAGTTACTCAGGGGTTGATCTGCAAATTCTATGAAATGTCAATTTTCTGTCTTTTTTTTCTCTGTAGGTGAGCCAGGACCTCAGGGTCAACAAGGATCAAGAGGAGACCCCGGTTCTATTGGACCAGATGGGCGGCCTGGCCCTGGAGGACCAGATGGGGAGCCTGGATCTCAGGGACCAATTGGACTGCCTGGGCCGAGAGGGGATCCTGGAACAAGAGGAGATCCTGGTGGCCCAGGGAACAGAGGGGAGCCAGGGTCACCGGGCCAGCCAGGTCCAGTGGGGGCACAGGGTCAGCAAGGCCCGCAGGGCACCCAGGGCCGACGAGGAGAACCAGGGTCAGTGGGCCAGCCAGGACCACAGGGCGAACAAGGTGAGCAGATAAACATATGCAGTTGTAATTGGGGTAAACAACAAATTTCTGGCTTTCTAGCATGTAGTCTTTGGAATATTTTAAGTACAACCGTGTTAGATTAAGCAATGAGACTGTTCTAATTCTTCTAGTGTTACGATCGAAAGTAAATATGGAAACCGGGTCCCGAAAACAAAAATTCGGCGGAAACCGGATTTGTTCGAATTAGTATACACCAAACTGTAGTCCCACTGTAAAATCTTCTGCACGCGTACATGAACAATTCAACTAAAATGCGGTTTATTTTTTGATAAAATCTGATATTTTGGATATTATTTGACTGTATGTTGGCAAAATATTACACAAGTAAATGTTTTTCAGCGTTTTTGTGCAATATTTTATACGTTTGAGGTGAAATATGTGACATTTCGGGAACCGGTTCTTGGACTTTTGTCACCGGATTTCGTTCACATTTATATGAATCGAATAGAAACCAACTATCCAGTTTGCCGTCTTTACAACTAAATTCTTCTAATAACAAACCATGGATTATTTAAGGTAATGGGAGGTCTTTATTGCTGTCCATTGTAGGGAAGTTCCACCACAGCAAAAGCTTACCCACCCTAGCTTTTTCTGGTCTCATTTCCGCCTGTCTCCGTGGTGCCGACCCCTGCTATGCCTCTTATATAGCGATTATGGTCTCTGATTTCTGGGATTATGTATCTTAGAGTCTGTCAGTAGATAGAGATTAAGCGCTATGAAAATACTATTATAATTAGAATTGCAACCTGATCATAAACGTAATTCCCGATTGGAAATAATGGAAAAATTCACAATCCATGGATCTAGTTTAAGATAGGTATAAGATACATTCTTAATATTTTCCCAATAACTTTCTGATTGACTTTGCCATTGGATGAAGAAGTCTTGTGATAGGTCTGCAATAGTTTTCTGATCTATCTGGATGGTTTACTAACCTACAAGATCGACTTAAGATGGAAAAGATAGGTTAAGATCGCTGTAAGATCAAAGAGATGACTTTACGAGTGGCAAGATAGGTTCAAGATGATAAAGGTCTGATAACAATCAAACAGTTTGACATTGTCATTAACTGTTCCTGATGGACTTACGGATGCATCCAATCTGGAACCCATCGGGAAGGACCAAAACTTCCGTACACGATTGTTCTGATTTTAGTTTGAAATGGGTTTAAGAATATTCATATTGAAAATATTGACGTCCTGAAAAAAGTTAAATTTCAATATAGGTTTTGCAATTTGATCAGGAATAGTTATTCACAGTTGTTTGTTGAGAGACCTTTATATTAAGAAAGTTAGTATGGTCAGATTGCTCTCGTTAAATTGAAATTTCTGGTTGTTCCCCACAAATCTTGCCAGTGTCCTCGGATCCTCTGATATGTCTGGTGTTTAAGACTTCTTTTTTTTCCATAACTGCTGATACAGAAAGTTATAGATGGGGCCCCATAACCACCAAAATCACAACTACTTTTACAGGGTTACAGGGTTTGTTAAGAGCATGTTCATCCTCTCTGTGTCAAATTTGTTACGTTGAAACTATATACCTGTGTAAGGGATAGCAATGATGCACAATAAACATGGTTTTGTCCATTTTTATTTTGTTTAATTTATTATTTTTACACTATTTTTTTTTCTTTCCAGTTTTAACCCACCCTTTCTCTCTTCCAATATTATTTGTGTATGCTTAAAATTGTACCAAGTTTTTAAATAATATAATAAATTTTCAAGTTTTAAAAGGGTAAAATAATTATATGCATACATTTCTTCACTAGGTGCAACCGGTCAAGAAGGTGTCCCAGGCAACCGTGGTGATCCTGGACCACAAGGGCAACAGGGTTTACCAGGCCAACAAGGACCGGTTGGAGAACAAGGGAGGGTTGGGCAGCCAGGCCAAAGGGGCCAACCAGGCTCCCCTGGATCACCCGGGCCTCTTGGGCCAGATGGACAACCAGGTCAGAGAGGAAATCGTGGAGAGCCTGGAAATCCTGGGCCAGCTGGGCCAGTTGGGCCAGATGGTAAGTATTTAATAAATTTGAAGTTGATATCTCTATTGAAATTTCGAATTCAATTGTTTCATTATATATATATATGTATGATTGCTACCACAATAATCTGTATACAGTTTAAGAAGGTAGACAAAATTTTGGCTTATTCACATAATACTATTAAAGCATTATGCATACTTTCAATACATTATGCAATATCCTTTTCAATTTTTAGGTCGCCCTGGTCCAGATGGACCCAGAGGTAGCCCTGGGGCAAATGGTCAGCAAGGACCAGTCGGCCAGCAAGGGTCAGTCGGTCAAGTGGGTCAGCCTGGATCCCCGGGTCTTCGTGGGGAGCCAGGTAACCCAGGGCCACAGGGAGAGAGAGGAGAGCCTGGTCCATTGGGTGGCCCAGGTCCACAAGGCCCAATAGGGCCACAGGGGCAAGTTGGAGAAGTAGGCCCGAGAGGAGAGCCTGGCCTTCAGGGCCAACAAGGGCCAAGAGGTGAACCAGGACCACAGGGATCTGTCGGTTAGTCAGAATTATATTCAAAGTAATATTTATAATCAAATAGCAAATTATAATCAAAGAATACTCTGTACACGTGCAATAATGTTTTTATTCCCTCATGAGTAAAAGTAAATGTAAATCTATATGTATTATTGAAGCTTACTTTAGTTAATAAATTTGAAAGTAAATCTTGTATTCCCTTGAATTTTGGCTTAACAGGATAATTTAATTCCAGTAAATAAAATCAAATTAGGTTAATGTATGTGAATACTTCTGAAAAATACTTCCAAAAACATCTCGCTGCCTTTGCTTTAATGTTTATGTCCATGTGAAGTTGTTTATATGCAAACTATGACAAGAAAACTCTTACGTTATTGACACAAATTAATTGGTCATGTTACTTTAACTCTTGTTTTATTTTCACTTGATCAAATACTGTTAAAAGTGATTGCTGAACCTGTCAAAATGATGACAAAATGCATGATTGAAACCTCCCATCAGCCATTTTAATTATTGTGACAAGTTTTTATTCTTTATTCTTCCTTTTTAGGTCCTAGAGGACCGGATGGTGGAGAGGGCCCAAGAGGTCAGCCTGGGCCTATAGGTCGGATAGGACAGCCCGGACCTAATGGTTCACCCGGGGAGCGAGGTGAACAAGGTTTAAGAGGAGACCCAGGACCTCTAGGACAACCCGGCAACCAGGGACCAATCGGACGGCCCGGGGAGCCTGGACCGAGAGGTGAACCTGGATCCCCTGGCCCAATAGGGCAAGGTGGACCATTGGGCCCTGCTGGGGCAGAGGGACCACAAGGCCAGCCTGGACCCAGAGGAGAACCAGGTGGACCCGGCCCGAGAGGAGACAGAGGACCAGATGGACCCGTAGGTCAACAGGTAGGCGTCAAGGTCATGGGTGATAGAAAGGTCATGGGTGATAATACAACATACAGAAGGAATTTATGTTAAAAAACTACCACCATTTACTAATAGTCTTTTTATTTCAGTTGTACTCCTTCTTCTGAGAATTATCTTGGACAAAAGTGAAAGAGTTATGTGTAACATTTAACAGCCAGGGTCATATTGAGACAGTTCCTAAGGATTGCCACTTGTGGCAGTCAAACCACAAAATAGGAATAACAAGACTTTCTTAGATAAAACTCTTTAGATTTTTTAGGAATTATAAATTGGATATGAATAGCTTCGCAGAAAAAAAACATTTATTGCTATTTTAGTTGTTGATCCGCATGAAGCTTTTTTCACAAAGCTATAAACCACTTTAAAGGCAATTTTACAAAAAAATTCTTATTGTTAGAAATTCTTAGAATCCTCATGGTCGAAAAAAATCTTTCCAGAGTAAGAATGTGAGGGAACCTGACCAAATCAGCAACTAGCAATCAGAAATACATGGGCTGCAGAGCACTTAAGTTTATTCTGCAAATACATTATGTGGGGGGGGGATAAAAGTACATCATTTATCTCATTACCATAGATGTCTTTACTTGATTTATCACTATTTTCATTTTTAATTTCTTTATGTCTTGCCAAACACTTTCATTTGCCTCAAACATGAAGAAAACTCTTCCCACCCAAAAACATAAATAGGTACCAACAGTGGTTGGCAAAAGTGGTTCATGCAACTGAAACCGGAATTAAATACCAACTATCATATTTATTTGTATAAACGCCCCAGGGGCAATGCATTTTTCAAGGGGGGGGGGGGGGGGGGGGGGGGGGGCTACTATTACAGATACAAAAGCTCAACTCTCGAGTCCAGTAGCAATGGGCGATACTGGACACTTACAGCCTTGATCTCGCTTGCCAGCATGTATAATGGCGGGAGAGCTTAAGATATTAGAAACAAACCTTAAATTTGAAGAAATTGTAAAGTTTTATCTCGTATTTTGCTGATTTCAATGCATCTGTCATCAAAACTGCCATGTTTTGTTCTGATTTTCTTTATTTCTCGCAAGTGGTATTCGATTGGGGAAGTAATAAAACGCATCTTTTTTCTGAATCCCGGAATCCCAAAAGTGTGGGGCGATTAATAGGGAGGGGGCGTTTATATGGATAAATACGGTATATGAGCCATTAGGGGCAAAAGAAAAATGTGTGAATACTATCATTGAATGTATATTCATTTTACTTATTATGTTCACAGGGACCACGTGGAGAGCCTGGTCCGCTTGGGCCACAAGGAGGTCCAGGGGCGACGGGGCAACAGGGGCCAATTGGTGAGGTCGGACCTCAGGGCCGACTTGGAAATCCAGGGCCGCAAGGAAACCAAGGCGAGAGAGGCCCTGAGGGGCTGCCAGGACCAAATGGGCCACAGGTAAGGAGGAAAATAATTAGACGGCACAAGTTTGGGATGTATGGGGAGTACTAAAAGAAGTATTGGATTTCTGAATAGGTGAGGATTTTAACCAAAAGACATTGTCACAAATATACCAGAAAGGTCACCATATATGATATAAAAGTAAAAAAAAAAAATCAAATTTGCAATGTCTTAAAAGTGCCACTGAGTTAATGCTCCTCATTTCACTTAATGGGAAAATGGTTTCTTTTTATAATCCGCGGCAGAATTGTAGATTTTCTAAGTATTAGTGACACACAAATGTTTTTACTTTATTTTTTTAGGGTCCACAAGGGCCAGTGGGTCCTTCAGGCCCAGCAGGAGACCAAGGACCCGAAGGCCGACCTGGGCCACTTGGTGCACCAGGACCCGATGGACCAGTGGGCTCCCCTGGGGATAGAGGAGGACCTGGACCATTAGGGCCAGTTGGCCCAGCAGGACCAGATGGACCAATTGGACCACGGGGAGAAAGAGGGCCACCTGGTGCTCAGGGCCAGAGAGGAGGGCCAGGACCACAGGGTCCTCAAGGTTCACAGGGAGAGCAGGGCCTACCTGGAGAGTCCGGCCCTGCGGGGCCGCCTGGCCAGAATGGATCCCCTGGACCACAAGGCAGCAGAGGACAGCCTGGTGAGGTTGGGCCGGCTGGACCAGAAGGCCCACAAGGAAGACGGGGTGAACAAGGTGGCCCTGGACCTTTGGGAGAGCCAGGATCACCAGGTCCAAGAGGTGGGCCCGGACCATCAGGACCTCAGGGCATCCCTGGCCAGCCTGGGGCTACTGGATCACAAGGAGAGAGAGGAAACCCAGGACCTTCAGGCCCATTAGGATCACCTGGCCTTCCAGGAGACACAGGAGAGAGGGGGCCATTGGGACCAAGGGGACCGGCTGGTGAAAGAGGACCAGAAGGGCCAATTGGGCCACCAGGATCACAAGGTGAAAGAGGATTTGCTGGCCCACCAGGATCCACTGGGTCACGAGGGCCTGAAGGAAACAGAGGTCAACCGGGTCCAAGGGGTGACCCAGGACCTGTGGGTCAGTCTGGGTCACCTGGATCAAGAGGGCAACCAGGACCATCTGGACTTCCTGGATCAAATGGCCCTAGAGGTCCACCAGGCCAAAGAGGGCCGCAAGGAGAACAAGGGTCCAGAGGGGAGCCTGGCGGCCCTGGACCAGTTGGGCCAGGGGGTCAAAGAGGAGCCACTGGGTCACCTGGACCAAGAGGAGACACAGGATTGCCTGGATCTCAAGGAAGTATCGGACAGCCTGGCAGAGATGGTCAAAGAGGATTGCCAGGTTCTACAGGTATAGCATTTTTACAGTTTTTGTTGTGTAAATACAGTTAAAAATGTTAACATTACCCATTGATGGGGAAAACTCCAGTGTTCATGTGGGAAATTAATTAGCAGAAGAGATTTTAAAAGTAAAATTTGTCAAAATCCAAGCGACATTCTCATTTTTGCTAACCATCAAAGAAAATGAAGTAAATAAGTATGGTAACAGTCCGAGGCTTTATTTACCACTAGCAATCTTTTTGTGTGAGTGTATTTAAAGTTTTGAAGTAAATGGAGTAAGCACTTAGAAGTGAGTCACTTAAATTACAAAACAGGGAACTGGACTTGTGAATAATGACTTAGATTCATTGGACAGTGTGACATATTTAATACCATGGTAACATATCAATCGATGTAAAATTTCTAATGTCATGGCTAAATGTTAATCTCTCTGTTTGTTTTTTTACAGGTGCAACAGGTCTGCAGGGTAACCCAGGAAACGCAGGCTCAGCAGGTCGCCCTGGACCACCCGGCTCCACAGGAAGTGAAGGACCTCTCGGGCCACCAGGCAACCGAGGACCCGATGGATCCCGGGGGGCGGTGGGATCAACCGGAGCCACAGGAGCTACAGGTTGGGAGCTCTGTCAGATTTTTCATGAATATCTATAATTTTGATGGCAATTAAATTTTGAGAAGAATTTGAGAAAAATTTTGTCAGAACTGATAACTTAAGTTTGTCACACTGTCACAGTGGTTACATTGAAATGGTACAAGTTTATAATTGACAGATAAATATATGTCTCAGATTTTGACCGACAGGTAAATAATTGTCTTAGTTATTTATTTATTTGGGGTTTTACATCGCTTTCAACACTGTAGAGGTCATATCACGACGGGTAGTTGGAAGGGCAGAGGAAACCAGTACATACAGTTCGCTAGGGTTCTGTACTGTAAACTGCCGACCAACAGCAAGCAACTACCAGCCTGTCCCACTTGAGGCCGTGCCAGGAATCGAACCCCGGCCTCAGAGGTGGGAGGCGAGAGTGTTACCACTCTGCCAGCGTGGCCCCTTGTTCTTAGATTTTGACAGACAGGTAAATGTAAGTCTCAGAATTTTAACAGACGGGTAAATACATGCCTCAGATTTGGGATGACAAGTGAAACTATATCTCAGATTTTGATTAACATGTAACTATCCGTTTTAGATTTTGATTTGGCTTTACATTTTATAGTATAGAATAAACCATATTTTAACAAGGCCATTCTTATTGCACAGCATATTAAATCAATCAATCAATCAATCCTTTTCTACATGTAAGTTCTGACCAAGATTGAGAGCCAGACAGCAGGATCAGAAAGCCACTGTTTCACTGAAGTAAGTAGTAGGTTTTATGGTGAAGTGGGCGACATACTCACTTCCCACCTCTTGAGGTTTGCAGTTCAAACCCTGGACCCCATGTGGGAAAGTTGGTAGTTGCTTACCAATGGTCGGCAGTTTACAGTAAAGAACCTTGACCAACTGTATGTGCTGGTTTCCTCTGCCCACAAAACTACATTGTGATATGACCTGTATAGTGTTGAAAAGGACGTTAAAACCTGAATAATAAATATAGATATACATATTTTTTTATTTCCACTACCTTCAGGTGTAACAGGGCAAACGGGAGACCGAGGTGCACCAGGTTTACGTGGAGAAAGTGGCAGGCCCGGCTCTACTGGCTTGACAGGATCAACGGGTCCTGATGGTCGGCCCGGAGCCACAGGAGCCACAGGAGCCACGGGCCCAACTGGCCCGACAGGAGCCACTGGAGCCACTGGATCCACAGGAGTGACGGGCGTCCGTGGGAGGGTTGGCCCGGCAGGAGCAGGATTTGCAGGTATGTGTTTGTTTTTCGTGTATTATGAAAGTTAAAAGTACACTTGAATTCTTGTTATAGAGTAAAACAATGGCCGCATAACACATGCTAAACTGATATAATAATTCTGCTTTTGGTCTCTTTGTGATAGAAATAGTGAATGGGTGATATTTAAGAGCAGGTTATTGAAAACGTCATACTTTTAGGCTTTCTTATCGTTGACACTTCATCTAAACAATCAAAATTATATAAATTTGCAGAAATTTTAAAGGTAGTTGACAAAATTTGGGTGGGTGACAAACTAGTATTTTCAATTCCTATGGCTTTCTGGTTGACATGACACCAAAAGTAATGAGTGTATCTTCATGTGATATTTTGATGTGGGTAGGAAAGAAAGCAACAAGTGATTACATTTTGGAAAAAGTCCAGGGCCCAATTTCACAAAGGCCTACTATCTCCTTAGTAGGCTGCTAAGTCCTAGTAGTCTACTAAGAAGCCTCTACTATCTGTTTCACTGAGATGATTTTTTTTACTGCGGTAATTGGTAGGCTTTCCTCACTAGAAGACCTGCTGTCTCAGAAACTGGATAGGTCGCAAGTATAAGCTCAGTGGAACACTTTGTAGTGGCTACTAAGGGCCTATTAAGATCTAGCTTCAATAGCATACTATCTTCTATATTTAGTAGGCCTTTGTGAAACTGGGCCCTGGTCATATTTTATATATATAACGAAATTCTGAATTATCAGAATTGCTTCACCTTCTTCCTGGCTTTAGAAGAGGTATAAAACCCTAGTTTTGGCCTTCGGCATATTAAAATTCAATTTTAAACAGCATCCAGCCCCAAATGGTTTTCAAATGTTTCAGAATGTCTGGTTAAATTCAACCCTCTTAAACCCTCTTTATTCATTTCTTTAGTTAGAGTTCTCTGACTTAATATTTAGCCAGCTTAAGACTAAGATTTGACTCAGATTTTTTTGTGGCTACGACTGCTGAAAAAAATTTTTATTAAATAGTTTGTGTTTAAAGAAATCTTTATCGTTGATATTCACATTCATTGACTAACCCTGTTATTTCAAAGCTAGTGTTTTCCTGCCTTAATAAACAAAAGGAGCATTTAGGTGGGCTTTATTTTTGTCTAAAGTAGGCTCCTTTCCTTTTAATTAGGCGGGTTGCGTGTAACCAACCCGCCTATTAGATTGATGTGTCCGACGTCCGTCTGTCTGTCTGTCCGTCTGTCCGTCCACATTTTTCGTTTCCGGACTCTAACTTTAAAACGGTTTGACCAATCAAATTCAAACTTCACAGGGAGATAGATCACTATCATAGCTAGGTTCCTTTCGAAATTGGTGAAATTCCGTGTGTTCGTTTGTCCATTTTTCGTCCGTCTGTCTGTCCATCCATCTGTTTGTCCACATTTTCGTTTCCGGACTCTAACTTTAAAACGGTTTGACCAATCAAATTCAAACTTCACAGGGAGATAGATCACCATCATAGCTAGGTTCCTTTCAAAATTGGTGAAATTCCGTCTGTTTGTTTGTCCGTTTTTCCGACCGTTTCTTCGTTTTTGTCCGTTTTTCTGTCCATCCATCTGTCCGTCCACATTTTTGTTTCCGGACTCTAACTCGAAAACGGTTACTCCAATCTAATTCAAACTTCACAGGGACATACATCACCATCATAGCTAGGTTCCTTTCGAAATTGGTGTAAATCCGTCCGTTCATTTGTCTTGTTTTTCTGTCCATTTGTTCGTTTTTAGGCGGGTTGCGTGTAACCAACCCGCCTATTAGATTGATGTGTCCGACGTCCGTCTGTCCATCCACATTTTCCATTTCCGGACTCTAACTTGAAAACGGTTTGACCAATCAAATTCAAACTTGACAGGGACATAGATCAACATGATAGCTAGGTTCCTTTCGATATTGGTGAAATTCTGTCCGTTCGTTTGTCCGTTTTTTGTCCGTATGTCTGTCCATCCGTCTGTTTGTCCACATTTTCATTTCCGGACTCTAACTCGAACACATTTACCTTAAGTGGGTAACCTAACATTTCTTTCCTTGTTCCTAAATTTAATGAGAGCAGTTGCTAACCTTGTTTCCTGCGTGCGCAACCCGCCTTTTGGGGCACCTCTGACCCTCTTGTTTCAAATATAACAGAAAATAATACTTCCAGTAAAAAGTCAGAACACTCACTGAGCTATGCTTAATTGAGTGGGTATTTATTATGAATTTTACATTTTTACATTTTCATGAAACATTGTAGAGTTTTTTCCAAGGTGATTTTAGCACATAAATAACTGTTGATAACATTCCTTTAAATATGGACCCTTATTTGAAACTTTTTCGTACATAACTTGCCCATAAAGGAGCCTTGGCGAATAGTGTTTTCAAAGTTACCTTGCCAAAGGAGATTTTTTTTATCTTCCTTTAACATAGGGACCTTAAAAATAAAAGAAGCTTAGTGAATAGGCCTCACTGCTTAAAAATGAACCGTCAATGTTAATTCTATATGTGCATTAAAACCCTATTCTAAGAGGCCACAGTGGTAACATACCCGCCTCCCATCTCTGAGGTCACAGTTCAAATCCCGGCCCAACCTCAAGTGGTTAAGCTGGTAGTTGCTTGCCATTGGTCAGCAGCTTACAGTACAGAACCTTGACACCAACTGTATGTACTATTTTCCTCTGCCCACAAAACTACCCATTGTGATATGACGTGTACAGTGTTGAAAGCGACATAAAAACCCCAAATAAATAAGTAAAAAACAAAATTTCTTTCCTCTTATTTTTCAGCCATGAAGGAGGAGCTGGGTGTGGTGGAGAATGACATTGGACTAGACGAGAACCTACTCCAGTCAGAGAGTAAAACTATCAGTGTTCTCACCACTGCTCTCAGTGTCTGGGCTGTACTGATCACTGTCGGGGTCGTGGCCTTGCTGGCGGTAATTTTCCGTCGCCTGCGCCAAGGTCGTCAAGGTCACACCTCATCCGACAGCGACGAGGAAATTGGACCCGATGATGACGGACTTTCGGAGAGCTCCAGTGTTATTGACCTTCGTGTGGCCGACCTTGATCTGGGGGAGGGTGAAGGTTACCCAAACGATTACCACGAAGGTGTGGAAAATGCCGGTTATGATTTGGAAGAAGGGAAATTTCCATCGCTCGAAGATGTTTCTACGGACAACCAACATTCAAATGTTGAAGGGAACTTTTCATCAGAGAAAGTAGGGAGAGACTTGAACGGACATTTTGTCCCCGAAGTTTTTCACACAGGGACACAGGAACCTACCTACAGTGTCAAAGAAGATTGCGAAAATGCTGGAAAGGGGAGGAATGTGAAAGGGAAGTGGAAGAAGAAATTCTGGTTGTTTCACAGGCCATAGTTTCTTGTGAGGTAAGAGAAAAGAGAGACATAATATTGATACAAATGAAGACGTTAGGTTGATTTCTGCTCCCTTTCCGTGGCGTCATTTCTCTATCATTTGTTTTTTTGTTGTTTAATTTGTAAATATGACCCAGTGCATTTTATATGAGTGCTTAATTTGTTATTGTGTACAAAAAGAGGAAAAAAATGGACGATATATTCTCGTAGTGCATCAACCGGAGATGATAGCTATATATATTTATATCACTATATACATATGAGCAAGATATCTAGGCTGCCGTTAGTAGAAATGCCTTGAAGTTTATCTTATATGCTGTAGAGAATCTAGGAAGTCGGATACATAAAATAGTTTTATATACCCCTCGATGAGGTCACACCCTCCCCCCCAAAAAAAAGAGCGTAGTGTTTACTTTTGTTCACGTGATATGTACATAAAATGTGGTCAAACACATTCCCATCGATGTCTTGTATCAAGTATTTTTTTCTGCTGTACA
Organism: Sabellastarte sp. h YS-2021; assembly: GCA_964017235.1. Classification (NCBI taxonomy): domain Eukaryota; kingdom Metazoa; phylum Annelida; class Polychaeta; order Sabellida; family Sabellidae; genus Sabellastarte; species Sabellastarte sp. h YS-2021. Next base: position 7,278,517 of record OZ024940.1, read on the forward strand.
TAAATGTAACTCTTTTTATAGTCTTTTTCGAAGGATTTATATTTATATAAACTTTTTTTTTTTACAAAAAAAAAAAGAAGATTTTTCTGTTTCTTCTAACACGTCTCGTGTTTGATTTGACGATGCATAATATATTTCTGTGGTGTTCTTAACATTTCTGTACCGTGGTATATGTTTTGATGTTTATGTGATCTATCCTCACACCAGTGGTGCTATATCAAGCCTGTTCACATTTTTACAATACGTCCCCTGGTTAACCTGCTGGAGGGCCAGACAGTGCAGTGGATAACACTCCTCTCCCACACACTGGGTCTAGGGTTCAAACCCTAACCTGATGTGGTAAAAGATGATAGTTGCTTTCCAGTGCCGGTTACATTCCAGTGTAGAATCTTGACACCAATTAGTATGCAATGATCTCCTCCACCCCCTCAACTAGCCGTGGTCACATGACCCGTGTAATGTGTTTAAAGTGATGTAAAAACCCGAGCAATCTTTTGCAATACAGGCGGAAGAGTTCTGTGGTTGAAATATTCAGAGATTTACAGTCAATGAACATTAAACAGTTGCAGAAAACATTTTTTTTCATAAACATTTGCTGCTTGGCTTCGTAATTCGCCACTTCCCTCAAAAATGGTACAATAAATGAATTTGAATTCTTGCCAATTGGGACATGGCTGTAACAATTATGATTTGTCAATGAGTGCTAAGGTTTGGCCACTGACTTCAAGTAGGAATTTTATTGTCCTGTAGAAAGCCATCTTGAATGTAAATTGTCCCCAAATTTCATGCCTAAACTATCCTGGACTGCTTGTCTATGAAAATAAAGAGACATCTGCCCTTATATTTAATGGGCAGCAAAGATTTCATCTTCTAGTTGTGCCAAATTCCCAGGCCAAGCCAGACAATAGAACATTTGGTAATACCACCTTTCCAGCTATTATTGTTGTGGCATATATTACAGTCATCCTCATTTTTCTAGCGCCAAACTTCTACGGGTTTTTTTTTTTGAAAGATGGTCACAATTTGAGTGTAGTAAATTTTGCGTTATTATTTGGCATGTATAAGTTTTAATAAATAAGTATACATACAATTACATTTATTGGTAGATTGACCATAATAGCTGGGCATAAAGTGTGGTGTTTTACTGTCAAATAATGTTGAAAGTGGAGCAGAAGTCAAATGCATTTTCTCGAATTTGATATGGTTTAAAAATTTGGGGAAAAAATGTGATTGTTGTAGAGAAGTATTGTGACAACGTGTTAATAAGTCTTCCTTTTCATAAATGTCAGAATTTTATTTTTTATGCAGTTTTTAATTTGTAAAGTGATGGATTTGTCATGATGTACTGTTTTGTGCAATATTGGTGACTGTGTGGTAGATACTGAATGTCGGAAGTCTGAAAGCAATGAAAAATTCATCCAAAAAACCCTGAAAACCCCTTTTTTGATATCAATGTGGAGTCTTGACATTTAATATCCAATGGTAATTCAGATTTTTTATTACTCTGTCAATATCATTATATGACTCTTTCCCAACTTGAAAGATATTCGGGAATTTTTGTTCATGTTCCTCCAAACTATAAATTATTTTCATTTCCACCATATTTGCAGTTTGACCATCTATGATTCAAATTCTTGTGGCATTTAACTTTCTGACAGTTTTTTCAGCAGGTGTTCTCATATTGTACTTGGTAAATTCTGAAAACTATCAACTGGCCAGCCAGTGAATTCCATGACCTTCTGACGTTGGTCACTTGCCCCAAAACTGAGACACGAGTAATATTTGTATTTAAGCAAATGCAACCGGTGCTCACAACAGTAATTTATAATTCTAGAATGTGGATTAATCCTGAAGTTTTAAGCTTGTCATAAAATATCCCTGACTCAGCAGTTGAAATTTTTCTTTAATATACCGACTTGGTACCTATTATCGCTGTTTACCAGTTACCGCCAGGTAAAATTCAGATAGAACTTTACAAATAGACCCTTCCAAAGGTCACAGTAAGGGTTTTATATTCATTACCAGGGGATAATATCTTCTAAATCTAGCAGATAGGATGGACCCAGAATAGAACGAGTGTACAGAAAAATACTTTAAAACTATGTGGCCATTTCTGAGACATAAAAAGATTTTAATTATTGGTGGTAATATTTTTCCGGCGATAATAGGTAGACGATCAGAAGTACTGAAAGGTGTTCAAGATTTCTTTTATGTTACTTTACACTGTAAAATTCTATAAATTTCTAGAGTCTGTCGTGTGTAATTTGATCTTTGATGTCCAGATCTCTACTGAGTAGATTGATATTTGGTCACCTGTGAGGACATCTGTGATTGTGGGTTTCTCATGGCAGTGTGTGGAAAGCACTGACGTGCCCTTACTGCCTTCCAATTATCGCCGGGCAGAATTCAAAAAGACATAATTTTTGTAAAAAGTACCTTCTGAACGAAGTGAATAAAGTAGAACAGTTTTCAAGCAGAATGGAACAAATTCAGACCAAAACTATTTGAACATATGCGGCTTTTACTGCCATATGAACGTTTTATTTATGGGTGGCAATAATTGGTACCCGGCAATAATTGGTAGCAAGGCAGTACTGACCTGCCCAAGTACCTCACCCACCCAGATTTGTCACCCGCATTTAAAATCCTCTAGAATGAGCCATTTTGATATTGGAGAAAATAGAACAAGTACTTTAATTGCAATGTATCATTCTACTGTGAAAGTTAATTGTGAAGAGGTTTTAACATTGTCATGAAATGTGACATATTTGGGTGGGTGACAAACTTGGGTAGCTGTAGAAAAAGACATGAAAAACTCAACATTGGCAAAAACTAAAACAAATAAAACTATATCACTATGTAAAATACTGTATGAAGATTAATACGTACAGTGAAATATATCCATTCAGAACATATCCAAGTCAACAAGTAAAAGTATTCCAAAGTGGACACTATGCCTTCACAGAAGACCTTGGTTTTATTATTCCAATATTGATATCAGGTTTGGTTTGTTGGGGGGTTTGGTGGGTGAAAAAAGTACTGGATGTCTCTGGCATTAAAAGGTGGGTCACCTATTGTTAGGATAAATATTAACAATAAAGAACAAAGAGACCACAGAACACTGGAGTAAGCTATTGTTACATGTTCAAGGAGTGTTTCTCATCATGTGTGAAAGAAATCAATTGTTTTGGTTCAATGTGATAGTATTTTAAAGTCAAAAGTTGGGTTTTTGTGTCACTTTTTAAGATCTAGGTATATAATTTGATGAAAGTAAGTTTTAACCCCACAGTCCTTAAGGGCTGTGCAGGTGTTGTTTTCACCCATGATGTACAGATGGGCGGGCAGTCGGTGGGAAAACAGCTTGTCCGGGCTGTATCTCAGAAACTGGGAAGTGTAGGATGTTGATCCTTGATAGGGATATTGGTTGGGGTTGTAGGTGTGCAACGTCATGGTGTGACCTCGACTTCACCTTGCCATAATTACCTGGAATTGAAAATCTTGTCAGGCCTATATCACAGAAACTTGAAAATTTTAATTACTTAAATGTAGCTTTTATAAGCTACAAGCTTACCATGTGGGACTGAATGCTTTACTGGTTGCCGCGAGGCACAGACGACCAACGCTCGAGAAAAACAAGCATGTAGTTGGTTCGGCCTCATAGGTTGTCGTGACGTCATCACTTCCTGTGTATCAGCCTCCTTTTCGTTGAGATTAAACCCATGTCCCCTCAGCTGTAATACAGCGGGGAGGTAGGGTGGGACTCTTCTCAGTCCCACATGGTAAGCTTGTAGCTTATAAAAGCTACATTTAAGTAATTAAAATTTTCAATTTTATTGCGCTACAATAGCTTACCATGTGGGACTGAATGCTGAATTCAACCGCCCGGTGGCGGGATTACAGCTGAGACTGGAAGGTCTGAATGTTGTTTTTCTCGAATTGAGAGTAATAAAAAATAGTTCCGAAAAATTTCCAGTCTGAGTCCCATTTACAGAGTCCCAATCCTGAAGGTCGGACTTGTAAAGAGCCAAAAACCTGATGAGAATATACAGTGTTGTACACTGTAGGGTGTTTGGAAGGAGGATTGTGTACCCGGAGTACACAGATAGGAAGAACCCCTAAGGGCTATGACGTCAGAAATGAGGTCAAGGTTCGAGAATTGTTATTGCAACCTTATTTATAAGACAACCTTATGGTCCCAAGAATTTAAAGTTAACGTAAATTTAATATGAGAGACCTTACCTGTAACACCCTGATGAGGTAGCTTATACCTAGACCTGGGGAGACTCCTGAAGGCTTAGCTGTAGCGGACGTGCCCCCCCCCCCCTTTTCTTCCCGAAGGAGACATCACTGAGGAGAAGGGTCTAGGACCTGTTGAGCCGCTACTACTGGTCCCAGATACAAGTTGTTGTCGTTGTCCGACCAAGTAAGGTCTTTTAGATAAAAATTGGTAAACGTGTTGTGAGCTTTCCAGTGACACGCTTGCATGATCTGGTCCACCGATACCCCACCGTAAAAAGCCTTAGAGGCTGCGAAGGCCCTAATGTCATGCGCTTTAACTTGGACTAAGTCCAAGGCTTGCTGGTCTGCTTGCTTATAACAAAGTAGAATGGTTTGTTTCAACCATGAAGAGAGAGTAGCGGGTCTGATATCTGAGGTATGTCCTTTCTTGAAGGAGATGAAAAGAAGAGACCGGGACCCTCTCAGGTCCTTGGTTCGGTCCAGATAGTACCTCAGAGCCCGTACAGGACACAAGGTCCTGTCTTCTTTGAATTGTCTATCTACAATGGTAGTCAAGGCAGGAATAGTCACCGGAGACACACTTTGAGAACCTTCTCTTGCTAGCTGGTTTTTGGCTATAAAATCTGATGAAGGGAACAAGGCTACCTTTTCCCATTGGCCTAGATTAGATACTTTGTTTGCGACCCAGGCGTGGATTTCGCTGCGGCGCTTGCCGGAGGCCAGAGCTAGCAAGAAAGCAGTCTTGAGAGTGAGATGTTTGAGGTCTGTGTCTTTCATAGGCTCAAAGGGCGCTTTTGTGAGCTCATTGAGGACAACAGATAGGTTCCACTGAGGAAGGTTTCTGGAACTCTTGGGGCGATCCCTGTGAAAACTGGAGAGCAACCTGTGAAGGTCCTCATTATGGGCAATATGCTGGGCCGTAGGGCCCAGAGTGTCAACAATAGCTGTCCTGTAACCATCAATGGTAGAGGGGCGCCTGTTTAGGTCTTGGTACAGATACATAAAGAAATCTGAGATTTGCTTCACAGATGGTGAGGAGAAATCCACCGAATTATCTCTGCACCATTTTTCAAATAGGGCCCACTTTGATTTGTAGATGTTCCTTGTTGAAGACCGCTGAGGTGCAGCAATTCTCTCTGCCACTTCCACAGAGAAGCCTTGTTCTTGGAGTTGTCCACTCCTAGAGACCAGGCGTGGAGGTTGAGGTGCTGCGGGGAGCTGTGGAACACGAAGTTGTGGGACTGCTTGAGGAGTGTTGTCGACACCGGGAGTTGCAGAGGGATCTCTGTTGAGAGCTGCACTAGGTCCCAAAACCAGGGCATCCCTGGCCAGCCTGGGGCTATTAGAATGATCAGGCAGGTGCACTGCCTGATTTTTTGGATCACCCTGTGAAGGAGAGCCGTTGGAGGGTAAGCATAAGCAGTGAGACCCGTCCAGTCTATGTTTAGAGCATCTATGTCCCAGGCCTGGGGGTCTGGGATAGGAGACACGTACAGAGGGAGCTTGTGGTTCAGATGAGTGGCAAAGAGGTCCACGTGGGGAGTGAACCACTTTAGGCAGATCTGTTTGAACACCTGTGGATGAAGTGACCATTCGGTCGACTGGACCTGGTTCGACCTGGAAAGTAGGTCGGCCATCACATTCAGGCACCCTGGAATGTGCCTGGCTTTCAAGGTTATGTGATAGTGGTGGCACCAGGTCATGAGTTTCCACAGGAGTGCGCACATCTCCGCCGAGTGTGTTCCCCCTTGTTTGTTTATGTAGGCTACCACAGTTGAGTTGTCCGTGGCAACGAGCACTGTTTGGTCCTGACACTGGTCTTTGAAGTGTCTGAGAGCCAGAGAGACAGCTTTTAATTCTAGGACGTTTATGTGAAGTCCTTTTTCCTGGAGAGACCACAGACCTTTGGTGGAACTTTGATCTAAGTGAGCGCCCCAACCTACGTTTGAGGCGTCGGTAAAGAGTTGGATACTGTGGTCTTTGGGATGAAGGTCTGCGCCTCTCATCACATTTGTAGGATTCTGCCACCAGTCCAGATGAGCAGAAATGACTTCTGTCCAGGGAAGGAGGCTGTCCAGCGACTGAGGAAATTTCCAGTGCTCTTTCAGGTGAAACTGAAACGGTCTCATGTGAAGGCGTCCCTCCGGGACCATCTTCTCCGTTGAGGCTAGCAACCCAATTAGAGACATCAAACATCTTGCAGTCAAAACATGTTTCGACTTGAGTCGTAGGATCAAATCCTGAAGTTTGAGCCATCTCTCTTGAGTGGGTTTTACAAGGGCTGAATCTAGGTGGTATTCGTAGCCCACGAACGAGAACACCTGAGTTGGTTTCAGTTCTGATTTCTCTTGGTTTATGATCCATCCCAAGGACTGGGTGAGATCTACCACTGCCCGAGTGTTCACTAATGCTTCCTCCTGGGACTGAGACCTGATCAACCAGTCGTCCAGGTATTGGTGAAGTCTGAGTCCTCTGCTGAGGGCCATGAGTTTCACTTCTTTTACGACCATGGTGAATACCTGGGGGGCTGTGGCTAGTCCGAATGGGAGCGAGGTGAACTGGAACACCTGTGACCTGTGGCAAAATCTTAGGTACTTCCTTGAGTTTGGATGGATGGGGATGTGGAGGTAAGCGTCCGACAGATCTATTGACGCTACCCATTCCCCTGGAATCAGAGAAGTCCTGATGGACTCTGGCGTTTCCATTTTGAACTTTTCTACATGTAGAAAAGTGTTGAGCCTGCTTAGGTCTATTACTGGCCTCCACCTTTGGTGAGGCTTGGGTACAAGAAACAGGCGACTGTAAAACCCGAGAGATTTTACATTTTCCACCCTTTCGATAGCGTTCTTTAACAGGAGAGACTGGACGCAATCGGCCAAGGCTTGGTCTTTTTGAGGGGCCTTGTACTCTGACACAATCAGAGGAAATCTTATCAAGTTTGGCCTTGAGAGGAATGGCAGAACGTAGCCATTGGTGATGATATTTAACACGTTGGCTGAGCAATTGTTTGCGTGCCAGTCTCTCCTGAAAGAACGGAGGCGACCTCCTACTGGTGGATTGATTGAGGCTTGATAGGAGTCATTGGGAAGAGGGGTTTCCACGCCCTTTTCCTCTGTTGTGGGGTCGAAAACGACCCCTGGAGCCTCTGAAGTTTGGTTTTCCTCTAGAAGAGGGAAACGAATAGTTGCTGCTTTGGGAGGAATTGCCCCCAAAGGGGCGTTTCCTGTAGGAGCCTCTTCTCTTATTGTGGTGGGAACCACGAAAGGGCTTATTTTGGTAGGGTCCGAAACCCTGAGTATCTTTTGAGGTGCCTTTTTTGAGAAGGAAGTCCTCGCCTTCCTTCACTGACTGGGAGTTGAACAGGGAACGAGTCCAGAGAGAGGAATTCCTGAGCTCTTGACGTCTGGTTTCCCCTAATTGTGGCTGCAGATGGGACATTTCGGCTTCGCGTCTAAGCAAGCCGGAAGTTGCCATTGTGTAAAGTTCCCTTTGTAAAATATGGGCAAGGGATTTGCTCAGGCAGGTTATGGCCTTATGTTGAATAGTGAGGGTCTTCTCCCAGAGATCAAAGTAGTCATAGGCCTCATCATAACCACGTTTTACTGCTTTTTCAGGGTCGGCACCTTTCCTGACCTGGGACTTGACCTTCTTGAAGGTCTCTTTTAGTCCATAACGACACCTCCTCATGGTGGAGTTGCAGGAGGAGGATGTCTTGGCAAAAGTGGTCGTGAAATTCAACGTGGTTAAATTGTACCTTGCCTGTTGTTCTAAGTCCTTGAGGACAGAGAGTGGGACCTTGCCTAAAGGGGCCCCCGAAGGTTTAGGAGAAATACAGATCTTAGCAAAGTCTGCATTTAATTCTTGGAGTTTCTCCGAAAAGCAAGGTTGTCCAACCTTGTACCACTTAGAAGTGGAAGGGGGGGGCTTTGGGTATTTGCCCTCTGCCAGGTTTGCAGCCATAAGGTCATTGTTGAATTTGTCAAAGGCATCTCTTATACCAGAGTTGAGGGGCAACATAGCTGATGGACCCGTAGGTCTCAGCTCCTGGACGGCCACCTCGTCATCGATACCTATGATAGCAGTAGCAGGTCTGGGGACTGAGTCCCTCGGATCAGGTAATTTGAGGATACGTCGAAAAGTATCTACCTCCTCCGCATATTGATTTGGGATGTCAGCCAAAGCTACATCCCTATAGTAGGGCGGATCAAGGTCAATTTGAGGATGTTCCTGATCATCAGAGGCCATTCTCTGGGGCTTGGGAGACCTGTGTCTACGTCTAGGGGACTGATCCTCCCCTGACGATGAGGGCAAATATGTGGACCTTGACTTATGTTTAGACTTGTCAGAGTGCTTTTTTGGTCTAGGATATGAGGGGCGATCATGATCGGAATCAGATCCCGAACCTGAGATTGGAGCATGGCTAACCTTGTGAGAGGACGTCTTGGGACGAACAGACTGTGTATGTTCGGAAGAGCTAGGACGAACGTCCGAACCTTGCTCGGCCTGAAGGCGAGGAGGAAGAGAAGGGCCATATTCAATATCCATGGGTTCTGAAGCACTGACAGAGGTCTGAGGTTCGGTGCGAACAGCCGAAGAGGCGAGCTTATCAGCCAGCCCTTGTTGAGATTTTAGGAAATCGTCACGCATAGATTTAAGGGCATCATAGATGTTGGCTTGAAAAGCACCCAATTTCTGATCAAATTTGTGGTCCAGAGCCTTCTCTACAGAAGAATGGACTTTATGATGTAAGGCTGTACTGGGCGTGGGAGGAACAGTACGCCCTGGTGTAGTAAGAGGCAAAGGATCGAAAGATAAGGGTCTGGGACGTGGAGGTGAAGTAAACAAATGATCGGCCGCAGCCTCAAGCTCGGCTTGCGATCCAGAAAACGATTCAAAAGAATCGCCAAGAACCTCGTCCCGATCTTTGTCCGAAGCCTGTGAAGTGGGATGTTTTTTCTTGTATCGTCTTCTGTTAGCAATTTTAGTGGACTGTTCGTCTGTGAAAGACGCACAGATTTGACAAGTACCAGCTTTTGTAACACACAGATCATCGCCCTTCCCAGCATCTCTGCAGGAGGGACAATAGCCATGACTGTCGAACGGCTGACAGAAATGATTGCATTTGCTGGATCTGGGTTTATCTTTAGAAGACTGGTGGGCGGTGGCCATGTTTTAATGCAATAAAATATGAAATACTCCGAACCGTAGATTCGAGCAGTACTAGTGTAGTGGCGAGCACACAACACGTGAAATAAGAAGACGTTAAAACTGACAAAATAAAGCACCGGAAGTGCTGAAAATTGGGTATAAGATTCTATACTGCTAAATAAGGGAAAAGCCGAATTATGGACGAATGACAAACAATATATCCAGAGATATAATAGAAAACAGCTTTGAAGACTTAGCAGAGCATCCAATATGGCGGCGACCAACGAAAAGGAGGCTGATACACAGGAAGTGATGACGTCACGACAACCTATGAGGCCGAACCAACTACATGCTTGTTTTTCTCGAGCGTTGGTCGTCTGTGCCTCGCGGCAACCAGTAAAGCATTCAGTCCCACATGGTAAGCTATTGTAGCGCAATAAAATGTAAGGTGTAGGAAGTCGATACTTGGCAGGGACATTGGTCAGGGGTGTAGGTATGTAGTGTCATAGTGTGACCTTGATTTGACCTCTGACCTTGCTGTAGTGACCTTGACTTTTAAAGTCTTCTCTGGGCAAAATCTCAGAAACTGTAAGGTGTAAGAAGTTGATACTTGGTAGGGACATTGGTCTGGGGGTGTAGGTTTGAAATGTCATAGCATGACCTTGATTTTACCTTTGACCTTGCTGTAGTGACCATGACCTTTAAAGTCTTGTCCAAGCCATATCTAGGAAACTGTAAGGTGTAGGATGTTGATAACTGGTAGGGACATTTGTTGGAGGGTGTAGGTGTGCAACGCCATGGTTAGACCGAGTTTCTGTCCCGTCGCCAATTGCTTTTGATATACTGATGGACACAATGGCGAGGGACAGAGCTCCCATGTACCTGTTTTCTGTGTAAATTTTGAACGGCATATTTGTAGACATATTACCACAAGTATAAAGTGTTATTTGCATTCTTTAAGGTATGTATATGTGCCGTTCACTAATATTTCATGCCAATAAAATTGGCATGCATATATTTGAACCTGTTTTTATAAATGTAAACAAACCTTTGACGTTACAAAGTTATCTACAAAAGAAGTTCCTGGTTTGCAAAAGCGGTTTAGTTTAACAGTTTATGTGTTGCAAAATCGTAACAGCTATATAGACATAACAAAGACTTTTAAAAGTAACTGCAATGATTTCTCATAGTTCGAGATTTACACAGAAAACAGGTACATGGGAGCTCTGTCCCTCGCCATTGTGTCCATCAGTATATCAACAGCAATTGGCGACGGGACAGAAACTCGGTCTACGCCATGGTGTGAGATACATTTGACCTTTGACCTAGCTGTAGTGACCTTGATCTTTATAATCTTTACATCTAGGAAATCTTAAGGAGTGTGAAGGTGATACTTGGTAGGGACAATGGTTAGGGGTGTAGGTGTGCATATCATGGTGTGACCTTGATTTGACCTTGCCATAGTGACCATGACCTTTAAAATCTTGCTTGGGCTGTATCTCAAAAACTGTAAGATGTAGGAAGTTTGGTAGGATCAATGGCTAGAGGGTGTAGGTTGACTTGGATATTTCAGAAACTGCAGTTGATTCTTGGGTAGGTCATTGGTTGGGGAGTGTAGGCATGCTAAAATATGGTGTCCCCTTTAACCTTGGCTCTGCTAAAGTGTGTTCACCTGCCTTATTTGATTATAATATGTACTTTTACTTATTTGAGGTACTTCCCAGAGGTCCTCCGTGGCCTGTGGTTAGCAAGTTTGGCATCTAATCACAGGCAGTCACCTCTGTATGGGTTCAAATCCTACAAGTGACAATGCTGAGGAGCTCTCCCAATATGACCCTGGCTGTTGACTGGGACGAAAAACACCAACTTTGACTTTGAGCTACTTCCACTGACAGCTATACCTCAATCAAAAAATTTTACAGCTTCATAATTTTCTCTTAAATGTTACTTTCTGAAACATTATTTGGACCTTTACATAACGGACACGGTTTGCTCTGAAAATTTCTTGATCTTTGTACTGTTTCACTTCTACTATATCTCATGGTGTTAAAAACTATTTCCCCAGGCTGTGGGGTACGAGCATGCGGTTTGGGTTTTTATTCTTCACATTATAGGGACACGTGTCTTTAAACATTTAAAAATTTGTTGGTATTTATTTATAAAGTATTAATATTTCGTGTTGGTCTTATCACAATATGTATTCCCCTTTATATTTATTTCAATAATTATCCATTTTAAAAAAGAGGGGACTTGTAACTTACAGTTGGTTAATTCTCATTATGTGAATGTAAAGTTCTGCTCTTTTTGTGGGACTGTTCAAGTGTATTGAGTAACCTGGTAACTGCAGTACCTTTAATTTGAATTTCTGTGGAATTTGTATTGAAGTTTGTATGTTTTCTGGTAAGTCATGTGACTTACCTGGTGCTTTCTTGCAGACTAATAAAAGGCTCCGTGGATTTAAACAGCAACTATTTTATTTTTTAATTCTTGTATTTAATATTGATGATAGTTTGTTTTATTGGTTATTTTAAGGTCATAGACACTTATTCAAATACCTAAATCCTAAAAGTACAGATTTCATTTGATTAAACAATGATTTGAATGCTGTCCTATGTCCTAAAATAACTATAACCATGAACTACCATCAATAGTAAAGGAAAAGGGAAAACCAAAATCAAAAGACACATACAATTTTCTAGGTTTACAGTATAGGAGATATTAAAGTGGGCACAATTTAGGGATTTTACAGTAAAGCGGACACAATTTTGGGGCTTTACTGTAATAGCATACATGGCTTCATTTCCAGCTGGTTGTGACTGAACTTGCAACTATACATCTTTAGCCAATCTGTTAATATTTTAGAAGACAGTCCTCACTGGAACTAGATCTATTTATGCAAGGCATTTTTCTGAGATCTTTCTAGAATGTTCTAGAACCTTCCGGAAGGTTTCTTAGAACTCCAACAAAAGATTTATTTTCAGCATATTTATTCATGCATACATAAATGTATATCAAACATAAACATTACAAAAGATCTTTCTAGAATGTTCTAGAACCTTCCGGAAGGTATCTTATAACTCCAAATAACAACAAAAGATTTCTTTTCAGCATATTTATTCATGCATCGATAAATATATATCAAACATAAACATTACAATATATTGAATTACATACATAGTTAAACCAAAGTACACATTGTACTCTAAACAATACTAAGATACCAGGGATGTCTCTGTCAATAGGAGCTATATTGCTCTGTATTATGGCCACAATTAAGCCCCAAAAGAAAGGGTTTTTGATGACAAGAACAAAGTGGACCTTACCAAAGGAATTAAGATTACAGTATTATATCACTGGCTATTGTGTAACCAGTGAAATAATAATGTAAGCTTGAACAAAGCAGAAATAAATCGGAATGTTGGTGAAAATTGAGCTGGAATTCTTTCCAACATAAAGACAAAGATACAGTATTAGGGCTGATAGGAAGCAAGAAATGATTAACAGAAAAGAAAACAGAGGAATGTGCAAAGACGCCTTCAGCTGAAAGGGAGAAAACTGGCCAAAACGAAATCAAAGTCACTACCTGCAGAGACTTGTAGTTGAAAATTTCAGAGAAATCCCTATTACAACAATATCAAACCTTTCAAATGACTATTCAGTTTGGACTTAGGTCAGTGTTGCAAGTATTCCATTTATTTAACTAGACCAGGGACGCATCTGTGGCAAGATGCAAAATGTATCCACCAAAAAACGACAACATAGTTTGGAAGGTAACAGAATTTTTGCAGTTAGTAAAAGGTAACTTTCAAGTTTGGCAACCCTTATCTGACCTTGAAGGACGGGTGAGGTCAAATCTGACCACATCAGAAGACTCTCAGTCCATGATTACCTATAGGTTGGCTTGACACTGCAAACATCTAGGACCAACAATAAGTCAGTTATAAGCATTTTTAAGTTTGACTATCCTTGTTTGACCTTGAAGGAGGGGCCCAAAGGTAGAATCTGATCACATCAGAAGATTTCTAGCCCATGATTTCTTAGAGGTTAGATTCACACTGCAAACCTCTACGACCAAGAATAAGCGAGTTATTAGTACTTTTAAATTTGGCTATCCTCATTTGACCTTGAAAGAGGGGCACACGGTTAAATCTGACCATATCAAAATACTCCCAGCCCATGAATTCCTACAGGTTGGTTTCACATCCCAAAATCCTAGGACTAATAATAAACAAGTTATAAGCACTTTTTAAAGTTTGGCTACCCTCTTCTGACCTTTGAGGAGGACCAAGGTCAAATCTGACCACATCAGAAGATTCCCAGCCCATGATTACCTACAGATTGGCTTAACATTACAAACTTCTAGGACCAATAATAAGTTTTAAGCACTTTTAAGTTTGGCTATCCTCGTTTGACCTTGAAGAAGGGTCCCAAGGTCAAATCTGACCACATCTCAAGACTCCTAGCCCATGATTACCTATAGGTTTGCTTAACATTGCAAACCTCCAGGACCAATAATAAGGGAGTTCTAAGCACTTTTAAGTTTGGCTACCCTCATCTGACCTTGAAGGAGAGGCCCAAGGTCAAATCTGACCACATCTGAAGAGTCCTAGCCCATGATGACCTATAGGTTTGCTTAACATTGCAAACCTCCAGGACCAATAATAAGGGAGTTCTAAGCACTTTTAAGTTTGGTTATCCTTGTTTGACCTTGAATAAGGGGCCCAAGGTCAAATGTGACCATATCTGAAGACTCCCAGCACATGACTTTGTATAGGTTGGCTTCACATACCAAACCTATAGGACCAATAATAAGGGACATATAGGCACTTTTAAAATTTTAAACATATTCTTAGGAGCCGGCTTAGATCTTACACCCACTGATTCAAGAGCCAGACATATTCTTAGGAGCCGGCTTAGATCTTGCACCCACTGATTCAAGAGCCAGACATATTCTTAGGAGCCGGCTTAGATCTTACACCCACTGATTCAAGAGCCAGACATATTCTTAGGAGCTGGCTTAGATCTTACACCCACTGATTCAAGAGCCAGACATATTCTTAGGAGCTGGCTTAGATCTTACACCCACTGATTCAAGAGCCAGATGATACCAATTGGACGACCAAATAGGCCCCACAAGGGTCTCACAAACCAGCCTACAAATAGTCTCTCTTTTTTGATCTTGTGACCTAGTAAAAGATAATTTGACCCAAAAAAAATTGTCCACTAGAAGGAAGAAAAATACGGCAGAAGGTATCGGGGGTAATGAGGAGACGTTGAGAAACCAAAAGGCGAACAAAACGCACATACGAAGAACATGATAAATCCATACAAAGACTTGTACATTATAACAATTATACACATAAACAAAAGTCCATACAGTGAAACATCTGTGATCTGAACCTGCCTGTAGAGTGAGAGACTGTTTGCATAACAGAAAGTTTATTAAATTATAAAGAGGTACTAAAGACTAAGACAGCAGGAAAATTGTAAACTGGAGACTATTTGAACAACAGTTCAGATAACAGAGGCCCCACTGTATAAGGTGAAAGTAGGTATAACATGAGCACTCGGAGAGCCAATACCTCTGCCAAGGACCAACACCTCTAGTGGGTACATTGTTTATCAATATAACCAACATTTATTATTTTGGGACAGGTTTACTGATATCGACCTATATCAATATTGTCATTGTCAACTGTAAACTTACACTACAAATATTTTGAGATGAAGCCTAAATCTGTTTTGTTTTGATAAATTTGGCTTCCTGCTAGCGGTTGGGGATATGTTAGAAATGTTTCTGGTATCCCGGATTTGGACCCTTTTGTAGACAATATCCCCCACCCCCCCAATATCAGCCGATATTGAAATATTTTTACGTGCAATATCGATATCCACAAAACCAAACGATTTACCCACTACATACCTCCAATACTGCATATGAGTGCAATGATACAAGGTTGCTGCCATCCTTGAATTGGAAGAGACTACACAAAGACTTGCAGACAACCTCTGTTATGCCACCAGGCTGGAGAGAGTGAGAATTTGGTTGGATAACTGAAGGTTTATAAACAACAGGACACACTGAGGAAATGCAAACTTAGGGAAGTGGACATGAGTTTACAAAACCAAATAACTGGAGAACAGAAGATTCATATAAAACTGGAGAGGAATTTTGGTGTATTTAAACTGACATACTTGGATGTGATTTATTTGGGTTTAATGTGGCTTTCAGCATATTGTGTAGGTTGTATATTGTGACAGGGAGTTTTAAGGGCAGAGGAAACCAGTACATACTTGTTGGGTCAAGATGGTGCATTAGTAAGCAACTTGTAGGGTTTTGTCCATTGTTCAAACTACTGACATCAAGGGTGGGAGGCGAGTGTGTTGCCCAATACTGAACTCCCCTGCATTTTGGTGTAAAACAACCAGGACATACAATTTTGAGAGGATGGAAATGAGGTCATGAAATACAATATTCCAAAAATAGCATCGGAGATGTCCCTATATCACAGCCCAGGGAAATAGTTTCAACACCATGATATATAGAAGAAGTGATAGAGTACAAAGGTTATGAGATTTTTAGAGCAAAGAGTATGACGTGCTGTTGCAGACCTACACCCCTAAACCAATGTCCCCACCAAGTATTAACTTCCTATACCTTACAGATATAGCCCAGACCAGATTTTGTAGGTCAAGGTCACTACGACAAGGTCCAATCAAGGTCACACCATCACGTTGCACAGCTACACCCCCTAACCAATGCCAACCCTAACCAAGTATTAACTTCCTACACATTACAGTTTCTCAGATATAGCCCACACCAGATTTTCAAACTCAGGATCACTACGACAAGGTCAAAGGTCAAATTAAGGTCACACTACGACATTGCACCCCTACACCCCTAACCAATGTCCCTACCAAATATCAACCTTCTACACCTTACAGTTTCCCAGATATAGCCTGGACAAATTTTAAGGGTCAAGGTCTCTGTGGTAAGGTCAAAGGTCAATTCAAGGTCACACTATGAAATAGCACACCTATACCCCCTAACCATTGTCCCTATCAAGTATCAACATCTTATACCTCAGGGTTTCTGAGACACAGCCTGGACAAACTTGTTCCTGCCGTCTGTCCGCCTGAAGGCCAATCCGGACACCATGGGTGAAAACAATACCCTGTACAGCCCTTTAAGGCTGTGGGGTAAAAACAAGAAGTCGCATAACAGAGGTTCTACATTAAGTTGAAATTAAAACTAAAACCACATCCTCACAGTATGATATCTAACTTCTACTCAAGAGGGACTTCCACTGAACAGACCTGTTAATCTAGTTAGTAGTGTTCAACTATGTAACGTATCACAAGACAAAAAATAATTGTTACATTGGAAAATGTAACTCACATATTTTGAAAGAACAACTATCATTGTTGTCCACCTTGATCTACTACTTTAAATAACTTTCTTCACAGAACTGTGTTACTGCTGGTAACTGTATACATAATTATATTTCAGTAAATAGTGTAAATCCCCCAGCACTACACATCACAGATATATTAGAATTTCATAGCCATCAAAACAGTTATTATCTGGATACAATATATCCCGCAAACATTTGTTATGTTTGATAGGGATGGGTCGGTAGGCCCGGTATCTCGGTATCAAGAGCATTTTACTGAAATACCGTAATGAGATTTTACAATCGCTACTTCGCTCAATAACACCTATAATTGAAGGAAGAGTTAAAATATTAGAAATATACCCCAAATCTGAAGAAAGTACAAGCTTTTGTCCCCAAGTTTCATGCATTTGCAGACTTTATATAGTACTAGCGATTACATTAAGCAGAACTGTCATGTTTTGCATATGACACTTTATAACCTCAATTTCGCTTGTCACATATAATACAAGGAAATCTTAAATTATTGGAAACAAACTATAAATTTGAAGAAATTACAGGAGTTTATCTTGCATTTTGTGCATTTCGGGACTTTTATTGCGATTTCATTGAGAAAATATCCATGTTTGTTTGGCGTGTACTAAAACGTGGAGTCCCGGAATCGCTATGGCTTTGCACTAGCGATCTCCAGATGTACACATTTTTGATCATACCGACCCATCCCTAACTTTTTGGGCAGTGAAACATTTTGAACCCCAGTCTATATAGTTCAAGTCATACTCTGCACATACAGTCGTAGATGGACAACTCATCTGTATAGACTCAAATCAACCCACAAGGTCAGTTGTGAAGGGATCAAACAAGATACCTCTTTTTAACCAGTAAGTCTACATATAAGGGGAATTTGGAATGCAAAAAGGCCCTCAGGGATTTGTTTAAACTCAAAACAGAAGCTTACTGCTCAGAATTTTACCTTCAAGTCGCTCATCTCGATTAACAAGCCAATGACTGTCAAGGATCAACTAAAATGTCTGCCAAACATAGATACACTGAAACCTCTACCAGCCAAAGAGATTTGGGAAACAAGACGATGTCGTCTGGATAATGAATGACTTGAAAACTAGAAGAGGGTAGTTTTTTATGAACCGAAAAGATTAAGACAAATACGGGGGAGAATTAGAGTAAGAAATCTAAAATTCGCCACATATCTGAAATTCGCCACATGTGGAAATACTAATAAAATAAATGAATTGAGGTGAGATTTGTTGAATGTACAGTAAGTTAAGGCTTTTTGAACTAAAAAATGCCAAGTTTCAGACAAAACATCATTTTCTTCATAAAATTAACCTAAGGTTTTAGAGGTGGCGAATTTTAGATTTCTTACTCTACAACAAAGTCACAAAAGTAATACCTGGAAAATAAAAGGTCTGATAACAGTAAGGTAGGGTCGGTAGCCGAGTTTCCATTTTGGTATCTCACTAGTGTGAAACCGTACTGATCCCGGGATACTAAATATAATGATATAATGAATATCCACAATCAAATAGGCCCACCAACAGGAAGTAAAATTCATGGAAACAAAACACAGTAGTTCTTCCGAAAGAAACTGCTATAGAAGTGCAAAAATATAAACAAATATGAAATAAAAGTTTATTAATTTCTTCAGATTTGAGGTGTTGTTGTGGTGTTCGAGTGATTTGGTCTCGATACTTAGATACCAGTGTTACTGACCCTACCCTAGATAACAGAGGCTGCAGTGTATCTGTACATGCTGTTTTTTCTCAATTATACTGTAAAGCGGGCAGAATATGTAACAACACAATAACATTGTGTAAACATGAATCAGACACAATCAAATATACAGTGTTTGGGTTACGTTAGATAGCAGGGTGAGATGAAGCCTTCCCAAATGGGCAGAATTTTGTGCAAGAAACACATAAAAGAAATTCCCGTTTGTTGCTAATATTAAGAACAGAAAATAATACAATAACAATTTTTTTCCCTTGAATACCAATCTTGAACTCGTCAAAACTTGCTAATTTAAAATAAAGTTGTTGCTGCTTTTTAAGTACTTTTCTTTTAATTGCAGGAGAACTTCCCGACAGTTCCACAAAATATCGATGGAGCATAAACCTTCTACTTAGCCAAGCATTCTAGAGAACAGGGGTAAATATCTACTGGAAACGGCTACCAGGGGACCTTCTGTAAGACTTCGGCTGGATAATAGAAGAGTTAAAAATTAAAAGGGCTTTAAACACTTTAGCAATATTGCATCCTTTTATTTTTATTGTAATACACAGGAATACTATTTATGGGGGTTGGGGGCTTGCCCCTATTTATAACCGTAAATTTAACTTTACATTTTCCTGACAGTTTCCTGTAATTATCAAATATGGCGAATCCCGTACCGGTAAAGTAAAATTGCCCCATTAAAAGTAGATAGCTCAGTATGGAGGTAGTTCAGTATAAAACAATCGAGAAAGCGCAAATTTGGGAGACAGGGTGTAAATAACGTTAAAAAAAATTGAATATTCAGTCAATAGCAGGGCGGATAAGTAAAGTTCTGATAAAACATATGTTTGGGTCTACCTCACACTAACATACACAAATAAACTATCCAGTATAAACAACAACAAAAACAAGCTCACACAAACACAACAGTAATGTACTGTAACACTCATATTGCACCTATAGAACAACTCATTAAAAACCACAAAATAAAATGCTGAGAAAATGACCTTAAAACTTTGAAATATAAATGTGTAACAATAAAAAACACCAAAATAACACGTCCACCCAACAGCGGGGTGGACAGAAACAAGCAACTGTTCATACAGATTATAGAAGGACTGATTCCTAGTGTATAGCTTGTGGGTGTGGCTTCCATGAATTTTTGAGCACTGACTGAATTTTGCCACTAGGAAAGTAGTTTTTGGATGACAAGACGTGTGCTCGATTAATTGTTGGTGTACAATCGCAGTCGGTCACTGTCTTTTTCTTATCATAAATTTTTCAGCTTAAATCTTACCTTTCCAAAAGTACCTCAATATCGCGTATTTTTTTTTTTTAATATTTTAAGGCATTATTATTAATAAATGGACGGATTTGTCACATAATTTGAGTTTATATCTACCACCATATTTACAGGAAGTGGGTATTTTTGGTAGTTACTAAATGTCAGAACACCGTTTTTCTTATTGGATTGACCTATACTTCATCCCGGAAAATGTTTTTTTTTTTAAATAATGACCAACAATGGAGTAAAATAATCGATTGGGGTTGATTATCGGTCGGAAAATTGGACGAAAAATTGACTATGAAAGTTGGAGGCAAGGCCCAACACTACTAGAATGATAGGATACATATTCTAGGGATATTTTAGGTTATTTGGCATCAACATTTGTGTCTCATTATAATGAACACAATGGTGCAAAAATTATCAAAATGCATTAACAATTAAGGAAGTTACCGCCTTTTAAGGAAACAATTTTTCTATGTCTCTATGTTACTGTATTGGGCACCCAAATAAAACAAATACACATGGAAGCCACATCGAGAAGCCGTACACAAAGCCTGGGAGTCCTTCCTGAAGGGTTAGCAATGGACTTGTCGCAGCCCACCATATGACACTAAATCCCAACACACCACACTCTCAATCTCATAAGACTCATCACTAGTGCTCCCGCGAGCTGCCAAAAGTACCGACTCGAGTTTCATACATCACTGACGAGTTACCGACTCGAGTTGGACTCAAGTTGGTAAGTATTTTAAAATGCCAAATCCTAAACATACATGCACAACTACACTTCCTTTCATAATAAAATCTATATTTTAAACCATCTTCCAACAAAACTTGTCATATTTAACTGCAAAATAATCAAAGGCACAACCATGTTGACATTTTGATTGGTTACTTCACCAGGAAAGGTGCATGAAAAGAAATCACTGGCCTTGAGTTGTAAGAGGTAGAGTTGAAGAAAAATCTCTTGCAAACATGTACAAATGTGCTTCAACTGTCTGTTTGAGTACAAGGGAATACATGTAGTTTATTTGAATATACTTTGCAGTTATTTCACTGAACTCAAGTTTGTAGCAAGAGAGACTTGCATTCACGAGTTGAACATAAATGATATAAAACTAGAGTTGGCGAGTTGCCACGGGAACACTGCACATTACCTCTTGGGTTTTCATAGACACAAGCAAAAGCACATTCAATATCAGTGCTGTGACCAAATACTTGATCATCATTCAACGGGGAGTTTTCCACTCAGTTACTTGCTCATATGTATTTGAAACAGATTTTTGGAGATACATTTTGGCAAATTTGTGACCAAAAGTTTTTCATATTACAATTTTCTTTATTTTTTCTTTTCAGATTTCTTTATTTTACTTCAGTGTGCTTTTCAGTGGTTTAGTTTCGTTCGAACATGAATCAATGTCAATACGGCATGAAGAAAGTGGAAGATAATATGTAGAGCAAGAACCTAATGATGAACAAGTATTCTGCCTTAACCTTTTTGTTTCTGTCCCACACTTTTTAAAAGTTTCATCAAGTACTGACTATATCTTAGAACTAGTATTTTCCATAATTAGGGCTGTGAACGGTTACTCGAGCCTCGATGGACGAATCGGCCTTTGGAAGGACTCGAGTCCATTTTAACTACTCTACTACTCACAACGTAGTTTAATATCACCTGTGAAATCAAACGCTTGTGCAAAATATGCTACATTTCTGCACCCCCCCCCCCCACCCACCCCCCCCCCCCCCCACGTAATATCAATTAAAGTCGAGGTTTTGGATTCTATAATACCTGGTTAAATAGAAGGCAATTTTCTTCAAAAGTTTGTTTACAGAAGACTTCTAATGGTAGATATTAAATCTCACGATTACTCAAATTCGGGTCGGTTGTTAGAATGCGGATATGCGGAGCGTTTTTTTAGCACCCGTCCCAGCCCTACCCATAATGCAATGTATCTCATAATCTAACCTGCCATAGTGCATTATGTTTCACAACCAGCCTTCCCATAGTGCACTATGTCTCAGAGCCTACCTTCCCATAGTGCATTGTGACAAAGTTACTGATCACAAGAGCCAGAGTTCGTGTGTATGGTATAATCTTGTCAGTGTTTCTCAGTGAAGATGGAGATTCTATTTGTATGGCATCCACCTGGCCCCCATTTTTGGAGCCATGTACCTCGGTGATATAACCGCCAGAATAATACTTGCCCTCTCCAGGAGATTGAAATGTAGGAGACGGAACTACTTTGTATCCCTCTGCCGTTAACAGTGCCCCAAAACTGAGCTCTCCATAAATTAGGTCTGTGATATCTCTGACACTCACCCTCGATCTCTGAGAAAGGTTGTATACTGAGGTCAATTCAGCGGTGTAGTCACCAGCATTAAGCTGGTTGTCAGTTACTGTGTAGCCAAGTTCAACCCATTCTTCTGAATGCGTGTGCCCGTGAAAGTCCAACAGAAGTCCCCCACTGGCCACAGCAGCCTGAGCCTGTTCTATGTACGAGTGGAAAGCCGCCCACGCTTCCTCCGCCAATGGGACGCAGAATGTCGCCTTCTCCCGCTCTGTGTTAGGGTCCATTTTACCACGATGAAGGTGGCTGATGATCATGTGGGGATGTTTGCCTGTTGAACACCAAAAAAAGAGAGAAGAGAGTTAAACCCCATTACCTGTGAGATATGCAACAACATGAAACATGTATTTCAACCCATAGGCTACTGGCAAGATTAAAAGCCGCGGCCACAGAGAACGGAGTTCGGTCTCACAAAGGTATACTATCTCCTTAGTAGGCTTCCAAAAGCTAGTAGTCTAATAAGTCTATACTATCTGTTTCACCTGTGTGAAACTGGGGCCAGATGAGTTATCATGCCAGTCTTACATGTGAATATTTTTATAGGGATAGTTCGGCGGCCAGGGTGTCTTGTAATGGAGAGCATTTTACTGAGATACTGTGGTGACACTATACAACTGGCATCTAGATTGTCAGCGTATGTAACTGAAGGATAACTTTAACTATGGGAAGCAAGGACTATATCTGAATGACACACTTTCATCCCATATTTCTGTGCATTCGGTATATTTTATATAGATATTCCACTGAGTAGAACTGCCATGTTATGTTTTCCTGTTAGTGGGCCTTTTCCACTGCGGATGCATTACAACATATTATTTTTTTCGGAATCCCTTTATCAGAATGGTTTTCCCCTTGTTTGTTTGCCACTTATATAGGTAAAACCTGAACGACAAGCGTGAAGGTGCCACAATCAGAAACTGGAAATGCCTTTTGTGAGATATTATGGAGCACACTCCACTTTTATACAGTTGAAGTAAAAATGTGAAACATTTCACCAAATTTATAGGTTTTGTTTTTGATGAAGTACAAGCCATTAAAAGCCTAAAACCATGATGCTTTCAATAACGAGTTCCCAGATATTCTTTGCAGATTCTTTTTCTTTTTAGAAACCAAATGCTGGGTTTCTGTTTGCATCACTAACATTTCACAATGCAAAAGAGTGTTTTTGCTTGTTTCCAAAAGCACAACAACTGTATTCCATAAAGAACACTAATTCCCTCACCAGTAATCCTGTGAAACTCTGTTGCTACCATGTGAGCCAACTCCTGGGTGTACATGTCCTTCTTGAACCTGACTGGGTAGAGTTTGGGGTCCTTTGGCTGCTGGTGCGAGTGGTTGTACACGCACTGCCCGTCAACCAGGGCACCAGCATCTCTGGAATGTAGAGGCAATACAAATGTCAAGGTATCCTGGTCAACGGTGCCACAATATTATGGCGGTCTAATTAATAGTCCTGTGATAACATCCCCAAGGTTCACAACAATGGGCTGTCTTTGTTGAAAAACCGGGTGCAGATACTTGCTAACCAGGTACAGGTAAAATTGTTAAAATATTGCATACTTTCATTAAATAACACTGTGAAACCAAATTTATATCGATATACCTGGTATTAGTTTTTTTTTTTTTTTTACAGTTTTCCTTATTTTCGCTGATATTCACAATTTTATTTTCCATAAGCTTGTTTACGTCATCTGCCATTTTGGCTTCATTGTAGCAAGTAAGATATTTCTTGATTAACGACTGGGTTGTCAATCATACTGCATAGAAAAATACTTGGAAATTTTGGCAAACGCATTCAAATTGATGTTTTGTGAGCTACCTAGCTAGAAAATATCAGGGAACACATTGCCACGATTGACACTGAACTAAAGAAAGTATTTGATCTTGTGTTGAAATATAAAAGGTACTACCTGTCGGGGATTTCCCTTGGCTTTAATCCACCACCATGAGGCACTGAGAAGATCACATTACAGTTGCCGTGCCTGTACTCGACATACTGATGAGGACTAAATTCTTTCACTGGACCCATAGCTGTCCTCCTCTGGATAGAACTAGAAATACAAAAGAAACAAATCCTAAATACAACAAAGTAGAGTTATAGACAGGAAAATGCAAAAACAGATAATCTATATATATTTTTTTCATTCTCCTAACTGTGTATTTCCCCAAATGTTTTACACAGTTAAAAATGACTCTTCTGTTTCAGGAACCTTTTCCTTTCCAACCAAACTCTTTATCTCCAAAAAACCTTTTTAAAGTGAATAAGAAGAAATTCTACAATAAATTTAGTTGTGCAATTTGATATCTACCCAAACATGTAGCTTTTTAAAAAAAACCAAAACCCGACAAAGACACTTCAACTGTGATAGCCTATACTTGTGTGATATATAATGCATCTAGTATTTAATGGACAGGCCATGAAATGTGGATAAGTATCAACATATAAACCTGTGAATTACTGCAGTACACTTAGCATAAGTAACACTAGTGGTAGTCAGGTTTTCGTATCAGAGGAACTAGTTCTATAAGCCCAACACCAGAAAATTCTGTGTTTTTGTAAGTGTAAATGAAATAGTATAATGATATAACTAGAACTCAATCCTATGAATACTGGAGTTTGTAGCTGTACAGAGTCCCATGTAAAATTATAAACTTTAATACCAATTGCACATGTTGAACTATTTTATAGTTCAAGCTCAACAATTGAGTTTACTCAGCACTTCTTTATTCCTTCATGTTTCATTACTTTTTGTTGGTGACACATGTAATACCTGTTGAATTATCAACTCTTTTTCATTACCTGTTGAATGCCCATCGGCAAATTGTCAAGGCAGGAATTTTATGGCAACAGACAAGAAGCATTTGTATCCATTACAACTCCAGGTTATCGATTAAATCCCGAAAGATAATAATATCCAGCACTGAACATTTACATCGCCACAAACTGCTGAACTAGAAGTTACTTTGTATAATATCCATTATGACTGTCACCATGTAACTTTATGATTGCATAGGTTTGAACTGAAAGTACCAACAATCTACCTGTAAGTGTTCATCTGTGATGCTGAAATTTGGACAGTAAATTGAGCTGTGGCATTCACTAAAATGGAACATAGGCCTTAGCCTCAAACCTGGTTGATATAAATTCAAGTCATTCCCCAGATGAAGTTCCCATTGCCATATTAAGAGGTCATTACTGCTTATAAATTGGGAGTAAACATAGCTTAGACTGCAACAGGAAACTAAAATTTTCTATTAAGATTTTGACATCAGTTTTGGATAAAATTGAACACTGTGCTTGATTATGGAAGTTACTGCTCAGCCAGTGAATTTCGTCACCCCAGTGAAGTTCGTCACCTGCTATAAAAGCGTTCAAAGACTAGCAATATCCACATTTAAATAAATGGAATAGCTTCTTTCAACAGCAAGGTATAGATATATGCTGTAACTGGACAGTAAAAACTCTTTAATATTGTCATAAAATGCAGGTGACGAACTTCACTGGGGTGACGAATTTCACTGGCTGAGCAGTAGGAATTATGTCACCGCAAGTTTTGAAGGTGTCTATTCGGGCCGGTCTGTTCTGATCGGATTCACATCCAAGTATTTGGCCCCTGTCAAATAATTTGATGTGAAACCCAGTTAAAACGATTTCTGGAAAATACACGACTTATAGAGTGTGTCTTGCCATTACAACCAACTGGAATATCTTACACATGAGCAGTGAAGCGGCAACTTTGTTTTGAAGTCTTCTCTCAGCAGAAAACGCCATAACACCGAAATCACGTGTTTACCTAGGTAGGTACTAAATCTCAAACGGAATGTTTACCGAAATAAAAACTAAGGGAGGTTTCCGGGATTTTTTCCTATTGTTTTCAAAAAGACTTTTGTTTTCCTGACAAAACGATAAATGTTCAGTTTAATTTTTTTACTAAGACTAGACGGTATTTGCAATTATTAGGGATTCATTTTGTTCTTGTACACACGAAATTCCTTTGTTCGGACATACACAGCAAATTCAGGGTGACATTGAGGTGAAACCATCATACTGCAGATCTACATATTGACCAATCTATGATCAAGCTAAGAAATTCCTGTTTATTAAACATGTCAGGATGTACCAAAACAAAGACATAGTCATTGCCTACAGAGCCAATGGTGATGCTCCACCAGAACTATATGGAATAAAGCTGGTTTTCTGTATTTATTCTGACTTTTAGATATACAAGGTAAGGAAGTACACTGGACAATTGCTATACTGTCCTGCCCATAAGGCTGTCCACCCCTGTCACTAGAGCTGTATGCTTAAATAATGGAGACAATACATATATGCTCTATGTCAAGTTTTGCAAAAAAACAACAAATATACCAATGCAAGCCTGTGGACCAAAGTTAATTTGCAAATTTAATAAGTAAACTAATTTTTTATAAGTTAATACCTTATACATAAGGGCTCTACCTGGGCATAGTGACCTATCAGCCTTGAGTTATTTATCCAGAGTGGGGAGTCCACCTGTTTGCTGTAGCACCACTTTGTAAAAATGGTCCACTTTGCTTCATAGACTGATCTAGTTGAGGCCCTTTGATAAGCCTCAGGCATGGAGATTTAGGTTCGACAGATTCTTATGTGGAATCTGATCGAATTGCTGAGTTAGCAGATTGGGCAGGCACAGAGGGATCTGGCTTGACATGGCTACCAGATCTCAGAAGCAGATCATGTTGGGCCACCAGGTGCAACAAGAATGATTCTCCTGAATGGGAGTCCCTTAATTTCACCACGACTTTGCTCAGAATGGCCACTGGTGGGAAGGCATATGGGTCCAAGTCCTCCCAAGGTAGACTGAGTGCATCTACCACCCAGGCCAGGGAGTCTGGAACTCGTGACACAAACTGAGGTAACCTGTTTTCTAACCTCATTGCAAAAAGGTCTATTTGAGGTTGATGCCACCTCATGGATATCAACTGATAGACCTCTGGAAGGAGAGACCATTCTGTTTGAATGATCTGGCCCAGCCTGGATAGCTTGTCTGCTACCACATTCAGCCTGCCTGGAATGTGCCAGGCCTTGAGAGTCATCTGTTTCTTGGATCACCAGTTCAGGATTCTCCACACAAGGGCAAACAGTGTGCCCGATCTCATCCCTCCCTCCTTGTTTATGTATTCAACAACTATGGTGTTGGCTGTTGTTATGAGCACGATCTTGTTTGAACAGAGACCTTGGAACTCTTTTAGGGCCAGAAAGGCCACCTTTAGTTCCAGGTAGTTTATATGCAACTTGCTTTCTGGTAGAGATCTCCCTCTTGCTGTGAGATCTCCCAAGTGAGCGCCCAGCCTTCTCTTGAGGTATCTGTAAGGATCTGAAGAGCATGGCTGAGTGGGTGTAGTAGCTAACCTTGAAGGACATTTGCCACTTGGAGCCCCCATTTTAAGTGCAGAAGGAGAGATCCTGGGATGAGGATCACATTTTCTAGTTATTCTTTGATCCTCCAATGAGCAACATGAGTTGCCTGATCAGACAGTAAGGGTCTGTGAGAAGTTCCTGAATCTTTAAGTCTAGAGTCTGCCAACGTTCCAAGGTGGGTCTGACCTTGCCCTCTGAGGTTGTACTGGTAACCTACAAATTTGAAGATCTGCTTGGGTTCCAGTTCTGACTTTTCTATGTTTACCATCCAACCTCATTTCCCTCTTGTCACAGGACATGGGGTCATGCAAGAAGACAGCCTTTCACATATTTTATTTGTTTTGCAATGGGACTTTTGCCTTTCTTTTGTGGCTGCCCGGTAACAAAAGGCACATGATTCGCAGCAAAATAATTCACATTTAAAGTTTGGCAATTGTCCACAAGTGTCTCTGTCCTTTTGATTATTTCTACAAAAACCCACTGGGGTACATAGTAATTGTCTTTTTTAGAACTGCGACTCTTGGCTGGTTGTTGTGACTGGTTGGAGGCCTTGCTCTGACCTCATTTGTTCTGACCCCGGTGGCTGAGTTGTCTCCATGCTGGATATGCAGTCCATAGCCATAGCTTGTGTGATGCTTTGATTGAAAGTCATTAGGCAGGCTAGCTCATCAGCTGCTTCCTGAGTTTTAGTGGCTGACTTCCCTTTGGCTTTATTGCCTTGGATAAGTCTGGAAGCAGGTGATCTTGTAGCCAGGGAATGTCTAGCAATTCTGGTGAAAGCACTGTTGAGTTTTGCCAGTTCATTCAGATGTCTTCCTTTCTGAGTACACATCATACCACCTCTGAGTGTGGGGGACCTTAACAAACAGGTCCTTACACAGTAAACATCAGTATCTATGACTCGAGTGGCCTTATGTCAGCTTCCAGCAGTCAGTAATCAAATGGAAGTTTTACAGATAATCTAATGGTTGCTTGACTTCTGGGAGCGGGAAAGGGGTTATCTTCTAGAGAGGAGGCTGAGCTTCCAAACTCAGGCACCTGGTGCCAATCCATATAGGATCTTACTCCTCTGACAGTTTCCCAGTAGTTTTGCTCTTCAGATACATTTATATACTGATCAGAGCCATGTTCTGGCATGCCAGCTTCCCGGTCAAACATTTCACTCTCTTCCTCAGGACAGGCAAGGGAAGTGGTCGGTTTGCTGTTCAGGATCCAAGTCTGGATACTGAGAGGTAGCACCGGCAGCTGAAGAGGTAGGGAGGTATCACTGGTACTGGTCACAGATTGGGTAACAGTAAGCTGGCTGGCTGGTCTAGCAGGCTGGAGTACTGGCATCTGACCAGATCTACAGAGTGTGGAAGATTTCGAGACAAGTTGCCCCTAAAGACAATTTGTCCCAATTTTTCTCCAGATGATTCACCCCTTGTTTTTAAGATAATTCACCCTCATTTTTAAGATGATTTCCCCCTTGCATGGAAACTTTTGTCGACTTTCAATGAATGTACTGTCTATTTTCATTCTGTAAACAATAGCTGGGTCATATCAGGACAGACCAGTCATATGCAACATATTGTGATGAACTCCCACAAGTAAGAAGC
Organism: Sabellastarte sp. h YS-2021; assembly: GCA_964017235.1. Classification (NCBI taxonomy): domain Eukaryota; kingdom Metazoa; phylum Annelida; class Polychaeta; order Sabellida; family Sabellidae; genus Sabellastarte; species Sabellastarte sp. h YS-2021. Next base: position 7,307,667 of record OZ024940.1, read on the forward strand.
AAATGATTACTGGCAAAGCTTAATACTTACAATGCCATTAAGGCCAATATAAGCTAGCCCAGTAGAACTTGCTCATGTGCAGGCAAATAATTTAACAAACATCAGGCACGTCCCTGAGGTCATACAGAAAGTAACAATTTTAGAAAGTGGCCAGCCTCAAGGGGAAAATTGTCCACTATCTAAAGTGTAAGAGAACTTTAGTTGGCAAAAACTTAGTCACCTTTTGTTGCTCTTTAGATAAACAGGTCATCAAAAATTTGGTGAAAATCCATGTAGGTGTTTGAACTGTAGGTCACCCACAAACTTTATGCCAACCGCCAACACCACAAAGGATGGCACTGGGGACAACTATAAGCCCACTCTTTACAGCTTGGGTTAACTAAATCTGGTTGTCTTATGGGTTTTTTCTTTCATCTTTACTTTAATGTGTGATCTGCTTTAACTCATGTTGTCTGTGTCAAGTGAGATATAAAGAATACTTAATACACAATTTATTTATAGAAGAGAAACACTACATTGAAAAATATTATTTCTATGCTAAGACATGAAACAAAATATACCTGCAAGATACACTGACTTTCTAAATGACTCCTGTTACTATATGGCTACTAAAACACTATCCTTGTTACAACAACTTGCAATAGATATAAGTGATCAGTAGCAATCAGTGTATAAATGTATTATGGTTTATCAGTTTAACACACTTATCTGCCCTGTTATTATCTTTACAAGTGCATTAAAGAGTCCTTCAAAATGTTTACTATATGTGTATTTGTTCTTATACCACTTGTTAATCCATAAAGATAAAATTCTCCGCATGGTTTTATGTGCCACCTTATACTATAGACAGAGTGAATAGTAGTTTCAATTTTTTACTCCATAAATTGATCCTAAAGTACTTTCATTTTCATTTCCCAGTCAATGAGGCCAAAAATACATAAGTCAATGAGATGTTATCAGGGAAGTATTTTCACATTCAAGACCATTTACCAAATCCAATAGTGAGATTAGAATAGACTCTACCTGACCTTTAGAACTGGCGGCAGAATCACTTGACTCTTTCTGCTGTGCACGGTCATAGGCTGAACCATTTACTCAAAGTAGTGGCAAGGAACATCAAGACCTTAAGGTGGCCATCAAACTTGTGAAATTATCAGTTTGCATAGTCAAATAATGGCAGGGGCTAGAGGACAGCAGTGCAGACTAGTAGACAACCTTCTACACTATATACCATGACGGATTGGCAAGCAAGTACCAAGTTTTCAAAGCTAAGGTCAGGGTAAGGATTCGCACAAACTCAAAGGTGAGACACTGGGCTGTTACCCACTGGACCACCATGCCCTCAAAATATAGACCATGATTAGGTTCGCCTTGCCAATATCAAAATTACACCCATCAAAATATAACCAACAGCAAGGTATTAGGCATGACACCAAACGACTTTTAAAAAAAATCCACAATCACTGAAAAAAGTTAAAGAACTTTCAAGATAACAACTATTATACATGACTAAATCAAGCCAGATTAAGTGGTGAGGGCAATGAGCCAAAAACGAAAGGAATATGTTAGCTTACATGATATGGTGTGGTTTACTGTTGCATATTTGTACATATATTTACATGCACTAGATTGTATTTTTAAAATCTCAATAATTATCGATATTTAAGATAAGTAATCTATATTTTTTTAAATCTTTAAAAATTAATGATAATAATAATGCCTAGTTTTCCATCAAAAATTTTGGAAAGAACTGAGAAAATGGAACAAGTAATGTATTTGTTTCATCAGAAAATATTAGAGCTTGATATTAGATTCAAATACATAACTAGTCTGACTTCATAAGATCTAGTTTACTTTTTCAAGAGGCTGTGCAAACACTATCATCTTTATAGTACTGATGGACTGCAGAGGAGATATCAAATATTGACATTAAAACTTTAAAAGTTGTTCAGACCAGTCTAAGCCCAAACATATAGAAAAGTTGACATAAGTCTTAGCAGGTTTATATCTGTTAGTTTACATTACTTAAAAAACAAAATGGATATCTTCATATAGTTATTACAGATAATAGTGTGACACATATGACAAAGAATAGTCGTACTATTAAACAAAAGCAAGATTATTGTTTTGCTCTAACAAATATTGAATATAATTTCATCCTCAAAACATCCAGGACATTTAATGTGGAATAAATGTAAGTGTGACTTATTTTAAATAATGTCTTCTTTGCCACTGTTTCGAGGAGTTGCTACCATCAATGTTGAAAGGGCCCGGGATCTGACCCCGAAGCAAGGCATATTATCCAAGGCTGTGGCACAATTAACCAAGCCATTCTCATGTGCATCGGAGCAACTTGGGAATAAAGGAGGGACGTATGTCAAGGTATATGTTGCATAAACATTCAAAACATTTGATACACGCTTATGCTCAATCAAACTCGAAAGTTTAATGGCCAGTAAAAATCGATCACTCAGTCCTGTGATAAATGCGATGATACATTCTATCAAATACATGGCAAGTGCCACACAATTATAATAATGACAATGTATTAATGTAGTGTTACTGTTATAGAGGACTTTATTATCATATAGGTGACATGAAATACTTCAATTGTCATTTGGCTTTGTTGATTTTTATTATCACACATTTTTGATTAATGTTCAAGGAAATAAGAAAAAAAACTTAACAATGAAATAAATTTATTTTCTTGCCAGATTAAAGTTGGGGACGTCAAAATTGGCCAAACCCATGAGACTCAGAAGAAGCGTAATCCAGTCTGGGATGAGACATTCCGCGTTGATGTGGCACATGAAACTGAAGGTATCACCTTCGAGATCCGATGTGAAGAAATTGCAGGGGACCCTTTGATCGGCATGCTCACTCTATCCGCAGTGGACATCATGAGCAGCCCAGAAGATCCCACATCTTGGGGGATACTTTCCATGGAAGAAGATGCCACTGATAAAGTTGCAGGAGGTGACCAAGGATGGTTCCCACTAGTCAATAAGGATAAACAATTGTTGCCTGGGAGGTTGCAGCTGGGCATACAGTTCAAGCCAATACCCCAGCTTTTGAGCCAAAAGAGTGTGGACGATTCTTACTTCATGGTACAGGAGAGATGCAGAATGACACTGTACCAAGATGCCCACACACCTTGTGGTCCAAGGTACACTGACATCGTACTGGAAGACAGCTCGCAGTATGCACCAGCCAGTGCTTGGGAGGACATGCTGACCTCCATAGAGAATGCCAAGCACTTTATATACATTGCTGGCTGGTCAGTGTGGACAAAGCTGATTATGAGCCGCAGCAACTCCAAAGAATGCCCAGAACTGGGCACATTGTTGTCAAGAAAGGCTGATGAAGGTGTTACGGTCCTCGGTCTAGTTTGGGATGAGAAGTCATCCACTTCTGTCTTACCAGGACTGATGGGCACACACGATGAGGAAACGTACAACTTCTTCAAAGACACAGGCGTAAATTTTGAGCTGGTCTATCGCAAGAAAGAGGTGGCCAATAAGATCATCAGCCAGGCATCAGAATGGTGCTACAGTCACCATCAGAAGTGTATCATTGTGGATGCAGACCATCCAAAGGATCCTGAAAGGAGGTCAATTGTGGCCTACATTGGTGGTCTTGACCTGGCAAAGGGCAGATACGACACCCCAGACCATCCTTTGTTTTCTACGATCAATACAGCTCACAAAGGGGATTTCTATCAGAACTGTGTGAAGGTCAGCGATAAAATGGGCCCACGGCAACCATGGCATGACATACACTGCAAGGTGATGAATTACTGCTGTGAATATTTGATTCTTTTTGACTTTTTTCTCAAATTATATGTTCATAATGAGTCATAACATTAATTTATTTACCAAACTGTTCAATTTCTATTGTAAAAATATTTGTAGGGTAGATGACTTGTAAACATGGGGAGTGTGGTCTTTGAATCAGGCTGAAGTATGCATTACAAATCTTATATCTTCACAGATTGAGTACCCTTGAAAGAGGACAGGTGTCCCTTTATAAGTATAGAGATGCCAGTTTATATATGAGGGGTAACCTGTCACCGAATAGTCTTTTGTTAGGTGTTTTATAATACTAAAATCTATTAAAACACCACAGAACCGATGAGGCAGAAGCAACATTTCCCCCTGCATGGAAATACATGCCTCCTACCTCTGAAGTTGTGGGTTCGCAATCAATAAAAATGTGCAATTGCTTGCTCAAACCTGATGGTTTATGGTGCATAATCTGAACCAAGTAGTATACACTGCTGTTCTCCATCTCGTAAACTAACCCTTGGTGATATGACCTAACTAAAGTTTGGAAATAACATTAAATCCAAATGAATAACCATGACTTAATATTTAAGGTAGAAGGGCCTGTGGCCTTTGACATTCTGGTGAACTTTGAGGAGAGATGGAGAAAACTTCCTGATGACAAGGGCGACAAGTTGATAGATGTGTTGAATGATCCGATGTATGATGTAAACTGTGCTGCAGAATGCACAGATGGCGAAGAATGGGAATGTCAACTCCTTAGGTAAGCATGAATGAGTTCCCCATGTGAGCACAGTGTCAGCTCATATAAACTTCTTGGTCGTTGTAACTAATGGCATCAATACAATGTAAACTGTGTTTGCAGAATGTTTATATGGTAAAGTGTGTGTAGTGTAACTCATCACGTAGGTGCAAAAATGCCCAGAGAGCGCACTATCAGCTGGCTCAGATTTTAACGGTCAGCTGTTTAGATTTGTAGTAGTGTAGTAGGACTGGAAATGTCAACTCCAAAGATAGGTGGGTTTTAGTGCCCCAAGTGTGCTTATTGTCAGCTGATTCTGATTTGTTTTTGGTTACTATAATGGATTTCATGTGACATAATTATAACTGTTTTTTTGGTACACAAATATATACTATACTCAGTAAGAGGAACATTGGTGCTCAATGGCTCGAAAAAGCTATCTCTCTTAATATGTCCAAATGTCATATGTATAATTTTATCAGAAATGGGTATAAAAGATACATAATTTTTCAGATCTATCACCAGTGATTCTGCTGACTTTAAGGATGATGCAGATTTAAAGTTGACCAAGAAGGCCGGGACCAAGTGTGATGACAGCATCCACAGAGGCTATGTGCAACACATCAGGAGGGCCAACAGGTAATAAAAATTCATCAACAGCCAGCTTCAACAACAGAAGCCCTGTCATGTAGAACTGCCATTCAAGTATAAATATATATAAATGCCTTTTTAGATTGAACGGTTTGCCCTTGCAATTGGTCTGTGTGATTGCTCTTTAATGATCAAAGATTTTTATGGGATATGAAAGAAACTCTAAATTAATAGTAGATTCTGAAAAATGATAATTACTAGATTATGAGTAAAAATATTTCCTACAGCATGGCTCTGTTAAAGGATAGTTTTTAAAAGCCTTTTCCTGTAACAAGCACACAGATTGTGACCTCAAATTTCAAGATCCAGTTGACTGGTTTACAGTATATTTTCAGGTATATTTACATAGAGAACCAGTACTTTCTGGGAAGTGCTTATGCCTGGCAAGAAGGGCAGAAGCCAAAAGCCCACCACATCATCCCATTCGAGATCACGACCAGGATCATTGAGAAAATAGAAGCTGGTGAACCATTCTGTGTCTACATTGTCATCCCGATGTTTCCCGAGGGATCTCCCTCCAGCAAGGCAGTCCAAGAAATCCTCTTCTGGCAGCGGAAAACATTTGAGATGATGTACAAGCGTATTCAGGCCGCCATCAATGAGGCTGGCTCAGGGGCTTCCCCCATGGATTATCTGAATGTCTACTGCCTTGGTAAGCGGGAGTCTGAGGAACCCATCGACCTGCCAAAGCCAGAGGGCAACACAGTAGAAGCCACTCTGCGGCTAAGCCGCCGCTTTATGGTCTATGTCCACTCCAAGATGATGATCATCGATGATGAGTACATTATCGTAGGCTCTGCCAATATCAATCAACGCTCCATGGGAGGGACTAGGGATACAGAGATTGCTGTTGGCGGGATGCAGCCAAGCCACATCTACTCCGAAGGCCTGCTGCCAAAAGGGCAGGTCCACGGGTTCCGCATGGCCCTGTGGGTGGAGCATATGGGGATGATTGACAGCTGTTTCTTGGATCCAGCAAATAAGGACTGTGTTGAGAAAGTGAACGAGATCGCCCGAGAGAACTGGGAAATTTATACAGCTCAAGACGCTGGGGATACAAATGGCCTCTTGCTGGCCTACCCATATATTATTCATGAGAATGGAGAGATAGATCACCCCAAGGGCTTAGAGACTTTCCCAGACTTTGGACCAGATGCCAATATCCTGGGCAATCAGAGCAATATTTTACCCAATAAACTGACCACATAAACATTTAAAACAATTTGCAGGTCAATCGTGTTACTGGAATGATTGTGAAGTCTGCAAAAAGTATAGAGGCAATAGATGCCATCTTGAGACTGGATGTGTTTTTATATAAAGGATATTTCTCTTTGTATATTTTCTTGCAAATGTAATCAGATATTTCTTGAGTACTATTTCAACGTAAACCTGCTGATAAACAGACAGATAAACCATATCAGTTGAAGGTTAAAATGAAATCTTGATTTGGGTGTGATCATAGGGCAAATGCTGCTCTTGGGTGACATAATCGCTTACACCTTAATAGCTATCCATGTAAATAAACAAATCACCTATCAGCCATGAAAAGTTACTTGAATCCTATATCAGTGAACACATGTTATGAATAGTGATAAAATAGTCAAAAGAAGTGTCTCACACAAAATGTTATTCAGTATTCTCGTGGGCAGATGAAACTATCTGTTTTTTTCTTGTTTTTGTTTTATCAGTGGTTTTATATTCAAGTGGTTTATCTCAAGATGACAACAAGAATACTTATTACACTTGATGAATCCTTTTTACCACATCAAGTGTGGCTCATCCTGCCTTTAGAAATGAGCCTGTGCAAGCATGATTTAAACGGACAAACTTGTATCATAACAAGAATTCAGAAGAATTGTACTGTGTCACCAGCTTTGGTTAAAGACTGAAGCGGATGAAATTCAAAAGGACAAAAATTGTGCTGGACATAAATAGTTGGCTGACTGGCAGTATTTTTGCAGATCCACTTAATCCTTGAGAAGTACCGAGCCATGGTTCAACCTGTTGAAAAATATAACCTAGAACCAATGTACAGGATGTGACAAATGGACACAGGCAGACAGAGAGGCAAACACATGAAGTTATCACTTACCAAGCTTTTACTAGATGTCAGCACTAAGCAGGAAATTCAGGAAAAAGATAAAGTGTTGCCATGGGGTTTGGAATGCAAAGAACCCACAAAAAGATTTTTAAACCCAAGAAACATGAGAAAATGTTGACAAGTACCCACAAAATCACAATTTGAAAAACAAGCATTATTTAAACTGACAAACTTGTATCATAAAAACCACAGCAGTTATCCTTATACCCCTTTCCCACTACAGGCGGTATCCCCCATGGTAGGCCGGGTTTGGTGAAATGTCCCTGTCCTTGGATCACTGCCAGGCGTCCATTTGTGACCTTGCGAGTCAGTGGCGAACCGTCCATTTATCTTGCAAGTCCTACGGAAATTTTAAAATGTTTAAAACTTCCGCCTCTGATTTCAGTACCGTGGGCATGTGCAGACGATTTTGTGTATACAAATTTCTTACTATGGTAACCAAAGGTGTGGTCCATGGTGTGTATAAGGTTGTGATTTGATTGTCTTTCGGTGATGGATAACATTGATAAATAGTAATCCCTGAGACTTCATCTTTTAGTTGGGAGAACGTCAGTCACTAGAAAGCTTGGGCTGTTCTTGTGGAATCAGGATGGACAAAATAGTGCTTAGCGTCGTGTAGCAAAGGAGATAATGGACAAGAGTATGAATATACAATTCAACACAATGTATTTACTGGTAATTAGCTTTAAAACGGATGTAAAACATTGGGTTTCTGAATCAAAATTTCATGAAGAGTAGAGGACCTCTCTGTATTTGGGACATGATGCAATTGGTCAATAAATAACTTGGAAACAAAAGACCCCACCCACCCACAAAAAAAAATAAATAAATAAAATAATAAAATAAACAAGGCCAAAAGGTGTTCTGGTCCCCTAGTGTGAGTGCAAAGCCATCAGAGACACGAGTAGTGCACTAGAATATATGAAAGTCTGGTGACACAAAGAAATTCCAACTGAGACACATCCCACAGCTGGTCCAGAAGTCAGACGGTCACCCATCCAAGTCCTAAATGAAATGTCTAATTATTGGATGCAAGAAGGATATATGTATGGCAAAAAGCCAAAAGGACATGTGTCCTTTTAGCTATAGTTGGTACTCATGCAGGTTTGGCAATGTTGCTTGTATATTAATCCAGTGAAAGAGAGAACATCGATTGGAGAGCAAGAGAGGGGAATGCAGAATCCACAGGTGTTTCATCAAAGTCCGGAGAGAAAAAAAAATATCATCCTTTGCTGAACTTGCTCACAACAGAGAACCTCAGAGGCCCTGGAGTTTAGAAGGTAGAAGATATCTAGTACTTTGTTCTGCTGGACTGTGTTGCCGCATTAAACACATTATAGATAGCTCAGGACACAACAGATAAACCACAAAATAACATAATAAAATAAAAGGCATTTTTGTGTAAATCTGAGGGCAATTATTTGCAAATTAAGGACAGTGAGAAATTAGATCACCAAAACCAATGCTCAGGTCAATGGAAATTTTTAGAACAATGATTCCTGTTTACTTGTATGCTTACTTCTTTCATTCTCTGTGTCTTGTGGGAGTGTGGGCCATCTACATCTACATCCAGGGAAAGCCGGGAATATGCTGTCACTCTGTTAATGTCCAGTCTTCTGCTGGTGATAGCTTGCCATCTGAAGGTTTCTGCCTGAAATGTAAAAATTTCCAATAACTTTACACAATATAACAGCCTCAAACTGCTGTTTCTTTTTTGTGCAAGATGACATAGTAGAGGAGTAAAATTTTCTTTTTAGAAGAGGTAAATGTCTGGGGCCGTACTAATGAAAGATTTTTGTCTAAAAGAGCAGAACTGTCCAAGATGTGAGATTTCCTTCTCAGTTGGCATTTACTGGTAGTATTATATGGAAAGCCAAGTTTTCATTTAAGTCTCGTTTTAAATAAATATATAAGACCGTCAGGAGGGTCACTTCAAGTTTTCAGTGAAAAAAAAACAGCATCAGACATGCCCATACCCCATAGCCCAGGGAACCAGTATTGGACACCATCATGCATAGAACTTACAGTGTGATACAGTAGTTCTGCCAAGGTACAGAAGCAATAACACTCAAGAGAGAGAAAATGGATGGAAAGACAAAGTAGGGGCCACAGTGGCAGAGTGGTAACACTTGCCTCCCACCTCCGAGATTGGAGTTCAAATCCCAGCCGGCCCTCAAGTGGGAAAGCTGGTAGTTGCTTGCCATTGATTGGCAGTTTACAATACAGAACTTTGGCCAAGTGTATATACTGGCTTCCTCTGCCCATAAAACTACCCATTGTGATATGACCTATACAATGTGTTGAACGCGACGTTAAAACCCAAAATAAAATAAATTAATAAGTAAAGACAAAGTATTACATTGCACACCTACAACCGTCCAACCAATGTCTATACCATGTTTTAACTTCGTACATCTTATGGTTTCTGAGATATATAGCCCAGACAATAATTTAAAGGTCAAGCTCACTACAGCAAGGTCAATGGTCAAATCAAGGTCACAGCACGACATTTCACACCTTCACCCCTAACCAATGTCCCTACCAAATATCAACACCCAACACGTTATGGGTTCTGATACACCCTAGACAAGATATTTCCCACTAAACGCCCACATGTCATGAGTGGAAACAATACCCGTACAGCCTTTAAAATTTGTGGGATAAAAATCTTAAATTTGAGACAAGACTCCCTCAAGCCTTTCAAGTTATCATGGTTGTCCCACTTTGGAGTCTACTGTAATGTTAAGACTAAGTGCCATAAAAGTTCTAAATAGAATATAATTGAATAGAATACAACAGAACATCTGGTCCCAGATCCTTACCTAGAAATAATCGACTAGGTTAAATGGAACAATTCTAGATATAAATGGAAAAGGCCCTTTGAGGACCAGGGGTCGTATCAATAAAATAGGTCCTAAAAATGAGGGTTTGGTAAGAAAAGTTGTACACTTGAGGTAACTTTGAGCTGATCCCATTTTGTGCATACCATCACAGATAAGTGTAAGTTGAAATTATCTTTGGCATTAATTTTAGTTATTTTTTATCAACTAAGCTTAAATTCTGAAAATTAATTCCTAATAATTATATATTTTAAGCCTGTCTTAATCTCTCTAGAAAAAACTAGCCATGAGTTAAAATTAATTCTAGTAAATTTCTCAAAACTGAAGACTCGGTGAAATTTTTTTCTGGATATAATTTCTACCTATACAGTATATATATATGTCCAGTAATTTTAAAAACATTCCATGTGATGTTTCATTGGAATTTTTATCTACTGTGTTGAAGGATTTACATTCTGACAAGTACCATTGACTTCAGCACAGGTAAATACTGCGTGTGTGGACAGACAGCTCTCGAAATGCTCTTTACTTCTAGTACCAGCGTCCTGCAATGAATACATTGACGGGCAATTAAGAGGGGGTGATTGAGATGTCATCGATAAATGCTGTCAAGATTATCCGAGGTGAATATGAAAGTAGCCACAAGTGTTCAGCTAGTAACATTACTGTGGCAAAATAAATACCACGGTTTAAAGTGGCCAGAGTGTATTGCAAAACAGTGACTTGTGTGGCGTGACACAGGAGTGAATAATGTCTGTAAAAAAATTATAATTATTGTTACTATTATACTGACACAGGTGCAACTTTTCAAAGAAATGGTGTCATTTTATGAGTAATATTGGAGAAGTTTTGTGCATAAAACTTACAATTTTTAATTTATAAGACTATTTGAGTGTTGGTAGAACAAAATTTGATTGAGAATTTGATTGGTTAAAGTTAATGCTTTATTGCCTCACAAAGCATAATTTCTACATTGGAGGAATTTGACTGGTTAAAGTTAATGTTTTATTCCCTCACAAAACTATGACAGTGCCATTGGGAAGAGTCTAGGAGTGTCTCCTGAAACTGTCGGAGAGAGAGAGAGAACGAGGCAGAGGACATGGACAAAAGAAAGGCAGATCCAGCAAGGTATAGGATATCTTCTATTATCACACCTTCTCTCAGAAATATGCTTGAAATAAACTCCAAGAGATTGCACAATTTTGGCCGATTACTGGATAAGGTACATGTTGCTTGATGGCCATCTTAATTCACCAACATAATGGAAGTTTAAAGAACTTTTCAATGTTAATAAGACCAGTTGCAGCATACTTTTTTCAAGAAAACAACGTTTTTATTCTTAGATGTTTTTTCTTATCCTTAGAACTTTTTTGTAAGACACTGTCTATGTTCTAAGAAAAATTCTTACTCTTGGAATAAATATGTTAGTGAATATGGGGCCTGGACTTCATGATATAATTGCCATTTATCCTGTGACATCAAAAATCAAATTTAGGGTTTTTAGATTCATGAAATGGCTCATCATAATCAGCTCTTGCATTTATGATTTTCCCTGAAAACTTTAAATAATGTCGCGAAATGTTTTATTTGTTTTGCATATCACCCTCACCGGAGGTTGTGATCATACATGGGTTACACCCAGAGTCAAAGTGTGTGTCTTACGTCCCGTTCAACAGCCAGGGTCATATTGGGACAGGGTCCTCAGCATTGTCACTTTTTGGAGTGGAAGGCATACAGAAGTGACGGCCTGTGATGAGATACTAAACTTGCTAACCCATGAGGCCACCGAGTATCTCTTTTCAGTACAACCAATTGATTGGTCTAAGCATATACATATGTACAGAAGAACCTCAATTCTCCGACCTTCTGGTATCCAAATCTTCAATTTCATGAACTTACTTCCAGTCTTACCAAAATTATACTTCATTACCATATTTTTAAGAGTTGTAGCTTACTAATTAAGGAGAATAAATTAAATATTATTTGTACTCTACTATCCAATCTTCTATAATCAGAAAATTCAGCCATGACTCCTAAATTTCCATTCACCTAGAGATCAATACTTTAAAACCTCCTCTCACATTTGACAAACCTTCTTTTATCCAAACACACTCTAACTCCCCCAGCATGCTTATATTAAAGGAGATTATTCTGTATTTCTATAAGGATTCCGAAGAGCAGATTTGTTCACAGATAACGATGACCTTGTTATCTATAAATATTGTATTGTGTTATAACAGAGATACCAGCCTTAATGATCTAAGCCCCTGAAAATCATAACTTTGAATGGTATATTCTTTTGATATCTGCCACTGTGGGTAACACACTCACCTAGGAACACAGAAGACGAGGGTTCAATCCCAGGTACAGGCATATACATAGTGGCTCAGATGACCACTTAAATTGCGGTCCTCTGTCATTGGATCCTATCCCCAGTGGCAGGCTAAAAAACCTCAAGGACGTTGATAAATGGTCATCCTTGAGCCTCTGTCTTTCAGTTTGGGAATGTCAGTTACTTGAGAGTTTGGGCTGTACTTGTGCAGTAAGATGGGTTAAATAACGCTTTGAGTTCTGTAGTACATGGAGATATTGCGCTGAGTAAAAATACACAAGAAGTATAATTATAATGATAGAAATTAATTAGAGTTTGCCTCACTTTGAAAGTCATTTGATATTTTAGATTTTGTAACTGATTTTACCACACAGTTACAAAAAATCACAAATTTGACAGAGGATGAACCATATTTGAGAGAAAAATAATGAGGTGTTTCTTCATTTGCAAATTTCAAATACACATTTCTAAATCTACATTTCCATTAAGTTTCCATTAATAGCAGATAAAAGACAAAAGACCTCACTTAACTCTTGGCAAGAGTGTGTCAAAGTAGCAATTAATCAGGTAATCTGACAGATAATCAATTCCTTGTGTCTTGTGTCATCGGGCGTCTCGTGTTTTCTTTACATAACAACGCACCTAATATGGGGAGTATGTCAAATATTCAATAAAAAGGTCTTTCTTATGCTACTTGAGGACTGCCCTCTGTGCAAATCTGTTGCTTCCTTTTTTTTTCTATTTTCATTTAAGCATTCAACTCTGGCCATCAGTTCATAAGCACTTATCTAAATCTCCCCATCAGTGGAGATTTACGATAAGTAGGTAAAAATCTTCTAGTTCTTGTGAATTTCGCCACACATATGAATTAAAGTATATTTACAGTAGAATCGATATTAAATCCAACCTTCTAATATATGATGAACTTTCACTGTTAATAATTGTATTTTCAAACTGTATCGTGGCTGCAAAAACCACAATACCCAGTGTGCCATTTTTTTCATCATGTATTCTGTATAAAAAAGCCCAAATACCCAGTGTGCAATTTTGACACAATAACTAAGCCAAATATTGAGATGTAATGCTGGAATTTTGGCAGGACAATAGGTGGGTTGAACTAATGATTATGAAATAACTTTGAGACTTAGATCCAGGTGGGAAATTCATGATACACCTTAATCATCTCGAATCCTGTATCAAAAGGCCTAAATACCCACTGTGCCATTTTGACACCATAACTAAGCCAAATATTGAGATGTATTTCTGGAATTTGGGCAGGATATTAGGTGGGTGGTACTAATGATTATGGAATAGGTTTGAGACTCACATCTAGGTGGGAAACTCATGTCACAACCTGTCATGACCGGTCCTAGCTCCAACAGCCTAAGTACCCAGTGCGCCATTTTAACACCATAACTAAGCCAAATACTGAGATGTAATGCTGGAATTCGGGCATAACATTAGGTAGGTGGTACTTATGATTATACAATAGGTTTGAGACTCACATCTAGGTGGGAAACTCATGTCACAACCTGTCATGACCAGTCCTTGGTCCAACAGCCTTTGTACCCAGTGCACCATTTTGACACTATAACTAAGCCAAATATTTAGATGTAATGCTAGAAATTGAGCAGAACATTAGGTGGGTGGCAGTAATGATTATGAAATAGATTTGAGACTTACATCTAGGTGGAAACCTCATTTCGCAACCTGTCATGACCAGTCCTTGCTCCAACAGCCTAAGGACCAGGTATGCCATTTTGCCAACATAACTAACCCAACTATTGAGATATAATACTGGAATTTGGGCATAACATTAGGCGGGTGGCACTTATGATTATACAATAGATTTGAGACTTACATCTAGGTGGAAACCTCATTTCGCAACCTGTCATGACCAGTCCTTGCTCCAACAGCCTAAGGACCAGGTATGCCATTTTGCCAACATAACTAAGCCAACTATTGAGATATAATACTGGAATTTGGGCATAACATTAGGCGGGTGGCACTTATGATTATACAATAGGTTTGAGACTTACATATAGGTGAGAAACTCATGTCACAACCTGTCATGACCAGTCCTTGGTTCAACAGCCTAAGTATCCAGTGCACCATTTGGACACTATAACTAAGCTAAATATTGAGATGTAATGCTGAAATTTGAGCAGGATATTAAGTGGGTGGCAGTAATGATTATACAATAGGTTTGAGACTCACATCCAGGTGGGGAAAGTCATGTCACAACCTGTCATGACCAGTCCTTGGTCCAACAGCCTAAGTACCCAGTGCACCATTTTGACACCATAACTAAGCCAAATATTTAAATGTAATACTAGAAATTGAGCAGAACAGTAGGTGGGTGGCAGTGATGATTATGAAATAGGTTTGATACTTACATCTAGGTGGAAAACTCATGTCACAACCTGTCATGACCAGTCCTTGCTCCAACAGCCTAAGTACCAGGTATGCCATTTTGTCAACATAACTAAGCCAACTATTGAGATATAATACTGGAATTTGGGCATAACATTAGGCGGGTGGCACTTATGATTATACAATAGGTTTGAGACTTACATATAGGTGAGAAACTCATGTCACAACCTGTCATGACCAGTCCTTGGTTCAACAGCCTAAGTATCCAGTGCACCATTTGGACACTATAACTAAGCTAAATATTGAGATGTAATGCTGAAATTTGAGCAGGATATTAAGTGGGTGGCAGTAATGATTATACAATAGGTTTGAGACTCATATCCAGGTGGGGAAAGTCATGTCACAACCGGTCATGACCAGTCCTTGGTCCAACAGCCTAAGTACCCAGTGCACCATTTTGACACCATAACTAAGCCAAATATTTAAATGTAATACTAGAAATTGAGCAGAACAGTAGGTGGGTGGCAGTGATGATTATGAAATAGGTTTGATACTTACATCTAGGTGGAAAACTCATGTCACAACCTGTCATGACCAGTCCTTGCTCCAACAGCCTAAGTACCAGGTATGCCATTTTGTCAACATAACTAAGCCAACTATTGAGATATAATACTGGAATTTGGGCATAACATTAGGCGGGTGGCACTTATGATTATACAATAGGTTTGAGACTTACATATAGGTGAGAAACTCATGTCACAACCTGTCATGACCAGTCCTTGGTTCAACAGCCTAAGTATCCAGTGCACCATTTGGACACTATAACTAAGCTAAATATTGAGATGTAATGCTGAAATTTGAGCAGGATATTAAGTGGGTGGCAGTAATGATTATACAATAGGTTTGAGACTCACATCCAGGTGGGGAAAGTCATGTCACAACCTGTCATGACCAGTCCTTGGTCCAACAGCCTAAGTACCCAGTGCACCATTTTGACACCATAACTAAGCCAAATATTTAAATGTAATACTAGAAATTGAGCAGAACAGTAGGTGGGTGGCAGTGATGATTATGAAATAGGTTTGATACTTACATCTAGGTGGAAAACTCATGTCACAACCTGTCATGACCAGTCCTTGCTCCAACAGCCCAAGTACCAGGTATGCCATTTTGTCAACATAACTAAGCCAACTATTGAGATATAATACTGGAATTTGGGCATAACATTAGGCGGGTGGCACTTATGATTATACAATAGGTTTGAGACTTACATATAGGTGAGAAACTCATGTCACAACCTGTCATGACCAGTCCTTGGTTCAACAGCCTAAGTATCCAGTGCACCATTTGGACACTATAACTAAGCTAAATATTGAGATGTAATGCTGAAATTTGAGCAGGATATTAAGTGGTGGCGGTAATGATTATACAATAGGTTTGAGACTCACATCTAGGTGGGAAACTCATGTCGCAACCTGTCATGACCAGTCATTGGTCCGACAGCCTAAGTACCCAGTGCACCATTTTGACACTATAACTAAGCCAAATATTTAGATGTAATGCTAGAAATTGAGCAGAACATTAGATGGGTGGCAGTAATGATTATGAAATAGGTTTGAAACTTACATCTAGGGGGAAAACTCATGTCACAACCTGTCTTGACCAGTCCTTGCTCCAACAGCCTAAGGACCAGGTATGCCATTTTGACACCATAACTAAGCCAAATATTGAGATGTATTTCTGGAATTTGGGCAGGATATTAGGGGGGTGGCACTAATGATTATGGAATAGGTTTGAGACTCACATCTAGGTGGGAAACTCATGTCACAACCTGTCATGACCGGTCCTAGCTCCAACAGCCTAAGTACCCAGTGTGCCATTTTAACACCATAACTAAGCCAAATACTGAGATGTAATGCTGGAATTCGGGCATGACATTAGGTAGGTGGTACTTATGATTATACAATAGGTTTGAGACTCACATCTATGTGGGAAACTCATGTCACAACCTGTCATGACCAGTCCTTGGTCCAACAGCCTTTGTACCCAGTGCACCATTTTGACACTATAACTAAGCCAAATATTTAGATGTAATGCTAGAAATTGAGCAGAACATTAGGTGGGTGGCAGTAATGATTATGAAATAGGTTTGAAACTTACATCTAGGTGGAAACCTCATGTCACAACCTGTCATGACCAGTCCTTGCTCCAACAGCCTAAGTACCAGGTATGCCATTTTGTCAACATAACTAAGCCAACTATTGAGATATAATGCTGGAATTTGGGCATAACATTAGGCGGGTGGCACTTATGATTATACAATAGGCTTGAGACTTACATCTAGGTGAGAAACTCATGTCACAACCAGTTATGACGAGTCCTTGGTTCAACAGCCTAAGTATCCAGTGCACCACTTGGACACTATAACTAAGCTAAATATTGAGATGTAATGCTGAAATTTGAGCAGGATATTAAGTGGGTGGCGGTAATGATTATACAATAGGTTTGAGACTCACATCTAGGTGGGAAACTCATGTCGCAACCTGTCATGACCAGTCATTGGTCCGACAGCCTAAGTACCCAGTGCACCATTTTGACACTATAACTAAGCCAAATATTTAAATGTAATACTAGATATTGAGCAGAACATTAGGTGGGTGGCAGTGATGATTATGAAATAGGTTTGAAACTTACATCTAGGGGGAAAACTCATGTCACAACCTGTCATGACCAGTCCTTGCTCCAACAGCCTAAGTACCAGGTATGCCATTTTGCCAACATAACTAAGCCAACTATTGAGATATAATACTGGAATTTGGGCATAACATTGGGCGGGTGGCACTTATGATTATACAATAGGTTTGAGACTTACATATAGGTGAGAAACTCATGTCACAACCTGTCATGACCAGTCCTTGGTTCAACAGCCTAAGTATCCAGTGCACCATTTGGACACTATAACTAAGCTAAATATTGAGATGTAATGCTGAAATTTGAGCAGGATATTAAGTGGGTGGCAGTAATGATTATACAATAGGTTTGAAACTCACATCACATCTAGGTGGGGAAAGTCATGTCACAACCTGTCATGACCAGTCCTTGATCCAACAGCCTAAGTAACCAGTGCACCATTATGACACTATAACTAAGCCAAATATTTAGATGTAATACTAGAAATTGAGCAGAACAGTAGGTGGGTGGCAGTGATGATTATGAAATAGGTTTGAAACTTACATCTAGGTGGAAACCTCATGTCACAACCTGTCATGATCAGTCCTTGCTCCAACAGCCTAAGTACCAGGTATGCCATTTTGTCAACATAAGTAAGCCAACTATTGAGATATAATGCTGGAATTTGGGCATAACATTAGGCGGGTGGCACTTATGATTATACAATAGGTTTGAGACTTACATATAGGTGAGAAACTCATGTCACAACCTGTCATGACCAGTCCTTGGTTCAACAGCCTAAGTATCCAGTGCACCATTTGGACACTATAACTAAGCTAAATATTGAGATGTAATGCTGAAATTTGAGCAGGATATTAAGTGGGTGGCAGTAATGATTATACAATAGGTTTGAGACTCACACCACATCTAGGTGGGGAAAGTCATGTCACAACCTGTCATGACCAGTCCTTGGTCCAACAGCCTAAGTACCCAGTGCACCATTTTGACACTATAACTAAGCCAAATATTTAAATGTAATACTAGATATTGAGCAGAACATTAGGTGGGTGGCAGTGATGATTATGAAATAGGTTTGATACTTACATCTAGGTGGAAAACTCATGTCACAACCTGTCATGACCAGTCCTTGCTCCAACAGCCTAAGTACCAGGTATGCCATTTTGTCAACATAACTAAGCCAACTATTGAGATATAATGCTGGAATTTGGGCATAACATTAGGTGGGTGGCACTTATGATTATACAATAGGTTTGAGACTTACATATAGGTGAGAAACTCATGTCACAACCTGTCATGACCAGTCCTTGGTCCAACAGCCTAAGTATCCAGTGCACCATTTGGACACTATAACTAAGCTAAATATTGAGATGTAATGCTGAAATTTGAGCAGGATATTAAGTGGGTGGCAGTAATGATTATACAATAGGTTTAAGACTCACATCTAGGTGGGAAACTCATGTCACAACCTGTCATGACCAGTCCTTGATCCAACAGCCTAAGTAACCAGTGCACCATTATGACACTATAACTAAGCCAAATATTTAGATGTAATACTAGAAATTGAGCAGAACAGTAGGTGGGTGGCAGTAATGATTATGAAATAGGTTTGAAACTTACATCTAGGTGGAAACCTCATGTCACAACTAAAGCTGAAACGATTATTCGTACTAGTCGATTAGTAGGTTATCAAAGCACTAGTCGACGCCAATGTTATGAAGTCGGTTAATTGTTTTCCTTATATATCACCATATAGCGGATTTTACGCAATCGTTGTAACCATGGGTATCTCGAGTTAAGACCTTAAAACGTATCAAATTAAAGCATTTTATATGCATTTTATTTTTAAAATATCAAAATATTACATTATTGGCCAATTATCCAATAATCTGGTGAATTCTTTGGTTTTAAGCATCTCGCGATCCGCCATTTTGTTTGTTTACATCGGGAACCATCCGGAACACACACGTTTTCGATATTTCTCATACATGCTAAACGTCAGAAACAATTAATCGATTAGTCGACGGTTAATGCAAGCGACTACCCGGCCACCAAAATTTGCTAATCGTTTCAGCCTTAGTCACAACCTGTCATGACCAGTCCTTGCTCCAACAGCCTAAGTACCAGGTATGCCATTTTGTCAACATAACTAAGCCAACTATTGAGATATAATGCTGGAATTTGGGCATAACATTAGGCGGGTGGCACTTATGATTATACAATAGGCTTGAGACTTACATCTAGGTGAGAAACTCATGTCACAACCAGTTATGACGAGTCCTTGGTTCAACAGCCTAAGTATCCAGTGCACCACTTGGACACTATAACTAAGCTAAATATTGAGATGTAATGCTGAAATTTGAGCAGGATATTAAGTGGGTGGCAGTAATGATTATACAATAGGTTTGAGACTCACATCTAGGTGGGAAACTCATGTCGCAACCTGTCATGACCAGTCATTGGTCCGACAGCCTAAGTACCCAGTGCACCATTTTGACACTATAACTAAGCCAAATATTTAGATGTAATGCTAGAAATTGAGCAGAACATTAGATGGGTGGCAGTAATGATTATGAAATAGGTTTGAAACTTACATCTAGGGGGAAAACTCATGTCACAACCTGTCATGACCAGTCCTTGCTCCAACAGCCTAAGTACCAGGTATGCCATTTTGTCAACATAACTAAGCCAACTATTGAGATATAATGCTGGAATTTGGGCATAACATTAGGCGGGTGGCACTTATGATTATACAATAGGCTTGAGACTTACATCTAGGTGAGAAACTCATGTCACAACCAGTTATGACGAGTCCTTGGTTCAACAGCCTAAGTATCCAGTGCACCACTTGGACACTATAACTAAGCTAAATATTGAGATGTAATGCTGAAATTTGAGCAGGATATTAAGTGGGTGGCAGTAATGATTATACAATAGGTTTGAGACTCACATCTAGGTGGGAAACTCATGTCGCAACCTGTCATGACCAGTCATTGGTCCGACAGCCTAAGTACCCAGTGCACCATTTTGACACTATAACTAAGCCAAATATTTAGATGTAATGCTAGAAATTGAGCAGAACATTAGATGGGTGGCAGTAATGATTATGAAATAGGTTTGAAACTTACATCTAGGGGGAAAACTCATGTCACAACCTGTCATGACCAGTCCTTGCTCCAACAGCCTAAGTACCAGGTATGCCATTTTGTCAACATAACTAAGCCAACTATTGAGATATAATACTGGAATTTGGGCATAACATTAGGCGGGTGGCACTTATGATTATACAATAGGTTTGAGACTTACATATAGGTGAGAAACTCATGTCACAACCTGTCATGACCAGTCCTTGGTTCAACAGCCTAAGTATCCAGTGCACCACTTGGACACTATAACTAAGCTAAATATTGAGATGTAATGCTGAAATTTGAGCAGGATATTAAGTGGGTGGCAGTAATGATTATGGAATAGGTTTGAGACTCACATCTAGGTGGGAAACTCATGTCACAACCTGTCATGACCGGTCCTAGCTCCAACAGCCTAAGTACCCAGTGCGCCATTTTAACACCATAACTAAGCCAAATACTGAGATGTAATGCTGGAATTCGGGCATGACATTAGGTAGGTGGTACTTATGATTATACAATAGGTTTGAGACTCACATCTAGGTGGGAAAACTCATGTCACAACCTGTCTTGACCAGTCCTTGCTCCAACAGCCTAAGGACCAGGTATGCCATTTTGACACCATAACTAAGCCAAATATTGAGATGTATTTCTGGAATTTGGGCAGGATATTAGGTGGGTGGCACTAATGATTATGGAATAGGTTTGAGACTCACATCTAGGTGGGAAACTCATGTCACAACCTGTCATGACCGGTCCTAGCTCCAACAGACTAAGTACCCAGTGCGCCATTTTAACACCATAACTAAGCCAAATACTGAGATGTAATGCTGGAATTCGGGCATGACATTAGGTAGGTGGTACTTATGATTATACAATAGGTTTGAGACTCACATCTAGGTGAGAAACTCATGTCACAACCTGTCATGACCAGTCCTTGGTCCAACAGCCTTTGTACCCAGTGCACCATTTTGACACTATAACTA